>JAPTHN010000004.1:9929438-11129438 GCA_026936325.1 Platynereis dumerilii
CCTTTGTCTAAATTTATCGTGTTCACCAATTCACAGACTTTGCATACTTCTTGAAAAAGGTGAGTTTTTGCACATGACCATCAATTTTCAGGCTTTCACTAAATTGCAAGGAAGAAAGGACACTAAAATGTAATTTAGGTGGGTATCCAGAGGGGTCTCATCATTTTGTACTCAACTGTATCTAGCTTCAAATGATCTAAAAAATCTCACACATTTCACCCATGGCACAGCGTAATTGTCAGCAAGTTGAACTCAGCATAAAACATGTACAATTCACATCTGCCCAAAACCGCATGTGCATAACCTTTCTAGGAACTATTCTCTGATTTTGAAAACTGACCTTTTCCTGACTTGGTCTCCTTTTGATTGTCAGAGGTTCCAGGATTGGTTCTATCAGTGGTTCCATCATTAGATCCTTGACGAGTTCCCTCATTGGGTCTTTGAATGGTCCCATCATTGGTCCTTTGAATGGCTCTGTCATTTGTTCTGTAATTGGTAACGCGATCAACTTCAACAGTAGTAGTGTGCGGCTCTTCACAGGAGACATTGCAGTTTTCAGAGCACCAGTTCCTTTTACAGATTTTAATTCCATCCGGTGCACAGGTGTAGTGTCCATTTTGGTCATCTGTTGTGTTGCAGTATTTGTCACAATTTTCACCATAATAACGATAGTGGCATTCCTTGGTTCCATAAGATGAACAAAAAGATGTACTTGTTTGGAAGCAGTACTTGTCACAATTGTTACCGTAATAATGATTGTGGCATTCCTTGGTTCCTTCAGATGAACAAGTGTATGTACTTGATGGAGGGCAGTACTTGTCACAATTGTTACCGTAATAATGATTGTGGCATTCCTTGGTTCCTTCAGATGAACAAGTGTATGTACTTGATGGAGGGCAGTACTTGTCGCAATTGTTACCGTAATAATGATTGTGGCATTCCTTCGTTCCTTCAGATGGACAAGTGTATGTTCTAGTTGGAGTGCAGTACTTGTCACAATTGTCACCATAATAATTAATGCTGCATAGCATTGTTCCATCAGATGAACAAGCGTATCTGTTTGATGGAGGGCAGTACTTGTCACAATTATCACCATAATAATTAATGCGACATTCCTTGGTTCCTTCAGACGAACAAGTGGATAAAAATGTTGTCCTGCAGTACTTCTCACAATTTTCTCCATAATAATCAATGCTGCATAGCATTGTTCCATCAGATGAACAAGCGTATCTGTTTGATGGAGGGCAGTACTTGTCACAATTATCACCATAATAATTATTGTGGCATTCCTTTGTTCCATCAGATGAACAAGTATATCTGTGTGTTACCATGCAGGATTTGTCACAATCTTCACCATAATATCCACTGCTGCATTCCTTTGTTCCATCAGATCGACAAGTGTATGTACCATATCGATGGTGAAAGTGCAAAACCTCGTATGTCAAAATTTTGCTATTTTTAGATTTTGGGTGGAATGACTAATTCAATATCCAATACATGTTGTCAATTGGTCAACTTGCCTCTTTGCTATTTTTGGAAGCTGTAACAGAATGATTTTACCATGGTTTCACCAAACCTTGTATGTCGATTTGTTCCAAAAAGTGAAAGTGCAAAACCTCGTAACTCAAATCAGAACTTTGAAGCACATATTTAGGATATTTCAACCTTTTTTGAAAAATTATGATTGTTGTACGTTTTTTATGGCTTCCAGGTAATTTCCTTTAAAAAAAATTTTTACCTCCCTATATTTATTGTGGTGATATAGGCTATTGAAAAAGACGTTGCACAAAAATTCGAAAAAAAGTGTCATTTTCCTCATTCTTGCGATTGTGGCCACTAATTAAAATTAGCAGTGGTTATTTATCATGGTAAAATTATATTTTTTACTGTTTACCTATACATTGGAAGTACATTCAATGCGGCAAGATGCTTTAAAGTGTGATAAATGGTCGAGTTACAAGGTTTTCACTTTACGAAAGTGAAAGTGCAAAACCTTGTAAGTCAACATTTTCCATCATATCGGATGGTAACATCAATGCTAGGGGTCAATGACCTCGACAAAAAATTATGCTAAAACAGGGTGTCACTTTCTATAAATCAAGTTGAGCCTATCTAACATATTGATAAATATTACCATAAAAAATGATCGGTGATATTTTTTTCCAATTTCTGAAAAATGGCTTTTTTTGACATACGAGGTTTTGCACTTTCACCATCGATATATTGTTGCCTTGCAGTACTTGTTACAATTGTTACCATAATAATAATTTCGGCATGCCTTAGTTCCATCAGATGAACAAGTGTATGTTCTAGTTGGAGTGCAGTACTTGTCACAATTTTCTCCATAATAATTGTTTTGGCATGTTTTTGAGGCACTTTTGATCTGAAAGATATAAACAGAATAAACAGAAGTAAATGTTGCAGGCAAGATATGGTAATACTATAGGAAGTATTAACTAACAATCATTAAAGAAAGAAAATACTTTCAATTCTAATATTATGTTAATTGTGTTAATTTTTTCTGTCACCAAGAATGATAATTGGAAATGACGTATCAGTTTTCTTGCCTGTTATAGCTCTTTGCAGATTGGCGGTCCACTGGAAAAAAATATTTTCTTATTTTCAATTTGTAAAGTGGCTTTGCCACATCATTGACAGTTTTCTGTTGGTCTGCTTATCTTCTAATTTTATGATGTACCTAAAGTCATTTATTTAGTTTATTTATTGTTACCTATGCTGCTAGATATAATTAGTGTTGAATCAACTGATTAACCATAACTGACACAAACAGAACATTTTTAAGACAATGACATCACATGACCAAGTTGAAAGTTACTTTTGAAACTTACTGGACCGCTAATCCGCAAACAGCTATAATGCAGTAGTCACATTTATTTAATGGACTTCTTTTTTGTAATATACCTAACATGAAAAGAATTACAGTACTTCGGAGTGTTACAGAGTCTGAGTCAGAGATTTTTGGGTGGAGTTGGAGGTTTTTGGGTGGAGTCGAAGTAATAATACAAATTCAGAAATAAATCAGGTAACTCTTGATTCCAAAATAAAAATAGAAATACGCTGAAAAACATTTTGAACTAGATGTGAACCTTTTCAAAATTTACTATTTTTAAGAATTGACGGACACAGCCATATAGAAACCATTTACAGAATTAATGTCTGTGACGTCACACTGACGTCCCCTGATGTAAAATTAGGGCAAAATTCCACAGGGATTGAGTCACGAGTCATTTTTCAGGATGCCAACGGGACAGAGTAAGAGTTGGTCACTTACTGTCCGACTCCAAAGCCTTGAATTTCACTATTTTGATAAAACACTGTGCAGCACATGAATATCACTCACCTCAAATGACCAAAAGATAATCAATGCCAGAAGTAGGATCTTCATCATGATTTTAGCCCGCCAAGGACAGAATCTGAAATAAATTTGTATTCACTTTTCACTTACAATTATTTTCCTCCTTATCTCACGATTTAACTGCTCAAGGATATTTGATCTGATTCATTAAAATACTCCTCACAACTTTATAATACTCGCAATACTAAATTTGCGGGTACAATTTTTGTCGGGACCATAAGATTATTAGATAATTGGGGGGGGGGGGAAGTTTGGAGTTCTCCTCTATCGGAAATTATTTCACCATAATGTTTATTTATTTAAAGCAGGTGATATCTTGAATAACTCTGACAGCAAATCCGACAAAATCATATTAAGAAGACTAGTGCACTCCTCACTTGGACTTTGGCAATGGATTGTTTTATGGTTCATCCAAACAAAAAATAAATAAATTTCAAACAAAAAATTTAGATATTTGCTAAAATTAAAGTTGAAGCAAAGAGACTTGACAGATGGGAAGCAGAGGTTTAACTGGGGGGTCTCGAGTGTGGGGCACCTGGGGGCCACGTAATTCTATGGAGTGACACCCGCTCAACTATTTGTATATTTAGCCACATTTGGAAAATTCATATGGGGGGCACCTGGGGGGCAGAGGTCTAATATGGGGGGCACGTACCCCCCCCCCCCCCCTATTTCCCCCACCCATAGGGATGCCACTTGGGGGGGGAAGATAACCGGACCTCAGTTGAGGACCAGGGCTGCCAGTATTCAAATTTTATGAAGTACATATTGTTACCACTTTAAAGCCCCAAAAATGTATCCGATATCTATCAGAAAGTTTTTATCAATAGCAGTATCATCACTTTTTAGTTCCTTAAATGACCACCACTCACCTTTAATATACGCAAACTTCCATCTTCACAAACTGCGATGCTTTTTTGCTGCTTCACCCTAGAACTAATACTATTTGTGAACACACTCAGTCCATTAGTTTCCTCATTTTATTCCATGTTATATGTCGTGATAAGAAAACTAATTATTATTAAATGGTAAATTAATTGAAGATCCTATGATAAACTATTTTGGGTTTGCTGCATATTTAACAACCTCATTAATGGCAGATTAAGGAAATTACTTCATCCTATCTGACACTGATGTTCATCAACAGGAACCAGATTTATTTATAACCTACAATAATTATGCTTTGGATGTATGTATGTGTGAATATGCAGTTCATTTCAATATACAATGTAACACTCAAGTCACTATAATGAGAAACTTACATCATTTTGTAGGGGCCGGGACGAAAAGTATCTGTGCTCAAATAAATGTTCCTTTGCCACAATTTAATGTCAATTATTAAAGATGGCCAGCGAAAAACAGGGATTAAAAGTAGGGTCTTACTGACACTACTGACGTCAG
The DNA here is from genome assembly GCA_026936325.1 of Platynereis dumerilii. Taxonomy (NCBI): domain Eukaryota; kingdom Metazoa; phylum Annelida; class Polychaeta; order Phyllodocida; family Nereididae; genus Platynereis; species Platynereis dumerilii. The sequence goes on from JAPTHN010000004.1 coordinate 9,934,216, forward strand.
GATGGGCACATTTATTAAGCTGTATTGATGCCAGCATAGCAATATTTTGTGTTCTTCCTGACTGTCAGTCCAGATCATAAAATGGGTCATCCTGACGTCTACTGCCATCATATTTGCAATGGTTTCTAGGGTCAGGAAGACAGTCATTGGCCAAGAATACTGACAGCAATAATTAGGTCTTTCTGACGTTACTGACGTCATGAGGGATTCATTTTTAGCGCGCGAAGCAGCAGCTCTTACTGAAGAAATTTTGCCTAAACTTATGACAACTGGCTTGGGCTCCCCTCCTCACCAATCACATTCAAACTTAGCATACATGCTAATCTGGAGTTTATTTCGCGATGAAAAACTTTTGGTGGCTCACTGTTACCAAAAAATTAATTAAGTAAATAAATCGGCTTCATTTCACGGGGTCAAAGGTCAGCCAAATGGGTCTATGCGCATGCGCATGTTTTTGCTCGGCCCACGTGGCCAGCAGACCTGCCCTGCCCATAGCTATAGGTCTCATTTTTGGTCACTGTTAAAACAATTCCCTACTTTCCTACACCATTGCTGCATGCACACATGTATACTTTTGGACAACAGGGAGAGACAGACTTGCACATCGGGTCACAATGTATCAGTCCCACTCCAGCCACCTTAAAGTAATGAGAAGCCTAAATTATTAGCAGTCTTCTCCGGCCTCTCAAAAATGAGAAGCAAATAACAGGGCCATTTACCACATCAAGAGAATGAAGCAGGCACTTTTTTGACACATTTAGGGCACTCTCTAACTCCACTGTCATTTAAAAACAATCCTACTCAAGACAAAATCATTTGTGTCACCTCCTTTAATGTATTGCACCCAATGTTCACAAAAAGTTTTATTATCGTTTTCATAGCTACGTGTTTTTCAAGTTTGCAATTTGCTTCATTCCAAAACTGTGATGTCAAGGATTAAGTTGAATAATTTCGTTTACTACAAGCACAGATTTCAGGAAACTGACGAAGTGCATTGACACATGGATGATGTATGTTTCAATTGTTCAGCTTGCCCTGGCTGAACGATGCTTCAATGAACTGTAACTGAACTATACAGACTACTTAGCCTCAAAGGAGAGTTGCAATTACTGACAACAAAAGTTGTTTGAAATTGGATGACTGGTGTCTTGTGAAAAACAGCAACACATTTTGTTTGGAAAACAATGAAACTCTTTTGGTGAGGTGCAACACTCAGCTTAGACATGCGTTGTTTGTTGTGGTTGTACACATATAGTAACATTGCCTGGCAGTTTTAAATTCCTTTGTCATTAACTGTGATGTCAAACTCTGAACTGATATGTCACAGGAAGATTAGACCAGGGGTGCCAGAACAGGGGGGGCAGGAGGGGCAATTGCCCCTCCTGCCCTTGTCCAAGGGGGGCAGGGGGGGCAAGGGTGCCCTTCAGATCTTTAAGAAAAAAAATTATAGGGCCTTATTTTACTAGTTTTAGGCACAAATTAGTAAGTATATTTTCAAAATTATTAGTGACTCTCTATTCAAATTTTGTCATGCCTATTGGCGCGAATATGATTTGCCCTTTTTTATCTGACCGCCCCTGCCGCCTGCGATTCGTTCCGGCACCCCTGGATTAGACCAATCACATTGACCGATACCCGATGATGTCACGGTTTAACTGCAAAACAAAGTTTTCAAAAAAACACATAGCTATGAAAACGATAATAACGTCCCTGGCCAATTAGGAAATAAGAGCTATTCAAATGAAATTCTCTTGTGCAACACTCAACAGTTAAGACTCAGATGCCCATTCAAGGTACATGTGGTGCCACCTATACATTGCAGAATGGATGCATTCAATGCAATAAGACAACTTCAAACTGTATCTATTTACTTTTTTTAGAAATAACCTTGTACACTTGGCAGCTCTTCGTGCATATATATATTCATGTCATTACAAATATGCCCTTTACAATATATATACCTATGGAATATACGGTATATATACCAGATAACTCCAAGAAATACAAGTTGGATTTCATTTCTGATTACTTTAATGCTGTATGAAAAGATAGGGAGAAACTGACAAAGATAGAATAGACAGAATATATAGATTAATAGATAAATATATAGATAGAAAGATAGATAAATAGATAGATAGATAGATAGATAGATAGATAGATAGATAAACCGGTTAGGCACCTATTTAATTTTAAATTCAACATTCAACAACCTGCGAATGCATTGTTTGGCCAAGGGGGCTCTATACCAATATTTTTTCAGCCCCTTTGTCCCAATGTATTGTAAATTTACAATATTTACTGCTATACTTTAAAGGCGGGCAGCTGCCCCCTGCTTTCTTTCGCCTATATCTTGACATTCGCAGTCCATTTGTCAGAAATTGTATTTGTTAGCGCGCTTAAAGTGCTTGCACGTTATTTTTTAAACTGTACTGACCAGAGCCCAGAACTGAGTCAGCCACCTTTGGTCAGCTCACTTTATATATGTGGCTCACTTTTTCAGCTAGCTGCATTTTGTCATTGATCGGTTAACATCATGTAACTTGATGCGTTATTTTCATGAAATTTTTACAGACATATATATAAGACCAGTCACTGTAGCACCATCAGTTTTTGCAAAGACCCAAGACTGATAGTTACCTGGGAAGTCTTACTTATAACTGGTATCATATCAAGAAAAGATTCTAGAAGGCTAGGGCCTGTGGTCTTTAGGGGGGGGATGATAATGTACTGAATTTGTTTAACAGCATTGTAGGCCTACTGAAAGTATTATCAATGTCAATTCATGTACAGGATTCAATATAATAGCAAATTATCAAATGTACTATTCAAATTAAATGATGTTGTGTTAAATATTTTGGTTTGGCTAATTTTTCTTTAGATGTCATATATATTATATGTCCCAGGGGCCAAGGTGAATCTTAGGTAAATTACCAAGAAGAACTCTTCCAATTATCAAACTTTAGAATGCAGTAACCCAAGCATCAACCTTCTACGAAAGATAAGAGAAAAGACCTTCTCTTCCTCCTTGATTGCAATTCTGACAGTCCTATTGATTCCCCTGTAAATTAGACCACAATTGCTTTAGACAAGTGCTTTAATTGGCTTCCAGCTGGCTTTTCAGCTCAGCTGACTTGTATCAAATTCGGCTGCTGGACTGACTCATCTCAGCTCACTTCAGCTGAAAGGCAAATCAGCTCGCGGCGGCGCAAAAAGTCGGCGGTTCTGGGCTCTAGTACTGACGCCAGGATAGCAATATTTTGTGTTCTTCCTGACTGTCAGTCAAGATCATAAAAGTGGGTCATCCTGATGTCTACTGCCACCATATTTGAAATGGTTTCTAGAGTCAGGAAGACAGTCATTGGCCTAGGATAATGACAGCAAAAATCAGGATTTTCTGACACTGCTGACCTCAGTCCTGAGGGATTCATTTATTAACTGTACTGACGTCAGAATAGCAATTTTTTGTGGTCTTCTTGACTGTCAGTCCAGATCATAAAAATGAGTCATCCTGACATCTACTGCCGCCGTATTTGCAATGGTTTCTAAGGTCAGGAAGACAGTCATTGACCAAGGATACTGACAGCAAAAATTAGGTCTTACTGACACTTCTGACGTCAGCAAGGATAGTTTTTCCCCATCATCCTGACGTCAGAACATGTCATAATATCATGTTCAGCTGACATCCACTGCCAACTGGAGCCCTGTCAGTAAGAGTCTAAAAATGCCCCACTCCTGACTATCAGCAAGGATAGATTATTCCACCAACCTGATGTCAGCAACAAACCAAAAATATTACCTTTCTGACGTCAGTAGTGTCAGTAAGGACCTGAAAAAAGGTCCCTGTTTTTATATGAAGATGGCAGACTTATATTTGGGATAGCTGCCAGCCACACTCTTAACGCAAAAGGTTCTTCATGGTATATATAAAGAACCCACAGCCAAAAAAAGGTTCAATTGAATTGAAAAAGGTTCAATACTTGGCATGGGAAGGCCCTATGACAGGACCCTATGCTCCTAACTTGAGAGAAAGGGTTCCATTGTGGGAGTTCAGTGCAGCTGGATTATCTAAATGTTTTTGTTTGCTGTTGGACCTTTTTAAAGTTGAGTAAGGAATCTTTCAGGGTTCCTTATCTATACCAGCTTATAGTACCCTTAAAGGTTCCAATTAAATCCTTTTTGTTAAGTGCATTTTGGCGTAATATAGAGAAGGGGGCACATTCGCAATCACTGCAGTGGCATTTAAGACACCGGTTATGAGTGTTCATTTTTGCTTGATCAAAACGCATATTCGGGAGTATAGGCCCACTTCTTTGCCATCAAATTCCCTTTATTGGAAAAATTTAACTTACGTGGCTGCATATCCCGTCCTAGTGTCTGAAAAGTGTCATCAAAAAACATTACAGCTCTCGCAATTGCTCTGAAGAAATACTTTTTTTTCATAGTGTGGACCTATGATGTCAAAGCTGGAGACTCCATTGGAACCTATACAACTTTGGTTCAAGCTATGTTGTCATAGGTCAAACTGGCCAATAGCATTTCATGTAGACAACTTCATCATAGCCTTGCAATTATGTCATGGCCAGATGAGCCAATGATACCACTGCAAAAACTCAGGTGTTAAGTGGGAGGGGGGATTGTTTATTATTTGGTGATACCAAAAGTGCCTGAAATTCAACCAAGCATGGTTAATAGGATAACTGCAAATTAATCACAGTTGTTCACCAACATGTGCTGATCTAAATTGGATTTGATATGGAGCCGTCAAGTCAAGCATTTTGTTTACTGTTCGCAGTTTTGTTGGTGGCTCCTTTCACTGTAAAACTACCAACAATTACTTTAATCCTGTATTATTTTATTGGTTACCACAGTTCACAACAGTTAATATGGAAACATAAGGATCAATTGACAGCTTTTGAGCAGAGTGCCCCCTCCCCAGGAGCAGTCCAACCTTGCACCTGAGTTGTTCTGATATTATTGGCCGCTCTGGCAATGATGCAACTGCAAGGCTATGATGAAACTGTCCACAACGGATGCTATTGGCCAGTTTGACCTATGGCATCATTGATTGCACCAATTTTGCATATCCTCTAGTGCTTGGCAATGGAGTATCCACCTATGACATCATAGGTCCACTCTGGCATTGAGAAAAAAAAAATATTTCTTCAGATCAGTTGCTAGAGCTGTAAGAATTTGCTGCTCAAAGGCCACATTTACTGAGGCTGTTTAAAAAACCAAAATCACAACCAATGCAAATCCAACCAGAAAAACAATTTTGTCTATCAGGGTCCCCGGGATCAGAGTCCCCTTTTTTGGAGTTCACGGATAATGCAAGTGGTTACCTTGATCATTATAACCATTTTTACAGCATTTTGTTGGTTATGGGTTGAATTTTAGCCCAAGTTTGCGTTTTTCATATTTTGTTTGTAACGCCCTCTTCAAAAATGTTGAGTCATAAACTTGGACAATTACCCAAATGTGACAATTTTTTGTATGAAATCTTGTTTGATTCCATTGTAGACAATTTGAAATCATTAACGTGGATGTGATGTGTATTCTTTGCATTACAGCCTTATTGAACTAGGCAAATTCAAATTTTGAAATGACCGAACAAAACTGTGTCTAGTCCTTTGAAAAACCTATGGATATACTTCAAACTTTCAAAATCTTTGGCCAAGCAGATACTAAGCAAGTTTAGAAGGTCACAAAGAATTCTCGTAAGTATTTCACAAGTTCCAACTCTTTTAACAGGTGTGCGTTTTTAAATGTGAGCGCAATTTCCAACTAAGGGTTCACTTGCCTCCTGACTTCAAAGCCTTGCCGATAGGTTGTCATTCATTAAAAGAACTCAGAACTCAAAATGGAGGACTCGTTTGTTTATTTACACATGATTATTGCTCAATTGTCTACCTTTGCTGTTGTTTGTACATGAGTGACTCTCTTTCAATGTCAAATTGTGTATCAGCATCAATTGTCAAGCTATGTTAATAGCATCTCAAGTTCATATTATGATGGCTTGGATGAGCAAGTTAGTCCATTAAATGACTTTTTTATCCTGAAATTATTATTTTTTAAATGCAGCCAGTAATATTTTACACTGCATTTTTGTGTCTTAGTTTATCTTATAAAAAAACACAAAACTTGATATCCCATTAGAATAGGGGAAGTAGAAAAGAGTTTTCAAGGAAAGAAGCCCCCCCCCCCCAGGCATGCTGAAAGGAAGAATAAGGGGGGTTGAGCATTGGGACTCACAGGAAAGATCTGCTTTAAGGTGAAATATCAAGGCTGGACATACTGGACTGTACTGTACTGGATTCTTACGACTAGATAGATAGATAGATAGATATGGTAAGTGCAGCCCTCTAAGCCCAGTTCTGGGCGCTCATGAGGGTTGATTGATGAGATGAGAGAGAGAGCAGGAGTCCTCAACATGTTACACATTTACCCCATGTGAGGGATCTTTTACTTGCCCAGCACAGACACTGATACAAGGGGCCGCCAATTTAACGTCTCATCCGAACGACATCCAGCTGGGATTTTGCTCATAAAGGTACACTGAAAATTTCGGGTTCCCCAACCGGGAGTTGAACCCATGCAGGCAAAGACCTTCAGCGGAGCAGGCGGGAACCTTAACCACTACGACTGCAGTGTCCAATCCAATACAATCCAATGCTGTGATTAGAGCAAGGGCCTATCATCAACAGTACGTGGCAAATACTTCCCTCTTCAGAGTCCAGGGAGAACTACACTACTATTTCTATGCGGATAGGGTGTGTAACTATGGATACAGTGTAAAAGATAGCAGAGGGCTGTAAAAATAGAAATCATTAGTTGGCATTAAACATGAAGATATATATATGGCATGCCCAGATCCATGAAGAATTGATGATTTGCATACAAAAATAAGATCTGACAAAAATTGAGAAATATAAAATTATGTCTTATGATATTCACAGCATTTCTTTTGGAGTAGCCGCGCTGCGCGTATATGAGTCATATTACCGACAAGCTACAATAAAACAAAGGGGGTAAGCGCGGCACTCACTCGTCAAACTTATTAATGATTTTACTTTACTCACTGTTTATAGATTACAGGTGTAAAAGCATTCACAACACTGTTTACAATATATATTTTTTTTCAAACCTCGTTTTCTTGTTGTGGCAACATCTCTTTTCAACAATCATCATATACAACCAAAAGTAATCACATTTATTTCCTCAACTTTATCTAAACAGTTCAACAAAAAATAAGTCGTCCTTTGGATAAACTTGAATATCTCAAAGATTCCATCAATGATTTTTGTGACGGTTGGCTGAATTATAGCCTCGCATATCGACTTTACATGTGTGTATTTTTATCTCAGTGGCATTAATCCAGGCAGAGCAAGCCGCCTTCAAGACCCTACTGCCACCGATAAGGAAAACAATGAAACTCTTTTGGTGAGGTGCAACACTCAGCTTAGACATGCGTTGTTTGTTGTGGTTGTACACATATAGTAACATTGCCTGGCAGTTTTAAATTCCTTTGTCATTAACTGTGATGTCAAACTCTGAACTGATATGTCACAGATTGAAGATTAGACCAGGGGTGCCAGAACAGGGGGGGCAGGAGGGGCAATTGCCCCTCCTGCCCTTGTCCAAGGGGGGCAGGGGGGGCAAGGGTGCCCTTCAGATCTTTAAGAAAAAAAATTATAGGGCCTTATTTTACTAGTTTTAGGCACAAATTAGTAAGTATATTTTCAAAATTATTAGTGACTCTCTATTCAAATTTTGTCATGCCTATTGGCGCGAATATGATTTGCCCTTTTTTATCTGACCGCCCCTGCCGCCTGCGATTCGTTCCGGCACCCCTGGATTAGACCAATCACATTGACCGATACCCGATGATGTCACGGTTTAACTGCAAAACAAAGTTTTCAAAAAAACACATAGCTATGAAAACGATAATAACGTCCCTGGCCAATTAGGAAATAAGAGCTATTCAAATGAAATTCTCTTGTGCAACACTCAACAGTTAAGACTCAGATGCCCATTCAAGGTACATGTGGTGCCACCTATACATTGCAGAATGGATGCATTCAATGCAATAAGACAACTTCAAACTGTATCTATTTACTTTTTTTAGAAATAACCTTGTACACTTGGCAGCTCTTCGTGCATATATATATTCATGTCATTACAAATATGCCCTTTACAATATATATACCTATGGAATATACGAATTTATGCAGAATGTGTTTACAACTACTATGATGATTATTTGCTTCTTAGTGAATCCTCTGAGGAGCATCTCGCTCTCATTGATGCTGTTCTTGCTCTTTTTCATAAACACGGCCTGGTTCTTAACTTGGCTAAGTGTTCTTTTGCCTCTAATTCTACCTTTCAATTTCTTGGCTTTGATGTTGATTTACAGGGACCTAATGGACCTACTTTGTGTATCAGACAGTCTAGAATTGATGCTATTATGAACTTGCAGATTCCTCAAAATAGGAAACAGATTAAATCATTCTTAGGCTCAATTCAATTCATTTCTTCGTTTATACCATCTTATCAAAAGACAGCTGAACCTTTGACGCGCCTGTTGCGCAAAGCTAACGAATTTCTCTGGACTGATGAACAACAAGTTGCCTGGGATGCCATTAAGAAAATTCTTACATCACCACCTATTTTGTCATTCCCAAGACCTGAAGGTGAAATGATTCTGGTGTCTGACGCATCCAGAACCGCCTCCGGTGCAGCTCTTTATCAGTTACAAACTAATGGAATTGATGATACACCTAAAAAAGTTTTGTTAGGTTATGCTAGTCGATTACATGGTAATATTGCTACCCATAATTACAGCATTTCGGAATTGGAAATGATGGCAATTTACTTTGCTGTCCAATCATTTAAATATTTTTTAGCTGGACGTGGTAGGTTTACGATCCTGACGGACCACGCCCCTATTGCTCAAATTCTTAAATCTTCCAGTCATTTTGTAACGCCTCGCATAGCAAAATTCTATTGGAAATTACAAGATTACCCTTATCGAATTTATTATGTAAAACCAACCACTACTGAGTTGAAATTGGTTGATATGTTATCTCGTCATCATAACACCCAATGGCCAGCAGATGCTGAACCCATTATTCCAATAGCAGTGGCTGATAAAGATAGGAGCATTAATGACGAAGAGCAACATTCTTATCATAATTTCCTGGATACCAATACTCATCCCCTTTTGACATCTCGTCAAGCTTACTATGAAAATCTCTATGCCAACTTTTCGGGTTATTCTCTATTTTGTGTTACAACAAGGGCCCAGGCCAAGGAACACTCAGATAATGGTATCTCCCACCCTACCACACAGCCCACAAAGCCTATAAAACCGCTGTCACATCTTACCAGTGAATGTACCCATACCACTGGACCAGTCTTACCTATTACCGAAATGAAATACAAGACCATCGATAGTAATCAACCTACTATCTTGACTAAAATGCCTCATCAAGCTGACTTAGAACCAGCTATTCGTAAATACATCACAGATGCATTTCATTACGTCAAGATACCTCATGATAGAGTCCAGCTTATAAACGCTCAAAAGCAGGATTTGTATTTGGGACCGGTTTATAACTTCATAGCATATAGCACGTTACCAACTAGTAAGCAAGTGGCAAATCAAGCAGTTGTATTATCTAATCATTTTGCTTTAATCGATTCACTTTTATTCTATGTTCAATCTAGCCCTAAAAGGCATGACGTCATTCTTAAATTGGCCATTCCTAACATCTATATTTTCGACATCATTGAATTCTTTCACTTAAATTTAGGTGCTCATGTAAAGTCTAATAAATTGTATGATGTCATTACATCAAACTTTCACATTAAGAATCTCATGAAATACATTTTGGATTATGCCAGAACATGTTTGATTTGCCAGCGCTCGTCTCAGGTTATCGAAACAAATAAGCAAAGGGAATTCGTTCCTAGACTGCTTACTGATTGTACTCCCTTTGTGCATATACATTTTGATATCAAAACCTTTCCCCATGCTACTGCTCAAATTATTCATTGTCTCATCCTACAAGATGTTTTCTCCCGTTATGTCGTAGCGATTCCGTTACGCAGTAGAAAAGCTGATGAGATTGCTAAGAAATTTATTGAGCATTTTTGTTTACCATACATGATACCTCATAGGGTTACTTGTGATAAAGAAGCTTCTTTCGTTGGTAAAATTATGACAGCAGTGTTTAAGTCGTTGAATGTTCAGGTTCATCTTGTCCCTACAATGATACATTCAAGCAATATGGCTGAAAGGGCTATTCAATCTGTTTCCAACCTATTGTTAACTATGATAGAATATAAGTATTCTCAATGGCCTTCCCTTATTCCATATGCTTGTAAAACTTATAATTCGTTGCCTCACGCAGTTACCAAGTATTCCCCTAATTTCCTTGTTTTCCTTAGAGAAGACCGCAATCTTGTGGATATTAATCCCGAGGCACTTTCTGTGGTTGCTACTTCTTATGATCAGTATGTATCTTCGATTAGAGAGAAATTGCGGTTTGTCAGACAACAAGCTGTAGTTTCTCATAATAAAATTAAGATTAGACAGACCCAGCAACACGCAAAACGTATGCCAAAACTACATTCATTTAAAGAAGGAGACCTCGTCTTATTACTGGCACCTAAATATACCGGGGTGCAATATTCTACCAAATTAAGCATTAAGCTTATTGGCCCATTGTATATTGCATCAGAGCCACTTTTGAATCAATTTTTGCTTAAGACAATTGACGACCGTACTTTACCAGGTCTATTTCACATAGGTAGATTGAAGCATTGTATGGTTCGTTCTAAGAATGGTTCATCAATTTATAACCAGCAACAATTGCGCATTCAAATTCTGTCCGAAAATCTCAAGATTGATGATGTGGCTGCAGCCACTATGCAATTACACAGCGACGAATCTCGAGGGCCTCCATTACAAGTCCCTACCCCAGCCTCACAGGTCAACCCTGGCTCTTTGTCCCAATCATCGCTTGATTCCCATGACCTTTCACACCCTTCGCATCAATTACCCCAGCCTTCTTATAGCATGTCAATTTCTAACCCTGATGCTCTTCTTTTATATTTTAAAACTCGGCAAGATGATACTCCACCAGGCCCTGGGTCTGCACTTTATGAATGGCCCTGTATTCTCGATGATGACAGTACAGTCACCTCAACGATAACATCAGCCCGTTGGCGTGACGGTCATCTCCAAGTATATATCAACTACCCATCTCAGATATCATGTGTATCTGCTTGGCATTTTGTGTTTCAGGAATATGGTTTGTTTCCATTGTTCGACTGCATTTCGAACCTCAGACCTACAGGCCGACCTTTCTTCCCTATGACTTAAGTTATTAAACCTGTATTTGTATCAATATTATCTTCCTTCCTTCTTACCTAAGGATTTGCTTGCCTTGTGGAGGCGCGAGATCGTAACACACGCTTATCCAACCTGCCCTCAACACAGCATTAATGTAATTTTAGTGATGATATTGAAGTTCGCAAGAAAACAAGTAACGAGCTCTCGACTTATAAATTTGGCAAATTGCTCGTGAGGAAAAGCATTTAGTACACGATAAAATTATACTTATGAATAATGAAAACAGAGCTGCAGTATAGCAGATATAACATCCATTTGTGATAACAGATACAGGCAGGTTCATAAGTAAGCAGGTGTGCTACCCAAAGAAAGAGGACACCATCGTGTTGAATTTTTTTTTCCCCTACACATCCATCTAATATATTTTTTTTTTTTCTGTAATACCTTTATGCTGACAATTTATTGTGGTACCATATTGTATAATAATCTCTGAACATTAAGTCTCATTTTCAATATAACCTTTATCCTATTATACCATAGCTCAGATTTATAGCAAAGTCAAAAAAATTCGAGAAGGATAGTGACCTTTCTTCCTTCCTGTAAGTCATGAACATACCTAGAACTACTCTATAACCTTTTAGCAAGGAATTTGCAGACTTTTCAGAATCTGCTTATGTAAGTAAAAGCACCTTCTCCAGGTAGTGCTCTAAACATTTCCATTGCTCTCCTTTCACAGGAACGGCACACCTTAAACAAGTTTATTCACCCCTCCTTCCAAAGTTACTTTCTATTTATCAGATTTAGTAAGCTAAAACGTTTTCCTAGCCAAACCTACTTGAGAAACGCCTTCCCTCATTCCTCATGTTTACTTAAGCTAAGCTTACTGTAGTTTCGTTTGTCCATTTGCCAGACGATACTTCATGTCTTGCATTTTACCTCCTCCATGTGTTTACCCCACATGACACATCATTCCTTCCAGAACACATATCTGTTTCAGACACACACTTTATAGTGTCTCACCAGTCACCTCCGCGGTATGTGAATAACACACCAGTCAGACTCCTCAGTCAACATTCCTTGCATAGTCAACTATAGTCGTTGTTATCTGCGATGCCACTGTATATTGCAAAAGGTGGATGTTTTAAAAGCTATCTCCAAAATCTAATCCAAAAAATCCCTTGAAATTTGAAATGGGTAATACTGATGGTAATATAAAAGTAATAGATGACCTTAAACCAAAATCAAGTCAGGACCTTACCACCTTGTGTTGGAATTACACATCCTTAAGAGTAATTGCACAATTACAAACCCTGACTTAGACATTAAAAGTCAAAATATCAAAGTAAGTTTTCAAGATAAAATAACGACTATAAATTGCTTTATGTCTCATCAATGCTAAATGGCTGCAATGATTGTTGTTTCCAGTAAAGTTTTTAATTGCCATTTCTGCATGTTTCCACATGCTGCCACATATGGTCTCATGAACGTCCAGCATTTCTTCCATAATTCCTTATCTATAACTTATGTCATGGTCCCCCAGGCTTTCATTTTGCAATAATACCTAAGTAACGCCACGCGGTCTGATGCAACCTCAACTTTGCCTAATGAACAGGCGCTTGCATCACTTTCCTGGTCTGTTTGCAACTGATCTTTCCTTGGGACATATCAAGCCATATGGCGAAGTCAATCGCCATAGACGCATATCAATACGCACAGTTGCCACCGCACATGCTTAGGTGCACAAAGTCCATAATGACCACCAAAATATCAGGAGCAAGCACTAATTCATATATGTATATACATAGAGCTGTCTCCGTCGTTGCTATTAAACATAATAATTAATGATAATTAATGATAATGAATGATAACTTCTTAAGCATCAACGCTGAACAAATGAGTCATTTGCACACAACAACGATCTCCTAAAAGTCGCATCATAAAACCATGGATGCATTGGGCTATTCTTTCTTGTTTTCTCAAGGCTTATACGATGCACTCCTCCTTCCTTGTTTCAGCTTTTGAGTACGTAATGCATTGTCATCGTCTGGATTTCCTTCATCCACGCTTGGCATGGTCATCGTCCAAAAATTTCTTGTGCACTACTAACAGGACCTCAGCCTCCAAGCATCATCAAGTAAAATATCCTCTTCATAAAGCTTCACTATAGCATTCCTCCATAGTTTTCCATTTAGAGATCTCTGACAATGATTTCCTTTTGGACCTGCCAGACAGGGCGGCAGTCATCCTACAGTACTTTCATCTTGTCTTTTGCCAATTTGATAATAGTAGTGAGATTGGAACCGACTATGTTCAATCAGTGATTGGAGTGCCTGACGAGTCCTTTGGGCAATCACACCGTTTCATCCTTTTCGGTATTGTCCTTGTTCTGATTGGAATACAGATTCACTATCCTTTTGAATCGAATGCTTCCAAGTTCCCAACGAAACAAGTATACAGCTCTCCACCGATATAATTCAAGATCATGTTTAGGATCTTCAATTCTAGGTTCGAAGAGAAATTAATTGAAATACAGTACTCAATATACGGACAATGCTATATCGACAAAATGATAACAGAACTGTACAATAGCAGTGTTAACTTAACCTTCATGGTCTTACTCTGGAATCTATGCATGGAACAACAAATGTATAGCAGTAAAGTGAAGTCTCCACGTAAGCACCTTCCCTAAAATTTCACAAGTTTTCTTTTGTGCTGACCATTCACAAATGTTCATGGTTACCAGCATACAAGAACAATATTCAGGTATTCTTTCCTTTCATTACAAAGCTGACCATCGTGTTACCATTGTACATGCAGTACATCTTATCTCTTACCATTCAATAAATACATTATATTCCAATCATGCATGCATAGGAGTGAACAGTACAGCAGCTTCCCCGTTTCCAATTACAAGTCATTCTTTATATGAAGTTCATTGCAGTGTCCCTGCGATTCGAACTCGCGACCTCGCACATACCCTTTCTTCCTACAAAATCAAAATCTTAACGTTAGTGTCCGGACGCGCTACCTATGTCGCCACCGAGTCCACTGATTTGTAGCTCTTATAATCGCATCACATTAATTTCATCTTTTCTTCCACATTCAGTGTTGTCATAAGCTGACAAATGCACGAAGTTTATTGTATCTTCTTAGCTCTTTTAATATCATATCGTCCAACCTGTTTGCATTAATTTCCTCTCTTTCCATACAAATTCAATAATTAGATTGTTACAGCACATTTATTTTGGCCACGTGCATGAATCATTACTCGCTATCTTCAGTGTCTATTTTTAGATCACTCTCTCAATCTGAAATGAAAACGAGGCTCTCCGCCAGCTCAGCAGCATACATCGGTCACTAGAAGTCTTAAAAATATGCTGTTGGCCGGTTCGGCCTTGGTCTAGGGGTAAAGTCTTCGCGTCTTAATTGACCAGCCAGCTCTCTCGCAAGACGAAGTTGAACTTCGTTGCTTCGAATCCCGTCCGGGACAAGTTCCTAACTCAGAAGCCAAATCTTGAGACACGGAAAGAAATCCGTTGTCACTTCGTCCTTCCCCTCAATCCATGAGGGATATGACTGGATATTCGAGTACGTAACAAGAAATAAATGGCATAAATATAAAGACAAGCAATGGCTCAGTGAGTTACGCTTGAAGATAAACACCTCCTATCCTCCAAAGTCCGAACCAGGCTTTTGTGTTCATTACTGTGTCTTGTTTATTTCAGTGACAATATGACAGAAGGTTTCCTTCTTTCATTTCCTTCACTTTCTCTCGTGTAACACAATTGTTTTGCATTTGGGTTTCTTCCATTATAAAAGTGATGCAGTTCCATAGAAGAAGAAATTCACTTATGAATAACACTGACTAACAAATGGATTACTTATCATCCATAATAATATGTCAGACAATACAGGGGAATCTACAGGAAAACCTCCTGGCTCTTTTGTTGTTAAGTGTTGTAGCTCTGGCTATGAGTTGTCACTTTGGCAATTATGTCCATTTGCATATGGTATATCCACATGCATATCTTCAATAGTTCGATTAGAATTTCAGTTATTATAGACATGTCAATAAATCGGTAGACACAAGACTCAATTTAATTTTCCTTGAGTTACTTCAAGATGATCCTAGGTACTCCGAATACCATTGGAACACAATCCTATGACATCAGTGTCTTATTTTGGTACTTTGATACCTACTCTCTTCTGCACAATACTGACCTTAGGTCAACATGAATAAGAAAAAGAATTACAAGTCCTCTAATGTGAATTATGGATGCTACCTTTGTATAGTGCATACCTGTATGTCAGCAAAATCATGCATAGGTTGCTTATTATCGCCAAATAACAACTGAAGGGATCACCTGCTCGTGGTCTATTTCCACCTCACTGGAAAGTATCATCAGTAAGTGTCATAGTGACAGTGTCTTGCTTCAATAGTCCTAACCTTTATATTTTGTCCATACACAATTTGAAGGGTCGTCCGCACTTAGCATATTGGCTATACCAAAATGCCTAGTCTCTCGATTTCATATTTACATGTATTCCATGATAATCTTTTATACACAATATACCGAGTGTTCTATATAAATGTCATTACAAATAATGCTAAGTTTCCTTGCTCCAAGCCTTCCTCTTGAGACGCACATATCTCTCAAAGATCTCTCAAAGATTGTCTCCTATCATAGGATCATCTCCTTCCTTTAGGACATGTTTTCCTCAAAAATCTCTTCCGTCAAGAAGTATCGGAGTGTGTCGTTACTGGCATTGTCTTAACCTGCTACATTACTAAATTCGATTGTGGCTCAGCATCCTGTGCATCTTTTCGACGTTTGGTTCCTTTGCAATGTCCTGTTTCGTCGACATCCTGTCTCACAACGACACCCTGCCTCACAATTCATCTCAAATAAATAACAGATATTTAATCTAATATCCCACATAATTTCACAAGCTTTTCTGTCCAGAAATAGTTGGACTTATTTCAGTTGACTGTGGACTGATAACTTCCGTTCTCGTTGAATGAATGTTTCGCTAACATCTAAACATTACCATTTCAATACATTAGCCAGCACCCATGAACCCATGGGAGCCCAACATCAGTTTCCCGCACCTTATCAGTCTTCTCTTAAGCTAATAATTAGTTTTATAATTCCACTTTTAGACCCAAATAGTGCAAGTAGTCAATTCAAATCACTTATGAATAACCTTCTCCTTATGCCGTATTCCTCTTTCGCACATATTCATGCCACCTGTGTCTGTGTGCTTATCATGATTTTAAGTGATGTTATCAGAAATGTTATGGTAAATGTCTACACATTTTTATTACTCTTAAATATTTAACTGATGGAGGACACAGGGATTCAAACTCTATACTTGAGAGTGCTATCCCTGGTTACATGTCATGTGTTGCCACTCCAATCATCAGTGATACTATGTAAACCTGTTTGGCCAGTCAGATTACTTCATGCGTTTCTCATGGACAAATTTGGTTATCATTCTCCTCTGTTATGCAGACTTGTACTTGCCTTTAAGATCTCATATGGCTTAATGAGACACATGAATTCTTGACATATGAATTCATCACTCCAACCGACCTGCCGGCAAGCAGTGACACACAAAGGTCAAAAACACAGAGTTCCAACAACATTCAAGCAGTTTCATCCTGATTACATAATCCGAACACATGTGTAATCACTTACACCTAAATTAGTCAGACCTATCTTCACACCATCTGCGATTCCTCACTTATACCCCCCCCCTCCCCTCAGTGATACTCTACCCCTTGTTTATGGCTCCTCCATCATTTGGTATTTGTCTTCCGTTGACTCAACTACTGTTTCCTCAGTGTATTTGAAACAATGCATCGAAGGCGAATGTCGTATCCTCCTTCACACAGTAATATGGAATGGTCTACAGCAACTCGTGTGAATGTTGCTCAGCTGCAGCAAGTTCCTCAGTTACAGGGACCTAAGCAGACGGTTTCTGTTGCTACTCAGACCGAGACTACATGCATCTTTCATTCACCTCCAACCCTCGATATTGATGCTTTTAACTCTGCAGCCAATTATGTGGCTTGCACTTATGCTCAACAGAAACCTCTGGTCAATGGATGGGACTCGGATTGTCCTAGTCCTACACCGACACCGGACTCATCATGGTCAACAGATGAAGATCTCCCGGGCTATACCATGTCAGCCGAAGCAGCTGCTCAGCCTACACATTTTTTGCCACCATTGCGTCCAAAGCCTTTTCACCATCGTCATTTCTTTGACAATGAACAGGAAGTACACATGGTTCCATCACTGCCGATGTATACGTCAACTCCGGTGTCATCACCCCCACTGTTGATGCTTTCTCAGCGTCTCCATTACATACAGGAATTACCCGAAGATTTCAATGACGCAGAGGAACAACAAACCGAATTGAAGTCGACTCTACAACAACAGTAATCAGGTTTCCTTTTACCCTTACGAACTAATGGACTCATTCAAATCCATTTACTTCTTTAAAAATATAGACTTCAATGTACCAAGAAACAGTTTGACCCATCGAATGCCTTTCTCCCTGTTAATCGAACAATTATGGTATATAATGTGAATGCTATATCACTGACTTTTGTGTTACCTACAATGCTGATTTATACACCTATTCATTAAATTTACAAATTATTACCGAATTATATTCTTCGTCCATTCTTCATAACCAAATAGTCTTCAAATATTTGCATTTAGCATACCCTAACAGGCCTTAAACCTCAACAAGAGTTCTCGACCCGCACATTTTAATACATGTGCGATGATATCTTGCATTTGTTGCGTCGCCAACTTGTTGCTTACATGCCACCAGGAGGGTGTAGTCCCTTCATTTCGTTCCCAGACCAATACGGTTATCCACCGTTAAGTCTTTTCTGTAGCTCACAAGCATTCAGCCGGATTATTCATCTGCTTTGAGCCCACCAACAACGCTCTTAAACCTTGCCATTCTTCGTTGAGAATTGTTTTCCATCTCTTATCACTGTGTTCCTTGTGACCAATCGATAGTATTTCCATACGTTGGCCACTGTCTCCTCGCAGCATTGACCACGTATTCCCTTGTTCTTTGCATTTGATTGCCTTCTTGATATAGTACTTTATCGGCTTATCATTTTATCCTCGGTAAACACCATTATTTGGTACGCATATTTCAGAGACAGAGACTCTCCACAGAGATCCATCACGATCCTTTCTTAGTAAATCTGATTGCCATTCAGCCTCCAATTACCTTTTATAACCTCTTGTGACTATTTAAGACTTGTTTCTTACCTATCTTTTAGTTCCGAAACTATTTTTTATGATAAGACTATTTTATGAGAGTTTTCTTTTGAAGTAATATTACCTTTTGTCATCCAGTGAAAGTATGTCTTATAAATAAATAAGCAGGTTGTGTTATTTAACAAATATATATATTCTTTGGATGGCGTGATCGTAACATTGGTTAACACTTGTTGAATTAAGTCGAATTCAGTTTCTTTCTTAAAATTACCGCGTTCGTATCATTAGCATTTTGTACATATTCCATTCTGCATTTTGTAGATATTCCATTTTATTTGAATATTACTGACTAAGTTTCTTTTCTGCATTTTCTGCTCATGTTGTGAGTGTCGTTTATTGCAGATATTAGCCGTCAAATATCTTGCCAATTGAGAAGTGATTATATGCCATTGTTGATAGACTGTTTTCTTACAAATTATCCACTACTTTTCCATCGTGACATGTAGGTACTACTTTGATTGAGCATTACTATAACTGCTCTGATACAGTATTATCTTTGAGCATCCTTTCTTATAATTATTGTGCAACATATTACGTTGAGTACGTATCTCAGTATGTTGCAAGTTCTCTGCCTGTCGGACTGGGAGCCCGACCATAATTTGGGGATATCTTGTGCTATTTCATGTGTTCCGGCTCATGCCGATGTAGTTATGTTAATATGTTCCGACAATGTGGTCGTGAGTTTAACCTTAGCACATAATTTTTAAATGCGTTTCTGTGGATTTTGCTCACCCAGTGATTGTAGCATCGCTTCGCATTTTGGGGAAAGAGAAAATTTTTTTTTTGTAAATGACCAACTCATTATACACAAATTATAGCTAGCTAGCTAATTCCTTTTCCATAGTTCATTATATGGTATGGCATCACAACATAGCCCGGCAGGGGGCGCTTTCCGTGTTGCCATGGCTTCACCGAGACTGCCGTGGGAAGCAGTTTCTTGTTGCTTTGGTAGCACCCTTGCACCTTATATGGCACGCTACCTGCTGCAAAATTTTCGGCTCAGCCCACAGGGCCCAGCTCTTGGGGAGCCAGTAAAACCTTAGCTTACCTGCTCTAATCTTTACACCTGTAGAGAGGCAGCAGTCCTACATACAGCTTGCAACATTATGTAAGTACACCTTTTTCAAAGAGTCATTTACCGGTCATTTAGGACCACCAACCTGCATATACGTTTACTAATTAGTAAACTGGGATTTTCTATAGGCATTGAGTATTGTTGATGAAGTATCAAGTTGTGTTATATTGAGATAAGTTCACAGTAATTATACTCCCAATTTTTCTTACACGCGTGTAATCGAGGGAAGGTACTTTATTAACTTACATTTCTTTGACGACAATCGTTATATTTTCAGGTCTGGTCGAGACTCTCGATTTCAGTAATTCAGTATGATCTTAGAGTACATCTCTTGCATTTTCTGTTGACATACACAGCATTCTTTCATATGATAGGCAAAGTAGTTGGAAAACTCGTCTTGCCTAACTGTTATGAATACTTATTTCCGTTGATAATTATTTGTGTATTGATAGTCGTATTCGTTTTACATAGGATATGTCGACCTGATTGATGAATTTTGCACGCTTAGTATGCTAATCGTTACCATTATGTCTCTTTGTGGATGAACTTCTTTTACCTGTTATCTTCGTTTATGTGCATGTCTACATTCATTTAATCATTGTCTTTCTCACCACCTTACTGGTTAATAGTTATAGTAATACCTGATTTTACTAGTGATGCTAAAACCTTTTAACCAACTATATACCTTGCTACCTCATTATAAACATTACAATGACGCTAATTGCCCTTATTCCCTTCCTACTCCTTCCCTTGGTTCCAGCTCCATCACCACCTCCATCTGATTTGCAACGAATTGCTGAGCAAGACGCTTTTCTTTATAAGAATTTTGGATTTACCATTAATCCAAACACGGCCGCCGTTTGGGCCAAGCGTACTTTGCTTCAAACACAGGACCAACCTATGGCTTCTTGTAGAGTTTCTATGTTTGGTGAATGGTGTTCTCGCAAACGAGACATATTTACATGTGATTTGGGAGCCAATTTTTCTACACCTCCATGTGTATGGCCTCCCGATTCACCTCGTATCACAAAACTGATTCTTTCTTCTGGCGCACTTACTAAGGACATTATCTCTTTCTTCACCACTATGCCTTTCATGAGATATCTCACTTTACAAAATCTTACTTCTGCAGTAAGGTTTCCTGACGTTATTGACTCATTTCCCGAGATCAATTTTTTAGATCTGCCAAACACTCAGGTTACTCATGTACAGTACGTCCAAGCACGTTCACAGTTACATGCTATTACTAATTTAGTCCTTGATGACGCCTCAGTCTTCGCTCCATGGTCTTCCCTTTACCGTTTAAGACGCATACAACTTACCTTACTTAGGGATTTATCGTCTCCTGCCTTACCTCTATTACCACAAGCTCAATTAACTCATTTAGACCTTACCATACACGGTTCAACATCCTTTCAGTGGAACCATCTCGGCGTTTCACAAAGTAAGCTGATATCTCTTAGACTCCATCTACCAGATATGACTCGCCTCCCATCTTCTATGCCTTTCAATAATATACAACAATTAAAATTACAAGCTTCTAATGTTCCTTTCGAAGTTTCCAATCTCTTGCCTAATCTATCAGCACATCAATCTTTTAATTTTACAAGACCAAAACCATTTCTTCAAACGCTTATTCTTCAGGGCTTCTATTTTCAGAAAACGCAACAATTTAATGTCTTAAATTTAGCTAAAATAGTTATACTAGATTGTATTGACGGAATACAGAATCTTCATTATCCAACATCTCTTAGAGTACTTAGACTCAGAAATATTACTACTTCAAGATCATTAAGAGATCCGTTAACAAACACACCAAATCTGCGCACTTTCGAACTAACTCATTCTAAGCTAACACTTATTTCCAGAGCATATTTTAGATATGTCGATCAACTTTATTACTTAAATTTATCCTAAAATAACCTTCATACCTTTGAAATTAGACATAGAGATATCCGTCAGTTAGCTGTAATAGATCTTAGTTACAACTCCCTGTATAGAATTTCTGGTCCTTTCTTTATTAGAGACCATCTGGAATATATATTTTTGCAACGTAACAATCTGCAGTATCTAGATGGCGTTAACAAACAAATTTACTTTCCTTCACCCGAAATGAAAGAACTTGACCTAACATCTAACCCCCTTAATTGTAATTGCGATTTGGCAGTCTTCCTGAACACGTTGCCTGATACCACTAGGATTTCTGGTACTTGTCAAAGTAACGTGTCTTTCCCAATTCAAAATATGACGTTCGAAGCATGTGATTCCATCCCCTTACTCCGTTCATCCCGTTCCCTTAGAGACCAATTACGCCATATGCAGCTTCTCGCATCTGTCAATCACAAGGATGCTCGCCCACTCACAAGCAGCTCTGGTCTTTTTCCACCAGACGCAGCTTCACGTTGGAGCTCTGCACCCGCACAGCTTCTCCGCCCAGACTATGGCGTTGGCTATAGTTATCGAGGACAAATTTTTCCCAGTGTTGAATTCTTTATCATCAATGCTAATATTTTCTATCCCGATTTCCATATTCCCACATTCACTTGGGACCTCACAATGTTCGAAGACATGTGTCAATCCCCTGATGATTTAATTGCTGCAATATGTTCTGATTTCGCTCCACTCTTAAAGAATACTATTGATAAAGTTGATTCTTATAAAACAGCTTTAAAGGCTAAACTAGCACACATATCGACTATCTTTACTCAACAACATTTTGAAGAATATCGTCGGCCTTCCCCAACGCATTCTACCCCCATTGCCCCCCCTCCTCTTTCAGCAGTCCACCATCATGCTAAGAGGGCAGCTCCCGATCCACCTTTTGTGCATGACACATTCTCATATTCCCCTCCACCTACCATGCCCCCCTTCTTTGATCAATACTCGCCACCCAGTCGTCCTAAACGAGCGGGTCGTACACCAACACCTCGAGATCCCCTTGCCTTACCTAATACCGATGATACATCTAATACAACTAAACAATTAATGCAATCTACTAACGAAACTTTTCGTGTCAATATTAATACCCAGGATTGGCAATCCGAAGACAGTACTGCTTTCTGGCTTTCAGTTACTATCCCACAAGCCGGAGCAGGTATGTCTGCTAATATTAGGCGACAGAGAGATCAAATTTTTGTAAATACTATTGAGTCTATGTCTGCACGTCAGAATCTTATGAGGGACGCTTTCCTTGAAATGCGTTCTGATTTAGTTCTCACCATTGACGTCATAGCCAGTACCTTCACCAACACCTCCAGAAACATTAAACTAATTCATACACTTTTAAACGAAACCAATCAGGAAATTATTTCCCAATTTGCTGTGGTTAGTAACGCTATCAACGCATTACAACGTAAGATTCAAGCCACAAGGATCCTTAGCCTGCTGACCTCTAAATATCTCAGGCTTTGGTCCCAACAAATACAGCAACTTCATATCCTCTTAAATGAAGCTGATAAATTAATTACAGCCTTCCACGACCTGGCTGCAGGTAAAATCTCACCACACGTTCTTCCAGCCTCATATGTCCATAAATTAGTTCACAAAGTATCAACGGTATTATATTCATGGCACAATAGTTATCAATTAGCTTTTACGGATTTGGCTCATATCTATCAGAAATCACAACCAATCTTTATGCCTACTAGACATGGTTTCTTACTCCAACTCCTATGGCCAATCCAACCTAAGAATTCAAAACCTTACACTTTGTATCACACAGAGTCACTCCATGTACCTGTGGTAGCTACTCCTGCTTTCCAAGACCGCGAGTCTAACCATGATTACACTCGTATCTCTATCCCAAAACCTTTTCTAGGAGTGCAGCACGATTCCTTCTTGGAACTCAGCCTTGAAGAGCTCCAGGAATGTCTCAACATTGACGATCAATTTCTTTGCACAGAGTCAACAATCCAAATCGATAGCTCGCAGTTATCCTGCAACACTGCAATATACACGAATGCTACTGCAGACGTCATTTCTGAACTCTGTCAAGTCGATTACTTCTTCGAACCTTTTAGAGCAGCACCTCGTGTAATAGACGCAGGTAACCAGCTTTTAGTTACTGGCTTATCACTCCCATGGACTCGACGCTGCTCCAATGATCGTGTGGCACGTCCCGTTCCTGGTAGCCTTTACGCTGTGCTTCAGCGTGGCCAGTTTTGTTTTTGCGAATTCTCCTCCCCTTCAGGTTTCATTCCCAGGCGTATTACAGGATGCCCTGCATCCGAAAATAACCAATATAAACCCTTCTTAATCAACTATACTATTAACGCAATTGCGATGCATTCTTTTGAACGTGAATTCAACTTCACAAGTCTACCACCATATGAATCTTATGGCATGCCAAATTTCACCTTGCCTAAATTTGCAGTGGCTGCCAGAATAGCAAATACCTCACTTGCAAATATGACACATGGCATCATTAAGCTTAAGGAACTTAGTCGCCTTATTCAACAAAAGGGTGACGATTTTCTGCTTAAATGGGCCGAGCTGGAAGCTTCTTTCTATCTTTCAGCTTGGTTCAGCCTTCGCCATTGGATCCGTGGATTTGCCTTCATCGGTTCCATAGCTGGATATTTGTCTCTAATTTTGGTAATATTTATGTATTGTCGTGGTAGATACCTTAGTGGCCTTTTATCCTCTATGGTTATGGCTACTCATTTTAAACCATCCCACGCCAACCTAGTCATTCCAGGACGTCCTTTGAATTGTGATTCAGTCAACTATGTAATTTACCCTGTTTCTATAAGTCCTGTCAGTCTTATACATATCACTACCCTTCACCTTCTTACTATTTGTGTCTTTTACATGGTAGTGAGCTTGGCTAAACGTTGTCTTCATAAATGTTGTAGGGATTTCAGAGTGATGCATCGCTCACCTGAAACCCGCAAATTTCCACAGATCGAAATATTCATGGAATTGAATAGTGGACACCAGCGCTTACTTCTATATGTTCTTACTATTAAGTCCCACCTTTCTTCACTTTCTCTTAAAGGTGTCATTTGTCCTAATAGTTTCAAGTGCGACCATCATAGATTATACAGTATCCTGAAACCCAACTGGGATACTGCACTATGCTCTTTGCAGATTGATTCACTTAACGTAGAACTCCCTAGACTCATTAATGTTCCATTATACAAGCAGAAAAAGTTACAACAAATTATGCAAGGACAGTTTGCGGTGACTATGCTCGCATCTGACTCAGTTCACCTTTACAAATTGGGTCATAACATGCAAGAAGTTATTAATACTCAAGAGCTTAATCCTTACTCAGCTTTAATTAAAGAACTTCGTCAAAGGGAGATGGAATTTCGGTCCACCAATGTTATGGAACCGGATACTACCCATTCAGTACAGATAAAACCTTATGCCACCACTTCTGGCCTGGCTGCATCAAAGAAAATGACCCCCCCTACTCGCATACCGACCCGTACAACCCCACCAAGGCGGACTACCCCGCCTCGCCGGTCCACTTCACCCCGGCAACCATCGGCCCCTCGTATGGGTACCCGAGTTGATACCCCCCCTAATCGCTCAGTAGTTGATATTGAAATGGAACCACGCCCCACTCGTCCTACGTCACTGTTGCTCCGCCCAACTTTCCCCCCTCCCCTTCCACCCCCCCCTCTCCTGATGATACCAGTACCAGCGTCTGATTTGATCCTACTGCATGTTTATGATTACTTCCCTTTGCACTGCATTTTTGCGCAATAACTTTTCCTGTACAACTGCATTATAACTGCATTTCTTTTTTCCCTTTTCTATCTGTATGTGTATTGTTGCATTTTAACCCTTTCATAACCACGCTTGCATGCCCTTATATTTTAGTCAGTCTGTGAAGAATCACACCTTGTTGGTTCGATTGTATGGGTAACATTTTACTGACATATGCTTGAAGGTATGCATATATTCTGTGCATACGCCTTACGCAACACTTTCTCATCCTAAAATTTCATAATCTTATACTCACGTTGCAGAGTGATCTTCTTCCTTTATTGATGTGATTCATTTTGATCTTGGGGAGCTGATCACCATGATGATGCATCAAATTTTGCCGTGATTTGCTACCTTTCTATCTACATTTAAACAACTCTTTTTACCTTTTAATTATACACACTTAACGACCAGCATCTTGCTGGGATTCAGATTATTTATCTAAACCAATTATGATATTCCTTTTATTATCTCTTATTTAAGTTATTTATATTTTATATATATATCACGTGCCTTTTCTTACATGTTGTTTGCAGCAACCTCATTGGTTGAGCTCCTAGCCTGTTTCTTAAAGTAATTTCAGTATGACTATTGCATACCATTTTAATGCTGTGTTGTCACATAATTTGCGGGAATGTCTCTTTGATCACGAGTTGCTGGTCGGGCTGGTCGTCAAACATCAGTGCAAGACTTGCTGTGGGCACCTATGATCAGAGACACATTCGATGCATATGTTCTTTAATCTTTGATCTGAGACAGTCGTTACAGAGCCTGTGCTTCCACTGTGACTTCTACTGTCACGGGCACCCTATCAAGAGACACGTCCGATTCAACATCCGGCAGTCAGTCGATTGGGGCACCACCTCCTTGGGCACCACGCTCGCGCACGGAACCACGTTCCACGTTCCGACAGCACGTCTGACCACTTCGAGTCGGCCGTATTGCTATCATGAAATCATGGCAATATGAAGAGGGCACCATCTCGGGGCGACCACCAGTGTGAACATTCCGTTTCACTCCATTTCCGTCGTAACCACGGCAAGCATATCGTTGCCTTGACCTGGTTCCAACATGGGGCTACATTACTGCAGAACTTTCTTTGAACTTTTGTGTCTGGCTTGGCATTGTGCAGTCTTCGTCGCACATGTCACCATTCACAACCGAGCTCACATTGTATGATGATATGGTGATGTCATCTCCTGCTTGGCTTCTTAACAGTCGGCTAATATGGATTGCCTCTGTTTCTACAGCAAGCATCAACGAACAATCGTGCTTGAAGAGCATGGCCTCATTTTTAGTTGGTGACTAATATGGATTGTCCCAACTACCTTCCGGCCTGCATCTTCTTAATGACACTCTTTTCCTCTAGGTAACTACCTTATTCAGGTGGCTAACACGGATTGCCCCTGCTATCAGTTACCGTCGACAGACACTAATATGGATTGTGTCTAGTTCAGAAGAGTTTCCTCACCACGCATTTCCTAGCGTTCTCGCACAAAGTTGTGCTAGCACATAACACATAATAAACATTGTGATCTCAGAAAGTGCATACACGAAAGACTCATGACGACGTCTTCTTCTCCATGACCCATCAAGGTCCACCTGATATTGGGATCGTCTGAATAAAAACATGAAGGTCGTGTCAAACGAGTCACGTCCTCCTTCGCCAGACCCCAACATAAAAGTGTGACAAACAGTTCAAGGTGACGATCAGTCCACCTCCTCCTCTGCCTGACCCTAACCTGGGTTAGTCACGCAACGAGGCCGGACTGGCAAATCTTCGCAGTACTGCCGCTATATCAGTCCCTCGAGTCTTCAGCATAATCACCAAAATACCAGTTACTCGCTCAGAACATTTCCTGTCCCCGCTAAAGTTGTCGTGCCTATGGCACCACATCAAGCTATTTCCACCACTCCGGTTCGCACCTCGCCTGTGCTCCATTCACAGAGACAATATTCCTCCGAAATGACATTGACCGACGTGTAATGGTAGTCTCTCATGGCTTCCATTCACTTCGCCACTTAGGTACAGCTGAGAACGGTGGAAGGACCACTCATCCAGGTTGACATTGTTGTTCTGTATCTGTTAGAACAGTAACAACCCCCTCATCGTTTTGGGTGGATGGTAATAGGACCTTGAACTCTCGCAGCTCGTCCGTTAGGTCCACGACGTCCGGCATCTATCAAGTTGCCAGGTCGAACACCCTATTCGACCCTGAGAAACACATTGCTGTCGACACCTCGTTTGCCCTTGACAAACACATCTCATGTGAACTTGACAAGCCAATCGCTGCCAACGTCTCACCCTCTGCACCACGCACCGAGCGTCGGTGTTGCCTCCTTCGCCCTATATCAATGACTTATATAACTG
Source organism: Platynereis dumerilii (assembly GCA_026936325.1). Classification (NCBI taxonomy): domain Eukaryota; kingdom Metazoa; phylum Annelida; class Polychaeta; order Phyllodocida; family Nereididae; genus Platynereis; species Platynereis dumerilii. The sequence continues at coordinate 9,962,040 of JAPTHN010000004.1, forward strand.
ACTCCTCCAATCAATGATTCTTCCAATCTTCTCGTCTACACGTATACAGATCATGTTATCTTCGACATCATGTATTGACTCTTGATTAGTATTTTGTAAAGTGTATCGCTGATTAAAAGCATTTATGCATCAACCAACATATTACAATTAAAGTAGATAATATGATCCACATTTTCATTGAAGTAGATCAATTCAGTACGCAAATCTTTACCAATGCTTATGTCTCAACGTGTCCACGAACAGTTATCCCAAGTCAACTCTTGCACTGAACTTTCTCTGTAAACATCTGATCTCATTTCTTATAAGCTTAAAATCAAATAGATTTATGCTTTAATCTCATTTGATAATTACTTGGTCTATGCATTATGCATGCCAGCCTTCTTATACAAGTTTCCTCAGGAGTATTAGTATGTACCTATGTTTTCAATATTGCTCCACTGCACCAGTATACTGTTTACCTATTTTCGCATTGTTTTAATTCTCTGTACGCCTTATGCCTACAGTTCCCTCGGATTGTTTAGAGTGTACGTAACAAGTTCTACGAAGCCATAGTCCACTATTGACTTCTTTATCTCCATACTGGACTATTGTTTCATCATTTTGATTATTATTCTGCTAATTGTCGCTTTTACATTACTCATTGTCGCTTTAATCCATGTTATTGTTGATATTCGCGATTCGACTATATTTCGTTTATGATTTAATTGTTGCTTTTAAAATCGCTTATCGCTTATATGTCATTTTACTTACTTACTTTTGTAGTTTAGGGTATCGGACATACCAGCCCATTTAAAATTATAAGGCTGTCCTGTCTTAATGCACTTCATGCTTTTGGTTTAGCTCTATGCATATCCAATGACACGCAAGGGATGATACCCGTGACTGCCCTTGATAAAAACGGCTACTTGACTCGCCTGGTGCTTGAGTCTCTTTTGCTGAGGAGCCATGTAATTAGCGGCTCTATTTCCAAAAATAACGTTGGCCGACGAACCAACGATTCATAAAAATTGAAAAATTTGGCAAATAGGTCATAAGAATAACTTGTCCTTTTCTGTCAATCATTAAAATTTAGATTTCACTTTCCTATCTGAGCTCCCCTTTCAGCATCTCATTGACACCATTAAAAGGGCTGTCATTCAGTTCCTCTCCTTTTACGGATGCAAGTCATATTCTTGCCTCCCTTTCAAAATTTTTCCTTTTTCCGAATTGTCTTTCATGGGCATATTGCACACGCCCGATTTTATCTTAAAATTTTTCCCCCCTTCCGCCTGCCCGGTGGTAGTGGTTACATCATCCTGATGTCACCACAACTTTCATTAAAGCACTCACAAAATTCAGGTGCAATGAGACGCGTTTCCTCTGTCCGTACCTAAATTGGTATCATGTACAAAGTCGATTAACAATCCTCTCAATAGTTACACAAACCTATTGACAAGCCTTTACATCGTTCTGTTAATCAGCATGAAGCATTCAGGCTTCTATCTTTGAAAGGAAATACCTTTGCTTTTCAATGAATAGTTACGTTATTAGTCACAGTGTATATTAATTCATTATTACGTGAATGTAATCCGTATTCGATTGTAAGTTTAAAATAATGTTTTCTTCAAACAGGAGAAAAACCATCTTATAAAAAAATCCTCGATCGGTCGGGATGTCACCGCTGAGCTTTTAGCTTCAGAGGTGTCTTCATTCTTTCCTCTTATAGGAACTTTCCTCAAATCGCCATGAACCTCAAGACCTTAATTCTGTAATATCATTTATATTATTATTGTATAGAAGTAATGTGATATATTATATTATTGTGTAATGAGATTCAATGATAGCAACGGGGTAGAACTCACCCCATGTTTCCATGGCAACAGTTACCCTGGTGTTTCTGCGCAGCCGCAGAACACCCTAGTAGCAATCTCTGGGGGCAAGCTTGTTTGCCCAGCAGAACAGAGCCCGCTTCCCGCTGAGGCAGCAGGAGGGCTACCTGTCTCCCTGACGGGGTGACGATTCGTCAGGTAAGGGTATTGTTGTTAGAGGTATGATCAAGGGTTACTCTTAAAGGAACCTCAGGTCATGGTTGATTGAGATGGCATTAGTTAATGATGTATGTAATTCGTTAAGATCGTTGTTTAATGTATTGATAAGTTGGTTACCATCGGTTCTTCGAATGACTCTTAATGTAACTGTCTATGAATTGTGTATTAAATGGATACGTGAATCTAAACTGTTGAGCCTCTGGTATTTCTTGAGTAGGTGTTTCGTGGTGGCAAGTGCTAAGGTGTCTCCCGCAGGATCCCCGGCAATGAGTCCATCTACTCAATTAGCTACCTCTGACAAAGATACGTGCGTTAGCCTTACATGAGGCAGCTAAAGATGGCACTACCCCTGTTTTCACAAATCCAAGGTTTTTTCCTATTGATATCAACAATTTTACCATGCGAAGGAGCCACCAGTGTGATAAACTTCATCATGAGTCTGGAGAAAAAGTGTTTGTCATTTGTATTTAGAAGACAACAAGAGACTTCTTTTGTAACAGTTTTACAGTTTAGGTTCCTTGGGTGCAATAATAAATAATTTTGTGTGGAGCTTAAACAGCTTCTGGTAAAAAATTTTTGGAAAAGCCAAAACTTCATACTTTTGAAAATAGGACCTGCACTCGGGTCTGCTGGCTCAAACAAAAATTAAGCAATAAAGCTACAAATACACACACACACTGTCAATATGCAGGCCTACAAACTCGCTAACATTCACAGAAATCGGAGAAGAGGTCTTTGAGTTATTCACGTTTTCGTAAAGGGGCTTATTTTTGTTGAATAATGTTTTTTTTATCTATGTTTCAGGTGTCCATACTGAACATTCTTTAGTTTCTTTGTGGTCAATGCCATGCGTTTCTGTTGTGTTCCCATGCCTGAAGTAATGACATCCATCTGTCATCAGGCATGTCCCAATGCACTTCATGAAGATCATCTGACCCAGGTCATTTTTCTTGTAGTCTAAGGGCAGGAGTTCATATTTATCAAAAGTTCCTGTGAATCCCCGTTTTCCATTCAGTCGCAATACCCACTGTTCTGAAATAGCACATTGAAATAATTCAGTTATTGCATTTTAATAATTATCTCTTCTCAGACACACTTTGTATAAATATGGAATATTTTTTTTGGAATATGAAGTTGCACAACACTGTGCATTTTGGAGTTCGAATGCTGGCAGAGTAAATTATGATGGTTTAGTTATGTTTGGTAATCACTTTTTGAAAGCCTCATTAACGCAATTTTAACCAGCATTTGGTATTTTTGGTTGTATGTGATGCACTGTCATTATCACACACTCTTGCTTATTACAGTCAGGAAATTTGATATGCAAAAAGAGTGGACTGTTGCACTGTGAAAATGGCACTTTATGACTCATGATAGCTGATGAAGTGTCACTCCCTCTACAATCAACATGGGAAACATAGAGGCTGTTTGACAAGTTATGATCAAGAGAAAGACATTTGGTCAATTCCACCGTGACTTTGGGACAATAAATGTATTTTCCACCTTAGTAGGAGTCAAAATGTAATAGAAGGAATGAGAGGAAGATTTTGATGTTATGACATTTTGTTGTTGTGCCAATGAAGTTGCAAAATATTATAAAAACATCCCCGGAAATTGATTTTTAGTCTTGATATGAGGTCAAATATGCTCTTGTGACTGAAGGGACTTTTTTGACCACCGTTTTTTGTGAGTTTGCTGAACATGTAATTACTATCTCAGTTCATATGTCACAACTTATTGTCATAGTGCATTATAATTGTATTGAGATAAGCTTTCAAATCAGGCCCACATTTAGATTGGTGGATCAATGGTTCTCCAGCAGTGCCTCATTCATTCTGTGACTGATGGGACACCTCTTTGTGACTGATGGGACAGTATCTCAAAAGTATTTAATAAAGGTCTTTAGATTCAAATTATTGGCGAAATATAAGGTTAAAGTACCACAATGATCCATCAGAAAAGAATCCATTGTCAATTTAATACATTTAACACAAAATTATTTTAGTGTAGGCCAAGAGTGTACAAAAAAAATATTCACAGATATATCTCCATTGTTCAAGGTGTAGCAGTAGTCCAAATGTGAGTCCGGAATAAAGAAACAGCGGAAAATTGGAGTCTTATATTGGCAAAATGACCAAGTGGGCAAATGTTCACAAAAACGCTTTTTTTTTGGTGATTAGTTATGGTAAATGTCTAACTATGTTCAAAATTTGTGGATATGTCTCAATCCCTTCATACAAAAAAAAAACAAATTATTGTTGAAATGGTTGTTTTTTCATGCTTGGCACAGTTTAAACATGTGCAATATGCATAATATGGTCTATGCTATGGGCTTCAAATCATCTAAAGTGTTTTTTCTAGGCTAGAAAAACGTGTCAGAAACATTTTTAGTAACATATCTATTAAAGGCCTAAATGGGAAACCAATTTGTTTGTCCATCTGTGGGGAGACAGCTTCCATGCTTCTGGCACCAGATTTACTGAGTAATTGCAATCCTCTTTAATCCAAGCCATCCTTGAAAATAATCCTGTATTTTTGGTTCCTGTGAATGCAGTATGGTGCATAGACACTCCATGGATCTTATTTTTGAATTATTTCATGGATATCATATTGATAAGAGGCCATGTTTCTGGACTCAGATTGGCTGAATATTTAACTTGTATTCCACATGAACTTACCGAACAGTTTGTCCTTATATTACCTATTAGCATTAATCGACCCTGCCATGCAGTTCAGCAACAAGTTATCCATCACCAAACTTTTCACCATGCTCCAAGTAGGATTTTTTGACTCAGGGTCAGGATTTCAATACTTTTTCGCCATAAAAATTATTGGAAATTAGAAAGGACAATCCATGCGTCATTTTATAAAAAATAATAATGATTAAAATCAACAAAAAACAAGTAATTCGCTGCATGTGGTCAATTTATCATGTTCAAATGTGACTGATGGGACAATGTTTACACACCATTCTTCACACAAATGAGTGAGAATAATCTTCAAGTCAATTCATGCCCAGTTATCTGTGACTATGTACTAGATAACAATGAAAACTAGTCTGCCAAAAACAAATAATTCACTGAGTGAGGTCAATTTATTATGTTTTGGCGTGACTGATGGGACAATGTACCAGCAATGTCTAACTTAGATGAAGTGTGAATCCTCTTCAACATTAGTGTTAGTAAACATGTTTTCAAAACAACTTCCGAGTACCTTTGCAGGCATGAAAAACATGACTTTGCTTTTCTGCGATGTATGTGTGATCAGTATGAAGATAATAAGCAACTGTTTCTTTCAATTTTGATTTTTGCCTAAAATTCTGAACAGATTGGAGGAAAATGTTGATTATTTCAAAACGGAACACAATGTGAGAAAAATTTAATTTGTTTTGGGCAGTAGAGACGATAATGGTTTGCTACTGTGAATGATTTGACGATCACTAAGATTTAAAAAAATACTAAAAGTGGTACACCTCTGTGGAATTGACCATTTGATTTGTCATAACTGATTTTAGAGTAAAACTCAGATGCATAATCATTTCGTTTGCTTGTCGCCAACAAGTGGGATTAGTCTCCAGGAAATCAGTCATGCCAGTAAATAATGATATTCTGCATCAAAATTTTAAAGCCAATCATGTACCAGGAAATCAGTCACATGACAAGCAATAGATAACGATACTGGTGTCTTAAAAGTGTTATTGGCTAGTGGAGAGTGATATTGGCGTGCCTCCTATGCTCTAAGCAGAAACCTTGCACTTTATTGCCTTTTACTTAAGGGAGGGCCTGGGTAGGAGGAAATCCAACTTCTTGAAATGTCAATCTATCATTTTACAAATATGCTCATTGTAAGAAATGGGAAAAATTAAGTATAACTCATATAAAAAAATTAAATATCTCTGGAAAACCCAGTATTTTACAGATAATTATGTAAAAGTCTGAAAATTCTGGTGCAGAATATAACAAATAGTGGATGCTGAGTCGACCAATATTGAGTTTTATTTGCCTTAGCAGGTAATATTGGTCTCGGCCTATGGCCTCGACCAATGTTACTGCTTCGGCCAACAAAACTCAATATTGGTCTCCTCACCATCCACTATCTATATAATATGTGTGTTTTAAAAGTGTTATTGGTGTGTGGAGAGAGATATTGGCGTGCCCCTATGCCCTCAGCAGCGACCCTGCACTTAATTGCCTATTATAAAGGTAAGGCCTTGGATAGTATGAATTTTAACCTCTTGGAAAGCCAATCTATCATTTTATAAATATTCCCTTTGTATAGGCCTATAACGGGAAAAATCAAGTTAATTTCATATTCATGAAACAGTGAGGAATCATGTACAGAAATTTTTATTTTTTTTTACCTGTAGTTATTCTCAGCATACATCGATTTGTATGATGTTTTAAAAACTGTAGTAAGTATAGTTCAGATCATTATTATAATAGTTTTCAACTTATTTACTTCAGATTGAAAAAACCTCATACCTTGGTATTTCTTCTTTTTTTTTAAAGTTGTTTTTTAAACATACACGTACCAGTCAACCAATATTGAGTTTTATTGGTCTCCTCGCCATCAACTATCTAATACAATACATATACACAGGGCATGCTAATAAAACAATGAAATATTCACAAAATGGATTGGTGTTTAAGCTTGTAGAATGTAGATATCACAAAAAAAAAATATATATATATATATACATACTTTTAGGGCAGGCCAGATAATAAAGAGTATATGCATACTTGTAGGGAAGGCCAGATAATAAAGAATATACACATACTTTTAGGGCATGCCAGACAATAAAGAATATATACATACTTGTAGGGCATGCCAGATGATCGACTGTCACACTGTTCCAGGATACTCCCGAGCAAGCATCATTAGTTACTGTGATGGTCGTGGTGATCTTGGCCCAACAAATGTTCTTATCGCAAGGCAGAGGGTTGCTCCCCAGATCTATTCTGAGCCCTGTACAGCTTACACCTCGGCAGTAAGCATACGCATCTTTAACCTTTGTCAGCTGATTGTTCCACAGACGAAGTCTCGTCAGCTGAGGCATGTATTGAATGTTGCTCATGTCGAAATCAGTGATGGCGTTACCATCCAGGTCTATTTCCATCATCCCAGTCGCATTGGTGAAGGTGCCTGCCGGTACGCTTGTCACTTTATTCCCATTCAACAGGAGCTTCTCCACGGAGGGTCCCAGAGCTCGCGCAAATGAGATTGAAGATACGGAGGCTTTGAAAAAGTCAATGTAATTAAGCTTGGTGCAACCTTTGAAGTAGTCATCTGGAATGGAAGTGACGTTAGTATTGTGACCAACCGTTATTTTTTCAAGCGAGTTTCTTGCTCCGTCTAAGTCTGGAATAAAGCTTAGTCTGTTGTGATGGAGTATTATAGTCTTCAATTTGGGATTGTTCACAAAGCTCCCATGTGGTATCATTGCAAGTCGGCTGTTCCACAGCTCCAGGAGCTCTAGATTAGGCAGCTTTGAAGTGTTTGGAAAATGGTTCAAAACATTTTCTTTCAAAATCAATTCTCTTAATGCTGGTAGGTCCATGATGCCATTAACTTGTTTTAAATCATTGAATTCCACAGAAAGCTTATCCAGAACATTGCAACCTGCCAGCTTTGCTGCATCAAGGGTTTCTATCTTATTGTTCCCAAGTTTTAGCGTAACAAGAGTCGAGGCTGAACTAGTTACATTTGGGAATGTCATAAGTTTGTTGTACTCCAAATCGACAGTGATCAGCTTGGAATAACGAACGTGTTCGTTGGTTGAGGATGCGTTAGAAATCTGGCAATGCGACATGATCAGCGTCGTTAGAGTTGAATCAAGTGCGGAAAAAAAGTAGAGAATTTTTACCGGGTTGTATGATAGATCGAGATATTCCAGGGGCGTATTTACAAAAGCATCGTAGTAGATGGTGCTTATGATGTTCTTACTCAAGTACAGAAATCTTAGACCAGTCAAGGACGAAAAGGAATTCGTGACGATGGTCGTAATGTTGTTCTCTCTAAGATATACAGTGTGTGTAGTTGTGGGAATATTGGTGGGAATAGTCGTCAATCCAGCTTTGTCGTTTGAGTATGTAGATGCTTGAGTGTCATCAATGGAGCAAATCAGCAGTAGTAATATCAGATGCAGGTGCGCCATCCTGACAAACCTATTGAGAAAAGGCCATCAATAGAATTAGAAACCAAATAAACAGATCCCTGAAACAAGAATATTTAGACAAACTACATCAACAGAACAAGATTAAAAATAAAACTGATCCGTGAAACAGGAATGTTTACATTAACTCCGTCAATCGAATGAGATTCAGAATAAAACTGATCCCTCAAACAGGGATATTTAAACAAAAGAAGATGGTTGTAAAGTTGTCCTTTCTAAGATATACAGTGTGAGCAGTTGTGGGAATATTGGTGGGAATAGTCGTCAATCCAGCATTGTTATTCGAGTATGTAGATGCTTGAGTGTCATCAATGGAGCAAATCAGCAGTAGTAATATCAGATGCAGTAGCACCATCCTGACAAACCTATTGAAATAAAAAAGACCATCAGTGGAATTAGATACTAAATAAACAGATCCCTGAAACACAAATATTTAAATGAACCCCATTAATAGAATGAGATTCAAAATAAAATTGATCCCTCAAACAGGGATATTTAAACAAAAGAAGATGGCCGTAAAGTTGTTCTCTCTAAGATATACAGTGTGTGTAGACAGTCGTTGTGGGAATATTGGTGGGAATAGTCGTCAATCCAGCTTTGTCGTTTGAGTATGTAGATGCTTGAGTGTCATCAATGGAGCAAATCAGCAGTAGTAATATCAGATGCAGGTGCGCCATCCTGACAAACCTATTGAGAAAAGGCCATCAATAGAATTAGAGATCCCAGAAACAGGAATATTTAAATAAACTCCATCAATAGAATGCGATTCAAAATAAAACAGATCCCTGAAACAGGAATATTTAAATAAACTCCATCAATAGAATGCGATTCAAAATAAAACAGATCCCTGAAGCGATAATATTTACATTGTAAATTAACTCCATCAATAGAATGAGATTGAAAATAAAACTAATCCCTCAAACAGATATACTTAAATAAAATTCATCAATAGAACAAGATTAAAAATAAAATTGATCCCTAAAAATGGCATATTTAAATAAAATCCATCCATAGAACAAGATTAAAAATAAAACTGATCCCTGAAACAGGAATATTAACTTTGTAAATGACCTCCATCAATTGAATGAGATTCAGAATAAAACTGAGTATTTAGATAAACTACATCAACAGAACAAGATTAAAAATAAAACTGATCCCTGAAACAGGAATGTTTGAATAAAGTCCATCAATAGAATGAGATTGAACATAACGCTGATTCCTCAACAGGGATATTTGAATAAACTCCAACAATAGAATTAGTTTTTTTTAAATGGACCTTGAAACAGGAATTTTTAAATAAACTACAGTACAAGCCAAAATAAAGTACGACTACACCGGCAGGAAGGAAGAATCAGCCACTACTTTACCCTTTCACACCTTTTGACTCCCTCCAAATCCCTTCCTGTATTTTCCTACTTCAAACTACCTTTTAAAATTACATTCAATTCATATTCTGCCAACTCCGATTGAAACTTCATCACACCCATTGTGTATACTTTATTTATACCATTTGACACCTCTGTCAACCAATCATAAGCCAGTATTTCACTGCAATAAATCACATATTCTTTGTTGTCCAGTTATCCTCCCCATGGGAGAATAATAAGTGAAGCTGTGAAAAAAAAAACACAGCAACAAATGACAAGTTTCAGTTTTGTCTCATGGTATAAGCCGGTTATTCACCATGGGATCAGGAATATGTGTTTATCACACCTCGGCCTTAAGGCCTCGGGTGATAAATCACATATGGTCGCATGTCATAAGGTGGGCCACAAATGTGTGACATGGTTAAAATGGCCCATTTTTCAATATTCCCGTAGCTTATGACAGGCCATCATACACATCAAATACAGCAAACAGATCTTCATTATCTTTATTTATAACTGAGATATACCTATTTATGTGTAATTAATTAACAAAGAAATGCACTAAAAGCCTGATCTAATAACACATTTTTCTCAATTTGGACCTTTTTTACAAAAAACATCATTGCCAGGTCAAATCTCCATAGAATTGACTCTGGTTTGTTTTAAATTGTAGCTTACGAATGGGACTATAAGATGAGGCCCAAATTACCCACTTTATCAAAGTGTAAAGGAGTATAAATTGTGATTAAAAAATGGCAAGATGTTGTTCAGATGTTCGCATGCAGTAAATATCTTCTCAAGTTGGATCTTTATGGCTCCTTTGATCCAATCATAGACCCCAACATTATATAAAAATGTCATTCTGAATGCCCTTCCAATGAGCAAGTGCCCACTGACACATCTGATTTGGGGAAATAAATGTTCACAGGGCTCTATTGAACACATTATGTCCTAATGGTCGAAAACAGACCAAAAAAGGCTTGTCTGTGCCTGTGGTAAAATAAGTTTCTTTTAAACTATACACACATTACACCACCAGAGGCATCTGAAAGGCCTGGTAGAGACATTCAAGGAACTGAACTATACACTGAAACAGTCTATTCAGGTTAGAGTCAGGTACTTCAGAGTTACAGAGCATTATAGGCTTGATTGCTGTTTTCACCTCCCGCCTCCGCCACCGCCTCCGCCACCGAACCACCCCTGGATTTTTTCATTTGCAGGGTAGCAGGGCCCGTACTATTCAATCAATTTAAATAAAGTAGCAGTCAAATTAAAGAAAACTTTCAGGGCTACAATATGAGACTACTACCACACTGATAGGCCTTTTAGTTCTTGAGAAATGGACAGTTTAATGACAAATATATTTGCAGAGTGTCACAAAACCACCCTTTTTAGGTGCCCACCTCATGACATGCGACCATATTCCCTCTCCCGTGGTGAATAACCTTTATTAATGTAAGAATAATTATTTCTTTGATATTGTGCCCCTTTGCTAATTGAATTTCATTGACAGCTGTTTTACTAGAGCTCTCAATGTGGTTTAAGCTTGTGGTGAAGAGTCAAAGGTAGTTGCAAGGAGATTTGGGGTGGAGAGGTCTGGAGAAAGGAGGGGAAAATGGCTAAACAGAGGACTTCTGACAGGATATTTTCTTACTTCATTTTGAGTTGTACTGTATTTTAACAGATTCAGTTTCAAAATAAAACTGATCCCTAAAAATAAACTCCACCACTAAAAAAAAAAAGAGCAAATACTGAATATTGATTTGCATGTGGTACACCTATTAGGTGATATCACAGTGTATTTTTTAACATAGTATGTGGGAGACCAAATTGTTATCACTGGCAGACCAATTTTCCCAGCAAACTTTCACATTTGGTTTGTCATGATTTGTAGTTCTTGGGTGCTTTTGAAAGCAAGGCTTCTTCCTTCCACATAAGAAAATATTTTTCACTGTCTTAATAATAATTATATAATATTTCTGCAATAATGCCATCTTTCTGATTTTCAATTTTCAAAAATTAAAAATATTGTCTGACTTTTTCTGGTGGAAATCAGCCAAAATCCTAAATTAGCAGTCAGCTTAACATTTCAATATCCTTTAGCAAGCATATAATTACAGTAATATATCCTATGGATGTTCAGCTGATTGATAGATGTCGCGCATCACGGCGCTATGTAATCTCATTTGTCTCCCAGTCAAAAATCCTTAAAGAATGCTCTGTGATAATATGTAAATGGCACTGCCATGAAATTCGCGCAGCACTTTAAAAAAGTTTTTGTAGGACTTATAGTATTACCATAACTTCAATGTATGAAAAGCTGTTATGTAACTGTTTCAGAAAATTAGAAATACAGATGCATGGAAAGACAGAAAAATGTAGAATAGCAAGATAAGCTTGACAAAAAATATAATAGATAAATATATAGATAAATATAGAGATAGATAGATAGATAGATAGATAGATAGATAGATTGACAGACAGATAGATAGATAAATAGATAGATAGATATATATTAAATAGATAAATAAGATTGATAGATAATCAGGTAAATGGTAAAAAGGCAGACAATACTGAAAGCTGCCAAAGTCAGGTCTATGTTAGATTGTTGATATTTCATAATAGTATAAATATATAGTAATACACAAACAATAACATTGCATGTAGATTAGCTGTTCACTGTTACATAATCACAGTTTATAAAGATTATGTAACTTTAATTTTGTTATGTTTTCTTGTTGTCTGATTGAAATTAAATGAATCACATGTTAATAATTTGATTTAGCTTGTCAACGCTAATAATTAACTATTCCATAAAAATTATTGGTACAGGATATATTACTAGAGAAAATTGAATTTTTAAGACACTTTTGAAGATGAATATGTTATGTTTTGTTAAATACGAAACTAAATCATTGATAAGAAGCTGGACCCACTTGACCTAATTTCCTGCTGTGGACTGCTAATGTTGAGACCGTCACTACACAGATTTGTGAGTCCTTTCTTGCACTCAATTCGCTTCGCTCAACGGCCTTGGCCGTTTTGCTGCGCGAATATCATTACTCCATGATGATCCTCAATATTGTGCCTGTCCTTGTATTATAACAAAACAACCCAAGTCAGGGTCACTGAATAACAATATCACGAGCTGTTTTGTGAATTAATATCAATCGAGCCCGAAGGGCGAGAGTGATATTAATTCACACGACAGCGAGTGATATGGTACGAAGTGCCCTGACGCGTGGTTGTTTTGTTTTCATCAACTGGTTTTACCTCAAATTTTTAGTTATAAAGGGAAACTATTTTCTGCCATTACAAGAATGTGACGTCACCATGGATTAACAATGGACATGACGTCACAATCCTATTGTTTTAGCCATTGCTTAGTTTGTGATGTCATCAGGCAACTGAAATGTTGGTGATGTCAAAACCATTGTTAAAATATATCGCCTTTGAAGGGTTGTATTCTTTACAATATCATAGGCCATGATATTTTGACTGCAAACGGTGATATTCACAGAACCAGGTGATAAAAACAACTATCAATATTAATAATAATTTAATAATTTTACCAACCTTGTATCGTAGATAGCTGAGGAAGTCATCCAGATGCTGAATGTTTGGTTCACTGATTAGATTATTAGTTGGTAGTATATATAACCCTTGATAGCCACAGCCTTATTCAATAGGATGGTGCCTCATTCAATAGGATGGTGCCTCATTCAATAGGATGGTGCTCGTTCAGCATCAAATTGCATTGAGCAACGTCTGACTTTCAAGCCTGCACTCCTGGATGCGGCACATGTTGGATAAGAAGATAGTAAATGGCCACGCACAATTTGAACCAAACAAGCCAATTATTTCGCCCATAAAAATGATGAGGCAAATGGAATATCAGTTTAGAGAATACCTTTCTAAAAGTAATCAATTCTATGGGCCATTAAATTTTAGTTGACATGTGTAACAGATAATTACCATACCAAGAGGTAATGGTGTATTGTATAATTATTGAGAATGAGGTTGTTCCTTTAATTATCTTTATAGTTAGTGATGCAGACCGGACTGCCTTGGACCGGTCCAGTCCGCGGTCCAGCCCTGGACCACCAAAATACCGGACCACCTACAAAAAACTGGTCCAGTGCCAGACCGGACCGGTCCAGTGCCGGTCCAGACCGGTCCAGTGATACATGTGCAAATAAATGAGGGAAAGACAGTTGCTGTCCGTACACAATTTAAAATTTGAATTTTGAGTTAGATTAAATAATTGACTCAGCCTGTAAGGATGTCTTTTACAGAAATTTAATGACGAAACACAGGCAGTGGCGTAACTGGGGGGTCACGAGCGGGGGGCACGCGATTCTCTGGGGGTGCACCCACTATACCAATTGTGTATTTTAGCCAGAGTTGGGTAAGGGTTTGAGTTTTGGTTAATCCTGTGTTTTTAAATTAAAATTCTGTTACAAATCTCCTCGCTTGTCAATTGTCTCTTACATTTGGTTAATTATATTCCACTTAAAAAGCCATAACTGGGAAAAAAAAGAAAAAAAAGGTTGCCCCCTTAATTCATGTGAGAAGTGTAAAAGTCTTTTGCAGTTATTCAGATTTAAGAAGGTCATATTAATTTTATGCACCCATAAAAATTCAAAGTATTATGTAAATACTATGAAGACAATTATTGGAAAAACCATAACAATTCCAATCAATTAAACAGAATATAAGTGCTTGACGAGGTAATTGTCCTCATCAGATACCGCTTCAAGTTTTAAGGCTAATGTAATTGATTGATTTTGCATTATGGCTGTTGTGTAACTTTGAGTTTTATTAGCCTTGTAACAATTATTGCCCTTATTATGACCCATTTGTTAATAGCCATTAATTTTAGACCTTTTTGACCAACACGAATATCTTGGTTAATATTGGAGCTAGAGACATGCATAATTATGATATCAACATTTCCGGAATATACCTTTTCCTGCAATACAATGTTTTGATCTGAGACTTATAGTTTTTTAGTTATTTGAAAAAATGTGCTTTTTCGAATAAAATTAAACATACAATTTTCAAATTAAGATTTACCAAGCTAAACATCCTTCAATTTCAATTTAAATGGTACCAATGGACTCCCCTGGACCATAGCCGTACTTTTAGTTGCGATTTCAAGCTTTTTCCAAAATTGACACGCCCTATGACCTTACAACCTCATTATTTTTGGCTGTTCATGCATATCTCTCTGACACAGCCGTAATTAACTGGAAATGACAATGATTGCCACTTTCTAGAAGATCCTTGCTTTATTAACTGTAAATTGGTAAACAATTGAAGTGGTCCGTTTTTGATCTGTGGTCAGTCAAAGCTACACACAATGGGCACATTTAGCTGTTCTGTCTCTAATCCATAAGGGGCATGACGTCACAATGGGAGCTTGGCCACTGCAATCTTGGCTCCGTCCATAGGGGTCATGGAACAAACGAGTATGTCGCGTACGGAGAGAGGAAGCTAGAACTCTTTGACTTTCGCTGAGTTCTTGGATAATAGAAGACAAAAAAGAATTTAAAAAATTGTACCAAATAGGGGAGACCGGGGCTGGTTGTCACAGGGGCAGGTTGTCACACTGTGTAGAATTTAAACATGCTCTATTTCTATTTAAAGCAAGTAGGGGCACAGCCATTGTATATGAAAGTCAGTACAGGAGTAACTTAAATCTATCTGATTAATATATACCTATGTCATTCGAAATCTTGATGTCATATTGGACATTTTTTTAAAATTCAGCACTCGGGGCAGGTTGTCACACTTTCGGGGCAGGTTGTCACACTTTCGGGGCAGGTTGTCACACTTTTGGTTAAGAGTTTGAATGCAGGAAGTGAGACTCTGTAAGTCAAATCCTGAATGAGACAAGTTATTTTGGACATGTCAGGAATCCCCTACTTGCCCAGTGCAGACCTTAACAATCATGTGACACTGTACAAGGGTGCTACAAATTTTGACTTATCAAGGCAACAGAAATGCATTTTGATAAGGAAGAGGGTGAGTGCAGACTGTAGAATTTTTCTGCAAATTCCTTTTGAAAATTTGAAATAGATCTATTTAGACGCTATGCCTTTTATGCTTACATCATGAATCATCAGTAGAGTGTACTAAGGATATGACAATTTAATTTCATTAGAGCGTGACAAACTGCCCCGAAAGTGTGACAACCTGCCCCGAAAAGTGTGACAACCTGCCCCAAAAATGTGACAACCTGCCCCAAAAATGTGACAACCTGCCCCAAAAGGACAACCTGCCCCTGTGACAACCAGCCCCGGTCTCCCCTATCATCAGCTTGTGGCAGATTGCATATATAAAGTTGCAAAAAATGCAGCAAATTCACTTACCATAAATCTTAGAAAATAGAAACTATGGTGTGATCCATTCGATGTAAAATACTATTTATTTTGATTAGCTATGATTTTCATATAAATATATTGCAGCAAACTTCATTTCATTTAAGTTTAAAACCATGCTAATGTAACACACTTCAATAAAATTCCACTTACTGTTTCAAAAATATTTGTGCTTTTTTCTGTTTTTCTTTATGAAATCCAAGACAATGTATGGGTAATATGTATATCCATAAAAATCCCCAATATTCTCCCTTCCATCTTTGATTGATGGATTAAAGCATTTCGAAAAATAGGTTTTAACAGTGGCGTAGCTACAGGGGGGGGCAGGGGGGCAGTCGCCCCCCCCTGGCTCCGTCCAGACCAGGAAAGAAATGATTAAATTGGCTTCAAATGTTGCATTTTGCCGATGGTGCTTCCATTTCCATCGCTGACTTAAATATTTGCCCCCCCTGGAAAATTTCCTAGCTACGCCACTGGTTTTTAAATAAATAATTCAGCAATAAAACAGGTCATGCCATCAATTGATATTGAAAATTCTATAATTTGCCATAACTGTTGCGTAAGATGCGACTTTTAGAAATCAATAAAACATTTGAATACAAGTTGCATTAGCATACCTTTCAAAGGAAGCTCACACCATATTGGAACTTTGCAGTCAGGGGCGGACTGGCGGCATTTCGGGCCCCGTGGCAAAATAATTCTGTGGGCCCCCAAAGTTCCTACCATCGGTGTTATTTCAAAAAAGAAAAGCTTAATATGATAGCATATACCTATGGGATGCTAAAATTCCATCAGGATGGGGTCCCATATTAGAGGCTTCTGTGCTGTTTAGTTAATTCTGTTTTAGCACAAATCATAAACAACATGATTGCAAAGTTTTGCTTTCCAGCTTTTTCTTTAACTTTTTAATTGTTTGACATCTTGAATGGGCCCCCCTGAGAGGATGGGCCCGTGGCAGCTGCCACTCTGCCACATAGGCCAGTCCGCCCCTGTTTGCAGTGATGAAAGTTCAGTCACGCTATATTTATTTGATTATAACAATGGCCAATAATAATGTTAGGCAACATTGTTTTTTTGTATTGTATTGTATTGTATATACTGAGAGTATATACAATACAATACAATACAAAAATTGAAAAAGGCTAATTAGCTTTCAAGTACTTATTTGTAGTTTAATGGATGCAAATCTTTATGGTTGTTTTTGCAACATACTTCTAAAGCATTTTCATGATTTTTGTACTACACACGTGTGTGGATAAACATATTATTCATTAAAATGACACTTATCAGGGAAAAAAGCTTTTCGTCTGATATGAGGAAACATGGACAGAATGGATCATCAGATCAGATTTTAAAGCATTTAATAAACTATGCCATGGCATGTCTCCACCCAAGCAGAAAAAGTGGGGGTAGGGAAAGCATGTCTCTCCTGCTGCTTGACAATTCACCAGTAGGCAACCGCAATACATTGTTTTCGTATAAAAATGTGGGGGGATATTGTGTCCCCCAGGATAGAAAATATTGGGGAGGGGAAGATTTCGACCCTCGTCTCCCTCCAAATTGTGTTTGTGTCAATTTTGATATGGGTCAAAATTTGAAAACGTTGAAACTTCAGCTTGTAAAAGTCCAGACCCTAATTAACATTTATAGGATTAAGTTATAAAGGAATTAAGTATTAAATATGTATTTTTATGTCAATGTTAGTCAACTTAGTCAGATTTATGTGTTATAGATGTATTGTAAAATCATGATCACAAATCATGATTATATCAAAGAAGGTTTAATTGAACATACTGACCAGAGACCAAATAGAATATCAATTTAACATTAAAATGGAATTTATATAAATTAAAAGGCAACTTTAACATGTAGCTAGGCTTGTAGGAAGCCCCAGATGGTCTGGATATTTAAGGGCACAATTTAATCCTCAAACAAGACTTTAGTGAGCTAGAATGTATTTTAAACATAAAACTACTAGAGTAAAATGCAATAGTACTGCTGTATATTTATGCAGGGACTTTGCTTAAAGCAAGCCCTTATCTAACAGCCCACCTGTATGTATTTAGCAATTAGGGTGTCTTTGTCTTTTGAGCTCATGTGTCAATTGGGGCCACAGAAAATGCCTTGCTCTTTAGAAATGCCACTTTGCATTGTTAGAGATTTTAAGCTTATTGTATTGTAAAGCCCATTGTCTGTATGTAGCTTGGTCTCTGGAACAGTCACTGTTGTAAGATAATTTATGTAGATATGCATCAAGGAACATTTTAGACAATTGGATGAGCATTGATTAACTAATTAACATGTTGTCTCTGATTGGTACAGCCCTTTTTGGCTGATACTGCAGTATTTGATATATCTGATTGCTTTTAATAAAATTGCCAGTTTAAGTTTTGATGTGAGAATTTAGTGGGAACCAGAAATTTGAGAGTTTGTCTTACTTGAAACTTTGTGAACACTTTATCAACCTAGGGGAGACCGGGGCTGGTTGTCACAGGGGCAGGTTGTCACAGTGTGTAAAACTTAGACATGCTACTCTTTCTATATAAAGCATGCAGGAGCACTGCCATTCTGTATGAATGGCAAAAGGGGAATGACTTAAACCTATCTGGTGAATATATACCTATATCAATCGAAATCTTGATGTGATATTGGAAATTTTTTTAAATTCAGAATTCGGGGCAGGTTGTCACACTTTCGGGGCAGGTTGTCACACTCTCGGGGCAGGTTGTCACACTTTTGGTTATGAGCTGGAATGCAGGAAGTGGAACTCTGTAGGGCAAATCTTGACCAAGAAAAGTTATTTTGGACATATGAGGAATCCTTTACTTGCCAAGTGAAGACCTTAACAAACATGCTACTGTATACAAGAGTGCTGCAAATGAAGGCTTACCATTCAGTAGGAAAGCATTCTGATACGGAGTAGGATTTTTACGATTTTTTTGGAAAATTTTACATATAAATTTGAAATCGATTTATTTAAACACAATGCAATATCTGCATACATCTTCAGTCATCAATAGCATGTATAAAGCACAAATTTATATTTGTGTTAGTTTTTTTGGTTTTAAAGCCTGGTCCTAATAGGTAACAACCAGCTCCAAAAAGTGTGACAACCTGCCCCGCCTTTTTGTGACAACCTGCCCCGACTGATGAAAATTCCAAAAACGGGTGACCAAGGCCGTTGTTATCAAAATGTTCACTATTTGTTCTAATGATGATTTAAAGAAATGTTTATATGGTAATTGTATTAACTGTATCTTTTTCAACAACTGTTTGATATAGACTAGCATTGCATGCAAGTTAAAGGTAAAAAATTACTTTTTGTGACAGGAAATTTTTAACAGTCCTTGTGCCTACCAGACTCCCTTCCAGGGGTCAAGATCTTTCAAAAAGACTCCAGTGGGTTATAAAAGCAAAAAACAATGATTGGTTGAGCTGTGTGACTCCATAGTTTAGTGCAATAAAAAGTGTGACAACCTGTCCCTGTGACCAGGGGCTTCTACAAAGGGGTTTGTGGAAGCAGATCGCTTCCATGAGAAGCCAGGGGGGGAAAGAAATCCCCCCCTGAAATTCCACTGATTAATGCGATGACCGATGAAAATGGAAGATTTTTAGTTGAACAACTGAGTGGAGAGAGAAAGCAATCCCCCCTTGACATTTCACACCTATAACCAAAGATTGCTATAACTGAGGAGAAAGAAATCCCCCCCCCTTAAATTCCACAACTTAATGAAGTTTTACAACTAAATGGGAGAAGAAAAATATACCCACTCCCCGAAACTCTACAACTAAACGGAAGGAGAAATTCCAGAACTAAATGAGGAGAAAGTAATCCCCCCCCAATTCCACAAATAAATGGGGGAGATAGAAATCCCCCCCCATGATATTTTTTATAACTAAACCGGAATGAATTCGCCAAAATTCCAACCAAAAACAGGGAGGGAAAGAAATCCCCCCTGAAAATAAGAGAACGAAATACATCCCCCTGAAATTCCAGGACCAAACGGAAGGAGAATGAAATCCCCCCCCCCCAAAAAAATCCCAGAACTAAATGGGGAGAAAGCAATCCCCCCTCCCAATTTCCACAAGTAAATGGCGAGATATAGAAATCCTCCCCCCTTGACATATTACAACTACACTGGGGGAGAGTGAATTCGCCGAAATTCTACCAAATACAGGTAGGGAAAGAAATCCCCCCTGAAATTACGTCTTTAATATATATATATAAATGGGGAGAGAAAGAAATCCCCCCTTATATTCCAGGACTAAACAGAAGGAGAATAAATCCCCTCCCCAAAATTTCAACCATAAACAGGGGGAGGGAAAGAAATCCCCCCTTGGCATTCCAATAAATGGGGAGAAATCAATCTCTCCCACCCCCCCTCCAAAAAAATTCCACAAATAACTGGGGAGAGAAAGAACCCCCCCCCCTGAAATTCCAGGACTAAAAGGGGAGAAAGCCATCCCCCCCCCCCCAAAAGAAATCAAGAACTAAATGGGGGGGGGACATAAATCCTACCCCAATTTAGTTGTGGAATTCTTTTTGTGGGGGGGGGGCATTGCTACAACTTAATGGGGGGGGGGGAGAAATTTATCCCCGCCCCGTTGAAATTCCAGGACTAAAGGGGGCAAGCAATGCCACGACTAAATGGGGGCAGAAAGAAATCTATGAAATCCACTGAACAACTCATCCTTGCATTGAGATGTAAGACCTTTTTTTTAAACAATTAAATTAATCTACGACTGACTCTCCGCAGATAAATGCAATGATAGGCCAGTAAAAAGTGGGGTTGACCCTGGACCTGTTCATAACAGTACAAATTTGGTACCGAATGAATCCTTGAAATCTCTAGTTTCACCAAAACAAATTCAAGCTTTGTGCGAAACTGGACGATTTTTACCCCACTTTTACTTTGGCTGGATGGGAGGTAGTTACTTTCTGACTCTTGGGGGGTTGGGGATTATCTGCTAGTTAAATTCTGGGAAATTCCGTGCAAAAGAAGGGCTGCACGACATTTGGAAAATGCACTCTTTCCATGAATGAAATACATCAGCATTTTCTTAAAATACTGGTAACTTTGCTGAGCTTAAGCTAGGTGATGAAGCTGTTTAGCCAGATTGGCTTGTACTGCTTCAAAGTTGTTTAGCCAATGATAGAAATGAATAGTATTGTTTGCTCATTTCTTTAGCCAGATCAGAATTGTGTTAGCATTTTTCTATTTGGCTAATGGCCAGCCAATCCCAAGCTTTGGTAACTTTTTTTTTTCATGGTGCTCCAATGCAGTTATGACTGCTTCCAACACCAGGTAGGGAGAAGCATGTCACTATTGAAAACCCATGCTACAGTGTTAACCACAGCCTAATAAAATATTGAAATTCAGTAGGTTTGTGCAGGTGGGGTGCATCCAACCTAAAATAATGTAGGTGCCTTTCAAATAATTATAAGGGACCAAAACCAGGTCATCATTAAAGTGTGTCCGTAAAGGGTGACGGAAGTGACGGAAGGCCGCCGGGGGGGGGGGGCTGAGTTTAGTTGTTTGGTTAGGGGGGGATATGCTTCCTTACCTAAGGGGGGGATAGAAGCCCCTGCCTGTGACAACCAGCCCCGGTCTCCCCTACTGGATGTTTATGGATATATATGAAGCACTGAAGGCAAATGGTGAAGCCTGACTTAAGACTTGTGAAGTTAACTTGTCTTTTGGATTAGTTAGTGTCATAGAAAAAGGGAGCTTGGATAGCCCTTATGAGATGCATGGTAGCATCTGGATTATCTGGAAATGAAATGACCTATTTTAGTCTTGATCTCATTCGAGTGAAGCCTACTAGAAGGCTGTTGTTGACCCCAGTCTCATATCTCTATAGAGGGAGAAATGGGAGAGATAATGAGGCTGAAACAGTGGTGCTCAACAAGCTGAAAAAAATTTGAAAATTTTTCGCTCCAGAAATGCCTTTTAAAGTTTGCATTTGGTTGGTCAAACAAGCATCTATCACTGCACTTTCATGTCCAAGGGTCCCAATGCTCTGCTGATCTGCACTGAGGTGATAAACACAGCTGTAATGTTTTTTGACTGTCATTAAAATTTCACTTATAACCAAAAAATCCTGACCACTTTGGGCTAAAAAATATATTGCCGATGATTAGGCAAGTTCCTTGCACATTTTGGGCCACGTTCCAGGTCTCTAATGCCATTTTTTTGAGAAACTGCATTTTGATCAATTAAAGTACCAAATATGTGTGTCATTAGCGTCATGCCTGTAACTTGAAATCCGTACCACTTAGAGCTGAAGAATGTATTACCAACATATAGGAAAATGGCTATTCTGCACACATTGATCTATATATCAGGTCTCTATGACCAATAGTTATCGAGATAGAACATATCCTTGAACCAGATTTTTACAAACACAAACAAAAATACTTGTTTTCATCAATAGTTTGGATTCTGAATAATAAAAATGATCTCCACTACTCCCCCCAGCGCACAATGTCTTTGTTAAACCATATTTCAGATGCTAGACAACGATAAAATATTGCTGGCACCCTTATTTGATTAGTAGTGTCAGAGAAGCATCAAACTTCATACTAAGCATGTTAGATGCATGGAAAATGCTAAAATTTAACGTAATTTTCTATTGAAACATTTTTTCCACTCCAGTCACCTGTAACAAAATTTTAGTGAGATAAAGGCAATAAGCCATTTTTGACATGATGCTAATGACAGCGTGATGCTAATGATAATTAAGGTAAAAATATTTGTAGAGACCAGTGCAAAACTGGCAGTCTGGCAATGTGTGCATGCAATGACCTTATGAACACCAGACACATGTTCACAGTGATTTTGGTCCTGAAATATGCAGTCAAAATAGAGCAGCAAGGCGTTTGCTAATGATAAAATTGAGATAGGACAACTGACACGTCAACAGAAATAATTTTTTTATTTACATAAATGATACAGAGCTACAGATAGTCCAGTTATTTTCTTGGGTTCCCAAACAACGTCAGACAAAAGGTTTTCTCACAGAATTTGTGTCCCTTTCATTTTTTTTGAGAAACAAATCCGGTGTGATGCTAATGAATCAATATTGGAGACACTGACACAAGAGCCTCCTGCTCTTATACATAATATTATTTCAGCTATTGGTAACTAGATTTTAGAAGACTGGCAGTCAAGTTTCCATGTATGAAAGAGTTTAATTGAATCAGGATCCTGGACTAGTTTTTGTGATGTGATCTTTCAAAGAAAATGCTGGCGGAGACAGGCTATTTTCAGGGGGGTTGGCTACTTCAATGCTATTTTTGGATGGGATAAAAATATTCTTCCACATATTTTTTGTGTTATAAGTTTTGCTAATATCCTTGTCTATGACAAATGACAACAGGAGGTCCTCCATGTGCCTTCCTGCCCTCATGAATTATAGTTAAACGCTGGAGACAAGAGTTTCAGACTTATCAAATTTTGACCCATATGGGGCTCCGCATCAGTGTATAATATTAGAGCTAGTCAATTTGTTACATATGTGAAAAGAGTGGAACGCGGTACTGAGAAAATATGCCTTGTCTGTTGATTATATAACAGTTGAGTTGCTGTTGCAAACATATTGCATGCACTGTCTGTTGTTTACAATATACATGTATTGATTTATCCTATTTTTAAAATGGTTAATTAATTTGCCACTTTTACCGTGCAAGCTTTGAAATGTCAGCTTGTTTTTTTCCCCCATAAAAGGTCTTTCTGAAAAACATAAAAAATCGTAATCGATTTCAATTATGTTTCATGTTCACAGCTCGTTTTCACGAATGAACTTAAATGTGCTGGTTATGATGGTGATTATCTTGTCAGACAGCAGACTTGTTCTACGATTTTTTTTTTCTGTGAAGAAAACAAACTAAACATATTTATATGCTTTGTTTACAAATGAAGCGCACCATGAGGGGCATTGGTGACATTAGTAAATAATAATCTATTTTAACTGGCCTCCTCTGTGTCAAAACTGTCAATTTGACGTTTAAAAAGTTATAATCCCCCAATCTAGCTATCTATCCATAGCCATTTTAAGCTAAACCTAGCTACACTTATCCATAGCTATCCATAGCTATCCACAATTATTATTGTTTAAACAAGGGGTAAAGAGCTCTTAGTGTATACAAAAGCATACAAATGGATAGTTGTGGATAGATACGGATAAGACTAGTAATGAATAGCTATAGACAGCTAAGTTGAGCCACATTTACACATTTGTACTGTATATGCACTGCTGTCTTTTACAGTCTGTCACTTTGATGTTGAAAAAATGAGGACCAGTTCAATGCGAAAAATGCACTTCTGATGCATGGTAGCCGATGAAGTGTCATCTTCTCTACTTTCAACATGGGAATATAGAGGCTGTTTGATTAGTCATGATCAAGAGAAGGCCATTTGACTTGTCATAACTGATTTTAGAGTGAGAATCAGATGCATAATCCTTTCGTTTGGCTGTCACCAACAAGCAGGATAAGTCTCCTTAAATCAAATTAACATTGAACGTACCAGGGATTTTTCCAGAAAGGACTAAACATTTTAGGGAGGGTCCCTTAAGAGGCACTAAGCTAAGGATTCCCTTTACTAAGCACCTCTTAACGGACCCTCCCTAAATGCTTAGTCCTTTCGAGAAAAATCCGTATTGGGTATGATCATGACAAATCATCAGCATGATGGCATAAGAATTGCCATTTTCACAGTGTAACAGTCCACTCTTTTTCTATATCAAAGTGACAGACTGTAAACATTATCAATGAGTGACTCAACCAAAAGCAATTCTAAATTCAGCTAATTAAGAGTCATCTTCACAAATAGTTATCTTTATTGCGCGATCCCTGAGCCCGCTATTCTGCTAATTATGCCCGGCCCGCAAATGCTTATCTTTATCTTATTATCATTATTATTATTCTGATATTTGGTTTTGCTATTTCACCACTTACATCACGTCCCCATTTTATTTAGAAGAAGCTGGATCCTGTCCCGCTGACGTATTTAAACAGCCTGATTTTCCAACCATCTGACTATACACATTGGTTGAGCCAAAGATTGCTCACAATTTCAAAATTGTGATCACTGAGTCGATGCTCCCGCCCTGCCTCAGAAGGATGAATCCAGCCAACCAAAAAATGTGCAGCTGGGCCTACTTGAGACACCCTGGCTGTGCTGCAAACAGTAAACAGCATTCAGATTAGACAGTTTTTGAGCAACAGTTGCTTATTGACAACACAGCTTGTAATCATCTTCTTCTACTTAGTAATGCCTGATAAGACTTTCATATCATGTGACATACCTTATATGGCTATTCTCTACACTGCATCATATGTCAACACTGCATCACACTCCACACCACAGCCAATCAGTATTATATGCCCCAGCAGTTTGAGGTCTTATGCCAATTTTGCTATATTTTTCATATGCCATGTACTTCCTGGAAGGATAGTAATTAATAAGCAAGGTAGGAGGTCATTCTAATTTTTATTTTCAAAAGCTCTTGGAGTTCTCCTTGACTAGAAATTTTTAACTTCAGGGAAATGCTGGCTTTAGTTATTTATAAATTTTCACCACAGAAAGTAGCCCTACTTTAAATTTGAGAGAGAATTTTTTCATTTTAAAAACTCCAAGTCAACCCCGAAGAAGCCCCCCCACCCCTCGGCCGCCCTAATGATCACTAATTTTGGGTCCCCATAATTCGCTATATCTATTATTCATTGATTGTTTTGTACTGTTTGTAACTGAGTTTATGCATGCACTGAGGTAGTATAGCTTATTACCACAATAGCCCATACAGGCCTGATCTACATACTAATAATATCCACGATGTAGATGGAAAATGAAGCATCCATCTAAAATAACACTGAACAGTAATTTGAACTTGATTCGTTAGAATATAAAGAAAGAAAAACGCAGGGGGTGCATCCCGTCATGAGGTCCGTCATCATAGGAGACACATATTTTGCTGTTATGCCACTTAGTCTACACCTGACCTGATTTAAAAATTGATGTTGCAGCAAATAACCTTCATAAATGGCTGTAACTGTAAAGGGACAATAGAACAAATTGTAGTTGATAATCTACAATATTATACAGATATTTATCCACAATAGAACAAATTGTAGTTGATAATCTACAATATTATACAGATATTTATCCACAATAGAACAAATTGTAGTTGATAATCTACAATATTATACAGATATTTATCCACAATAGAACAAATTGTAGTTGATAATATACAGTTATCGCACAGCACCGAGTGCAATATCAGTTTTTATGGCACCGAGGTGACTAATATTGCACGAGGGCGCAGCCCGAGTGCAATATTAGTCACCGAGGTGCCATAAAAACTGATATTGCACGAGGTGATGTGCAATAACTGTTATATCATATGGTTTTTTTGGCAAATGCTGAGAAAAGGACAGGAATTCTGATGTCCAAACTCTATTTTGTTTCTTTTGACCAGCATGTTTAAAATGTATCTCGTCAAAAATCTTTCTTTTTTTTTCACACTTTTGGAATCCATAATCCATAGATGATATATTTGATGATGAGTCTTCTTTAATTCTTTTTCTCAAACTTTGTGGCAGACTTAAGACCACTAAGCACAACAAAGTCACAGAAAAATGGGAGAAAAAACTGTTTCTCGGCCACTTTTAAATGCTTTATTCTGATTAAACAAATAACATAAACAGTACAAAAAGTTGATATCTACTTAACCCTTTAATATACGCATCTTTTGGCCATCACAATAATTTTTCTATCTATTTCTAGTGCTGTCCAGTCACTTTCTTTAACTATTTAAAACCAAAACACGATCTTGTTGCTGCTGCAAGACTCAGTTTGTGTTTCTTTCGAACCACATATTTAAAATGTATCTTATTAGAAATTGATGAATATTTCACAAAAATAAAATAAAATCACACCTTTGGAATCGTCAAATTATATACTTGATGATAGATTTAATTTTCGATTTTTTGTAAAAACTTTGTAGCAGACTTTTGACCTCTAAACAAAATAAAATCACCAAAAAATCGACAAAAATGCCGTTTTTCGGCCACTAAATGCTTTATTCTGATAAAACAAATGACATAAGCAGTACAAAAAGTTGATATCCGATTAGCCCTTTAATGGACGCATCTTTTGCCGCTAAAATCATCTTCCTATCTTTTTCCGTTGCCGAGCGGCAGAGTTTTTAGTATAATTGAAAAACACAATATTTTTGTCAGCTTGTGGCTGCAGCAGCATGAAAATATGGTGCTTCCTCTCAGGTCCGTCCAATCTTTCACATGTTAAAATGAGCGTGCAATATAATGCGTGCAATATCGTAGAATATTGCACGGCTGTCGGCCAATGAGAAGCGAGTATTTCCGCTAACCATATGATATTCTACGATATTATACTGATATTTATCCACAATAGAACAAATTGTAGTTGATAATCTACAATATTATACAGATATTTATCCACAATAGAACAAATTGTAGTTGATAATCTACAATATTATACAGATATTTATCCACAATAGAACAAATTGTAGTTGATAATCTACAATATTATACAGATATTTATCCACAATAGAACAAATTGTAGTTGATAATCTACAGTATTATACAGATATTTATCCACAATAGAACAAATTGTAGTTGATAGTCTACAATATTATACTGATATTTATCCACAATAGAACAAATTGTAGTTGATAATCTACAATATTATACAGATATTTATCCACTCTCTTGCCAACCCCTGGGCTGCTTTAAAATTGCTTCATCCGCCCCTGCACATATCAGATAATAGTGTTCCATCAGCATTAAGAATGATATACCCAAATCAATTACATAATGAAATCAGTGGTCACAAATAATTTTGTCATTGACAGTCAAATTGAGCCATGATTAAGGGTAATCAATTATTCACAATTATTGTATACTACTATTGCCATTACAGCTTGGTGCAGTTTTGATCCGTTGGCATCACTTGAAGTGCACGCAGATCCTAATTTGGGTGCAGATTCAGACTAGAGCCTGGAGGTGCCTGCAGCACAAATATACAGACATTACCAGTATATTTTCATTGGATGAATATGGATTATCAATTTCACTGAACAAATATTTACATACATTTAGAGTACAATTTCATTGGATGAACAGAAACAATCAATGTCATTTCATAAATATACATTTGTAGAGACACTTCCAGAATAGCTTCATTGGATGAACATTGAATATCGATTTACTCAAACAAATTAGAAATTTCCAGTATAGCGCCATTGGACCCATAAAGATAATTAATTTCATTGAACAAATATACAGACATTTCCTGTATAGCTTCATTGGATTGACAGGAACAATCAATTTTATGTGCAAATATTCAAATACAGTTTCATTGGCGGGACAGGGATAATAATATTCATCCCTGAATATTCTGTTAAAACATGTGGAAATTGTGTTGGTCTTGACGTAAACAAAGAGGGATGTTCTTGTGTAAAAGAAGAATATTCTGTATATTGTGAACAATTATGGCTCAAGGAATATGAATCTAGAAAAACTATCTGAAATTTTGACTGGAAATTTTTGTGTCAAACAAATTAACTATCCATATATCAAGTATATATTGTGCAGTATATAAACATTGCTTCACAGCAGCCTGATTGCACCGGTCAACACACATAAATCTCCAACTGTCAAGAGTTATTTAATCGGAATGCATTTACGTGTTGCTGTACCACCGGTAGGTAAAAAGATTTCTGTAGCAGAAGAGGCACTTTCAGCAAGATTTATGTAGCAGAAGAGGCACTTTCAGGTAGACTTCTGTAGCAGAAGAGACACTTTCAGCTAGATTTCTATAGCAGAAGAGACACTTTCAGCTAGATTTATGTAGCACAAGAGGCACTTTCAGGTAGACTTCTGTAGCAGAAGAGGCACTTTCAGCTAGATTTCTATAGCAGAAGAGACACTTTCAGCTAAATTTATGTAGCATAAGAGGCACTTTCAGCTAGATTTATGTAGCAGAAGAGGCACTTTCAGGTAGACTTCTGTAGCAGAAGAGACACTTTCAGCTAGATTTCTGTAGCATAAGAGGCACTTTCAGGAAGACTTCTGTAGCAGAAGACACACTTTCAGCTAGATTTCTATAGCAGAAGAGACACTTTCAGCTAAATTCATGTAGCATAAGAGGCACTTTCAGCTAGATTTCTGTAGCAGAAGAGGCACTTTCAGGTAGACTTCTGTAGCAGAAGGGACACTTTCAGCTAGATTTCTATAGCAGAAGAGACACTTTCAGGTAGACT
This sequence comes from Platynereis dumerilii, assembly GCA_026936325.1. Classification (NCBI taxonomy): domain Eukaryota; kingdom Metazoa; phylum Annelida; class Polychaeta; order Phyllodocida; family Nereididae; genus Platynereis; species Platynereis dumerilii. The sequence continues at coordinate 9,991,294 of JAPTHN010000004.1, forward strand.
TCTGTAGCAGTAGAGACGCTTTCAGCTAGATTTCTGTAGCAGAAGAGGCACTTTCAGCCACATTTGTGTAGCATAAGAGGCACTTTCAGGTAGACTTCTGTAGCAGAAGAGACGCTTTCAGCTAGATTTATGTAGCACAAGAGGCACTTTCAGGTAGACTTCTGTAGCAGAAGAGACACTTTCAGCTAGATTTCTATAGCAGAAGAGACACTTTCAGCTAGATTTCTATAGCAGAAGAGACACTTTCAGCTAGATTTCTATAGCAGAAGAGACACTTTCAGGTAGACTTCTGTAGCAGAAGAGACACTGTCAGCTTTTTTTCAGCCGTTTAGAAAGTCATCCTATAACAAGTACAGAGAAGGACCATATAAATCTCACTGTTAGTTCAACAATGTAACAAATTAATTAATTAATTTTTTTTTTCAATTGCTTGAGAAAAATTAATTTCCATGTATAAGGGTCCTAATATGCTTTGCCATAAATTCAGCCTGAATTTGAAAAAATTACTGGTCGGCGTTGACCATGGTGACGTCATAACCACAACAATGGCAATAAAGACCATGGTGACTTTGATCACCAAAGCAGTTTTGGGCAAGATGCATTGATGTGATGCCATGACCATTGTTGCGCCATGGTGGGGTCACATAAATTGTTTGTAATGTCAGAAAATAGCCTGTCTTTGCAAATAAGATTTTGAGCTAAACCAATCACATAAAAGCTCATGACATTGTTGCTCAGTGACCCTGGCTTTGGGTGGTTTGGTTTTTGTTTGTTTGTTTGTGTTTTACGCCTCAGCAGCACCTTAGTGGGCTATATCGAGGCAGGCGATCGCCGTATGATGATGAGATGAGAAGACTGTGAGTCTGGTACATACCCTATTAATTCAGGGATGCCCAGGGTCTTTCAGTTGCCCCAGCATAGAACACTGGATACAACCCGCCTCCATTTAATGTCCCATGGGCTCGGACTAAATTGAGTTCCGGGGTGGGATTCTGGGTGGTTTGGTAAAGATTGAATCAATTTTAGTGTTGACTACAGTCTGTCTCATTTCAAACATGGATGGTCGACGTCAGAGATCTCACAAAAACCAAAAAATCACAAAAACATGATATAAACAAATTACAAAATAGCTAATCTACCTGTGAGTAAGTATATTTCTACTGTGTGACCAATAGATGTTGAGCAATCAGGCCAAACACTAGTTTGCATGTTGTAAGACAAACTGCAATGGATATCCGACTATGATGGAAATGGAAATTTCATTTGGGGAGCTTCTTGCTGGTGGTGCAGCAACATGCCATTCCAAAATTTTAAGGAACAAAAATTCTGCCATGAGAGCAAATTTTTGATAAAAATACCTGGCCGACCGAAAAAGTAAGATCATGGTTGTTATTTTGGGGGGAGTTGTAGCAGGGCAGAGCTCGCTCAGTTTTTTTAATTTAAAGTTTGAGCTCCTCTCCCTCAAGTCAAGCTCCCCCCTCTCTCCCTATTTCCATATCTGCTGTCTCATAATGAGACAACGCAGGTTCCTTTGAGCCAAACCTGTGGACAATTGAAAATTCTATGTCTAAGGTTTATTTTTCAGGACTACCTATACTACAATTATAGGACAGTGACTGAAAACAACATAACAGTATACCATGGATTAGTATTCGACATCTTGAATTCATTTTCTGTGGTTTTCAATTTTACGTGAGTAACTTGCATAATATCCTTATACAAATCTAATTTTTCCACTGATAAGTAATTAAACAAATTAGTTCAGTCAAATATTGCCCAAATTACCACAAACAATTTAAGTGAAATAAAAATTAATATTCTGCTCAAAAATCCCCAAAAAGTTGCTTTTCCAAAATTTTTTGGGGGTTACAGTCTTGTAAAAAACATCCTCCAATGCCTATAGTATGATACCAGGGACAAACATTATTTGAGGACTAAACTATAGATCCAATAGAGTGGGACAAAATGTTATTTTATTCCCCACAATATTTAAAGTATACATACTCATTTCAGATATGAGACGGTTCCAGCTATAACTTACGGCACTGAAAAGGAAGGGCTGATCGGCATGCTGGGCAACAAGGTAATGTCATCATAAACTCCGGTGTCATCCCTAATGTAAATTATCAGATCTATCATGTAAATAATATTATAAGGGTACACCTTTGACAATCTTCAAGATTTGCGTCAAAAGTTTCAGACAAAGCAGTATGCACTGCAGGTCAAAAGTTTGGAATAAGCGCATTCGTTGTTCTCCATTGAATTTTGTGTGACACAAATCTGCTTGTGGATGCATGGATTATTTTCTGATCAGAAAAATAATAGGACGAACAATGTTACTGGCAGTTTGTAAACAAAGGACATGCAATTCCCTTGGCTGCTTTTAGAAATACAGCTGTGTCAAAACAAGGGGTCTCCATCTCAATTAAAAACATCAGGCAAGGATAATTGTAGACTCACTCCTCTTCATTGGTTTATTCTAATATGGTCTTGAAAGTAAGAATCTGAGCTCCAAGAAGCTGTTTTGTGTAACACTGATCAAATGGTGAGCAACATAGTGTTTCCAAACTATGTTGGCCTTGAGTCACGAGCGGAAGTACAAGTCATTGATAGATATGTTATATCAGGGCTTGTAGCTCGATTTAATTCATCCATATACTAGCATATGACAGGTCCAAGAAATGCCTTGGACATTTGTGTTTTGATATATTTGTCACAGATTCTATCAAATTTGACAGTTGACTATGAAAAACATTTTCTCAACATTCACAGTTATTGTTGGGTGTTGTTAGTTTTGTAAGTTGCAGATTCTTATATATTTTTATTTCATGTCTAACTGCTAAAAGCACGCATAGCAACAAACAATGTATAACAGTTTGTGATCTCTGCTATATGGGTGTATTCTAATTGGAATTTTTCATGTGACTTTGGCATAGGCTCCCACAAGTTTTGTATTTCTTCAAAATATGCAAATACTATAAAAGATAAAATATTTTGCATGGCAGAACATTATCAAAACAAGTGAGCTGTAAATCGTCAACTATTGCATTTGCACCATATCTGTATGTTATTTGCAAAATGACCCTGCTTCTGCAATCTCAAAATTCGAATTGCATACGCTTGTATTGTCTTATAGGGTATTATTGGTATACATGCGCGTGCCTTGAGTGTATCTCACAAGTGATTTGTCTCATTCATTCTGCAACTGTTGTCTTCTTCCAGGTTGTCAATCTGGCAGTGGGAGCCATTAATCCAACGTACGACCGACAAAAAATTGCTGATTTTTTGACGGCATTCAATGAAGATGAGATCAGTTTTGCCACATATCAACGACCACTGACCCAAGATATTTTTGTCACTTTTCAACTTTGGACCTTAGACACGATCTTAGTTATACTTGCAGCCTGGTCGATATCTAGTTTTGTTATATATCTAATTGCGACCAAAGATGAAGAGCCAACGAACAAGAGCCAATGGTGCTCACTTGCAGATGTAGTGTTTGACATGTTTGGTTCAGGTTTAAGGCAGAGTAAGTATGACACTTTTGCAGAGTAGGGTAAGGGCATAATAAATTATGATAATTTTATTCAATGTTGAAAATTACGAAGCATAAATAATATCACCAACCAGTCCCTGTGGGCAGTTTGACCCATCTTCAGTGGCGTAACTGGGGGGTCTCGAGCAGGGGGGCACCTGGGGGAGCACACGATTCCCTGGGAGGGGCACAGGTTCAATATGGGGGGCACGTGCCCCCCTTGCCCCCCCATAGGGACGCCACTGCCCATCTTGATGTCAGTACCGGATCGTATGAATGCTTAACACAGGTTATCCTAAAGTGGTTGACTCCTACATGTGTAACTACTCATCTGAGTTACTGGCAAAACACTTTGCCATGTTGTAACATGAGTTCAGTTAATCAAAACTAGCGATCTAACTTATGTACAGCTTTGACACAATATCAGTAAAATGACCTTAAAACCACTTTAGGATAACCCATGGTAAAAGGTTGTTTCAATGTTTAGTGCTTGCTGGGAAGTCCCATGATGTAACGACTTATTAGTATTTTTTGTGTATCACTGTGCCTTTATATGTAGGCCTACATTAATTAGAAATTAAATTCTGATAACATTGAGTATTGTACATTGACTTTTCTTCTTCAGGTGTGGCACTCTGCAATAGCCAGTCATCTCGCCTCAGGATAATCTTTGCCTTTTGGAATATAATGTCTATCGTTGTAACAACATCATTTGTGGCAGTTCTTGTTGCCACAGCAGCGGTCCCATCCAAGCCTCCAACAATTGACTCGATAGAGGAATTGGCAGCAAGACAAGATTACAAAGTGCTTGTTTACAAAGGATCTGCGACTCAAGAAAGTTTTAAAGTTAGTAACAGTCAATAATAAATGACTATTTTAATATTATTATTGCTTCTGGGTATCTTATTTATTCACTCCAAGGCCTGCCAACAAGTAGATCACTGTGTCATTCCAGTGCTTTTTGAATAATGAATATACAAATATGCATAGACAGATAATTTCCTCAGTTTGGTTCTGGTTATTTGATTTATACATTCCAAGGTCTGTCTGCAAGTAGACAACTGTGTCCTTTTTCCAGTGCTTTTCCAGCCTTGGCAGAACATATGCTGGTGTGTGTTGCCACCTAGTGGCTAGTGTGCAATTTCACGAGCTCATGCGAATGGTCAACATAAACTGAGTGTGAGGAACTTTTGTGTGTAAGAAACCAGGCCTGTTTCTGAGTATGCTGATGGTCTTGTCTTCTTCTTTAGAGAATGTGATTGCTGAGTCTGACTCCCATTTACCCCAATGTTGAATTAAAATGTTGTAGGCCTAATGTGCCACGAAATTGGAACTATTTCTTGGTAGCAGCAATGCTGTAGCAATGTAGCATACATAACTAACTTTGTGTCAGGTGGCAGCAGCACGCAGTTCTCACTTTTACAAAACTTGCTCCAGGGTAATATATATTTCAATATATATACAAATAAGACTTGGTTAGCTTCATTTCCTGTCAGTCAGTCATTAGTAACGTCATTTTATTGAATTTCTTTGAGTACCAGGGGCGGATAAAGACAAGAGTTTTTAGGGGGGACAAGCATTTTTTGGCATTCGTGGACCTGGGTCGCAGCATGATAAATATTATTTTCTTCAAAATATTACCTATATTTCAGTGGTTTAGGGGGAAGCCTTGTTTACATATGCACCCAAGAACTGCAAATTAAGACAAACAAACAGGAGCTCCAGGGTCTACCAGAGATGCCAAATTAGCTATGGCTGGAGACCAAATCTGTCCACGAGGAAACAATTTGATCTCCTAGTTACTACAGTACAACCCAAAAAATTTTCCTAAATCCCATGCCCTCAGGAAGATGCCCTCACTCCCAACCACTCACATCTCTGCTGAGGCACTCACTTGCTCTCACTTCCATGCCCTTCTGGGTAAAACCCCCTACACTCCTGTCATCTGGTGCTAATCACTCACAACATCAGTTAGTGCTGCTGTTTAGAATCTTGTTCTACTGGTTAAACTAATTAAAATATCCTAGAATTATATTGAATAATCAGAAAATATAACAGCTCTTTTAAAACCGGGACTTTTAAAAGAATTGAAAAAACAAAAAAATACTAAATATTTTTAAAAGTTTTAATATTTAAAGTGAGAAATCATTTTTATGAAATTAATGTCTGAGAGTGCCCTCTTGTTTCATGCATATCTTACTCAACCATGGAATGTTGCAAATAAAATTAAACATCAGTTATTTTAATTAAAATGGTGCATTTTGTTATTTTGTTAATTGCTATGTAGAAATATGCTAATTTGTTTGTTCATTCGAATTAATTGTCACATGTTTGCTTTGATTATGTTTTGTGTTTCTCTAAGCAATTGTGTCATTTAACATGTTTAATATAACTTCACACCTATTTAGAACCAAATAAATTAAGTGTGTAACGTTGGGCTTGAAGTTAAAAAACAAAGTTGATTTGGTTCCAAAAAATGAAAGAATATTATCAAAACAAATTATAATAGGCCTAAATAACCCACACAGTAATTTTTGAACAATCTAAGAAATGTGAAAAGAAAAAAGATATATACATGCAGCTGGAAGAATTGGCTGCATACAGATGATTGAATATATCTATATAGATATAGATATAGATAGATCGATAGATAGATAGACAGATAGATAGATAGATAGATAGATAGTCCTTAATTTGCGAAAAGCATCCCCCTATACAAAAAAATCCTAGAAATGCCACTAGTCCATTTTGGCCACTGGATTTTAGCAATTGAATTTATATCCTCACAGCGTAATGCGCCGACATGCTTATTTGCGAACTTAATACTGCATGTAGAGCAAAATTAATAAGTGGAATGAATTCGGAGGAGTTTATTTGATATATGCAGGTTTTTAAATTTTGAAAATCGGACATGTATTAAGATCTGTAGCCCAATTTGTATTTTGTGCCCCTTGAAAAATTTCTAACTTCTCCACTAATTGATAGGCCATTTTTTGTAATTCAGGTAACACAACCCAGTTCTTTTGTTTTAAGACAATTGAATGCATTCACACTTTCACAGTCCAATGCTCACCAATGCTGTTGAATCAGGTAAATGCATCATATTGCAATAGATGGAGACACCAGCCAGTTGCATGCTTGTTTGTTTGCTCAGGAGGGTAAGAGCATGCAAGTGAGAGCAAAGTAGTGGATGTGCTGGGGTGTCTAAGTGAGTGCAAATGAGGGCATCAGCTCGGAAAATTTATTGGGTTGTACTGTACATGTCTGTTACAAAACGCACTGCTGGGCCTTCTGGATCTGCCACCGCATTTTGATGCTAATCTAAGGGGACACACATTTTGAGTGCTTTTGATGTATAGCCACACTTAATACATTTAAGTCAATGACAACTGTCCACTCATCATCCAATCTTTAAACAACACAATGTGAAATTACGAAAAATTATATGAACCTTCATTACTTTCAGGTAGCAAAGAAAGGTCCCCTTGCCGAAATATGGAAGAATCAGATCCTTCCTAACGTGGATGAATTGCCGTCATTTGATGATCCAATGTCACTCTTCGAGCGTTTAGCTTCAGGAAAAGTTGCTGGAGCTGGTAGTAGGGAAGGACTGAAGGCGTTCAGAAATTTAGACTGTCGAATACATGTGGCAAAGAAAAGGGCCTACGGATCAGATTTGGCATTTGCTATAGAGAAGGGTTCAATGCTAAAGGCGAAATTCGATGAACAGTAAGTATGCAGGATGATTATTTTTGCATTCAGTGTAATGATCATAAGTCACTTTACTTATGAAATTGATTATTTTTGTGAAGTGTGCATGTTGATACCCATAGGCGTACGGCGCACACAATTTTTGGGGGACAAGCGACATTAATTTGCCGGAATTTCAAGATCTAAATTTAATACCATTTAAAATTAAATGCCTGGAAATCATTTATTTTCAATCTTTTTTATTCAGTCATCTGCTCAAATATTTTAGCATTTTTGCCCGAAGCTTACTGTTTCCCTAACTTTTGGGGGGGCAATTGCCCCCCTTGCCCCCCCCTCCCATACCGCTGTATTGACACCAACTGAACTAAGTGACTTTCAACCAGACAACTGCCAACAACCATCCCTGTGGCATGTTATAATCAGCCTGACAATATAAGATGAGTACATTTTTTAGCATAGCCAAGTAATTTGGAAGACCATGGTCTCCCAGTGAACAGATTTTAGCTCCCAGTCATTGGCAAATTGGAATCACTGGGAGACCAATTTCTGTCCAAAGACACTCATAAATTGCACATTTGGTTGTCCTAAAATAATATATATATTCAGAATTGCGACGAATGCAGGGTACAAGGAAAGCCATACTTTCTTCCATCGACCAAGCAGAAAGGAGTAAAAATTAGACACATTAAAACAATGCAAGGTGTTACAACAGTCAGAGTGGGACCACTAATATGTCAATGCATATCCCCACTCAGACGTACTCTGAATGTTTTAAATATTTTACTTGCTTTTTTTTTCAGTATTTTGGCCCTACAAAGAAGCGGAATAATGTCTCAGTGGATTTCGAATTATGAAAAGTCATATTTCAATACAGAGCGGTGCAAACTAGAGTTGGAAAAAGACAAACAAGCTCCGACTATGAACGTTAACACCATTGTTGGTCCCCTGCTTGCAATGGCATGTGGTGTATCTTGTTCATTGACAGTTCTTTCCATTGAGATAATGATGGCCAGGAGAACTAGCCTTGGATTAACGGAGAAAGAGATGGAGAAAGACGTGGAAGTCAACAGCACGGGGGAAGAAGAGGAGAAAATAACCATTACGAAATCACTTCCTCCTGCTGTTTAAATAGAATTTTCATCAGAGAAGTGGTGTCTTCATGTCATGTACCTGTGAAATTGTAAGTAAATATCGTTCATTCAAACCAATGAAACTAATGAAATAATTTAAAAGTTTACTTTTTTGTATGCAATCCGCATCCTGTGGCGTAACTAGGGGGTCTCGAGTGGGGGGGGGCACCCGGGGGGCACACAATTCTCTGGGGGGGGCACCCTCTATACTAACTGTATATTTTAGCCAGAGTTGGAAAGTTGGAGGCACAGGTCCAATATGGGGGGCACGTACCCCCCCCCCCGTGCCCCCCCATAGGGACGCCACTGTCTGCATCACCCTAATGTAGCAATCCAAACCAAAAAGGTTCAGCTGTGCATCCCCTACTTGAGACACCCTAGCTGTGCTACTGACAGCAAACTGTAAACGGCATTCAGATTAGACAGTTTATGAGCAACAGTTGCTTATTGACTTAGACAGCTTGTTTTCTTCTTCTTTTGCTTAGTACTGCCTGATAAGACTTTCATACCATGTCACATACCATATATATGGCTCTCTCTACACTACATCATATACCAACAATGCATCACACTTCACACCACAGTCAATCGCTATTATACGCCCCAGCAGTCTGAGGTCACATGCCAATTTTGCATATTTTACAGTAACAGCGAAGAATATTTTGATATCGAATGACTTAAAACACATAGATTTCAATTGTAAAAATGAACTTCAAACTAAGACAAATAAAAGTGCAATTTATGAGACCTTCTCTCTCTCTGTAGCCCAGTTTATGCATGAACTGAGGTAGCTACTTATTACCACACTAGCCCATATAGGCTTGATTTACATATCAACCACTACGTTTCTTACATTATAACAGATCTCATATTAGTGTGCCATGTTCTGCTAAAATGTTGGTGAGACCCGATCATTCTGTTTGATGTTTTGAAAACACCCAAAAGTTTCTAATCCCTACTAAATTGCTCTAATTGAATAAACCATAATGCACAATAATTATTACACATATGAAAACAGATCAATCAGTTGTTTTTCACACTTAGCCAGTAAGCTAATTTGTTATTAGCAGTTGGAATCAATACTTGAGCTCTTGTCTCAAATTCTCACAGGGAGTATTGAGATACTGACATCATCTCTGCATATATTCACATGGGACATGGCACACTTATATGAGATCTGTAATAATAGCTGCACTCAACCACAATGTCAATGAAACATGAAGCATCCAAGAAAAGTAACATGGAACAGTAATTTGAACTTGATTCATAGAGGGAATATAGAGACTTTGGAGGGAAAAGAAGTGCTAAATGATATTAATATTAACTATATAAAGACATGTTAGGCATGGATTTTACACTATGGTTTGAATTAATTATTATTTATTTACAAATTACACATGCAGAATACATAAAGATAAAAGATCGTTTAGAAATGTGATTTTTAGCTGAAGGAAATGGGCACCTCGTGACAGTGTTTCATCATAATGCTCAAATCAGTCCAGGCTCCCAGTTGAGCTTTATTTTTTATTCATTATAAATTTATAATAATACTCTAAATATGGTACAAAATTGACACTTGTCTGCTAGAAACCATAGGCGTATTTTGCTAGGCAATAATATATTTGGATAATTCAGTGTATTTTATCGATACAGCATTGACATGGAGAACTTTTCCGATGACAGTCCTAATTTAGATGGACGCCTACTTCATAAAAAATATATGTAACAGATCATGGGGTGACTCTAAAACATAGGCGTACGGCGCGCGCGATTTTTGGGGGGGCGAGCGACATTTGCCCGAATTTCACGATCTAAATTTATAAAAATTTCAAATTAAATTGACTGGAAATCATAAATTTTCTGTAGTTTTTATTTAATCATCTGCCCAAATTCTTTAGCCTTTTTGCCCAAATTTCACTGTTTCCCAAACTTTTGGGGGGGCGATCGCCCCCCCTGCCCCCCCCCCCGCTCTGATACGCCTATGCTCTAAAACAAGTAGCTTGATAATGGGTTTGAACCTCGTGTGGGGGAACCCTAAATTTTCAGTAAATTTCATGAGCAAAATCCCAGCTGGATGTCATTCGGATGAGACTATAATTGGCAGCCCCTATATTGTGCACTCACTTCAAACACACTACCGTGCTGCAGCCCAATTTACTGTTTATGTATGTATTTACTATGTGTTTGATGAAATAAAATATCTATCTAATATCTATCTGTCTATCTATCAATCAGTCTCTGTATTGTGCAAGTAAAAGATCCCTCACTTGGGTTAAATGTGTAACATGTTGAGAACTACAGTACATCCAAAATATAGTATGACTACCCCAGCAGGAAGGAAGAATCAGCCACTACTTTGCCCTTTCACACCTTTTGGCTCCCTCCAAATCACTTCCTACCTTTACCTACTTGAAACTACCTTTTAAAATTGCATTAAATTTACATTAAATAAAAGCCTATTAAATCTCCATCAACCCCATTGTGTTTGTCTTATTAGATAGTTTGCCCCTTTGCTAATTGCTTTTACAGTTCCACTTGTCTAAATAGACTTCTTAATATGGGGTACAGTTGTAGTGAGGATTCTATCTATCTATCTATCTATCTATCTATCTAGAAACCATTTGCAGAATTTAATTGCTATCCTATTACTGTGGTCTAATGACATAGTTTAGTTACTTTAGTATTTTGTATTTTGATGTGTAGAGTAGCCTACATATTGTGCCATTGTTACTACATGTATTGTATTATAGTATAGAGTTAATATGTAAAATGCCGAAGCAAGATGACGGCACCACCTGGACACGAAAGAAAAAGACACTAAATTGTAATTAACTAAATTATTTCTCGAAATTCATTTTTGTATTCAGGTTACAAGTACAATAAAGTTTTTGAGAAAAAAATTAGGACAAACAGAAATAGGGCGGAAGGGTAATATAAAAAAAGAAAATGTTGAAAAAAAATGTTGAGGGAAAAAACAGGAATTATAATTTTATGGAAGAAAAGGTTTTTTCTAGATTTTCTTTTTTCATGAAAATTTTTTCGATTGTCTTTTTTTATTTTTCAAAATTTTTCCTGAACCTCTTTTTTTTTAATTTTTCTTTTTTTTGGATGGTCAGTGTTCGCTCTGTCACTGAAATGATATGCAGGGTTCTCCCTGACTCACTTAATCACTGAAATTGCAAAAGAGCAGGTCAATGTTCAGCAGCAAATTGAAGTCATACTTTTTTTAAACTGACCATTAGACAGCACCGCGTCGTTATAATGATGTGCATGTGGTGATAGTTGCTTTAGTAGTGGAGACCGGCGCTGGTTGTCACAGGGGTAGGTTGCCTCAGGGGCTAGTGGTCACAAGAAACAAAAAACTTTGAGTCATCACATACAAAGGCCTACTCATGTGTCTTATATAATTATATAATATGTAGTTCTAAATAACAGCTGCAATTGATAACACATATTAGAAAGAGTCATAGTTTATTCATAAAAGCTTAAAAATGGAGGAAAATTATATTTTAATGTTCTTCCACCAAACCTTTTACCACCTCCTATCATAAATTCTAACAATCATTGTTCTCTTACTCCAATTTTAGGAGGGGAGGGTTGGTCTTGTGATGGCCCGATAGGCTGCCAATCGCAGGGTCCAGGGTTCGAATCCTGCTCTTGACAGGTTGCTGGGCCTATGTTGGATGGACGTTTCAAATATCCTGCGCCTCATTGCCGCATCCTCCTCCTATCCTGATTAACCTAGCAAGTGTATGAATACGGGACATAAAACCCAAATCATCCATCTGTCCATCTCTTAATCTGGTTGTTATCATTATCTCAATACAAAGAACCATCAACGAACAAAATACACCACACGCCAATGCGAGAAGGGGACCAACGACGTTGTTAACGTTAATAGTCGGAGTCTGTGTGTCTTCTTCCAACTCTCTTTGACAACGCTCGGTGTTGTAATATGATTTCTCGTACTTGGAAATCCAGCGAGACATAATTCCGCTTCTCCTTAGGGCCAAGATGCTGAAAAACAAGTCAAATATTATTACAGTCTGTCACTTTGATATAGAAAAAATGAGGACCAGTTCACAGTGAAAAATGCACTTTGTGATTCATGATAGCCGATGAAGTGTCATCTTCTCAGCATGCTTTCAACATGGGAAACATAGAGGTTGTTTGATTAGTCATGATCAAGAGAAGGCCATTTGACTTGCCATTTAACTGACTTTAGGTTGAAAATCAGATGCATAATCCTACTCAACAAGTGGAATTATTCTCCTTAAATCAAATTTACATTGAAAGTATTGGGTACGATCATGACAAACCATCAGCATGGTGACACACAAAGTGCCATTTTCACAATGAAACAGTCCACTCATCTTCTATATCAATGTGACTGACTGTAACATAAATTTTGCATGAAAGATTATCGTGATTATTAGCATTAATATTTTTACATTTATATTTTTGAAAAATTGTTCATCTGAATATTCATAGCTAAAATATTTTAAATTGGACCAGTTTTGATAGCCAGAATTGAAAAGAAGTTAAAGAACTGTCCAAAAGAAAAAGACCTTTTTCTCAAAATCACATATTTCCACTAAGCTCCTCTTTGCGCCGAACTTGGTTTGTCGCCTTCTAGGAAAATAAATGGGCGATAATGCTACTATTTATTACCAAATTGGTGATGGTAGTGGTGTAGTGACTAGCATCGAAATTTTCCTTTTTTCTAATTATTTTGTGGTATTCAGAATATAGACTAACCTTGGTAACGTGGGTAAATGTCATACTACCTTTCAGGTGTCTATTGACCTAACAGAGAGGGTTGTTCTGGCAGGAAATAGCCAAGAATTGGACACAAAAAACCCAACATTGTGTTGTAACGGCTGAAGTGGAACCATTAACTTTTCGTAGTGTCGCTCCGAATTTGGAACTGACTCTCACCTGGTTGGTACGGCACTAGTAACATCGGCTACCGAGTTGGTATTTAATGTTGCTTGGCAGATTGAAATACGTCGCTAGGTTGGTAGTGAGCTGTTGCCTGTTTTGAAGTCACCCAAGCTCTTAACAAAAAGGTTTTATATGGAACCTTTAAGGGTTCTTTAAGCTGGTGTATATGAGGAACCCTAAAAGGTTCATTACTCAACTTTAAAAAGGTTCCAACAGTAAACAAACACCACATTTAGATAATCCAGCTCCACTGAACTCCCACAACGGAACCCCTTTCTCTCCAGTTCAAAGCATAGGTTTCTTACATAGGGCCTTCCCACGAAGTATTGAACCTTTTCAATTCAATGAAACCCTAAAATAATTAACACATTTTTTTTTTCTTTATAAATAGGCTATAACATAAAGAAACTTTTGCAGTTATTATCAACCTACTTACACTTTAAGACAGAGTGTAGATTTCAAATTAATGTTAATTATTAAATAATTATCATCACATTGAATTCAAAAATAATCATCCCGCAAACTTACTGTTCATTAAACTTTGCCTTCAGCGATGAACCCTTCTCTATAGCAAATGCCAAATCTGTTCCAAATGCTCTTTTCTTCGCCAGATACACTCGACAGTCGATATTCCTGAACGCCTTCAGACCTTCAATACCCCCAGTTAGGGCGACTTTTCCAGATGCTAAACGCCCAATGATAACTGACGGTGGATCATCCTCGGACACCCAGTGACTCTCAGAAGGAAGGATCTGGTTCTTCCAGATATCCGCAAGGGCGCCTTTCCTTGCCGACTGAAAGTAACAAAGATACGGTTTGTCCCACAACATGTGAACTGGTGTTTGGCCTCATTGCTCAGCATCTATAAGTCGCACAGTGGTCAAATATACAGCAATGATTGAAATAATAGGGGATACATAGAGTAGGTGTTCTTTGTTGCACAAACTGATGGCATGCTGTTCTACATTTTATAGGTAAATGGAAAGGTTGAACTTAAATTTTACTTCATTTCAATGCTATATTTTGAGGATGTGTGGACCTAAATTGGACCAGTTGGTACCCAGTATTGGACCACCTGGTTCCCTAATACCATCCTGAGTGCTAAGAACTGTTCCAAGAGGGCTGCACTTACCATAAGTTTGTGTGTATGTATCCATCTATCATATTGGATGAGTAGTGCCTATATTGGTCCAATGATCCAATGTCAGTAACGAGAGTATTCAGGTGGTCCAATATAAGGTCCACTGGTCCTATTTAAGGCACATGGACCAAATCTTGTTTTTGCATTTTACACAAAGCAAATGTCGTAACCTCAATCTGGACACACACGAAGATTTTGGCCTGCCTCATCTATTAGTCTAATAAGTGATCTCTTAGCTATTACTGTGTGTGAGAAATGGAGCAATAAATTTAGGTGGTCCAATATAGGTACACCTTATAATCCGGCTTTCAAGAAATCTTGGAAAAAGGGAATATTTTCTTTGTAAAATAGAGATCGAATAGCCATAGCTTATATTATTTTAGAAAATAAACAATTAATCTATAAATTTTTATATATCTATCATTCAAAGACTCCAGAGAATTGAAATAGTCACTTCTTGACAGTAACTAACCTTATAAATTTCTTGACTGAAAGATCCCCTGTAAACTAGCACTTTGTAATCTTTTCTTGCTGCCAATTCCTCGACTGAATCAATCGTTGGAGGTTTGGAAGGAACTGCTGCCACGGCAACGAGAACTGACACAAATAATGTTGTTATGACGACAGACATTATATTCCAAGAGGCAAAGATGTTTCTGAGGTGAGATGACTTGCTATTGCAGAGTGCAACACCTGTAATAAAGTGATTGTACACTCTTAACGTAAAAGGTTCTTTATAAAGAACCCACAGCCAAAAAAAGGTTCTATTTTTTTAAGGGTTCAATTGAATTAAAAAGGTCAAACACTGGGTAGGAGGGCTCTATAATAGACCCTTTGCTCCCAACTTGAGAGAAAGGGGTTCCATTATTGGAGCTCAGTGCTGCTGGATTATCTAAAATTTCTAAATGTTGTTTATGCTTGCTGTTGGAACCTTTTTAAAGTTGAGTAATGAACCTTTTAGGGTTCCTTATCTATACCAGCTTATAGAACCCTTAAAGGCTCCATATAAAACCTTCATGTTAAGAGTGTACTTTGAATTTGAGATCAATATGAAGTGATAACATCTGCACTCTAATTCCCTATCCCTTTTTCAATTTTGCCTATTTCCAAATTTGACATGATTGCACAAAAGCATGCCTGGCTGTTAGAAAAATCCATGGATCCTGTTCGAATGTTCACAATCTTCAGTAGAGAAGCTAATACGCAAATTTATTAAGCTACGTCAAAATAAATCTAATACTTCATATTAAAGTAAATACTTTTAAAATGTGTGAGTTTTTAATGTTTTTACGTTGCTGAGTTATATACCATCAAGAACCTTTTGCATTAAGAGTGGATCACAGTGACAGACTCTATTGCTGAGAGTTTGCAGCTTCACACAAAGAACGAACATTTTATTAGGTTTGCATAGGCCATTATTTCTTCAATTCGAATAGTGTAGAAGATTAATTCAGTTGTCTAATGATTTGCCCCAAATGGAGATACCTAAGAACTAATTTGCATGATGTGGCTCATCAATCAAATAATGATTTTTTGTATTATACCAAGCTGAAGAGTTTTCTGAAATTTTGACTTAGAAATGCGTACTTGAATTTGACTTTTAAAATATTTGCTTAAATTGATTTTGAAAATGTGTACTTGAATTGCTTGGCAAATTTCTGTGTACAGCATTGGAAATTGAGAATTAAAGCATTAAGATTATTAGGATTAGGCGTGTGAGCTCCATTGTTCCTGGTGACTGAGTAGTCAATAGCATGTTGATGTGTTGCTCACATCTCTTGTGATGTTTATTCCGCCTGTACGTAAATCTGTATCTGTTTGTTATATGTCAGAACTATGGACTGTTGCACTGTGAAAACAGCACCTCACAATTCATCCTAACGACGATTTGTCATGATCATACTGAACAGTTTCCAGACAATCGAGTGTACAAAATATTTTTTCAATAGTAACAAAGTAAAGTCTGTCTCATTTCCAGATCACACGGTCGTCGTCAAAAATCTGAAAAAAATGCACCGAAATTCACAAAAATGTGATAAATAAATTAGAAATTTACTCTTCTATCCATGAGTATGTGTATTTCTACAGTGTGACTTGTAGATGCTGAACAATCAGGCCAGACACCAGTTCGCATGTTGTGAGACAAACTGTAATTACACCGTAAGAGTAATACCATTTAAAAACCCCTTCTGATTTATGCAGTCGGTAGGTAATTAAGTGCTGAAGAATCTGCTCCAAAAACTTTTAAAATCGTTTGATGTTTGACGTAGATACAGTCTAAAATATTAATCAATGTCTGATTTTTCCCATTGACTTTAACTTTTATTGTTACAAAATTTCACTTGAAACTTTCTGTTTTTAGTAAGTGTATCATGTAAAATACGAGGGGCGTTCAGAAAGTTCAAGGCTATTTTTATATGGACACTTATTTTCAATGTAGAACTATGAATTTTTTACACATGATAAAATTCAGCATATTTGGAATGGATTTCAAAAATTTTAGACAACTAAGGCCCGTTTTCACCAACATGGTATTAAGACTTATGCCAGGTCTTAGCTGAGACTTGGTCTGGCTAAGCCAATCACTCAAGCGGAGCAGTATCAAGGAAAATTTACTGAGTGAAAGTCTGCACATAGTATTTAAACAACTCAACTGCTACAAACACAATTAATCTCTGAAGTTCCCAAACATGACCACATGACAAGGTAAGAGTAAAAGAGGGGTGGGCTTGGAAATTTATAAAAAAGAAAATTAATTAGTTGTCTGTCCAGTGTTGGTGACAGACAGCATTTTTCTTTAGCCCCCTCCCCTCAAACAATAAATTGATACAAATCAGCTGGTCATGCATTTTTGCACAATGAAGCTACAATAATGGTTTAATCCCTTTGAATATCTAATGATAAGGGTCCTCAAAATCGGATGTACCCAGAATGGCTGACGTGCCTGCGATTTTTTGCTACCGGCAGTTACCAACAAGTCGTTGGTGACTTGAGTGGTATTAGTGTCGCCTCAGTTTCAAGGATTGTGAAGCGTGTTAGTCATGCAATCGCTTCATTAAAACCCATATATGTACGTATGCCCAGTGGACCAGACACACGGGAGGCTAACTTGGAATTTTCCGAAATCGCCCGATTTTGGGGGGGGGGGGATTATAGGATGCATAGATTGCGAATTTCCTGCCCTTCGAAGGTACCCCTGTGCTAAGACCAACAACAAGTGCAGAGGTTTTGTACAACTCATCACAGAAGAATTGCCTCTATTTGGTGTCATGACTGTCATAGGCAAATGCTATAAAAACATAGTTTCATACATGAAATACTTTTAAATCGTGTGCTTAATGCTGTATGGCTAGTATATTTGCAACAGTTACTTCAACAAATATATTTTCTAGGTAAGTGTGTGTTCTGGCTTGCAAACTTTATACCTCATGATGTGACGTATCTTTCTTGAAAAAATCGTCGGTGACTGTTAAATTAGAGAAACATGCGAATATAATAGACAAAGGCCTATAATACTGATTTGTCATGCCATCTCATAAGAAACATATGTTCTGTTTTCATTGGCCTAATCACTTTTTGACACCAAATCAGTTTGAGACGGCTGATCCTTGAGTTTGGTGACAATGTGTATGATTCACTGAACCTTGACAGGTTTACATGCTTAGCACACTCTTGGTGAAATGGTCTTAGTTATACCAGGTTTAAAGGAGTTAACATCAGGCTTAACTCTTAATACCATGTTGGTGAAAACGGGCCTGAGACATTTCTAAGTCATTTTCTGGTTGCCACGGAAACTGAAGTTCAGCTAGGTGGGGCAGGTAATACTGAAACCAAGAAAGCAAATGAATTGTGACTGTGAGAGACTTCTCTTTACCCCTTGTATTAATGATATAGGCAATATTTGGCACAAGAAATATGATATTAGCTTCTAAACATCCTTTCAAGCACACCAAATGCATGTAAACTTAAACTGAACCTTTGTTGGAAAACTCTCCTGCATGCCAGATTTGGCAAGGGAAATTCAGATGGCAAGGGTGTGTTTAGTTGACTACATAAGGACTTGTGAAAACATTGATTCACTGGTATGAACAAGAAACCCAAATGGACAGCATTATCCGTCTCAGCTATTCCTTTGACATGTTGCTTTACATAAGTCCTGGTTTTTCTTTACTTTAGTCCATGGGGGCTAGAGTTTCAGGCACTGGAAAAAAAAGGTTTTGGATGCCTGAAATGCTTACACAGAACTTCGTTTGGAGGACTTCGAGGAACATTACTTCAATGGGTCAGGTGTATGATTTAATGCTTTTGGTGAGCTTAGGAGTATTTTTAAAGGCTCATATTATATTTCTTGTGTCATATACGGTCAAACTCACTAATACAAGGGATAGAGAGAGGTCTCTCACAGCCGAAATTCATTGGCTTTCTTGGTTCAGTATTACCTGCCTCACCTAGCTGAAACTTTCAGTTTCCATGGTAACGACAGAATGACTTAAAAATGTCCAAAATTTTGAAAATCCTTTCCAAATATGCTGAATTTTATCCTGTGAAGAATTCATAATTCTATATTGAAAATAAGTGTCTGTATAAAAAAAAACCTCAAACTTTCTGAACGCCCCTTGTAGGCCTATAATTGTTGCAAGCTAGTTTTAGCATTGCAGAATAAGTGCCTGAATATTAAGGGCCAATTTCGGCAACATCGTTAAGCCACGTCTAAGTTTTAGACCTGGTTTGGTAGTTCAAAATTAAAACAGTAGGATAAATTTCAATGTAAAAATGGCATCATCCTCCCAGTAAGAAACTACTTTTAAAAGACCAGTTTTAACCTTAAGCCTGGTCTTAGCCATTTTGGTGAAATCGGCCCATATGATATAGTTTGCAACAATTTTGCAAGCAGTGGATGCGTTGCATATCAAATTTCTAAATGAAGGGCTACATTACTGTGTGAAACATTTTTTTGATAACTTGTTTTTGCATGTTTAGTAAATAGAACTTGTCACACTAAATAAATGGGCTGAACATTTTTCGGAATTCCAAAATCTACCTTTTTGGTTCAATAGGCCTATGGTCTTAAATTCTCATTTTCCTCAAAAATATGTAGTGACCGTACCCCCACCTAATTCTCACACGAGCGTTACCTGGGGAAATTTCAAAACATATGTCTGGTTCAAACAATCAATTGAATGAAAAAAACAATTTCTTTGACATTTTGAACAATTTAATTGTCTGGATTAGACAATCGTTGATCGGACACATATTAGACAATTATTATCTGTTATCAGACAATCATTTTCTTCAGTTTTGACAACCTTGCCCTACTTTTCAAGGTCACAGGGCTCAAAATCGAAAAACCCTATATGCGATATAATTTTTGACTACTTTATGTAAGGAGTGTTTCTAGTAATTATGATTTTAAAAATTGACCCGCAAGCCATATTTTACTTTGAATGACTTCCATTTTGTATTTGTTTTATTTGAATTTTTGAAAATTTTAACATAAATTTTTCATGAAAAGAACTGGACTATTTTCACAAATCTAAGGATATTTGTTGCACCAATACCCTATACTAAATATAAAAGGTTCTTCACGGTAGGTATATATAAAGAATACACAGCCGAAAAAGGGCTCCACATTTTTTAAGGGTTGAACAGAATTAAAAAGGTTCAATAATTGGTCAGCAGGCCCTATGATAGAGTGTATGCTTGCTTTATTGGGTAGTATTTCCGAGAATTTAAGGTAACTGTATAAAGGGTACATATTGAAACTGTTATGATAGGGTACAAACAATTATACTCGATACTTTCTGCAAAAAGGGATTGGGGGCAATTTGGAGTAAAATTATCATGTGTACCACTTACAAATGTCACAGTGTCAGGGGCGTATCTCGAAATGGCCTGGAGTTTGGCCATTACATGGGATGAATACGGGTGCTTCATGGCTTTTCCTATCTCTTCCATGTTAATTTTGGGCCCGGAGGGCATGGCCCAATGCCCCCCCCCCCTAAATACACCACTCACATTGTCATACTTACTCTGTTTGAATCCGGAACCAAACATGTCAAATGTTATATCAGAAAATAGACGCCATTGGCTTTTTTCTCCTGGTCTGCCATCCTTTGTCACTATTAAATATATAACAAAACTAGATATCAACCAAGCCGCCATTAAGACTAACATTGTGCCTAAGGTCAAAGTTCGAAAGGTCACAAATATGTCTTGGGAAAATGGTTGTAGATAGGTGGTAAATGCGATCTCATCTTCATTGAATGCCGTCAAAAAATCTGCCACTTTTTGTCGCTCGTACGTTGGGAAAATGGCCGCTGCTGCCAAATTGACAACCTGGAAGAAGAAAACATTTCTTGATGAATGAAACAAACATTTTTCAAGAGATTTTTAAAACAGAAACATTCTAAATTATTTTTCGACACGACCCTGACTCCACCCAAAAACCTCCGACCTAACGACTCGAACTCTTGATTCCAAATCCAAAGCGTTGCAATGAAACCTCCCATTCAATTGGCGTAGCTGGAATTGATATTCGCTTACTGCTGATCTGGTAATTTAATTTAGGAAGGATACTTGAGCCCAGGGCTTCAGAGTCAGGTAGCCATTGGACCGACTCCCGACTCCTTTGCCTCCAACTGTGACTCCTGACTCTTTTTTACTGCATTATTTCTAAACATATTTTATGTGGTCAGCAACGAAAAAAAATCTAAACCACAACTTTTTCTTGGATCTTATGTATCAATAGTAGTTTTAGAAGTTATGTGTAATTGGTCTTTAGAAAAATTAATACAGTTCACATTTCTGTGTAATGTGTTTTTTTTTTTTTAATTATTTAGATAATTTTTAGGAGCCAGGAGTCACCAGATTAATTTTCGACACTGACTCCGAATCCACCTGAAAGTCAATGTTTGACTCCAATTCCGACTCAACCCCAAAATCTCCAACACCACTACTCCGACTCCCAAATCAGACTGCAAACAGGGGCACCCCATGATCTGTTATACATATTATCTGTTATGCAGCAGGCGGCCGGCTGCCTGGCAGACTGTCAGCTAGGATGTTCCCTGCTGGCAAAGTTGTCAGCTGGGATCCAATTTTTGGTGTCCTACCAGTCAGATAATGGGAAAGCAGTTGAGGTGGCTGGCTGGGAAAAAAATGATTTATATCAGCTGGCTGGGAGGTGCTGAATGATGCTTGGGCTGGCTGGCAACCCAGCTGGTAGCATAAAAGATATTTTCTCCCAGTGGCATAAAAAATGAATCTAGGTATCACAAAAGATGTGCAACCAGGAGCTTACGCTGACGTGGGCATTGTAATAACACACTGTCGTGAGGTGCCCCTGTCCAAAGCCTTGCTGTGAAACCTCCCATTCAATTGATGTAGCTGGAATTGATATCCCCCCTCTGCTGAACTGGTCATTTACAGTACAAACAAAGATACTTTTCTGTCGGAAGTCCTCTTTTTACCTATTTTGTCCCCTTTCTCCTCTCCACCCCAAATCTCATTGCTACAACCTTTGACTCCTCACCACAACCGTATTCCACACTGAATCCACAGCTAGCAATGTAATTGCAGGCAATTAGCATAGGGGCACAAAATTAAAGAAATCAAACAATGGGAGTTTAAATTGGTGTTGGTTTAATGTAAATGTAATGTGATTTTGAAAGGCACCGTAGAACGGGATGACTTTGAACAGTTTTCACCTCAATTGCCTTATCTTTAAAAATATATAAGATCTACAGTGGTATTTCATGGGATAAAATGTTGGCCACTGGCATGTTGTTAATCTGTGCGTAGGCATTTTGAGATGTACATCATGTATATGCCTGTGTCAGTGGATAAATGGGCGTTCAAACTCACCCCGAGATCCGGGTGACTTTGGACAAAGTGAGTTTCAATGAAAGAAAAACATCAATTCTCAGAAAACAAATGTTTATCAGTATTTATAATTTTGTAGGGCTTGATTGTCTTTCCCTAAAATGTTGTCACTTTTTTTTTGTGTTTTGTGACTTCTTTATTCTTGATCTACTTCCTTGCCTTTGGAGCTCAATGATTGCCTAATATGGTGAAATATTCATCCAAACATTGAATCATATGCATTGCATTAAGAAATATGGGAAAATGCGATGGTCTCTGCGCTCACCATCACAATGTGATGTTCAAAGTCACCCCAAAGTGTGTTGCAATTCAACATCATCCACTAATATTATTTGTTGTCGGTCTTTCTGAATAGCCTCCCACAAGTTTCTGGTGGATTTTGGAAGTATTTGAGTGACATTGTAATAAGGCAGGTATTTATGAGGCCAGGCTATGGTATCTTGCAAAAAGAAGTATGCCAAGTTTATTCATCAAAATCATGAAAAAAAAAATTCCAGTGACATTGACTTTATGTAGAAAGAAACTAGGCTTTAGTAGAATATAATCAGAAGTCAAATACTTCCAGTATCTCATTTAACTTTGCATTCATAGAGGATCAATCTTTTTCAGAAAAGTGTTCAAAGTCACCCGGCTGTTCAAAATCACACCGTTCTACGCTTGTTTAAAGTAGGTAAAAGTAGGAAGTGATTTGAGGGGAGTCCAAAGGTGTAAACGGGTAAAGTAGTGGCTGATTCTTCCTTACTGCCGAGGTAGTCATAGTTTATTTTGAGTTGTGCCGTAAATTTGGAATGACACTTGAGCCGATGATGACGTTACCTTATTACCAAGCATGCCAATCAATCCATCCTTTGCTGTCCCGTATGCTTTGGCTGGAACAGTCTCATATCTGAAAAGCATATTATTATACTTTTAATAAAATTATTATGGGGAAAGAACCTGGCCCAGGGGCAAATCTGGACTAGCGGAGGAAAAAAACAGCTGCAAAAGCAACAGAAATGATTAGATTCATAGTTACTGTTGGTCCAGCATTACAATTAAGTTAGCCCTCGATATAGCCAATTGAGGTGCTGCAGAGGCGTAAAACACAAACAAACACACAATTAAGTTAGTAAAATTTGGAATTTTTGGTCAATTGGGATAAAAAATTGATAATCACATATCGTCAGCCTAAAGCAAAATTGGCCTAAGTCAGACTTAGGCCATTTTTCCTTTTTGATACCATAGGAAGGCCCTTATAATAATGTATGTGCTAAAAAAAATTGGACTCCTAAATTAATAATAAACCCCTTAAAATCCCAACTCAATTTTTGGACAAATGGCCTAAATCCTTTTGACTTACACCATTTTGAGTTAGGCCAATTCGGCATCACTAATTTTAGTGGTTATCACCAATATTTTTCTGTCATAATTGTGAGTATTAATTTTATTGAAGTTGTTTCCTCGCATTTCATTCATAAATTTTATGGAGAATTGCTTAATAACACAGCTACACCACAAAAGAATTTTGGCCTAAGTCATTTTGGTTCAAAAAAAAATTGGCCTAAGTCAGTTTTTGGCTGTTTGCCAAAAATTGCCAAAATGAATTAGGCCAATTTTGCTTTAGGCTGACGATACGTTTCTTGTATATTATTATCGCTTTCATAGCTATGTGGTTTTCAAGTTTTTACTTTGCTTTATCCCGAGACTGTGATGCCTCAGATTTAGTTGCAAAACTTCATACATCACGAGCACAGATTTCGATAAACTGACTATGCATTGATGAATGGATTATGTATGTTTAGCTTTGATACATGCACTTTTTGATGGAGACGTCTGTAGACTCTCTTTTTCTGGTGCTTCTAGCCGATAAGGCTCAGACAATGGCTAGTCTGGATGCATCATTTTTTGGTTGTTTGGAGACATCGACCTGTAGACACTCCTTTTCAGGTGCTTCAAGCCAATAAGGATCAGACAATGACTAGTCTGGATTTTTGTTGCTTTGAAGATGCCTGTAGAATCTCCTTTTCTGGTTCTTCCAGCAGATAAGGCTCAGACAATGCTTTCCAGCCGATAAGGCTCAGTCAATGGCTAGTCTGGATGGCTCAAGTTTTGGTGGTTTGGAGACGTCTGTAGAACTCCTTTTCTGGTGCTTCCATATGATAAGGCTCAGACAATGGCTGGTCTGGAGACGTCTGTTGACCTTTTCTCGTGCTTTCAGCTGTCAATGCCCAGACAATGGTCAGTAAGTCCTCAAAAATCATGAGCTACAGATGTCAGTTAAAGGACCACGTTTTGCATTTCACCTTTTTATGACTTCAGTACCTATTGAAGTTCAGTGTCTATATTTCCTCTTAGAATAGAGTTTTGGTATGTTAAAACTTATATCAGCTATGTATTATTGTCAGTCCATGATATTTTTTAATGGAATGGGTAGTTCATTTTTATGACCAAGTGGTCCAGTTTTCCCTAGGCCACAGGGGTAGGAGAACTGGGCCATCTGTTTAGTTATTATAGTATAGTGGGTAAGGTATAGTAGGTTGCTCCTATAGTATAGTGGGTTGGGTATAAAAAATATGGAAGATTGCTGATAGGACGATAAGTTTTCTTGTCTTCGGTGTCACCACTTTTCACTTTAATTCTTGGTGTGACAGAGGCCATCTTCAATTTGTCTGGGACAAATGCCTGAGAAATAGATGCATTGATAATTCTAGTAAGTTCTGGAAGCAAACTATCCAATACCACTTTCAATAGGGAAGTTGGAATAGGATCTAATTCACATGACTTGGAGTTTCCCCTCATGATGATGCTTCTTAGCTGTTCTTGGATATTGGATGTTGCGCTTCAAGAGGTGTGATGTCATTTGGAACTTCAGGACTAGCTTGGTTCTTCACAGGATCAAATGTCTGTCTGATGTTCGCAATTTTATTCTCAAAATAGTCTGCAAATTCATTCGCAAGTCCCTGATTATTTTGATGCTGTGGTAAGACTGTATCATTAGATTTTTGCATCAATTGATTCATGATTTGATGTAGACTGCTTTGATCCCCTTTTTTGTCCTCTATTTTCTCTTTGAAGTAAGCAGATTTTGCTGATCTACACATGTTGTTATACTTTGCTCTTTCTTGTTTAAATATTTCATAATGCACTGTGAGGCCTGACTTCCTCCACTTACGCTCTGCTCTCCTTCGAATCCTTCGCGTTGCCTGCAGATCACTATTGTACCATGGGGAATTATTCCTGACAAGGACTTCTTTCATTGTCTCTGGGGCATGTTTATTGAGGATTTCAGACACGGATGAGTTGTAATGATTTACAAGATTCGAAACTTCTTTTTCTGAGGGATCCGACTGTGTGAAAGATGAAATATCTTGCAAAAACTTCTGAGTATCTATGCTCTTTAAATTTCTGCATCTTACTGTTTTAGTCATTGCAACTGGCTTATTCACTGCACATTTTATTATGATTGAAAGGTGATCAGAAAACATGCCTGTTTCTATTTTGACATCACTGACTAGTTCCTCATCAGACCTTGTAATTACTAGATCAAGGAGATGACCTTTGATGTGAGTTCTTGCACTAATGTGTTGCATTAAATTCCGACTGACAAATAGTTGCTTTAATTTGGTGACACTCCCATCAATTTCCGATTCCATGTGCAGGTTAAAGTCTCCAACTATCAAAAGCTTTCCAGGAGATACCGAATGGTGATCCATTAATTCCTCAAACTCATCTAAGAAAACGGATAATGGCTGGTTATGCTTTCCTCCGGGTGGCCTATACAGAACACACAGCCGGATGGAGTCACTTTTTGTTGAAAGCATAATTTCTATACTTTCAAACGAACTGTACTTCTTTTGTTTTTGCAATGTGTACTTTAAGGATGATTTTAAAATAACAGCAACTCCACCTCCTCTTCTTGAAACACGAGGTACATGTTCAACTTTGTAACCTGGTGGGGCCATTTCCTTGCATAAGAGCTCGTCTGATAAAGTTCCAGTTAACCACGTTTCAGTCACACACAAAACATCGAGTTTGCTGTCTAAGATAAAGTCACGAATTTCTTGAGTCTTGTTTTTCACTGATCTGGCATTGCTGTAGCCGACTGTCATCTTTTCCTGTAAAGGCATTTTTCTGATGGGCACTGCTATATTGTTCTTTGTCTGAGAACAAACTTACTGCAAACTGATTGGAATCAAAGTAGGCTTAGGGTTCCAAATCCTGTATCTGAACAGTGTTTTACGAACCGGTCTAGCGATTGGTCTGTACTCATTTGCAAGAGAGCGTAGATCTTCAGATGTATAGGTATGTGTACTTTTTTGTTTTGATTCCATTGGGCATTTTGACTGTTTATCAAAATGTTCACTCAAAGGTTCAGTTCTGTCATTTCTTTTCTCTGTTAGTTCCCTCTTTTTTGTTATACCGGAATTATCTTCTTTGATATCTGATGTTACAGTTCTTACTTCTATTTTCTCTGTTAAATCTGGTTTTCTTGAAACGCATACATTCTTTGTAGCTTGGACGCCTATCTGTCTTGTACCAGAGTAGTGATCATTTTCACGAAATATGACAATTGTCTTTTGATCATGACTTGGAGAATCTGGGGACACTTGGACATCACCAATTTCGCCTCTTTCACTGTTTATTATACTTATTCCAATTTCAAAAGAATTTGCTATGATCATGGGAACTAGATCCCCATATGCAGAGTTATAATGTTTTTGAAGTAAATATTTGGACATATCCTCGAGGTAGGTGAGCTTGGTATACTCAGGACAAAACGGGAGGTATCTGCTGACATTGGTGATCGACTCCTGGAAGATTTTGCTTGTCAGTATTTCAAGAGACGGGGGCTTCAATTTTAACTGTTCTTGCCATGACGTACGAACTGCATGTAGAAGGCAATGTCCATCTGCCGGTGTGGAAACTCTGTGTAAACCTAGTTTCTGCAATGCTGTGCAAACTGCCATTTCTAAGCTTCACAAAACAAATGATTCTTGGACTTTAAAACCGAAGGAATGTCAACTTCAAACTTGTGCAATTTCACAGGAGCTCAAAACGTCACGTCCTCTGGACAGTACAGTTCAAAAAGGTGACGTCCTCTGGACTGAGGAGTTCAAAAAGGTGACGTCCTCAGGACTGAAGAGTTCAAAAAGGTGACGTCATCAAGGCTGGTTGGCTGGCAACATGACGTCACAACCTTGATTTGCGATGCACTTGAATTTTTCTTTTAAAAATGTCAATAATTCTTCAACCACAGATTGATAATCTGTAATTCAATTTCCAGTCTGTTCTATGAGTGTTCGTATCCTTCTGTGCAACTTTTGGTAATCCTCAATGAGCTCGAAATAGTTCAAAAGTTTCTTAGTTTCTTCTTCACAATTTTTCACGTCTGCCACTGCTGACAGCCCAACTAGATCATTCATTCACTTCACAGGAATAATTTTTACGCCATCAATCTCAGCAGAAAATAAGTTTCATTTAGAGTACCAACAACCTATATTTTCGAAAAGTTTAACCCGAGCCAAGGAATTGCTGCTCTCAGAAATAAAATTCTAAATAACTATTTTTTCCATGAGGCAGATATCGAAAAATTAACACAAACTCGTTTTAATGTAACTATCTGCGCATAACGACCTGTATGACAAAAATTGACGAAATGCAAGGTATTTAGAAAAATGACTTTTTTTTCACACATCCAGGAGTGAAAAGCAGCGGCTTCTTGTTTTGTATGTATGATCCTAAATACACAAAGCAAGGACATTTTTATGTAGTCTGTTGCCTTCCTCTGGTCCTTCTGAACACATTGTGATATAATTCATGTCCATACATATCTCACTGACATTGAAAAAATAATAATCAAATAGGAGCTTCACCCCATTTTAATAAATTCTTTTTACTTCTGTCACTTGACTTTGTTTCAATATTCTGTTCACAGACCCGCGTATATTGGTGCAAATTACTAAAACTGGATGCCATTTTAAACTTTGGACAATAAGGAAAGTTGTGGTACCTTCAATAATCATGAAGCTTTGATATCTATCAAAACAGAGACAGTCAAACTTTGATGTCTGAAAAATGTGTCACCAAAAATGAGCATTTTTCGCACGTTTTTTCACTTAAATGGTAAGATAGCAACTTGAGATCATTATAAAGACACTTAAAAAGGTCACCATCAGAAAGAGCAAAATGTTTTACACAAGATAGAATATATTTTAGAATCTATGATAAGTTTTTGTGGCATCAAGAATTTTTTCACACTTGTGGCAGTAATTCCTAACTAAGATCTTGAAGCCTGTCTTAAGGGGTATGTGTTACATTATTGAACGAAAAATAGCTGAATAGGGTTCAATTGAGCCAGCACTTAATTCAAGCTCTCCCTACTTCCCCTATTATGGTTCCCTCAATTGAAAAGCTAATAATGATACAATTTTCTGATGTCAGAAAAAACGTAATTTATTTCATCCAGATGAGATTCAATTAAGAAGAACAATGACAACAATCTATAATATAATTCAATGATATTATGTAAGTAACTCACGTAAAGTTGACAGCAACAGAAAGTGAATTCAAGATGTCAAATACCAATCCATGGTACTCTGCTGTGTTGTTTTCAGTCACTGTTCTGTAATTGTAGTACAGGTAATCCTGAAAAATAAACTTCAGTCATAAGGCTACACATAATTGATTCTTAGCTTCGCGGACCCGCCGACACAATAGATTTCCTGCCGATGAAAAAACATTTTTTTTTACCTTTTTTTTTTGTCCTACCGACCGACCCTAGAAAAAGTGCCTTGAGAGGATCCGAGAAGCTAAAGATCAATTAAGCGTGGCCTAAATGTATTAATTTTCCACCAGTTGGCTAAATTTAGCCACATGTATGTTGCACTCAAATCCTACTTTTATGATATCTTTTTTTTGTTATTTAGGGTAAGGTGGGGGAAATCCATCGCCCCTTTATTCTTGGGGCAATTCCGACCCTTTCAGGGTTTTTAATTGTACTTGCTGCGAAGGACACAACTTGAGGATTTATCTGTGCACAAAAGAAAAATGAAGTTGGATGGCTTGTTTGTTTATGGAACAATCTAACACTGTGACCCTAATCACATTTTTGTTTATTTGCTGCTGTTTATAATCTGCTTGCTGCTGTTCATGACCTTTTGGGGTCGGATTTGCTGCGGGGTCAGATTTCCCCCACCATACCCTACAGTGGTCTGCCAGTTAGCGGGAGTTGCGTTGAAATTTTTACTTAAAATCCCATTGTTTTTGTATTGTTCATATGTTGATCTTTTGAATAATTAAATTAACTCAAATCAAATCAAGTTATGACTCGTACATAGCTTTCAGGCATTTTAATCATTCTTGCTGTTTACAGTTGACAGTGAGGAATGAATGCTTTAAAAGTGGGACGTTCTGTTGTCCAAACCAATTAGAATAACTAAAAGTGCTGAATGAGACACTCGTAACATCCCTCATACAAATTCAATGGCCATGCTTAGGCCTCATGACAAGATACACCCCCCAAACCCTCTCATAAACTCGGCACCCTCAACTTACCCCTTTTCACTTCTGCCACCCTCAACTACCCTCAGCTCCCCTCAACTGCCCTCAACTTAACTCAACTAAACTCAAGTAACCTCAACTAAACTCAACTTACCTCAACTAAACTCGCCTCTCCTCAACTAAACTCGCCTCCCCTCAACTAAACTCGGCTGCCCTCAAGTAAACTCGGCTGCCCTCAACTAAACTCACCTCCCCTCGACTAAACTCACATCCCCTCGCCTCCCCTCAAACGAACTCGCCTCCCCTCAACCAAATTCGCCATCCCTCAACTACCCTCAGTTACCCCATGATAAAACAGTGGTAACCCCAGTGGGTTGAGGGTGTATCCTGTCATGAGGCCTATGCTTGTAGATGTGAAAACTTATTTGAAAGGTATCACATCGACAAGTCTTCTTTTGTCACTTCATCATTTTTATAAAATTCATCATATTACTATTATAACAAAAAGGACCCATGTCAGGGTCACTGAGTAAAAATATCACAAGCTGTTTTGTGAATTAATATCATCCCTAAATCTGTTATATTTGCCAATTTAGCCATGTTAAGTGTCAGGACTGAGCCTTGAAGCGTTGAAGTTGGTCCTTTTTGACAAAAATGCATTTTTAAACTTGAATGTATATCTCTATAAACAGCAATTTTGGACAACAATTTTTCTGGCAGGTTATTGCGAGACCATCAGTTCAGTAAAGTTCATGGTCATATGACATTTCTTTTAAAATACATTAGACATCAGCAAGATACTTATCAATACCATTGGAAAAGCCGCTATCTAACTGACAATTTAGCATGTCAGCGCCCTGCTAAGGATTAACACTGTTGACAACAACAAACAATCTGATTATTGTTAATTTTGCAAAAATTATAGGTTAAATGTACACCATTGCTCACAGGTATGGAACTTTGAACTTTTTTATTGATTATAGTGGCAGGTACAGTGTAGTCACATTTCATATAAATTCACGATTGTAAATACCCAGCCCTAATAGGGCTTATCTACCACTTCCTAACAGTTACAAATGTAATCCAGGGGTACAGTGCCAACAATTTACAAAGAGTCACAAATTTAGAACTTTAAACAAACATAAATGACAACTTACAACTTTAAAACAAACATAAATGACAACTTACGTATTGTACAACTTTAAACATCTTATTTCCCATGATTTTTCAATGTATTTACATAACTGTATAGGCTCATTTTTAAACATATATATACATTTTTGTGAAGGTTCCAATTCAGTAAAATCATTACAGGCTATACTGTTGTATAATTGTGTTCTAATATCATTATACCATACCTATGAGCCATCAGCCAATCAGAAGCCTGTATTTGGCTGGTATATATCATATATTCTTTGTTGTTCACTTATACGCCCATGGGAGTATATAGGATATATAAGCCTCATTGTTTAACAAAGCTCATAACAAAAACAGCAAAACTGTACCAAATAGTGAATTACCAACAAAAGTTCAACAAAAATAAAACAAAAGTATTATAAAAACGGAACACCTATGACAAAACTGTTAATCCTTTAATTTGACCACAATTAGGTTCTAATGTCAATAACACAACTAAGGGGTCAACCATATTAGATCTCAGGGAGGGGGAGGAAGCTTTGAAGTTGTCTTTTTTAAAAATGAATAATTCCTAGTCTGTTTAGTTTTGGTATTAATTCCTTTTGAGTAGTCTTGAAATAAGTGGTGGAGGTATTTTGTTTGATTTAGAAACAAATATTTGAGGACGTCATACACCCAAAATAAATGGGCCCAATTACTGCTGCAGTTTCCATGAAATAAATAATTTTGTGTCTATTAAAACTCCAACCCCCCTTTCTCATCTGATGGTTGCAACCTAACAATCCAAATGTATATATTCTTCTGGGTTTTTTTTTTTTTTATTTTATGTCCACAATTTATCTTTTGCCTACAATTTTCCCCATATATTTTTTTCCCCAAGTCGCCTCCCCCAAAATTATTTGTTCTAATCTTTTTCTTTATAGGCCTAGACTTTTTTTTCCATTCCCCTCCCTCAATTATTTTCCAATATTTTTTTTCACAGACATTTTCCCCCAAAATTTGTAGCCATTTTTCCCCCAAATATTTCTTTTCACTTTTTTCATCAATTTTTTTTTATGCATTTTTTCCACCTTTTACGTTTTTTTAAAAATTTCTTTTATTAAAGAAATTTTAAAAAATATAATTTTTATATTTATAAAAAAAATATAATTTTTATATTTATAAAAAAAATATATAATTTTTATATTTATTATATATAAAACGTGATTCTTTCAAACCTATGCTTCCATGTTATTAAATTAATCCCACATGACAAATTGTTTGTAGCTGTTTTCTTTTTCTCTCAAATCCTTTTTGTTTTATTTTCTTTTTTAAATCTCTTTAAGTTTTTGTTTTATTTTGTTTTGTTTGAGGTATAAGTCAGTTATATCCCTTGTTTTCGTGAATATGTGATAATCCTCGGCTGACGCCTCGGATATATCACATATTCCCTCAAACGCGGGATATAACTAGCACTTATATGCTGAACAATTTAATATAAAATGTGTTTCATCCTCTATTAAGCTATCTTCACACATTTGACATAATCTTTCTTCTACTGGCTGGTTCCTAAATCTGCCCGTTTCTATATTTAGATGTAGTATACCAAGGCGTATTTGGGCCATTAATGATCTCTTTTTTCTATTTTCGATAAACACATAACTTTCAGTCTTAATATTATTTTTAAATTATATTACTCTTAAATTTTCTATATGTCCTTAATTTTGGTTTTAACAACAGCAAATCATACCAAACTCTATTCCGGTCCTCGTTAAGCTTCTTTTCAATTGCTTTTACATTACAAACAGTCTTTTCATAAAATATTTCAACAGAACCACAGTCTTGAAATATTTCTAAAATTTCTTTTGACCAGCCTTTACATATTTTGAGATCCCATTCAAATACCTCTTTTGTGAGTCTATCATTTTCCATTAGTACAAGCCTATTCCAAAGTTTAATCATGTTCACGTTTTGTCTAATCTTACAATTACTCCAACCTATATCTCCCTCTAAGCCTAGAAGAGCTGCCTTATTGTGAACCCCAATAAAGTATCTAATTGCCCTATTTTGAATTTTATCTCCTTCTATATGACTATTATATCCCCATACCCCAGATGCATAATCTAGTATCGGAATAACATTTGCAAAATAGTATTGAACCTCATGTACCTAATTTTCTTATATTTAGATATCACTCGGCTGAGTGCTCTACCAGCTGCACCAGCTAGAGTCTCTGAAAGCAATGTCAAATTGATGAATTCATTAAGAACTACTCCTAGGTATTTATATTTATTGACAATTTCTAGTGTTGAATTATTGAATTGAAAATTGTATTTAGTTTTAGCAGATCTTGTAGGTGGAAAGTGTGTTTACTTTCATTCTTTCTCATTGTCAGCCAATAAGACTATATCATGTGCAAATGCTAGAAATGAGATTTTGAATACATCAAGATCTATACCAATGTTTAAGTTAGTCGCCTCTTTAATGAGCTGATCTATAAATATACCAAATAATAAAGGATCACCTCGCTTAATACCATTTTGAATTTCAAAAGGTTGGGTGTAGTAATTATTAATTTTAATATAAGCAACAAAATTTTTATAAAAAGATTTTATACAATTGAAAATTTTTCCTTGGATTCCACTCTTTAGTATAATACAGTATAATAATGTAGGTCCCTGTCTACCCAGTCAAAAGCCTTTTGCATATCAATATATGCACAGTAAGTACTTAAGCCTTGCAGCTGTCTATTCCGTACTATAGATGTTAAAACAAATATATGATCTTCACATGATCGTTTCTTTCTGAATCCATTTTGTTTGTCTTGTAAAAGATTGCTATTTTCACTATATTCATTGATTAGACTTATACCCCTATAGTTAAGTGGAATTTTTGGATCTTTTGAAGAACCTTTCGGGATTGGTGAAATGATTGATATTTTTTTATGGAATACTTCAACATTCTCCATTGAAATTGATAACTTCAGCAACTTCTGCTGGAGCATAAGATGGTCTGATTTAATGGTAACTACTTCCAATGATTGCTTAAAGGAACAACATGCTGTTGTTTAAAAAGTATGCTGCAGCATTAACCACAGGAAAAGATACAACAGCACGAAATATGGAAAATCAGGGGGGGTTTTTAGGGTGAGTTGCATTCAACTAAAATTAGAAATTCTTGCAAAAAATGCAGTTGAGTCTTTCAAAGAGTGATTAGAGCAGATGACTTGACCTTTACAATGTACCTTACTTACATTCACACTCTGAAATTTATTTTTATTTGACTTTTTTTTCCAGAAAAGTATTCCATATTTATGAGCAGGAGTGTATAATAGAAGAAGTATATCAATGGTGAAAGTGTAAAACCTTGTATGTCAAAATTTTGCTATTTTTATATTTTGAGTGGAATGACTAATTCAATATCCAATATATGTCAATTGGTCACCTTGCCTCGTTGCTATTTTTGGAACCTGTAACAGAGTGATTTCACCAAACCTTGTATGTCGCTTTGTTCCAAAAAGTGAATGTGCAAAACCTTGTAACTAAAATCAGATCTTTGAAGCACATATTTAGGATATTTCAACCTTTTTTGAAAAATTATGATTGTGGTATGTTTTCTATGGCTCACAGGAAATTTCCTTTTTTTAAATTTTTTTACCTCCCTATATTTATTGTGGTGATATAGGCTATTGAAAAAGAGCGTGCACAAATATTTGGAAAAAGTGTCATTTTCCTCATTCTTGCCATTGTAGCCACTAATTAAAAGTAGCCTTTGTTATTTATCATGGTCAACTTATATTTTTCACTGTTTACCTATAGAGGTACATTCCATGCTCCAAGTTGATTTAAAATGTGATAAATGGTCGAGTTACAAGGTTTTGCACCTTACTAACTTGTAAGAAAGTGAAAGTGCAAAACCTTGTAAGTCAACATTTTCAATCATATCTGATGGTGACATCAATGCTAGGGGTCAACGACCTCCGACAAAAAATTATGCTAAAACAGGGTGTCCGTTTCTATAAATCAAGTTGAGCCTAACTCACATATTGATAAACATTACCATAAAAAAAGATCGGTGATAGTTTTTTCCAATTTCTGAAAAATGGCTTTTTTTGACATTCGAGGTTTTGCACTTTCACCATCGATATGATGTCTAAGTTGGTTAGACCCCTCATTTTTGGGTTCTAACATGCATTTTTGTCAGTTAGATGGCTCCTTCCAGTCGGGATCTAACTGACCAAAATGCATGTTAGAACCCTCCAAATTTAGCTACTCCATTCAGAAAGGTCTGCTAAACCATATGTAAGAACTTCTGAAACACTGATCATACACATTTATTTAATTTGTTGTTCCTGCAGAAATATTTTTACCTACCGGTGGTACAGCAACACGTAAATGCATTCCTTAAGACAAGATGACTATATAATTATAGGTGTTGTCTGATGTAGCAGAATCCCTCGAGAGTGTCCGTATATTTGTGCTGCAAGCGCTTAAAAATTCTCTATCCTGAATCTGCATCTGTATCTGTATCTGTATCTGTATCTGTATCTGTATCTGTATCTGTATCTGTATCAGTATGAGCTTCAAAGTATGCCAACTGATACTGCATTAAGCGATGATGAGAATAGAAATACGCGATATGCGAATTACTGAGTGCACTTTATATAACAAACAGTGTTTAAACATTGTCAAAAAAAATTGGCACCGGCATACATATTTATGACTATACTGTTGTTTGGCTTTATTGATTTGTGTTAATCATTCTTGAAGCTGGTGGAACACGCAGTGGCGGTTATAGGAGGGGCCAGGGTGGGCAACAGCATGCACATACCTGAATTAAACTGACAGATGCTTTTTACTAACTTTGGCAAATTCATTAAAAATTATTATTGATGCTACATTAAATTTTTGTCACAGGAATTAGATTTGCCTGCCGCTCGTGTTCTCTTCCGTTACCCTTCCCAGCAAACACTAAACATTAAAATAACCATTAAAAAAGGTTGGTTTTCATTTCTAAACGTTTTTATAACATTAATCCAATGTATTTTAAATGTGAACTTGTGAAGTGCTTGTTGGGTTGTAACAGCCACTTATAAAGTGTATTTACTAACACATAACTACATACAGGTTGGGACAGTGGCGTCCCTATGGGGAGGCACGGGGGGGGCACGTGCCCCCCCATATTGGACCTGTGCCCCCCCAGGTGCCCCCCCCATATGAACTTTCCAACTCTGGCTAAAATATACAGTTAGTATAGAGGGTGCCCCCCCCAGAGAATCGTGTGCCCCCCCAGGTGCCCCCCCCGCTCAAGACCCCCCAGTTACGCCACTGGGTTGGGAGGGGACAGACAGGAAGGGCAATCATCCATCCCAAAATTTGGTGAACCCTGCACTCTAAAAAATGTGGGGACAAAATTGGTTTTTTAGATTCAAAATGGTTTTTTGAAAAACCAAATTTCAATGCAAAACCAACATGGATTTTTAAAAAAATCCATGTTGGTTTTTTGCATTGAAATTTGGTTTTTAAAAAACCATTTTGAATCTAAAAAACCAATTTTGTCTGAAATTTTTTAGAGTGTGAGAAGTTGGGTAAGGAGCATTTAAGCCAGACTTTTTTAATTCTTAGCTTCTCGGATCGACCGACCCAATAGTTTTTCTGCCCACGGAAAAAAGAATTGATCATAACCAGAATTTTGTGTGAGGAAGCAAAATAATCTGGCAGATGGTCAAATACAATATATTCTGGCAGCTGATCAAACATAAAATATTCTGGCAGCTGAAGTAAAATTTAGAACTTTGACTCTTCCATAGTCATGTTGAAAGTATCTTTTTGTACAATTAAATTGTGAGCTGTGGACAACAACGAAAAAAGTAGAAAATTACATTGACGTTATTTAAAGGAAGATGCTTAGAAAGATTTTAGACATTACACACCAGGATCATAAGCATATCCAGCAGGGGGGGGCAAATCTCGCCCCCCTGAACAGATTTTGGGGAAAATTTGCAGATAATACTATATTGCCCAAGATAGGAAAAAAGTAGGGGGCAAATGGTTGGAAAAATTGGGAAATGATATACAAAATGGGGAAATGGTATACAGAATTTTAGCAAGAAATTGGGTAAAAATAGTAAAAAAGAATGGGGAAGTCAATAAAAAAAGAAATTAAAAGAAAACTGGATTGGTAGGAAGAGTTTTATCAGATTTCCCCAATTTTTTCTTCACAATTTCCGCATTTTTCTGGCCCCGAATGACAGGCATTCCAAAAATATACCACAAACATTTCCAAATGGAAATCTTGGTAGGATGCAATGACAAAATTCATGCTGATTTTTTCTATTCTTGCTTTTTGTCTTGTGCTAGGCCTAAGGTATTTGAATTTTTTAAAAATCAAAATAATATGACTCTATTGAACCAAATTTCCCTGATTTTGGTTTTCTGACTAAATTTTCATAAAATTGCATCTTATTCCCTTAAATTTAACGTAAGTGTATGACTGTGTGTGATTCTGAATAAATGAATCAATCAAAATTTTCCAATTTAAAAAAGATTACGAGGGATCTTTTACTTGTACACTCAAGTAAAAGATCCCTCACATGGGGCAAATGTGTAACATGTTGAGGACTCCCACACTCTCTCCCATCTCATCAATCAACCCTCGTGAGCACCCAGAACTGGACTTAGAGGACTGCACTATAGCACTAACCATATCTATCTATCTATCTATCTATCTATCTATCTATCTATCTATCTATCTATCTATCTATCATATGCCCAAGGGAATATATATATATATATATAGAATTTTATTGCCTTTAAGCCTTATTATTTAACAAAGCTAAAACACAAAGAACAATACTGTACCAAACAGTGAATTGCCAACAAAAATTAAACAGAAAAAACAAAAGTATTATAAAACCTAATGCCTATGACAAATCCATACATCCATTAGGTCTTCTTTTTGTGAATAAATTATATAACCCTCGGCTAATGCACCAGACAATATCACATGTCCTTTCAAACGCAGGATTTAACTAGCACAAAAATAGAAAACGTTCACTATTTCGGCACTAATTACCCTAATCAAAATTCTAATATTCTATCTGCATGTACGGATAGTATGCGCATTCCTCATTTCCTGTGACACATATGATATTCATATTAATGTGCCCCGGGGCGCATTCGGACGTAATAGAAAAAAAACATTTTCACACACTGTATGCACCAGATATTAAATATATAAAAAGTGTGTAAGACCATATACAGTGCAACAACACCTCGTAGTGCCAATTGTTAATGACATCAAATCATTTGAACCACTCGACATAAACTGTCCTGGGTGCGGTCATCAATTTTAGTAACACACAGTGACAGTGCTTTGCTTTAAATTTGTTTCCAAAGGTAATCCACTATGCCTCAATTCAATTTGGCCTGTACACCTATTGTGTGCTGTCCCAGGTCATTCAATCAACTTGGACACTTACATTCTGCCATATAAAGTGTGTACGAATGTGCTCCTTGATCAGAGTCCCAATGAGCCCATGACTTTTACACCAAAATGCTAATTTCTCAGGTACCATCTGGCGTTCTTATTGGGATAGCTACTAATAACTGTTCGTTACGATGTATCACAGTCATGCAAGCATAGAGAAAACCTTATTTGGTCAAGGTTTGTCCAGAGAATGGTTCGAATTGAACCCCTCTGAATTTAGTGTAGCAGCAGGAAAAATAACTTTTTTGCACTATACTTCTGCATGTTGATATATTTTGCGAATAAAGAGATGGAAACATCAGGATGGGAATTTACAAGAATTGATGGCACCATCATATCATAGACCTAGTCAGGAACCAGGAAAACCCCGCCCACCTGTGCTGCCCCATGTTCCAATTTGTCCGGTGTCCCAATGTGCCCCGGTCCCCCCTGCAGGTGTGGAGGGGGCAGGAAGGGCAATGCCCATAATTCAGACAGATGATCCCTGAGAATTTGGGCAAGGAGCATTTAACGTAAGTAAATCCAAAGTTACCAGGCTTAACTTCATCAGGAGACAAATCAGGTCACTTAGTTATTCAGCCAATCAGAGAAGTTTTAGGAAAGGTGAGATATAGAGTAGCGCGGGGCATGCAGCCCCCCTTAACTTCGAGGAGCGATTTGACCTACTATTTGTGGTCGATTATTTGAATGCTTATGCTGTCAGGAAGGGATCACTTAACTCTACTTATAACTAGTAAAACGAATGTCTACCAATTTTAATAAAGGAGTTACGGCCCTTTTTGTAAAAAAATTAAAATGGCCTTCTTACCCCACCCATCGGGCAAGAAGCCCCCCTATTATAATCCTATGGAAATTTTTTTTGCGAGCGCATTCAGCTTGAAAGTTATTTCTTGGGGTTCTTCTATCATTTTTAAGGCATTCTATTCACTTTTTCTGAATTTCAGAATTTTTCTGTTCATACATTTATTTTTTAAATATTTTTTGCCCTTTTTCAATTTCGGCCAAAAATTTTTCTATTTCAATTAGCTATTCTATCAAGATTTAAGGTAAAGTACACATTATGAAATGGTTCCTGAAGCTGCTTCGAGGCCTCAGTGAAGGGGGCCCCATGCCCCATACCATGTGGGGCCTCTCGCCCCAAACCCACATATTTTAATTTGACCTCTATATTTTGAGCTAAAATGCAAAAAACATGATCCAAATTATATTTATGTGATGGTCATAAAGTGAAGCAATGCAGATATCCATTATACTTTAAAAAATTTCCGAAGTTATTTCTGACAACCACTTTCAAAGAATTAATCAAAGTTACAAAAACCATGCACCTTTTTTTGTTTCTTTAATTACGACTATGGTTTGGTGCTGAATGCCTTGAAAATTTGTGACGTCACCTAAAAAGTCTCTAGCTTCAATCCTATCAATAAGAAAAAGCACCAAAAATGTAAGTTTAGAAATAACCCTGGGGGGGCTTCTCACCTAACCCGGGCTTCTTGCCCCGACCCACTCTATGTAAGAACTGACCTATTTTCCATCTAGATGAAGTTTGCAGGTCCAGTAAGAGCAGGTAAGGAGGCAAAATAATCTGGCAAATGATCAAATACAAAATATTCCAACAGATGATCAAATAAAAATATTCTTTCAGATGATCAAAAACAAAATATTCTGGCAGCTGAGCAAATACGAAATATTCTGTCTGATGATCTAAAGCAAAATATTCTGGCAGATGATCAAATAAAATCTAAAATTACGCATGGGGCTCATAGGGGGGTATCAATTTAATATACAAAATATTTTGCCAGATGGTCAAATATCTGGCAGAAGATCAAATACAAAATATTCTGGCAGATGATCAAATACAAAATAATATAGCAGATGATCAAATATCAAATATTCTGGCAGATGATAAAGTGCAAACCATTCTGGCAGATGATCAAATACGACCTAAAACAAGCGGGCATGAGGCTCGTAGGGGGGAATCATTTTAATATATTCTAGAAATTGTTGAGTACTTAATGTTAAAAAAACTGTTGGTATATACATTGTAATAGGTTCGAAAGTAAGTAGTGTAGATCAGGATGAATTTTGTCTGGAACTCTCAGATGAATCTATTCATAATGTCTCCGTTTCAAAATATCTTGGATGACATGTTGATATTAATCTTAAATTTGATAAACACAGAGTGTCAATCACAAATTTATGTATAATAGGGTGGAGTGCAAAAATTCAAAATGTTTTTGGAGGGGCTCTTTTTTGAATTTCACAATTTGACTTTTTTCGCTCTACCCTAAATTATAAAAGACCCTTTATTTAGGCCTACAGTGTAGGGCATCGATAATTTGGAACACACTGCCAGCAAGTATTTTTTAAATACATATCAGTCTATTTTCACCAAACTAATAATAAAAGCTAGGAAATATGATGGATAAAACTATTCTTGTATGCTCAGTTACTTGTGAGTAACAGCAGCTGATACTAAATTTGACACCTGATGATACAGGCTCTCAGAAATTCAAATCTTGTGTACTGAAGCTGGGAATGGCCATTTTGCTCTGTCAGAAATGGCTCAATTGAATGGGCCTACAATCAGATTGTTTTTGAATGCAAGTAAATGATTTATTACATACATTTGGGAAGTTAAATATCTCAATGATGATATTAAGGATAAACTGTAGCAGTATTCAGGATTATTGAATTTATGCATTTATATTCATTATTCATTGTTAGATAATTAAGGTCTTTGCTGAGGAGTTGTCTTAGAGCCCCTTAGTGATTCAGTTTTCTCAAATTCCATTAAAAAAAGACATGGATGACAGTATAATATCAATGGTCTGGCCGCATTACAGAGTGTTGTTGAGTTTATTAGCTGCTACGATCTCTCCCAATCAGTTTTACAAGTGTACCTAAAATGCATTCCAATTCAAGTCAAATATCAAGCTCTTGAGTGGCATTGACCCGTCCGGATAATATGTTGAATTATAAGAACAATACATGAAAGTGTTTAACTTGTAAATAGCTGAATAGTGTTAAAAATGATATAAATGTACTTTTATCTTTTATAAAAACTGTATGAGTTTCCATGTCAAGGTATAGTATTACATGGAGCAACTATGTATGATCAATTGCTCCACAGTGTATCTCAGGCACCACACAGCACTTCTGGGTGCAAAATTATCAATGTTTTGGATTACTGAATGAATAAGAAGTTCTGTAACTCCATTTGGACCACAGGAGCTTCTAAGGAACGGTCAATAAACATATATATAACATAAAGGGGAATCATCATTTTTAGCAAAAAACATGCCAACTTTGGCACCATCCTGTGGCAAGAAATATGGATATTTTAATTCCAAA
Organism: Platynereis dumerilii; assembly: GCA_026936325.1. Classification (NCBI taxonomy): domain Eukaryota; kingdom Metazoa; phylum Annelida; class Polychaeta; order Phyllodocida; family Nereididae; genus Platynereis; species Platynereis dumerilii. The sequence continues at coordinate 10,033,070 of JAPTHN010000004.1, forward strand.
ATTATCTAGATTTGTCCAAAAACGCCTGGGCATAAACCGTGTCAAATTTTGTTTGAGTACTGCAAGCGGTTCTTGTGAGCAACACAACAAAATCCACGCATTTTTACACTTGCCCAGGACTTACAGGGCACCAGCAGTTACCAGAAAATCTCAAATTTTCATCAGTTTTGAAAAAACTTACTTTGTGTGGAACTGTGGAGTTTTTTTGTTGTTCACCGGTGAGAATAGTACCCAAGCTTCGATTTAGAATAGTAGTGGTCATCTGTCACTCACAAATTATTGTAGGAAAGCTTTTTATCTTTTTTTTCATGCTTTGAGTCACCACCAAATCTTCCCTGTCCTCCATCTTGCCCTGAACTGCTTTGGTGACGTCACCATGGCCATTGTTGCTATTGTTGTGGTTATGACATCACCATTGTCAGCTGACCAGTAATTTCTCAAATTTAGGCTGATGTAGGATTAGGGCCTTTTACATGGACACTGAATTTTTTCAAGCAAGTGAAAAAATAATCATTTTTATTAATATGTTAAAATGTTGAGCTAAAAGTGAGATTTTTGATTTTTATGGTCCCTCTCTGTACTTGTTGCAGGATGACTTTCAAAACGGCTTACAGAAGCTGAAAGTAACTCTTAGAAAATTTTATTTTGCCTGGGAAAGTTATTCTTGTTAGTACTGAAGATTCATATTGCACTTGGCATTTGACTTTTATGTCGAGCAATATCTGTGGAAAAACTTAGGGTGCTGGCAGGTCTGGTTATTTTTAAAAACCAGGTCATTTTATGACAAAAACTCTTGAGATTTCCTGGTAACTGCTTGTTTCTGATAGGACTCGAGCCAAGCCCTGGAGAAGGCTGAAATACGCTTTGTTCATTCAACCTGTACGAAAAAACTACTTGCAGTAGCTTTATGAAATTTACTTATGTTCAAGACTGGATATGTGGAAATGTGAATGCATATGATTCAATGGAAACAGGTGTGTTAACACTGCAGAAATGGTGATCCCCTTTATATCCCACAATAGGCAGTGAAGTTCTGGCAAAAAACCATGTGATTCACACCATGTGTTTCATCGTTGTGAACCACATGCATCTCATTATCTGACGTTGTTATGTAAACAATAGGCAGTGAAGTGATGACGTCACAATGTTTTGACGCTCTGATTGGTCGTTGTGGTTGCCAGGGATCTTTTTGCAGCCATTCAAACAAAATAGTGCCTCTTGAAATTATTAATTCTTTTTACTGGAGGTCTTTTTTTATTGTGGGATATAAATAAAACTTAATGGGAGTGTGGTTCACAGCAATGAACCTCACTCATGACAGGTCTGCTGCAGAATAAACACTCGTCCTTCGGACTCGTGTTGTATTCTTCCACAAGGTGACATTTATGAGGTTCATTGCTGTGAACAACACTCCCATTAAGTTTTATTATTATATGTAATATTAAGTATCTATAAGCTTAGAAGACCCTATGATTGGGACCTGTGACATTAATTACATTATGTATATTGACTTCCTGGGAGGTGGATTTATATGACAGTCAATTTCTTAACCATGCAGTGTTCACTATCTTACATTCAAAGAATGATGAGTACTTATATATAGAGTGGGTCGGGGCAAGAAGCCCGGGTTAGGTGAGAAGCCCCCCCAGGGTTATTTCTAAACTTACATTTTTGGTGCTTTTTCTTATTGATAGGATTGAAGCTAGAGACTTTTTAGGTGACGTCACAAATTTTCAAGGCATTCAGCACCAAACCATAGTCGTAATTAAAGAAACAAAAAAAGGTGCATGGTTTTTGTAACTTTGATTAATTCTTTGAAAGTGGTTGTCAGAAATAACTTTGGAAATTTTTTAAAGTATAATGGATATCTGCATTGCTTCACTTTATGACCATCACATAAATATAATTTGGATCATGTTTTTTGCATTTTAGCTCAAAATATAGAGGTCAAATTAAAATATGTGGGTTTGGGGCGAGAGGCCCCACATGGTATGGGGCATGGGGCCCCCTTCACTGAGGCCTCGAAGCAGCTTCAGGAACCATTTCATAATGTGTACTTTACCTTAAATCTTGATAGAATAGCTAATTGAAATAGAAAAATTTTTGGCCGAAATTGAAAAAGGGCAAAAAATATTTAAAAAATAAATGTATGAACAGAAAAATTCTGAAATTCAGAAAAAGTGAATAGAATGCCTTAAAAATGATAGAAGAACCCCAAGAAATAACTTTCAAGCTGAATGCGCTCGCAAAAAAAATTTCCATAGGATTATAATAGGGGGGCTTCTTGCCCGATGGGTGGGGTAAGAAGGCCATTTTAATTTTTTTACAAAAAGGGCCGTAACTCCTTTATTAAAATTGGTAGACATTCGTTTTACTAGTTATAAGTAGAGTTAAGTGATCCCTTCCTGACAGCATAAGCATTCAAATAATCGACCACAAAAAGTAGGTCTAATCGCTCCTCGAAGTTAAGGGGGGCTGCATGCCCCGCGCTACTCTATATAGCTGTTTGTGGCCATCAATGACCTCACAACAGGCCCTTTCCACTGCATTGAAGTGAACTGTCAATTTGTCATTGAGTAACTTGTGACCTCATTAATGAGTGTTATGATTTAGTGTGTGACTTATTTTGAAAGCATTGAAAACGTAGAATTATTAGAATATGACTTCACAGATTGCTTATGTGTCATGCAGTACCAGGTTGATAGTGGCTCTCACAGTACAATTACTGTGCAATTGGAGGCCTTCTCATCCTGGTATCTAATTTCTTAAGCACTACTTTGCCCAAATTACACAGAATAAATGATATCATAGAATTGCATCACATGACATATTTTTATTGATGCGATTGTTTTGCGAGTTTATAGAGAACTTAAATGTAAGTGCTATAATTCTATTACTAACCAATGAATTCCTTGTTTAAGTCCAATTGTGATTGTTAACTCTTGATTTTACTGTAGTTCTCAATTCTTCAATCTTATCAAAAGTTCGAGATTTATAAAAAAAATATCACCATCCTTAATCTACTCTTCCCAGTAAACACAAGGTTACATAATTGGGGCAATTTTACAAGGATTTTAGCTTAATTGATTTTAGCTTAATTTAGTGATTTTTGCCCTTAAAATGACTGCAGATTACCTGGTATGATGTCTGCTTGTGTGGGCAAGCCACCCTATCCACAAGAAACTATCAATTTGATACCAGTGGGCCTTTCACCCAATAACGGCTTCCCACTGTAACTTGAGTTATTGACATAATTATATTAAATTATTAATTGGTCATTACTGTTAGAGGTGTCGGGCTTATTTGCAATAATATTGTAAAAAAAATTAATGACAGCTGCACTTATTTTTATTTATTTCAGACGAACTAAATAAGACAAACTAATTTACAGTCAGACTGAGTTTCACATAAATTATCATCACTACTGGCCAGTATGTAGAGCTGGACGATGCCAATGATCGCAAGTGGTTAGGAGCCCTGTTGCCAACCTGCGCATACCCGCTCCTTTGCTTCCACATAAACAGCAAAAACTGTGCCACCACAGCCACTATTTACAACACACCCAGTCTCATCTCATTGCGAAGCCCAGATATTGCTCTCTCTCAATCCTCTTTTCAGGAAAAACAAGAAAGACACCGCCTCCCTCCCTCCGGACATTCACTCTGCTGCTTCACCTGCGCAGCAAGGACACCTATTATCAGTTGATGCCACATTCACACAGCAGTATTATAGAAATTGACCATAATCCCCAACTTAACATATTAGTTGTTCAGTCAAATCCCATCAAAATTGAATGAAATCAGTTTTTATTTACCATCAGTACTTTGATAAAACAGAAAACACAAGCAACTAAGCTGAGTAGTATTTGGCAACGCACTAACAATATCTCCCTAGCTAGCTATAATCCAGCATTGGGTCAAGAAATGACTCGTCAATCACCTAAAAATTCACTAATACATATTTCAAATTAAACCTTATGCAATCAGATTAAAATGATATCCTAAACAAATATCCGAGTCATATCAACCCTATGAGTGAAAGTTACCTTTTTGGAGTCTAAGATTTGAGCTACAGGAGCTTTCGTCTGCATCACACAGACTTCTTCAGCTGACTGAACTGGGGCCTCTTGAGTCACAGCTCCCCTGATGGATTGGGTTAGTTTGAACAGTGTGTTGTAGATGGGTGGCAGGTAGTATCCGGTGTCACGGTTGAGAGTGGGCTGCCTCTGCATGATTTCAATTGCTCTTCCATAGCGAACTTTCTCTTCCTATTACTTTGATGTTATCCTCATTGATTTGATGGCCGGTGTTTTGGCAATGTTCTCCAACAGCAGTGAGGGGGCCTACCATACGGACATGCTCTTTGAACCTGGTCTTGACATTCCTTGCCCATACAGGGCACTTAATTTCATAGATTGCACTGCACATGTCAAGTTGGTTTGTCTTGTCCTTGGGTTTGACTAATGTTGACCGGATGGTATTGAATGGCTTATGAATTATTCCAATATTATACTTCTTGAAAGTGGCTTGTAGTTTTTCCGAGAGTCCTCTGACGTAGGAGTTTGCTTTTCTGGACTTGTTCTCCTTGGTCCTTCTTTTGATGTTTGGGTGTCTTGAAGATCCACTTCTTGTAACAACATTTATCATCATCATATCAACCCTATTTTTAAACTCTGAGTGCCAAATTTACCTAGCTGTCATTCTAAGTTCAGCATGAAGAAATGTAACAAAAATAGCTAAAATACAAATATATTTGGACCGAAACCTATCACACACATGCAGAATCTATAAAGTGAGAAAATGACAGTTAATGAGCTGTCTCTGAGAAAATCAGGCGGATAGCCATATATGTGTCCGGATGGCCCGACTCCGATTTTGATGAAATTTTCACCAAATGACCTTCAAATAGATTAACGAGGACTGGTGAAGTCCGTTTTGTCATCCGACAAATTTTTCCATGCTTTTGGGCCTATTAAAAAAAAGATGTCAAAACTACCCAAAATATATTTAAATTAAAATATATATTAAAAATGCCCAACTTTGACGATGTAATTCTCAAATCCGGGCGCGTCGTTTGAAAAAGTGACCATGGGGCATCTTCAGGTATGCCTTGAACCTCCAAAAACCAATGTCCGCCCGGTGGAACTTTTTCGTATATTTTCGTAATCGACACAATAAAAAACGCAAAAACGGACAATTTTGAGGCAAAATGACGGAACCACAAAATTCAACATTTTTCATATCTCAGCTAATAACACCCCTATTTCAACAAATAAAGTGTCAATTCCTATGTTTTCAGATATGGGGAACTGATTTATGGGGTTATTTTGATCATCAAAGGTCAAGGTCACCACGAAATGTCAAGGTCAAACACCAAAAAATCCAAAAAATAGCAGTTTTTTGGCATCTAACACCCTCCAAAATACCCCAATCATGTAATATTGCCAATAATATGATGCTTGACTATAGAACAGGTTACTATCATCTAGTAGAAATTGGAATTAATCTGAAATATTGTGCATACATGGTACAGGTCCTGTCAAAATACGGATATTTCCAAATTCTGACGTACAACAAAAATCATGAATCAATGACCGAGATGGGGTCCTGATGTTTATTAATTGTTTCTGTCGATCCATACATTTATAGAAAGCTTAGGGACCGTTCAGAATTTATGACTGGGGGGGGTGGGAGTTTTGCTAGAACTTCCCGTCAAAAATTGATACCCCCCCTTGAGTTTCATGCGGATTTTTAGTACCCCACCCTTAGGTTTCATGCGTATTTTTAGTACCCCCTCCCCTCGACATACAAAGCAATACACACATATATACTGTTATACACGGCCATGCGTACAGATTCGCGTCATTTCGCGGTCTTTTGCACGTAAAAATGTCCAAATAAAATGAGTTTATGCGTGTTTGTTAACATTTTTTCTTTGTTAAAATTTCTTACCCCCCCTTGCAAGTGTTGTCAAAAATTAATACCCCCCCTTGAAACATGTGTGAAAAGTTAGTACCCCCTCGACCAAAACTCCCACCCCCCCCGTCATAAATTCTGAACGGTCCCTTATACACCAAGGATTCTTCAAGCTGGTATTTCAATATATTATTTAATTGGCTACGGCGGCCATCTTGGAGTTTCTCAAGATGGCCGTCCGAAACACCTTTCTGCTCGTATCATCGGATCTATTTGGGCCAGAGTGATGATTTTTGGGTCAAAATGTTTGTAATCAGGGCAGGGATATTCAGTCCTTTTTCCCCTTCCACTGCTAGTTGGCCATTATCCACAAACTGACATAAGCAGTGCACTTTAATTTGCTGGGGAAAAATTGTCAAATGAAATAGTTTTTTGAGGATTGTGTGTTCCTGATGTACCAAAAGGAATTCAGAGCTTTTGAAATCAAAGTAAAGTGTGCTGTTCTGATTGTATTAAGAAAGCTTTCTAAGCCATATAGTATTATTGGTGTTATGTAACAGAAATGGATGGTAAGGAGGGCAGAAGAGATTTGTAGTTTTAAGAACCTGTGTCAATTATAATAACAATAACAAATTGATAATAATTGTGTAAAGAATACTGGATACAACCCGCCTCCATTTAGTGTCCCATGGGCTTGGACTAAAGTGAGTTCCCGGGGTGAGATTTGAACCCACGCCCTCAAAGCCAGTTGACAAGCGCACTTACCAATTAGGCCACGGGGGAACTGTGAGGGATCTTTTACTTACTAGACACTGATACAAGGACGGCCAATTTAAACTCTCATCCTAACAGTAACAACATCCAGCTCAGCTGGGATTTTGCTCGTGAAGATCCACTGAAACAGTTGGGTTCCCCATCCAGGGTTCGAACCCATGCAGGCAAAGACCTTCAGCCTAGATAAAACTGCTAATACAATGTAAAACTTTCTTTTTATAAAGAGAACATAACACAATCTTCTTCAAACTGAATATGACAAATGCGTTTTTGCAATAATCCTTCATACCCAAATTTGATTAAAAGTCTTAATATTCGGTTCTATTCACAAAAAGAAAAAAAAAGAAAACCCAACATCATATTGAAAGGAACAGGTGTGACACCAACATGTAACTTGACATGTTTTAAACTGTTATTATTGTACTTGTGTTCATATTTTTAGTATGATTAATACACCACTGCTCAATGCTCATAAATATGGAATACTTCAACATTCTCCATTAAAAATGGAAAACTTTAGCAACTTCTGCGTGAGCACATGATGGTCTGATTCAAAGGTAACTACTTCCAATGACAGCTAAAGGGAAGAACATGCTCTCGTGTAAAATGCATGCTGCAGTGTTAACCCCTGGAAAAGTTACAGCAGCACACGAAATATGGAAATTCTGGGGTTCTTTTAGGGTGAGGTGCATTCAACCAAAAATCAAAAATTCTTGCAAAAAATGTAGTTGAGGTTTTCAAATTTTCAACGAGTGATTAGAGAAGGTGACTTGACCTTTACAATGGACCAAAATTGTCCGTTTTTGCGTTTTTTATTTTGTCAATTACAAAAATATACGGAAAAGTTCCACCGGGCGGACATTGGTTTTTGGAGGTTCAAGGCGTACCTGAAGATGCCCAAAGGTCACTTTTTCAAACGACGCGCCCGGATTTGAGAATTACAACCTCAAAGTTGACCATTTTTACTATATATTTTAATTTAAATATAATTTGGGTAGTTTTGACATCTATTTTTGAATAGGCCCAAAATCATGGAAAATCTTGACGGATGACAAAACGGACTTCACCAGTCCTCGTTAATCTATTTGAAGGTCATTTGGTGGAAATTTCATCAAAATCCGAGCCGGGCCATCCGGACACCCCCGCCTGATTTTCTCAGAGACAGCTCATTAAATTCTTATATTTTCATACCTCCCAAAATTAGTGCAGATGAATCATATTGTGATTATTGTCACTCATCAGCAGGAAAATACCAACCACATGAGTTTGTGAGCTCATTTAAAATGTGCAAACTTTGTTGAAGAATTGGACTAATTATAAAGATTAAACCAAAAATAATATTTTTTATATTATGCACCTTACATGTAGTAGCAAAATTAGACATGGCATCATTAACGAAGGAATGTATATATTTAGTTCACTCTATGCTCGAGGAGGGCCCTGTATTGCTGGATTTGTAAACCAAACATAGGTTTTTTCATGGTATTAAAACTATTTCTCGTAAATTTTCTTATTCTGCCCCCTTGTGGTGGTCATGGACAATTCTAATGGTGACCATTGAATTTCTTGACCCCAAAAACATATGTTGACCCAAATATTATCATCCTAGACCAATTAGAAGCCGAGAAACACTACCCTCCAAAAGTTTGAATACGCCTGGAAAAGTGAGGTTTCTTTTAAAAATACTTCATATTGAATAAAATTTTGGTTTCATTTTTACATCAAACAATAACAGAAGTCACATGTGTTGAAGTCAAAAATTGTGTTTATTTTGTCATTTTGATTGAAATTTATGACCTTTCTCGACATTCCAAATTATGGTATTTATAAAAAATTGTCACAGCCCATTTATCTTCTAGGTTTATGAAATCTAATCATATTTAAGTGTTTCTAGAGTTTTAACATGATCGCAATATTAATTTAAATCTCCAAAAAGTCTAAGAATTGGACATTGACCACAAAAAAATACAAAATTTAAATTATTTCATTTTCTGGTCTGAAACTACTGGTAAAATCATCACAAACCAGTGGAAACTGGAAATGTGTAAAAAACGATAAAATGTCATAGATATGGAAGATAACTGTGCTTTCATAGCTTTTCCTAGAAAATGATAAAATGTTATATCGAGAAAATTATATGAATTTTTACCAAAATGATCTGAAACCATGAAATATGGACACATTATGGCCTGAATGTGAATTTCCATATTGTTTGATGTATGTATAAAATAAAAATTGTGTTGAAAATGAGGTACTTTCGAAAGAATTCTAACCTTTTCTGGTGTATTCAAACTTTTGGAGGGTAGTGTATAAGAAAATTTCGATTATCAGCCCGCACTCTCTGGAGGGGCGCCCTGGCAAAAATGTTTTGACCTCATAAACTTGGATCAACTTTCAAAAATTGCTCCCACTCAAGTTGTCAAGGGATCTATGGCAGGGTCCTCTACTGTAAGCAACTAACTGGTAGGAATTCTTACAGTACATGCTCCTATCAAGGTTGCTCACAAGTGCTGTGTGAGACAGTGAGTCATATTATTGTCTAAAAAGGTGAGACTTCTGTGCCTTCTTAAATTGGATTAATGAGTCTGTCACTGTCAATTTTTTCTGGAAGTTTAAAGGGAAATGATACAGTTCAGAACTAAAGATAAAAGTTAATGAGATTTTGCATAGGCGTATCAGAGGGGGGGGGGCAGGGGGGCAATCGCCCCCCCAAATGTTTGGGAAACAGTAAGATTCGGGCAAAAAGGCTAAAAGATTTGGGCAGATAATTTAATAATCACTATTGAAAATTTATTATTTCCAGGAAATTTCATTTGAAATGGTGTCAAATCTAGAGCTCGAAATTCAGGCAAATGTCGCTCGCCCTCCAAAAATCACGCGCGCCGTATGCCTATGAGATTTTGTGATAAGCATGCTATGACTATTAGTTATACATGGAAAAAATAAAAATGGGGGGTCACCAGCATTTTTAAAGAACTACTGTCACTTGAATGCACCCTTATTGGTCATTGAAAACATTGGCAAAAATTACATTTTTTGAAATATGTGGGCTTATAAAATGAAAAGTACCCATGAAAAGGTCCACCGATGAGAGGGGTTGTCATGTCAAAATATTTCCAAAACCAAGTTGGGAATTAAATTATTTTTAAAGTTTCTAAGGCTTTTACTGGATTGTTTTAGCTTGTTAGGTGGCATAATAGCTTCTAATAAGGCATATTTTCTTAAATTTCGATTAACACAAGGGGGCACTGTGGTGAACAGTATCTTTTACACTTTAATTCACAGTGTTGGTGCTTTATTCTGAAGTGCCCTAGTTCCACAGGTACTGACTACCTCAGGGAGATCTGAGAGTCTAATATTAATGTTTCTCAGGTTCCTTGTCTGTCTTTGTGGTTTCTGATTATTTTTTGATGCATCAACAGAACTTAGTTTTTGTTATTGATTTTTTTTTATCATTTGACGTGAGGCTAGAGGCCTAAAGGATATTTCGTCTGTGCATATGACCATGATAACATAATCAAGATGAGCCTCGATCTCATTTAATTCACAGATCACAACTGTTACAGTTGATTTTGACAAGGAGGTGCTAATAATCGACCTTAAAAAAGTAGCTGTTTCTACTGTAAGAAATTATCCCAGGTAGATAATTCTGTTGTTGAATAAACTACAAAATTTGTAGAGGAGTTGAAACTTTTATTTCAAGAGAAGCACACACATTTACTGCAAATACAGTTATATTCAAAGCACTTTTTAAAATGTACATTAATTTCACAATCCATATGACATAATAATATGCTACACTTTAGAAAAAAATATACAATTCCCCAAAGTCATCGAAGAACAACAAAGGAAACTGAAGAGTACTACAAATAGACACCATTACATAAAGTTGTGTAATACCGTACTATGATAAACTCATAGTTTAGCATAAACCGCTAAACAACATTTGCTTGCAATAATGGGTTGACTCAAAGATGTAAGAGATTTACAAAATTTATAATACAGAAAACAAAATTAGGATGGTTTAGTAAAAGTCTAAAAATACTTAAATATAATTCATCCGCAATAGCTACATTAACCAAATTTCTGTAAGGGAAGCAATGTATACATAAGCAAATCCAAACAGCACAAACACCTATACATATTAATTATGAAAATGAAGGACCATTTCACAGTGACAACATTCATTTTGTGATCCGATTCATAGTAGCTGATGATATCATAAAAGGAACCAAAGAGATCTACAGGCTGTTGCCTTAGTTATTACCAAGATAGTTTTCAATTTGTAATTTTATGAGCAATCGATCTTGTTACATGTTTCAGATGCATAATCTTCGTGTTTTTCAGTCACAAAAAAGCTGTGTACACTTATATACAATGTATTATAAAGCCTCCCGGGATGAAATAACATTGGAAAGCAGTTATATTATCGTGACAAATAATCATCATCATGTATCATAACAAATGAAATGAAATAAAAACTGCTATTTTCACATTAAGGGGCAGCCATCTAATATCCTTGAGCAGTGAGGGTTAGGTATTTTGACATAACGAAACCTTGAAATAAATAATTTCTGCTAGGGTATTCCTTATGAATGTGTTGCTTGATTTAGAAGTGATTATCTTGGGACTTTGGGCCGCTTGAAATAAACAACCGCTGCTGCTGTTAATGTGAAACGGATAATTTCTAACAGAGTAAAACTACATGTCCCTCCACCCCCAGATATTAAGTGGTTGCCCCCTTAAACCTCCCTCTTATTCCCCATAAAAGAAGATCAGCTGTAAGACTTTCAGTGCTGCATAGTGCATATATCATGGCCCACAACCATTCATATGGTATTCACATTTTGTGCCATTCTCAAAATTAATTTCGGGACAACTGGTATAGGAAAAATGTCGTGTAACGCAGGGGACAATGTGGTAATGGAGACTATTAAAAGCTGTCACCCTCAGCAATATATACATGAAATCACTCTTTAAAACTATCATTGGTATGCTTGGAAACAAAGGAAACAAATGAAACGGAGTGGACAATTTGTTGAGACCAAAAACATTTTATATGAATATTATGTCTTAATTTATTGAATACATGTTTCATGAAGTCTGCAAGGCAGTGGTACTATGGCACGCATGCGTCTGATGATATTCAGTGAAAATAGCTCATAAAAAACAATTGGAACCGAGCTAGGGCAAGTCACGGAGTGGACAAAAAATTTTACATAAATTAGTTACACGTCTATTGTATCCATTTAATCAATGAAATTATTTTTTTTTAAATTTAATATCCACTTGATATAAATTCAAGTCAATATTCTCATGAATCGTGCAAAGAAACTTTGAAAATAATAGTACATTAGGCGGAAAGTGAACCTTGATTTTGTCATGTCAGGTCCAGTGACAAGGAAAAACCATTGATTTTGTACGGATTATTGGAAATAATGCGCAAAAAAAAGGTCTAATGAATGACTTTTTGTTACAAATGCAGTGGTTCTAAATGGAAATATGAATAACAGATATAGAGTGACGCTTCAGATATTAATCGCATTCAAATTAACGTCAGTGAACCAGAGTGACAGAAATTGTCCCGAAATTTGAGAATGACCCATTTACATGTAAGTATTGGTGTCAAGCTTGCACTTCATTCACCTGAGGTTTGAGACAGGTATTTAATCACAACAAACAGTCAATGGCAAACAACGCTAAACAATATAATCCAGTCTGCTACTTTTAACAGAGGCTCCATGAAACGATGTCAGAACATAAGAATATGAGGCAGATATAATAATAGATACTTCAAGATTCAACTTTATAAATTGGCTAGGTCAACCATGACTGCTAGCAGCAGATTGATTTTTAATAAAATGCCAATTAGTACATTTTGTACAGAATCATTCAGCTTTCTAACATTATGATTGTAACTCCAGATGCTCATCTAATTAAACTGGAGCCAATATGTACATTTTTACAGAATCGTTCAGTCTTCTAACATTATGATTGTAACTCCTGATGCTCATTTAATTAAAAGGAACCAATTAGTACAATTTGTACAGAATCGTTCAGCCTTCTAACAATATGATTGTATGCTCATCAATTAAACCTGAGCCAATTAGTACATTTGTATAGAATTATTCTGCCTCTTGATGTCATGATTGTAACTCCTGATCAATATTCATCTAATTACTGCTATTCCGTTTTTTTGCAGCTGACGTCTTATTCTGCAATTTTTTTCTGATTAATTAATTGTGTACAAAAGTTGAAAGACACACATGAAACACAATTTTAAAGTTAAACTCACACATACTATATATAAATGTATAATAAATATGTATATACATATCAATGGTTTGTCATTCCAGAACTGAAAATAATGAATGTAAGCAAAAATCTCAAATATGATGCTGCTCAGACGAATTTTACCGAGTTGAATCTCATAAATTTATTTTTGGTTTCACTTCTTGAGTTTAACCCAAACTATGCAATATCTGCATACAATTTTAAAATTGAAATACCACCAGTTATCATTTTGTTTTAGCACAATTTAGGCCTTTTTTGCAGTGTTCACACTATTGCTCACAAGTGTTCAATTTAAATAGAAGATAAGAAAGCAATTGATCATCAAAATTATTCCAAAAATTTACTGTCATCAAGAGCTTGTCATTGTCATTATCGGAGTAGACATGGTTTTTCTGTTCTGAAATGGCAACCCATGAGTCACATCTATTAGTAATCACACAATAAATCACTACTACTTTACAACAAGTTCAATAAAAGACTGAACAATTTTCTCTTTATCCAATTTCACAATTTTCGTCAAAATATCTAGCTCTTATTCGAATAGATACATAAATTTTACAATTTACATATTACAATGTGTTATATTAAATTACATTAAATTGTATTGTATGCACAATTTTACTATAAGGCCAGCCATAAAAATAGCCCATGGGCAGTGGGCAGAGACATGGAGAACATTACCCAAGGTTCCCATGCCGTAGCCACAGGAGTCACAATCATCTACAAAAGCTTGTCATTTTAGAGCTTACACAAATTATACCCTACACATTAGTAGGACTACAAGGTTGGCAAGCCCAATTTGGGAAAAGTTCCTCCCACCTAACATAGCATTGGAGCGGGAAATCTCAAACAAGGAAACTTGAAGAAGTTGCCACCATTGCTTATACAGTAACAAAATCACACCTGACAAAGTGTTACAAATTTGAGAAGTATATTGGCACTTTGTGATGCCAACATCAAACATCAAGACCCAAAACACACTGTGTCCATTTTTATTGATGCCTTCAAAAATAGCATTTTCCTATTTTATTCAAGGATAAAATTAAATTGATTTTAAAAAATCATGATTTTTGTTAATATATAGATGAAAACAATCTAACTAGCTTCCATTTCTCAAGATTGATGAAATTACCAAATGGGCAAACATACTGGATTACAAATAATCTTATTTCGTGTAAATATTTATTAGAAATTGTCACTTAATGCAAAAACGGATGTGTTCTTGAGCCATTCCTTATAATCATGGAATCCATGTACCTTGTCTAGGAAACCCTGCTCCCACTTGAGACAGCATTGGTGCAGAAATTCTCACACAATGAAATTTTGGGGAATTGCCATCCTTGAATGATTTGATTAGAGTTTTGTGTAGCCTACTGAATATGAGAAAAGGGATTTGTTCAGTGTTATAAGCTTCAGGTTCTGTTGATGATTGTAATGCCTGTGGCCATAGCATTCTCTAATTTTGGTGATGCACTATTTTTTCCAAGCACCACTGTCATATGTATAGCATGTTGCACAGCAGACTGAGCAGTCCCATGTTACCATCCATATACAGTTAAAACAATTTGAATCAGGCTGTATTATGATTTTAATTAAGAGACATCTTCCTTCACGAATTGATCCCGCTTATAAAGTGCCATGATTTGCATTACAATTGTCTCACATGAGCTGCTCTACAATATTACAAAATCATGCAATAGAGTCTAATTGTAGAGTCACATAGCAGTCACAATATAACATTATAGTGTCAAATGACTAAAATGATGACTTCACATAACATTAATATCAGAATCACATAGCAAAGTGAAATAACAGTCACAGAGCAGTCACATTATAGAGTCATGATCATATAGTGAGTCACATACCAGAGTCACATAACAGAGTTACATCGGATTCAGTTACATGGTCACATACCAGAGTCACACAACAGATTCACATCATAGAGTCACATAACAGAGTAACATCATCAGATTCAGTTACATGGTCACATACCAGAGTCACACAACAGATTCACATCATAGAGTCACATACCAGAGTAACATCATCAGATTCAGTTACATGGTCACATACCAGAGTCACACAACAGATTCACATCATAGAGTCGTATAACAGACTTACATCGGATTCAGTTACGTGGTCACATACCAGAGTCACACAACAGATTCACATCATAGAGTCACATAACAGAGTAACATCATCAGATTCAGTTACATGGTCACATACCAGAGTCACAAAACAGATTCACATCATAGAGTCGCATAACAGAGTAACATTATCAGATTCAGTTACATGGTCAAATACCAAAGTCACACAACAGATTCACATCATAGAGTCACATAACAGAGTAACATCATCAGATTCAGTTACATGGTCACTTACAAGAGTCACACAACAGATTCACATCATAGAGTCACATAACAGAGCAACATCATCAGATTCAGTTACATGGTCACATACCAGAGTCACACAACAGATTCACATCATAGAGTCACATACCAGAGTAACATCATCAGATTCAGTTACATGGTCACATACCAGAGTCACACAACAGATTCACATCATAGAGTCACATACCAGAGTAGCATCGGATTCAGTTACATGGTCACATACCAGAGTCACACAACAGATTCACATCATAGAGTCGCATAACAGAGTAACATCATCAGATTCAGTTACATGGTCACATACCAGAGTCACAAAACAGATTCACATCATAGAGTCGCATAACAGAGTAACATTATCAGATTCAGTTACATGGTCACATACCAGAGTCACAAAACATATTCACATCATAGAGTCACATAACAGAGCAACATCATCAGATTCAGTTACATGGTCACATACCAGAGTCACACAACAGATTCACATCATAGAGTCACATAACAGAGTAACATCATCAGATTCAGTTACATTGTCACATACCAAAGTCACACAACAGATTCACATCATAGAGTCGCATAACAGAGTAACATTATCAGATTCAGTTACATGGTCACATACCAGAGTCACAAAACATATTCACATCATAGAGTCACATAACAGAGCAACATCATCAGATTCAGTTACATGGTCACATACCAGAGTCACACAACAGATTCACATCATAGAGTCACATAACAGTAACATCATCAGATTCAGTTACATGGTAACATACCAGAGTCACACAACAGATTCACATCATAGAGTCACATAACAGAGTAACATCGTCAGATTCAGTTACATGGTCACATACCAGAGTCACACAACAGATTCACATCATAGAGTCGCATAGATATACAGATATACAAGGATAAAGATATTACAAACTTTGCACTGTAATTACATTATTGTCTCTTCAATATTGGTTTAACTATATCGAGGAGACAATAATGGGATAATTGTGACTCTTGGAGAGTCACTTGACAAATTACAGAAACACCAAGCAGAGGCGCATGACATATTCACAAAAAAAATATTCCCAAAGCAAAATCATAAAACAGAGTCATAAGTAGATTCACATTGCAGGGTCACATTTATTGTAGAATTGAAAATTGCATGGCTATGAGTTACATGACTGATCACTCAACAAATGCACAATATCAAATGACTTATCACCCAACCAATGCATAATGTCACATGACTAATCACTCAACAGATGCACAATTTCACATGACTATTCACTCAACAAGAGTGAATGATGTTTCCTTTGTCTCAATCACAAATTAATGATAAATTTCTATGTGACAGATTGGACATGCCACTTACCAATTTGAACTTAATTTGTATTTCTTTTCTTGCTTTACGTTGCTTTGAATGGCTGGATGGTATTGCTTTGGTTCCCAAGTAATTTAAAGTAATTAAGTTTTTTTTTATTTGCTTTATTTTAAACAGCCAAATGGTAATGTTTTAATTTCTCAACAAATACCCAATGTCACATGACCTATCACTCAACAAATGCACAATGCCACATAACTGATGTCTCACTCACACATTTACCATAAATTTCTATGTGACAGATTGGACCTGCAAATTACCAATTTGAATTTAATTTTTGTTTCTTGTCTTGCATTATATTGTCCTGAACAGCCATAGGTATTGCTTTAATTTCCTGCTGTTCAATTTAACGCAATAAAAAAAATCTTATCTTGCATTACCTTGAACCGCCAAATGTGATAAACTGATTTCCGCAAATGTAATTATTATGTCTGCATGTCTATGGCTTGAGTGTCCATACAGAGCATTCTTTGATTTCTCTGTGGTTGATGCCGTGGGTCTTCGCTGTATCTCCATGCCTGAAGTATTGGCACCCTTCAGTCCTCAGGCATAGATCAATACAATTCAGGAAGATCATTTGACCCAGGTCACTCTTCTTGTAATCAGGAGAGAGGGATAATTCTTGCTTCTCAAAAGTGCCGGTCAATCCTCGTTTGTCCATCAGCCTCAACACTTGCGCTGAAATACCACAAGTGAATCGGTGCTATAGTTTAGCGAGCTGGAAATATCACAGTAACTTCATTCAGGAGTCATAAAAGACAGTTTAAGACAAATGTTGTAACTATATTTAATTGATTTGCATTATCAAAAAGTCGACAAAACGTTTTTATTTTGAAATTGATAAATTTTTTATTTCAGGTGCTAATAAAAGACTGGTAAAAGGAGACTGTACCAAAATTGTATACAGGCCAAACAGAAAAGGCAAAGCAAACATTGTGTAAATTGGGTAATGTACTTTTTTTATACATTTCTCAGGGCAGATAAAGAGGATATTGTTATTTTCATTTATTTTTGCCACATTTTCATGGATTTCCCATTTGTACACACCCGTGTTATGGTTGATTTTACTTGCATATACAATGTTCATTAGTTAAAAGACTATTTCAGTATATTGATATTCTTCTTTTACCTTGTATTATAATCCCCCGCCGCTTGCGGGCGGGGGATTATACTGATATTCTTCTTTCACCTATTATTATTCTTATTCAGCTCAGGAAAACTGCGATAACTTCAAAAGTATTGAAAATACTGTTTACAAGTCACGGGTAATATGCGACTCCATTACGCGCTACTTCAAACAAAATTTCATTATCAAATTTCATGAAACTCATGGGTTATGAGGAAAATATATAAAAAAATTCCGGAGCAGGTTTCTGAGAACCTAAGAATAACTGAGACCTGTAGATTTTTTCAAAGATACCTTGACCTAGTCTCCAGTGCAGAAAGGCGTCTCGTAGAGATTTCTTGAAAACATTTCAATATATAAGACTAGATATACCCATTGAGGGACATTTTTAGGGGGAATGGAGCCACCCCCCCCCTCCCGACCCCCACTATATGTGAAAATGAAGAGATAGATTCCCAGTGATGGCACTGGCGAGATTGACAGGGCAATGATAAAAATCTGCAGTGTGTGTGAAAGCATGTGCTTTGATTGAAATGGTAGAGAAATACGTGAAGAGGGAAAATATGTGAATGGAGTTCAGGAAGTATATTGGTGATGAAAAAGAGCAAGTGATATTTTGGCACATTGCCAAATCCTACACAGAAGGAGCGTGCACTGAGTCCTCTGCTGTGAGATTGTGCTTGAAGATGAAGGTGGCCAAAGAGAAAAATGCATTGGTGATTGGATGCTGCTATGCAGATTAGACTTGAGAGATAGCGCGTAGGAGCTTGGATAATATTTGAGACATCTTGATATGTTTAGGGCTTAGAAAGAGCTTTAAAATGAGAGTAAGATCGCGAAGATACGATGAGTAGAAGTAGGTCAGCCAAGGTGCAGGCAGCTGACACTGGAGTGGGTGGATGTGTATGGATGTTTTTGGCGGGAAAAAGGAGCAGTGGCGCCAGGCCCTGGCGATGTGATAAGCGGAACTACTGAGCAGATTCATGCGCCCCTGGTGACAGAGGGCAGTTGCCGTAGAAAAACGTAAATAAGACAGCAGTGGAACTGTTTTCCAGTGTTATCAGAAGGACAGGATAGATGAAGAAGGATAGGTGGATAGTTTAGGTGAGTGGCATCGCAAAGGGAGGAGTTTTTAGGTGTTGCAGGTGTGAGCATGTCACCCATGATTTTTGTATCTTATACCCGGCAGGGATATTTTGAAAATTGGACATCCTGAAAAATTACTGAAATTTTTTATTTTGAAAAACAGGGAAGAAATGCTCGTATAAAGCTGAAAGTGGGTACACTAAGAGACCTACCCTAGTGTACCAACTTCTCAAAGAAAAAGATGCCTAAATGACTAAAAAACTCAGCTAAACATACATGCGCTGTGGCAGTGCAAACGTCTGTACATTAGCTTCATAAACTTGTGCAATATACCACAAAAAGATAGATATTCTTGTTTTAATACTTGTTTTTATATACTTGTTTATATTCTTGTTTATGTACTTGTTTATATACTTGTTTAAATACTTGTTTAAATACTTGTTTATATACTTGCTTATATACTTGTTTATATACTTTTTTATATGCTTGTTTATATACTTGTTTATATACTTGTTTATATACTTATACTCATTTAGATGATTCTCAGCAACTGCTAGGTGAAGTTTTATTACCGCTAGCGGCTATCGACATCTAGTCAAACTTCACCTATACTGTAGGTGAAGTTTCTTATTATCGGAGTTGTTTTTGTTAATATTACTATTATTATTAAGAATTTACCTATGGTAAATTCTATTTGATTTTGTTAATGTTATCATTATTTTTAAGATTTGACCAACGGTAAATTCTTTTTGCGTTTGTTAGTATTATCAAGAATTAACCTATGGTAAATTTTATTTTTTTTTGCTATTATTATTATTATACTATATAATGTTTCAAGAATTTCCCTTCATTCAAACTCTAAATTTTCACCATTTTAAATTTTTTGTGAAATCATCAAAATGTGAAAGTTAGATATCTCAAAAACATGGGCCTCAAAACTGAACCCTGGTTAAGAGAACGAGACTCTGATGTTTTGCTGTCGATCTGGATGGACTGTCTCCTGCCAAGAAGATATGAGCGAAACCAGTCAAGGGCCTGGCCGTTGACTCCAAAGGAGTATTCCATTCGTCTGAGTAGCACAACCGTTCAGAATTTATGACTGGGGAGTGGGAGTTTTACCAGAACTTCAAGTCAGGAATTATTCAATCTGTACGTGTGACTGACCAAGGAGCACATACATAACAGTACATATATATGTAGGCCTATTGCTTTGTGTGCTATGTGTGTCGAGGGGGAGGGTCCGGAGGGGGTTACTTAAAATAGACATGAAGCCTAAGGGTGGGGTACTAAAATCTGCATGGAAAGGAGGAGTATCAATTACTTAGGCAGATTTCACGAAAAGTGCTCTTAAAAGGTATCTTAAACTTTCCGACCCTTTTATTATCTCTCTGTTGCTTCCTAATTGATACTCCCCCTTTCCATGCAGATTTTAGTACCCCACCCTTAGGCTTCATGTCTATTTTAAGTAACCCCCTCCGGACCCTCCCCCTCGACACACATAGCACACAAAGCAATAGGCCTACATATATATGTACTGTTATGTATGTGCTCCTTGGTCAGTCACACGTAAAGATTGAATAATTTGTGTTTTTTTAATTTTTTTTTATTGTTGACACATGTTTCAAGATGATCGGTGTAGAAACCTCAAGTCTTACACTGTACAATTTGTCACTTTGATATATAGAAACGATGAGGACCAGTTCACTGTGAAAAATGTTTTTCGTGACTCATGATAGCCGATGAAGTGTCATCTCTGCTTTCACCATTGGAAACATGGAGGCTTTTAGATCAGTTGTGATCCAGAGAAGGCCAATTGACATGTCATAACTGATTGTAGAGTGAAATCAGATGCATAATCCTTTGTTTGGCTGTCACCAACAAGCGGAATAAGTCTCCTTAAATCAAATTAACATTGAAAATATTGGGAATGGTCATGACAAATCATCAGTATGATGGCACACGAAGTGGGGGAGAGCAGGGCATGATGGGCACCTTAACTTTGGAGGTCCACCATGTCATTACTATGCCAACTAAAATAACTAATTGTTGCTGACTGGTTTTTCTTAGGTTCTACTTTACGCATACAAAATCTTGTTTCACTTAGGCAGATTTCACGAAAAGTGCTCTTAAAAGGTACCTTAAACTTTCCAACCCTTTTTCTTCTTAAAAAGATATTTTTTTATGCCTCATGAGGACAATTTTGGACGACCAAACTTACTGGGGATCAGACATGCTTACTTTGGCACTCTGTGGAATCTGCTAAAACCATTTCAGGAAAATGTAATGGTATGTGATTGATAAAAAACATCTTGAAAATTATTTTGGAACCATTTTTAATTGTCT
Source organism: Platynereis dumerilii (assembly GCA_026936325.1). Lineage (NCBI taxonomy): Eukaryota > Metazoa > Annelida > Polychaeta > Phyllodocida > Nereididae > Platynereis > Platynereis dumerilii. The sequence goes on from JAPTHN010000004.1 coordinate 10,054,361, forward strand.
TGGTCATTATAAAACTTGAAAAAAATGAAAAATAAAAAAAGACTGCTAATGTAACTCGATTCCATCACAGGACACTGAGGTTACATTAGCAACTTTTACATGGAAATTTTTCTGTGTTCTCGCTACTTATGCCAATTTCAAACATGAAATTATAATATTTTATTGAAAAACATGTTTTATTTGCCTATATACGTCATCAAAAACATAAATACTGGGTGTGGTACCTGTTTCTTTATTGCTAATGTAACTGCAATTTTGCATCCGTCCATTTCATAGTGTTACATTAGCAAAATATGTACATAAAAATTACGTTAAAAAACACATGATTACATTTCAAATTTTTTCTGAACTGAAAGCCAGGTCTCCCAAGAGCAGGCCAGGGGTGGTACCCTGCTTGTGACTTCATTTATATTGCAGTAGGATCAACATAAAAAATTCCGTCCTCCATCATTCATCGTTGTTACATTAGCACAAGGCCATATTTTTAGCTACTCTGATCTACCAATCCAACAGGAAAGATTGTTTACCCATGATTTTATTTAATGGATTGACACAATAAAAGATTTAGATTTCAGCTTTTTTTTGTCCTGCCAGCTATCCTCAGAAGAAGCACCCTGAGAAAATCCGAGAATCTACGAATCGATTATGTCTGGCCTTATCAGTATTGTGCTAATGTAACTTGTGGACAAGTTGTGGTAAGTCATTTTGCAGCTTTTTCGTGAAATCTGCCCTTAATGAAATACTGTTTGAGTTATAACCATTTTTAATTTTTGGACAGGTGCCCATCATGCCCCACAAGTGTAGGGCATGATGGGCACCTTGTTGGGGCATGATGGGCAGCTTCAAGTGTTGGTCAGTACTTTTGGCATTACAGTTGTAAAAACTGAAATAGTTCCAATATTCTAAACAAAAAGTTTGCATTACATGACAACTGGTAGTTATTGAACCAACTCAACAAACCATACAGGGTGACCCAAAAAAAAGTTGACTCTTGTGCAAATGAATTTTACCAATGCACACTGCAGCTGAAAAGTACACAATCTTCATGAAATTACAAACAATGATGTACCTATATGTTGACAAAACACTGCTAAAGTTATCTTGTCCTAGTTACAAAATTGACCTCACGGTGACCTTTTATGTAGCCTATATCCTTGAAATTGATGTATTTTGAAGTTTTTGTCTCTTTCTTGCATGACATTTTTTTAGAAGTCCGCTGATAGGTAAAATGTCTTAAAGGTAATGCCATCTATATATGCCATTGATATTTAGTCATATTGCAGGTAGTCAAGGCTTGGTGGCAACAGATTACTGCTGATCGAAATTTACCAAATTTTGACTGACCGCTTTTGAGATCCTGAACATGGGTTTAAGCTGGTCGGAATGTATATTTATGTTCAGAACATAGTTTGTGCACCTCTAGCTGTGATTTGTTGTATTATTCATCCAGGTTGACTATATATTTTAGCAGCTCCTTTATGTTTAATGAAGTATATGACTGTCATTCAACTACCAGGACCACGTAGTAATTGCGCAAATTCCATTGATACAATGTATATGGTCCTAAAACAATTTTTTTGGGTTTTTGTAGTATGTCAATTACATTTTCTGTTAATATCATGACAATACTTGGATTAAAGCATCCTCAGTGATTATCAATACAAGGAGAGATTTGTGCCACACAATGAGCAATCAAGTCCTCACATCTCCACTTCATGTGCAACAATTTCAGAGTCAGACATAGAGCAATTCATTCTTAAGGAACAAGGTATTTGTTAGGCCTGTGTACTTCATTATAAGCCATGTTTTGACTTTACTTTTAAAATATTGCCTGCTAAATAGAATTAATCTCTCCCAGACCAAGCCTTGTGTGATCATTTGACATTATTTTAAGGGGTTCTGATGTTTGCAGGACCACAGTTTCTTGTGTCAAGCTTCTTTACACACCAGTCATAAATTTCAATTAGATTTTTATATCTCAGAACACTCATATTGACATTTTCAACAGCCTTATTCATACATCCTCTTCAACCCGGCACAGCAAAAATCAGGGACAACTCACACTTTGTTATAGCAGCAAGGCTATGCATATATGTCTGTCGTTTTTGCCTTTCAAACGCAATGTGTTGATGATTACCAACAAAATGAGCCATAAATCAAAGTCCTGTGGCAAAAATTGATGATCTTATGACCACTCAAAGAAGTGTCAACTTTTTTTTGGTCACCCTGTAATCACTTTTTCGTCTAAAAAATGCAGATAACAATTGAAAAACGTAAATTTAACTTCATAAAGGTGATTTTGCTCACAAATTATGTTTGTAATTCTATACCTAATGTAGTTATAAGAGAATACCCCATAATGTTTACAATACCACGTGAAAAAGCAGTGGATATATGCCATGTGCTACTGCATTGTATACTCAATGGTTTTTTGTATACTCAATGGTTTGATCATTGTCGATGATGTCATGGCATTGTTGACCATTGTGACGTCATGGCCATGGTGATGTCACAACATTGTGACATCATCAGTTGAGCAGCTATCGGTGCTATGATTGGCTGAGGCCACCGTTGAGTATTGATCATCAGAGTGAAGTTAAGCTTTCTTTTGAGTTACAATAAGGGGTATAAATAAGACCAAATGGTTGTATGATGGTATTTTGAGATGTACTCCCACTCGTGAAGATAATATCCTGAGTCCTCTTTACCCACACACTCGTGGTTACAGACGACTCCGGATATCTTCAACTCATGGAGCACATCTCAAAACACCACCATACCCATTTGGTCTTATTATAATACCAATTGATATTAGAATAGGCAGTATTGTCCATTCTCACCAATCTTCAATTATTATATTGCAAGAAATACATATAATTAGTTCACATGGGGCATGATGGGCCCCGGCCCCACCCTCCCTTACCATTTTCACAGTGCAACAGTCCACTCTTTTTCTATATCAAAGTGACAGACTGTAATGATTTTGGCCAAGCCAATCCTTTAATTCAGAGTCAATTTAAGACTTAAATATGGTCAGCTTGAAATTATCACTCACTGGTTTCACAGTTGTCTCCCTCAAATCCAACAACACAGGCACACAAGTAGCCATTCAGTTGGTCTGTGCAGGATCCTCCATTCTGACAAGGGGAACTGGAGCATTCATCGATGTCTGCAATAAAAAAAGAGAATAAAAAAATATAAGAAAATAAGTGATTGTTGCACTCAGTCAGACTGAGTGAAATTCTCCATTTATAGTTGGCCTATCAGGCTATCACTGTCTTTGCCAGCCTAATGATATAATGACAATGACAATGACAATGACAATGACACATAATTTATTTGCTCTTAAAATAAAACAATTACATTGATGGCATATAGATATTATACAATTTAGAGCCAGGGGACCCTCTCAAGACAAAAGTACTTGTTGCTACTAGAGGGCCACCTTGAAGGAAAATTAATTAATATATTACATAATTACATTGAAGTGGAAATAACTGGTAAACTGAGAAAAATATATATTAAGGTACTTTAGCAAACCATGCCAGACCACAATATGTGAGAACCAAGCTAGAGTGTTTTGATATGCTGACTTTAAATATGGGTGCACCCCAAGGCTGTGTCATGTCACCAGTTTTGTTTGTTCTTTACACCGATGACTTGTCCTGGAATACCAAAAATGTATGTGTGCTGAAGTATGCTGATGATACTGCCATTGTTGGTCTTATTGAAAAATAATTGTGATTTTGAATATAAGTTGAGTATAGAATTTGTCAACAAATGCAAATTGTCTTGACCTTACATTCCAAAAAACAAAGGAAGGTGTGTGGAATTTCCGAAGGAAGTCTATGTGAGCTACACCTGTACTTATCAACAATCTAATAGTCAATATAGTACCAATGTATAAATATCTTGGAGTACCACCAGATGACAAATTCACCTTTAGACATCATGTTGAACAGAAAATAAAGAAGGTAAAGAAGCGTATGTTTATTCTAAGATGTATGAAGAAACTTGATGTAGATTCTCGTATTATCTGCCTATTTTTTAATGCTGCAATTGCATCTGTTCTTTTGTATGCCTGTGTTTCTTTTTTCGGAATGTTGAGTAAATATTTAAGAACTGATTTTGAGAGACTACGCATAATTTGTTGCAGAATATTAAACGCATCAGGGGCAGCACCTGGTGACTTTGATGTAGTGTACAACTCTAAAACTGTGAGTAAGGCAAACAGTGGCGTCCCTATGGGGGGGGGGCACGGGGGGCACAGGCCGCCCATTGGACCTGTGCCCCCCCAGGTCCCCCCCCATATGAACTTTCCAACGCTAAAATATACAATTACTACAGAGAGTGCCCCCCAGAGAATCGCGTGCCCCCCCCGCTCGAGACTCCCCAGTTATGCCACTGAAGGCAAATGGAATCATGAAGGATCCTAGTCATCCCCTTCATTATGAGTTCGAATTATTGTCAAATGCCATTATGCTAAATTCTGTAAGTTGAAGACATTTCCTTATGTGCTTGTATACATTTTTCTTTGTTTACGCCTACTGACAGTACCGCACAAAAGAATTTCACGTTGGTGACCAGTAAATTATCTGTGTCTGTATGTGTATGTGAATCTGTACCATGTGAAACAACAATATCAAAGTGCAGGGGCGGACTGGCGGCATTTCGGACCAAGGGCAAAATAAGTCAATGGGCCCCCAAATTCCTATTTTCAGATTAAATATGACCATAATAGGACACCGACTATAGCAGGGCACCTAAAGTGGTAGTCTTACTGGCCTCAATTAATTGAAATTGTCAAATTTGGTGTTGAAAATAAGAAGTTAAACCTTCTACCGTTGATCAAACCAACACATATCAATCTACATATTATTATTAAGCACATTATATGTCTACCCAATGAATTTGTACAAGCTATCAATCTACTCAACAAATATTTTCACAGGAGACCAAAAGTTAGGGTTAAATTGGGAAATACTAGTAGGGAAATGTCCAGGCCTGAGCAGAGGGGGGGCCAGGGGGGCCAAATGGCAGGGGCCCCCAAATTTCAGGGGGCCTACTTCCAAAGTAAGGTAAACCGCGCATTGCGAAAATGAGATTGTACTCGATTTGTGCACGGTTAGACTTTTGCCATTTTTGGTTCTGCAGCAAAATAAGTTGGTGGGCCCTCACATCTCTACTGTCGGCAATTTAAGATTTACATAATTATCATTGTACTGTGTAAGGTAAAAGTTTAACCGATCGCTTTTTTTCCAAATTGGTTTTACATCTTGCTCTCAGTAAATCTTAGATGTCTCATTTATGGTGTATTTTTCTCTGCGATTCCTATCGGTGGGTATTTTGTGAAATTGTTGTCAGGCTGAACAATGTGAGAGGGCCCTGTACAATACTAGACCTTCTTCCATTGAGCAATTTGGGGGCCCCATCTTAAAGTTTGATTTTTGTTCCAGGCCCTACTTCAGGATGCAGTAAGCAGGTACCACACAATCCGAAGTTTTTCATACAGAGTTTTTCTCAATTTTTATATCTTTTTGGAATCTTTCATGGGCCCCCTGATATGAGTAGCAGCTGCCACTTTGCCACATAGGCCAGTCTACCCCAAGATTTGTATGTTCCTGCTCATGTAAGATGCAAGATGAGAAACAAGGAGTAATGATGTATTTGTCATTGAGGTCAATCTGTTCGTAGAATAATGAGGTTCCACATGCACTAGTTGTACAAAGAGACAATATCAATCAATTGTAAGATTTTTTTTTTCACAAGATCTGGAGAGTGAAATTCTGCTGCTGAAAAGATTCTTCCATGTGAACTTTTAGTTAGTTTTGGTCAGCCTGAAGAATATCTATGAGGAAATTCTTTACGTGAAATTTGGCAACATGTTCCCAAATCCAAGTTGCCCTGTATTTTTTTGTCAATCCTGGCAACTGTTGCATCAAATGAACACAGTTTTAATGTTCTGATATGAATAGTGTCTTACTTTGTTCAATGATAGGGAAAGAATGTCTCCTCACCTCACTTCTCTGTAAAGTGTCTACATTTTTTCTTGAGATTTGTGAAAGGCTGTAAGCCCTGAAAGTATCACAGTCAGAATCCCAGTCTGTATTGAAATTTCACATTTTATTGCAAGGATTTTGCAACTATTGTTTTTATGAGTCAAAAATCTGTTAATTGTACTTTGATGTATCTTAATAGCCCCAGGTAAAATCCTCAGTAATCTTGAACTTTTTACATTAAGCATCCATTAGGAGTTTGGTAATTTTGTAAGATTAGGTCAAAAATAGAAAGTCTATTGCATTCTTCATAATAATTGCACCTTGTCAGTTGTTAGCTAGCTTGATTTGGAGAATTAATTAAATGTTTGCTGGAAATTCAAAATCTAAAGTTATATTTTATATAAGGGCTTTGAAATTTATATTTTAACCTGGAACGAGTAAATTTCAACTAGTCTTGTGTGAATAAATTAAGTTTATCCTTAAAAGAAATATGCTTGGTTCAATGGCGTACTTAGAGGCGCATTGGGCCATATCCCATGCCGCCCACCAAAAACTAACATGTTCGAGACAGGAAAAGCCGCAAATCACCGCATGTAATGGCCCTGGGTTGGTTTTTATGCCTCCAGAAAATATATTTAACATGGTCATAATTTGCTGACCTGAAGCCGCTGAAGGGGGGCCTACTTTTTCATTTTGGCTTGGGCCTACTGCAGGCTCTGCACGGCCCTGGAAATGTCGTTCAATTATTGATTATTGTTAGGTTGGACTTACCAGTCTCACAAGTAGCTCCTACATGTCCAGCCACACAGGTGCAAGTAAAACCATTGACATCATCAATACAAGAACCACCATTCAGGCAGGGAGTGGAATGACACTCATCAAAATCTGCAAAATGGCAAAAAAACAGTCAGCAGGGTTCATTGATTAAAAAAACAGGAGATCGGCATACTTTTCTTTTTATGTAAAACCTCACATAATTCAGTAAGTGAATTTTCTAGCTACCATTAAAATTTGATGAAACGCACCAGTGAATTTTTGTAGCGAAAATAAAAATTGACGTAGTGCTGCAGGATTGAAGACAACAGTTCCCTATAGTACACATTCTTTTGACAAGTTGTGAGTTTTGACCTATTCTTATCACAGAGAAGTTTCTTACAATATGGATAATATGATAATGCCGCAGCATAGAAGACGGGACGTGCAAATACTCGTTTGGTCAACAATATTCAATATAGGACTGCAGTCAGGGGCGGACTGGGAGAGAAATAGGCCCTGGAAATTTCAGTGGACAGCGGCCCAGTTACAGTAAATCTAATAATACTTTGAGGGGTATACCTGTGGTGGGCCTATATATACATGCATTCTATTGCAATTTTACCAATACAGTACGCTAGCCATGAGGGTTATAAACTTTAAAAAATGTTACATCCTGAACAAACATTTTTCAATGTAGACTAATGTTTAAACAAAACTTTCTTTAACTAGAAAACTCACAGCCCCTTGTCTCAAGAATCATCTTGTTGGACCAATTATAATGTAATGTGATTTCAATGTGTTTTTTCCCTCTCCAATGCCCATTATTGTTTTAAAAATCTGTGTCAAATTAAATATGGAGGTGTCAGTGACTGGAATTATGTTTATGCTAACCTTAAAAGGTCTGCTATATACTAGTAGGCCTAAAAGATAGTAAGTAAAACAACAATGGGCCACATCTATAGGTAGTTCTTTTCAGGGCCATGAAAAAAAAATACAATGCAGAGGCCTAATTATTAATGATCATCTTAAAGGTATAAATAATTGAAACCAACTTTATCAAGATTAAAAACTTAATGATGTAGAATAAGTCTATGATTTTTATACCATTGGAATTCTCTTTTAAAGATGATTCTAATGATACCGATTTACAAAATATGTTGTGGTCGCAAAAACTTTCACTAAGTTTATCAGATTTCTTTTTCTTTTATTTCCAATCGCCAGTCAAGTCCTGTCTACAGTTTGTAACATTATAGCAGGAGACAGTTTTTTGACACTAGGGACACTGCAGTCAATCATGATGTTATCTGTGGCGAACTGATGACGTCACACGAAGAGCTGTACCGTCAGTACATCGATGACGTCATAGGTGACGTCACTGTTGTTTTCAGTCCTCTGTCTGTCAATACATTGTCGGGAGTGCCGAAAATTATGGTTTGAGCAAATAATAGGATGTACGGTATAGAATTGCGTCAGACATTGAAAATTATATGTCACTTTTTGGGCCTCCCAAAATATATATTTTGCCCAAAAAAACTGTGAGGGTCTTCATGGATCTTCATGTCGATTTTTTGTGTGGTACCCATTATAGACATGCATAATGTTTCCAAAAGAATTTTTTTTAATTGGAGTGCTTTTTGCTTGAGAATTTTGTTAATATCAAAATTGAAATGTACAGCACTCAGCTTCTACTCTTCCCAATTTCATGAAATTAACACCAAAAATGTGTAAAATCATAGCCTTTTATGTGCTCCAAGGGCATATACCTATTTATATAAGTAGCTAATTTTACATAAGCAGTTTCACATATTCAATAATAACTCATTAATTATCTAATAAAGTCATGAAAACCCATGATGTAACTATCAGTCTTTCATCTAATATTTTTCAATGAAATGTGGCCTGAAATAGGCTACAAGTTGCATTTGCCAGAACATCCCGGTACAATGATACTTTCGTACCAAAAGCCATTGTTGTGCTAAATAAATTCTGTAAGTTGAAGACATTTCCTTATATGCTTGTATATATATTTTTCTTTGTTTGCATCTACTGACTGTACCACGCAAAAGAAGTTCACTTTGGTGACCAGTAAATTATCTGTATCTGTATCATGTAAAACAACAATATCAATGTGCAGGGGCGGACTGGTGGCATTTCGGACCAAGGGCAAAATAAGTCAATGGGCCCCCAAATTCCTATTTTCAGATTAAATATGACCATAATAGGACACCGACTATAGCAGGGCACCTGATGTGGTAGTCTTACTGGCCTCAATTAATTGAAATTTTCAAATTTGGTGTTGAAAATAAGAAGTTAAACCTTCTACCGTTGATCAAACCAACACATATCAATCTACATATTATTATTAAGCATATTATATGTCTACCCAATGGATTTGTACAAGCTATCAATCTACTCAACAAATATTTTCACAGGAGACCAAAAGTTAGGGTTAAATGGGGAAATACTAGTAGGGAAATGTCGTTCAATTATTGATTATTGTTAGGTTGGACTTACCAGTCTCACAAGTAGCTCCTACATGTCCAGCCACACAGATGCAAGTAAAACCATTGACTTCATCAATACAAGAACCACCATTCAGGCAGGGAGTGGAATGACACTCATCAAAATCTGCAAAATGGCAAAACAACAGTCAGCAGGGTTAATTGATTAAAAAAACAGGAGATCGGCATACTTTTCATTTTATGTAAAACCTCACATAATTCAGTAAGTGAATTTTCTAGCTACCATTAAAATTTGATGAAACACACCAGTGAATTTTTGTAGCGAAAATAAAAATTGACGTAGTGCTGCAGGATTGAAGACAACAGTTCCCTATAGTACACATTCTTTTGACAAGTTGTGAGTTTTGACCTATTCTTATCACAGAGAAGTTTCTTACAATATGCATAATATGATAATGCCGCAGCATAGAAGACGGGACGTGCAAATACTCGTTTGGTCAACAATATTCAATATAGGACTGCAGTCAGGGGCGGACTGGGAGAGAAAATAGGCCCTGGAAATTTCAGTGGACAGTGGCCCAGTTAGCAGTCAATCTAATAATACTTTGAGGGGTATGCCTGTGGTGGGCCTATAAAGTATATATAGATGCATTCTATTGCAATTTTAACAATACAGTACGCTAGCCATGAGGGTTATAAACTTTAAAAAATGTTACATCCTGAACAAACATTTTTCAATGTAGACTAATGTTTAAACAAAACTTTCTTTAACTAGAAAACTCACAGCCCCTTGTCTCAAGAATCATCTTGTTGGACCAATTATAATGTAATGTGATTTCTATGTGTTTTTGTAGGGACCATCTCAGATCTGTGTTGCATACTCCACATTAGGATATAATTGACATGGAAGGTCCCTTACTATTTGGACAAAAATAACCAGCCAAGTGCTACCTGTCATCAGTTTATGTGCACTGCTCACTCAACCATGACATTGGTTGCCATGGAAACCTCTGGTTGGGGACCATATCCAAAGCACAAATGGAGCATATCCCATAGAGATTTCCTTCATATAAAGTGTAGGGATGATTTAATACAAGTAGACAGAACAACTCTATGAAAATATATGATTTTCTACTTCTCACAACTCCAGGACCTATGATATTCATTAGCACATGAAAATATCTTTTAATTGAAGTGCTTTTTGCTTGAGAATTTTTTTAATTTCAAAATTGAAATGTTCATTTCTCAGCTTCTACTCATCCCAATTTCATGAAATTAACACCAAAAATGTGTAAAATCATAGCCTTTTATGTGCTCCAAGGGCATATACCTATTTATATAAGTAGCTAATTTTACATAAGCAGTTTCACATATTCAATAATAACTCATTAATTATCTAATAAAGTCATGAAAACCCATGATGTAACTATCAGTCTTTCATCTAATATTTTTCAATGAAATGTGGCCTGAAATAGGCTACAAGTTGCATTTGCCAGAACGTCCCGGTACAATGATACTTTCGTACCAAAAGCCATTGTTGTGCTAAATAAATTCTGTAAGTTGAAGACATTTCCTTATATGCTTGTATATATATTTTTCTTTGTTTGCATCTACTGACTGTACCACACAAAAGAAGTTCACTTTGGTGACCAGTAAATTATCTGAATCTGTATCATGTAAAAAAACAATATCAATGTGCAGGGGCGGACCTGCGGCATTTCGGACCAAGGGCAAAATAAGTCAATGGGCCCCCATATTCCTATTTTCAGATTAAATATGACCATAATAGGACACCGACTATAGCAGGGCACCTGATGTGGTAGTCTTACTGGCCTCAATTAATTGAAATTTTCAAATTTGGTGTTGAAAATAAGAAGTTAAACCTTCTACTGTTGATCGAACCAACACATATCAATCTACATATTATTATTAAGCATATTATATGTCTACCCAATGGATTTGTACAAGCTATCAATCTACTCAACAAATATTTTCACAGGAGACCAAAAGTTAGGGTTAAATGGGGAAATACTAGTAGGGAAATGTCGTTCAATTATTGATTATTGTTAGGTTGGACTTACCAGTCTCACAAGTAGCTCCTACATGTCCAGCCACACAGATGCAAGTAAAACCATTGACATCATCAATACAAGAACCACCATTCAGGCAGGGAGTGGAATGACACTCATCAAAATCTGCAAAATGGCAAAACAACAGTCAGCAGGGTTAATTGATTAAAAAAACAGGAGATCGGCATACTTTTCATTTTATGTAAAACCTCACATAATTCAGTAAGTGAATTTTCTAGCTACCATTAAAATTTGATGAAACACACCAGTGAATTTTTGTAGCGAAAATAAAAATTGACGTAGTGCTGCAGGATTGAAGACAACAGTTCCCTATAGTACACATTCTTTTGACAAGTTGTGAGTTTTGACCTATTCTTATCACAGAGAAGTTTCTTACAATATGCATAATATGATAATGCCGCGGCGTAGAAGACGGGACGTGCAAATACTCGTTTGGTCAACAATATTCAATATAGGCCTGCAGTCAGGGGCGGACTGGGAGAGAAAATAGGCCCTGGAAATTTCAGTGGACAGCGGCCCGGTTACAGTCAATCTAATAATACTTTGAGGGGTATGCCTGTGGTGGGCCTATAAAGTATATATAGATGCATTCTATTGCAATTTTAACAATACAGTACGCTAGCCATGAGGGTTATAAACTTTACAAAATGTTACATCCTGAACAAACATTTTTCAATGTAGACTAATGTTTAAACAAAACTTTCTTTAACTAGAAAACTCACAGCCCTTGTCTCAAGAATCATCTTGTTGGACCAATTATAATATAATGTGATTTATATGTGTTTTTTCCCTCTCCAATGCCCATTATTGTTTTAAAAATCTGTGTTAAATTAAATATGGAGGTGTCAGTGACTGGGATTATGTTTATGCTAACCTTAAAAGGTCTGCTATATACTAATAGGCCTAAAAGATAGTAAGTAAAACAACAATGGGCCACATCTATAGGTAGTACTTTTCAGGGCCATGAAAAAAAAAATACAATGCATAGGCCTAATTATTAATGATCATCTTAAAGGTATAAATAATTGAAACCAACTTAATCAAGATTAAAACCTTTATGATGTGGGATTGGTGTATGATTTTGATACCATTGGAATTCTCTTTTAAAGACAATTCTAATGAGGCCGATTTACCAAATATGTTGGGGTCGCAAAAACTTTCTCTAATTTTATCAGTTTTTTTTTTCTTTTATTTCCAATCACCAGTCAAGCTCTGTCTACAGTTTGCAACATTATAGCAGGAGACTTTTTTTGACACTAGGGACACTGCAGTCAATCATGATGTCATCTGTGGTGAACTGATGACGTCACACGAAGAGCTGTACCTTCAGTACATCGATGACGTCATAGGTGACGTCACTATTGTTTTCAGTCCTCTGGCTGTCAATATATTGTCGGGAGTGCCGAAAATTGTGGTTTGAGCAAATAATAGGATGTACGCTATAGAATTGCGTCGACATTGAAAATTATATGTCACTTTTTGGGCCTCCCAAAATATATATTTTGCCCAAAAAAACTGTGAAGGTCTTCATGGAATCCGATGTTCATGTCGATTTTTTGTGTGGTACCCATTATAGACATGCATAATGTTTCCAAAAGAATTTTTTTTAATTGGAGTGCTTTTTGCTTGAGAATTTTGTTAATATCAAAATTGAAATGTACAGCACTCAGCTTCTACTCTTCCCAATTTCATGAAATTAAAACCAAAAATGCATAAAATTATAGCCTTTTATGTGCTCCAAGGGCATATACCTATTGCTAATAGCTAATTTTATATGAGAAGTTTCACATATTCAATAATAACTCATTAATTATTTAATAAAATCATGAAAACCCATGATGTAACTATCAGTCTTTCATCTAATATTTTTCAATGAAATGTGGCCTGAAATAGGCTACAAGTTACATTTGCCAGAACATCCCGGTACAAAGATACTTTCGTACCAAAAGCCATTGTTATCCTAAATTCTGTAAGTTGAAGACATTTCCTTATATGCTTGTAAACAGTTTGCTTTGTTTGCACCTACTGACTGTGCCACACAAAAGAATTTCACTTTGCTGACCAGTAAATTATCTGTATCTGTATCATGTAAACCAACAATATCAATGTGCAGGGGCGGACCTGCGGCATTTCGGACCAAGGGCAAAATAAGTCAATGGGCCCCCATATTCCTATTTTCAGATTAAATATGACCATAATAGGACACCGACTATAGCAGGGCACCTGATGTGGTAGTCTTACTGGCCTCAATTAATTGAAATTGTCAAATTTGGTGTTGAAAATAAGAAGTTAAACCTTCTACCGTTGATCAAACCAACACATATCAATCTACATATTATTATTAAGCATATTATATGTCTACCCAATGGATTTGTACAAGCTATCAATCTACTCAACAAATATTTTCACAGGAGACCAAAAGTTAGGGTTAAATGGGGAAATACTAGTAGGGAAATGTCGTTCAATTATTGATTATTGTTAGGTTGGACTTACCAGTCTCACAAGTAGCTCCTACATGTCCAGCCACACAGATGCAAGTAAAACCATTGACTTCATCAATACAAGAACCACCATTCAGGCAGGGAGTGGAATGACACTCATCAAAATCTGCAAAATGGCAAAACAACAGTCAGCAGGGTTAATTGATTAAAAAAACAGGAGATCGGCATACTTTTCTTTTTATGTAAAACCTCACATAATTCAGTAAGTGAATTTTCTAGCTACCATTAAAATTTGATGAAACGCACCAGTGAATTTTTGTAGCGAAAATAAAAATTGACGTAGTGCTGCAGGATTGAAGACAACAGTTCCCTATAGTACACATTCTTTTGACAAGTTGTGAGTTTTGACCTATTCTTATCACAGAGAAGTTTCTTACAATATGCATAATATGATAATGCCGCAGCATAGAAGACGGGACGTGCAAATACTCGTTTGGTCAACAATAGTCAATATAGGCCTGCAGTCAGGGGCGGACTGGGAGAGAAAATAGGCCCTGGAAATTTCAGTGGACAGTGGCCCAGTTAGCAGTCAATCTAATAATACTTTGAGGGGTATGCCTGTGGTGGGCCTATAAAGTATATATAGATGCATTCTATTGCAATTTTAACAATACAAACTTTAAAAAATGTTACATCCTGAACAAACATTTTTCAATGTAGACTAATGTTTAAACAAAACTTTCTTTAACTAGAAAACTCACAGCCCCTAGTCTCAAGAATCATCATGTTGGACCAATTATAATGTAATGTGATTTCTATGTGTTTTTGTAGGGACCATCTCAGATCTGTGTTGCATACTCCTTATTAGGATATAATTGACATGGAAGGTCCCTTACTATTTGGACAAAAAACACCAGCCAAGTGCTACCTGTCATCAGTTTATGTGCACTGCTCACTCAACCATGACATTGGTTGCAATGGAAACCTCTGGAGCATATCCCATAGAGATTTCCTTCATATAAAGTGTAGGGATGATTTAATACAAGTAGACAAAACAACTCAACAAAATATATGATTTTCTACTTCTCACAACTCCAGGACCTATGATATTCATTAGCACATGAAAATATCTTTTAATTGAAGTGCTTTTTTCTTGAGAATTTTGTTAATATCAAAATTGAAATGTACAGCACTCAGCTTCTACTCTTCCCAATTTCATGAAATTAACACCAAAAATGTGTAAAATCATAGCCTTTTATGTGCTCCAAGGGCATATACCTATTTATATAAGTAGCTAATTTTACATAAGCAGTTTCACATATTCAATAATAACTCATTAATTATCTAATAAAGTCATGAAAACCCATGATGTAACTATCAGTCTTTCATCTAATATTTTTCAATGAAATGTGGCCTGAAATAGGCTACAAGTTGCATTTGCCAGAACGTCCCGGTACAATGATACTTTCGTACCAAAAGCCATTGTTGTGCTAAATAAATTCTGTAAGTTGAAGACATTTCCTTATATGCTTGTATATATATTTTTCTTTGTTTGCATCTACTGACTGTACCACGCAAAAGAAGTTCACTTTGGTGACCAGTAAATTATCTGAATCTGTATCATGTAAAAAAACAATATCAATGTGCAGGGGCGGACCTGCGGCATTTCGGACCAAGGGCAAAATAAGTCAATGGGCCCCCATATTCCTATTTTCAGATTAAATATGACCATAATAGGACACCGACTATAGCAGGGCACCTGATGTGGTAGTCTTACTGGCCTCAATTAATTGAAATTTTCAAATTTGGTGTTGAAAATAAGAAGTTAAACCTTCTACTGTTGATCGAACCAACACATATCAATCTACATATTATTATTAAGCATATTATATGTCTACCCAATGGATTTGTACAAGCTATCAATCTACTCAACAAATATTTTCACAGGAGACCAAAAGTTAGGGTTAAATGGGGAAATACTAGTAGGGAAATGTCGTTCAATTATTGATTATTGTTAGGTTGGACTTACCAGTCTCACAAGTAGCTCCTACATGTCCAGCCACACAGATGCAAGTAAAACCATTGACTTCATCAATACAAGAACCACCATTCAGGCAGGGAGTGGAATGACACTCATCAAAATCTGCAAAATGGCAAAACAACAGTCAGCAGGGTTAATTGATTAAAAAAACAGGAGATCGGCATACTTTTCATTTTATGTAAATCCTCACATAATTCAGTAAGTGAATTTTCTAGCTACCATTAAAATTTGATGAAACACACCAGTGAATTTTTGTAGCGAAAATAAAAATTGACGTAGTGCTGCAGGATTGAAGACAACAGTTCCCTATAATACACATTTTTGTGACAAGTTGTGAGTTTTGACCTATTCTTATCACAGAGAAGTTTCTTACAATATGCATAATATGATAATGCCGCGGCGTAGAAGACGGGACGTGCAAATACTCGTTTGGTCAACAATATTCAATATAGGCCTGCAGTCAGGGGCGGACTGGGAGAGAAAATAGGCCCTGGAAATTTCAGTGGACAGCGGCCCGGTTACAGTCAATCTAATAATACTTTGAGGGGTATGCCTGTGGTGGGCCTGTAAAGTATATATACATGCATTCTATTGCAATTTTAACAATACAGTACGCTAGCCATGAGGGTTATAAACTTTACAAAATGTTACATCCTGAACAAACATTTTTCAATGTAGGCTGATGTTTAAACAAAACTTTCTTTAACTAGAAAACCACAGCACCTTGTCACAACAATCATCTTGTTGGGCCATTAATAATTTTATAGTGATTTCTACGTGTATTTCCCTCTCCAATGCTCATTATTGTTTTTAAAATATGTGTCAAATTAAATATGGAGGTGTCAGTGACTGGGATTATGTTTATGCTAACCTTAAAAGGTCTGCTATATACTAATAGGCCTAAAAGATAGTAAGTAAAACAACAATGGGCCACATCTATAGGTAGTACTTTTCAGGGCCATGAAAAAAAAAATACAATGCATAGGCCTAATTATTAATGATCATCTTAAAGGTATAAATAATTGAAACCAACTTTATCAAGATTAAAAACTTAATGATGTTGAATAAGTCTATGATTTTTATACCATTGGAATTCTCTTTTAAAGACAATTCTAATGAGGCCGATTTACCAAATATGTTGGGGTCGCAAAAACTTTCTCTAATTTTATCAGTTTTTTTTTTCTTTTATTTCCAATCACCAGTCAAGCCCTGTCTACAGTTTGCAACATTATAGCAGGAGACATATTTTTGACGCTAGGGACACTGCAGTCAATCATGATGTCATCTGTGGTGAACTGATGACGTCACACGAAGAGCTGTACCTTCAGTACATCGATGACGTCATAGGTGACGTCACTATTGTTTTCGGTCCTCTGTCTGTCAATATATTGTCGGGAGTGCCGAAAATTGTGGTTTGAGCAAATAATAGGATGTACGCTATAGAATTGCGTCGACATTGAAAATTATATGTCACTTTTTGGGCCTCCCAAAATATATATTTTGCCCAAAAAAACTGTGAAGGTCTTCATGGAATCCGATGTTCATGTCGATTTTTTATGTGGTACCCATTATAGACATGCATAATGTATCAAAAGGAATATCTTTTAATTAAAGTGCTTTTTTCTTGAGAATTTTTTTAATTTCAAAATTGAAATGTTCATTACTCAGCTTCTACTCATCCCAATTTCATGAAATTAAAACCAAAAATGCATAAAATTATAGCCTTTTATGTGCTCCAAGGGCATATACCTATTGCTAAAAGCTAATTTTATATGAAAAGTTTCACATATTCAATAATAACTCATTAATTATTTAATAAAATCATGAAAACCCATGATGTAACTATCAGTCTTTCATCTAATATTTTTCAATGAAATGTGGCCTGAAATAGGCTACAAGTTACATTTGCCAGAACATCCCGGTACAAAGATACTTTCGTACCAAAAGCCATTGTTATCCTAAATTCTGTAAGTTGAAGACATTTCCTTATATGCTTGTAAAGAGTTTGCTTTGTTTGCACCTACTGACTGTGCCACACAAAAGAATTTCACTTTGGTGACCAGTAAATTATCTGTATCTGTATCATGTAAAACAACAATATCAATGTGCAGGGCCGGACCTGCGGCATTTCGGACCAAGGGCAAAATAAGTCAATGGGCCCCCAAATTCCTATTTTCAGATTAAATATGACCATAATAGGACACCGACTATAGCAGGGCACCTGATGTGGTAGTCTTACTGGCCTCAATTAATTGAAATTGTCAAATTTGGTGTTGAAAATAAGAAGTTAAACCTTCTACCGTTGATCAAACCAACACATATCAATCTACATATTATTATTAAGCATATTATATGTCTACCCAATGGATTTGTACAAGCTATCAATCTACTCAACAAATATTTTCACAGGAGACCAAAAGTTAGGGTTAAATGGGGAAATACTAGTAGGGAAATGTCGTTCAATTATTGATTATTGTTAGGTTGGACTTACCAGTCTCACAAGTAGCTCCTACATGTCCAGCCACACAGATGCAAGTAAAACCATTGACTTCATCAATACAAGAACCACCATTCAGGCAGGGAGTGGAATGACACTCATCAAAATCTGCAAAATGGCAAAACAACAGTCAGCAGGGTTAATTGATTAAAAAAACAGGAGATCGGCATACTTTTCTTTTTATGTAAAACCTCACATAATTCAGTAAGTGAATTTTCTAGCTACCATTAAAATTTGATGAAACGCACCAGTGAATTTTTGTAGCGAAAATAAAAATTGACGTAGTGCTGCAGGATTGAAGACAACAGTTCCCTATAGTACACATTCTTTTGACAAGTTGTGAGTTTTGACCTATTCTTATCACAGAGAAGTTTCTTACAATATGCATAATATGATAATGCCGCGGCATAGAAGACAGGACGTGCAAATACTCGTTTGGTCAACAATAGTCAATATAGGCCTGCAGTCAGGGGCGGACTGGGAGAGAAAATAGGCCCTGGAAATTGCAGTGGACAGCGGCCCAGTTACAGTCAATCTAATAATACTTTGAGGGGTATGCCTGTGGTGGGCCTATAAAGTATATATAGATGCAATCTATTGCAATTTTAACAATACAGTATGCTAGCCATGAGGGTTATTAACTTTAAAAAATGTTACATCCTGAACAAACATTTTTCAATGTAGGCTGATGTTTAAACAAAACTTTCTTTAACTAGAAAACCACAGCCCCTAGTCTCAAGAATCATCATGTTGGACCAATTATAATGTAATGTGATTTCTATGTGTTTTTGTAGGGACCATCTGAGATCTGTGTTGCATACTCCACATTAGGATATAATTGACATGGAAGGTCCCTTACTATTTGGACAAAAATAACCAGCCAAGTGCTACCTGTCATCAGTTTATGTGCACTGCTCACTCAACCATGACATTGGTTGCCATGGAAACCTCTGGTTGGGGACCATATCCAAAGCACAAATGGAGCATATCCCATAGAGATTTCCTTCATATAAAGTGTAGGGATGATTTAATACAAGTAGACAAAACAACTCTATGAAAATATATGATTTTCTACTTCTCACAACTCCAGGACCTATGATATTCATTAGCACATGAAAAGTTTAATAATCCAAGTATGCAAGCTAGAATTAGTTTGTTGAACATTGTAGATATATAGAAGTTCAATATCTTTATTTTAAATACACGTACTAGCAATGTCAAAGTATATAAAAGGATTCTCATTGCCTGGTTTGCAGTCTGTGTTTAATACATGTAATTAGGCATGCCTAGTACTCATGAAGTAGCATGTAGGTAGGTTATATGTGGAATCTATATTGTATTAAAAAAAAACCTCATATTTAATACAAACGTCCCTACAATTCCTTTTTTAAAACGAATTTCTTGTTTCCCTCTCCAATGCCAATTATTGTTTTAAAAATCTGTGTCAAATTAAATATGGAGGTGTCAGTGACTGGGATTATGTTTATGCTAACCTTAAAAGGCCTACTACTGGTAGGCCTACAAGACATTAAGTAAAACAACAGTGGGCCACATGTATAGGCACTTTTCAGGGCCATGAAAAAAAATACAATGCATAGGCCTAATTATAAATGATCATTTTACAGTACAAATAATTGAAACCACCTTCCTTAATCAAGATTAAAAACTTAATGGCAAAGAATAAGTCTATGATTTTTATACCATTGGAATTCTCTTTTAAAGATGATTCTAATGATACCGATTTACAAAATATGTTGTGGTCGCAAAAACTTTCACTAAGTTTATCAGATTTCTTTTTCTTTTATTTCCAATCGCCAGTCAAGCCCTGTCTACAGTTTGTAACATTATAGCAGGAGACTTTTTTTGACACTAGGGACACTGCAGTCAATCATGATGTCATCTGTGGTGAACTGATGACGTCACACGAAGAGCTGTACCTTCAGTACATCGATGACGTCATAGGTGACGTCACTATTGTTTTCGGTCCTCTGTCTGTCAATATATTGTCGGGAGTACCGAAAATTGTGGTTTGAGCAAATAATAGGATGTACGCTATAGAATTGCGTCGACATTGAAAATAATATGTCACTTTTTGGGCCTCCCAAAATATATTTTGCCCAAAAAATCTGTAAAGGTCTTCATGGATCTTCATGTCGATTTTTTGTGTGGTACCCATTATAGACATGCATAATGTTTCCAAAAGAATTTTTTTTAATTGGAGTGCTTTTTGCTTGAGAATTTTGTTAATATCAAAATTGAAATGTACAGCACTCAGCTTCTACTCTTCCCAATTTCATGAAATTAACACCAAAAATGTGTAAAATCATAGCCTTTTATGTGCTCCAAGGGCATATACCTATTGCTAATAGCTATAATTTTACATAAGCAGTTTCACATATTCAATAATAACTCATTAATTATCTAATAAAGTCATGAAAACCCATGATGTAACTATCAGTCTTTCATCTAATATTTTTCAATGAAATGTGGCCTGAAATAGGCCTAATTTGGTTAAATTGGCCTATATAGGCCTATATATGAAAATAAACGCTACAGAATGTTGTAAAAAAAACAAATAGATCATTTTGGAGCAATCTATTGGCCTGAACTGCTTGAGTAATCAGAATCTGTGCTTGTTGGCAGGGCTGTAGCATGCAGGGAGGCGGGGTAGCAGAAGTCCCCCTCGAATTTTGCCAAAAAAGGTTCATTACGTTTCACAGGCATTATGCTATGGTAGGCCTACTGCGGCCTACATGCGCAAACTTGAAACCGCATAATTAATGCTCGGCCTTGATGGTGGCAGGAGTGAAAAATTCCGCTTTTTTTTAAATTCCTGGTTTCTCTGAGAACATGGACCAGTTGGCTGGTCAGTAATTTTTTCTGAAAGGTAGGTCAGCCTGGGTGGCAACATTTATTTTTCATAGGCCTAAATGTAGGAGCAGTTAGTTGAACAAAATTAAGTCATGATGTAGCCATGAAAGGTTTGCAGCCATGACAAATCTGGAGATACTGATACAATGTATATTTATAGGCCTACCCCTCGTGATGCAGTGTTACATGTGATGATAGCCAGAGAGTAAGATCATAGTAATAGGCTATCATCAGCCCTGGGCGAATCCAAAAAATGTCGGACGGGGGGGGGGGATGTGGTACCTTGGGGGTTTACAAAAACAACACAGAAAATGTCAAATCTACAGGCCCAAGGGGGGGGGGGGGTTCACACCGCTACTGATCATTGATGTCCTCAACTACCCAATATTACCACTTATTCTTCCTATACCTTGTTTTTTAAAATTTTAATTAGGCCTATTTACTTCAAGGTAACCCGTAGTAATTATTTATTTCAAATGCACGAAGTCCCCGTGTATCCATTCCTAAATAAGCAGTTTGTTAAGAAAAATCCCCACCAGAAATTATTTATTTCAAGACTGCCCCAAGAATATTTATTCCTAATAAATGACCCCATTATATTGGTGCACCATCCATTTCTACCTATCAGTTTATCTTACGTCATATGTCTGATGTTCCGTCTATCTACGTCTGGCCTCTGCTGTGTCTGTGAGTATCAGATGAAAGAGTTATACTATTACAAATGAAGGTAAACTTAAATTGAAGTACAAAATTTCAACAATGTCATTTGCAAGTGTGAAATAACCACAGCAAGCATCACTCTGTATATTCCTCTATAGTGTTTCAGTGGGGCAAGATGTCTTAGCGGCATTTTACAGTGCTCATCAAGAAAAATGAGAATGTTGTTACTTGATCTTGCAGATTAGAGGACTTGATGCAGCAAGCTATTGTAGAACAGAAATTTTATGTTAAAGATAAGAATAAGGCTTTAAGAGCCAAGTTGTGGTCTGGGTTGAGGCAAGAATTTAGAGAAATTTCTGGTCACAAATATTACTCTATTGATGATTATGATAAACTCTTAGTTAAACTTAGAAAAATTAAAAAAGACATGATTGTGACAACTGATTGTTCTGCAAAATCAAAGAAGGTGCAGGTTCATTCAGCCCAAACTGAGGGTGAGGACCTTAGGTCAAGGGTCAAACAACTTCAATCGAAGTTTGATGAATTTGCAAAACAAAATTCTTCTTCTAAAACAAGTTAGCCACCTGAAATTACCTGTTGGCTCTGTGGGCAAGTTGGCCATGTTAAGGCAGGTTGTCGCAAGGGTCATGTACACAGGTCACGGTCGTTGGGAAGGAGCCACCAACCAGCCGATGCAGCCAAGCCCCAAAAGTAACAAGTCAACTTTTTGGACCACCCTGTGAGACAGAGACCGCCTTAGAGGGTGCCAAGGTTAAGGGCCTTCTGGACACTGGAGCTACAATTTCCAGGAAATTACTTAGCTCACAATTACCACACATTCTTGTGGTTCCTGTAACTAAAGTGTTGACTGTTGAGGTAGCCAGTGGCGCTAATTTGCCCTTTGATGGTTATGTTATTGTTGATTTTAATGTTTCATTTTCCCATTCTTCTTACACGGCATTGTTGTGCCTGATACAGCCTACAACGAAAAGGTTCCTGTCCTGGTTGGAAAAATGTTCTGTCTATGCTTCTTGCCTCCTCACAACAAAGTCCTGGATTAGGTAGCCTCCCAAAGGCATGGTCGATGGCCCTTCAGGTAACTGACAATAGTGATAGCTGGTTTAAGAACCACACAAGTTTTATTGGACTTGGGAAAAGTTTGAGTAAAATTACACTTCCGCCAAATAGATAGGCTGTTGTTGAATGTAAACTTACTGAAAGTTCTCAGTATGCTGGGGCTGCCATTGTTGTCACAGGCTACGCTCCCAACTGGTGTCCATGTTGAACCTCTGTTGTTTTTATATGACTCCACAATCCCCGATTGTTCCAGTTCACTTTTCAAATGCTAGCAGTCAGACAGTAGTGCTGTTAGGTGATCAAGTGTGTTGTGAAGTACAGATGGCGAGAGTGGCTGATAGTCCTGATTTTAGAAGTGATTCTCAGAATACTGAATTTGATTTTGAATTGGATGGTCACGACACGGAGTTGACGTCGGAGCAGCAAGTAACTGCTTCGTCTTTTCTTCAATCTTGGAATAGCATATTTTCACAAAATGAGTTGGACATAGGCTACACAACAGCTGTGCAGCATGAAATAAAATTGGTGGACGATACCCCTTTCAGCAGCGGTATAGGCGTATACCACCTGCCATTATTGACGAAGTCTGCCTGCACTTACAGCAACTTCAAGATGCTGGGGTTATCCAACCTTCGAGTAGTCCTTATGCATCGAATCTCGTAATAGTTCGTAAAAAAGACCAATCATTAAGGGTATGTACAGATAATAGAGCCATGAATATGAAGACGATACGAGATGCCTACGCCATTCCCAGAATAACAGAAATGTTTGATTAGCTTGGTGGTTCTGTTTTTTTTTTTTCAGTGCTAGATATGAAGTCCGGCTACTACCAAGTTCCGGAGAAGGAATCTGATATCTGTAAAACAGCGTTTACAGCTGGCCCATTGGGACAATGGGAGTATAAAAGGCTCCCTTTCGGCCTAACAAATAGTCCAGCAAAGTATCAGCATTTAATGGAGAATGTGTTCAGAGACCTAAATCACAAGTGCTTGTTAATATATTTGGATGACATTATTGTGTATTCAAGGTCATTGGAAGAGCACTTACATCTTCAAACAGCTACAAGCCTACAATTTGAAGTTGGTTCCCAAAAATGTAAAATCTTCAGGAGCAGGGTGAAATACCTGGGTCATATTGTTTCAGCTGAAGGCATCGCTGTTGGTGATTCCAAAACAGAGAAGGTCACCACATGGCCAGTTCCCGAAAATCCAAAACAGCTACACCAGTTTTTAGGATTTTCAGGATTTTTCAGAAGGTTAATCAAGTTTTACTCCAAGATTACTAAACCACTGGTTGATCTGCTGACCCAGACAAACAAGTCTGAGAGGAACAAACCTCCGTGGTGTTGGCAACCTGAACATCAGAAAGCATTTGATTTGCTTAAACAACATCTCACTTCTGCACCAATACTATCTGTAGCTGATGCATCTCTTCCCTATGAGCTTCATGTAGACAGTAGCGCTCATTCACCAGGAGCTGTTCTCTATCAACGGAAGGATGGTTTGCCTCACACAGAGCTCCTGAATAAATTTCAAGATTAAAAAAATTCAACAAGAAAATTGAAAGCGCACGCTTCTAGAGCAGGATCAGGAGTATAATTATTTCAAGACAAAAACCAAAAAAATTCTGTTGTGAAAATTTTGAGTTATATTCATTTTAAATTGTTTGTTTATCACACTCACATTTTCATGCTGAAATTGGGGCAAAGAATGCTGTTTAAGACCTTTAGGAGCTTTAGGGAGACAAATATTGATGGTAAGACATTATTCTTTAATTTACATCACCATTGAATCCGTGTTAGATATATTTATACCAAAAATATTGTGCAGGGTGTGATAAACACATGTGACTGCATGTCATAGGAATTGAAACAACCTGCAAGTAAATTTGCAGCTTTTAAATATTGCCTCTGTTAATTCCTTTGAATGATTTATTGTTTAGGCCAGTTTCAGCAAAATTAAATATACATATTACATGATATATGAATATTTCATGCATTTTCTCATTGCATAATTGCGTGTTATTTATTATCATATATCTCTGTGAGATTTTACTTATCAATATCTTCAAATGCCACCCGATGCAGAAGTTAATGGTGCAATACCTCAGCATAATAATCAGCTTATAGCCTCTACAAGATACGTTTTAAAGTGATTATTTGACCCATCATTGCTCAATTGTCTGCCTTTGCTGTTGTTTACACATGAGTGACTCTCTTTCAAGGTCATGTTGTGTTTCAGTATCAATTTTCAAGCTATTTAGCATCTCACACTCATATTATGATGTCCTGGCTGAGTAAGTTAGTCCATTATATGAGTTTTTTGTCCTGAAATTATTGCAAAAAAATGCCGTCAGTAATATTCATTAACTCACTTTCCAGATCACCAAAAGCCACACTTTGGGTTTATTACTTAACACTTATCCAATGTTTATATGATATATTGGGGAAATTTATATAAATCACATTCAGTCTTAGTAGGCCTAATGATAATTAACAAATTTATCTCGTTTGAAATGTCATATTTCGATGAAAAATATTGCAAAAATTCGAAAGAAAGGCTAAATTAAATTCAAATCAAGCTAAAAGCAGGTGAACTATTCACTACAAATGACCTAATCAATTTACTGGGGCCACAAATTCATTTCTTTGATAAATATGCATCTGCATGTGTTTATCACACTCTGCACACTATCTTTAACCAATACATATCTAACACATATACAATTATGATTTAATTTAAACAATGATGTCTTACCATCAACACTTGTCTCTCTAAACATGATAAATGACTTAAACAACTTTGTATGCCCCCGTATCAGCAAGAAAATATGAGTGTGATAAACAAAAAAATTTAAAATGACGATTACTCAAAATTTTCCCAACGGAATTTTTTGGTTTTTGTCTTGAAATATACTCCTGATCCTGCTCTAGAAGCGTGCGCTTTCAGTTTTCTTGTTGAATTTTTTTAATCTTGAAATTTATTCAGGAGCACTGTGCTTGCGTCCTTGCATACGACAGCAGAACTCTGAAGCCTGCAGAACAACGTTACCCCACACACGAACGTGAGTTTCTCGCTCTCAAATGGGCTATCACCAAGCAATACCATGAGTATCTTTATGGGGCCAAGTGTACAGTCTCTACAGACAACAATCCGTTGACATATGTCCTTAGTACAGCCCATTTGGATGCAACAGGCCATAGATGGTTGGCCAACTTAGCAGCTTATCAGTTTGACATCTAAAACAAGCCCGGAAAGTTCAACAACAGTTCCTGCAATATGTTACACTTTACTGAAGGAGTTTGATAGACTGAAGTTGATGCGTGGTGGAAAGTTTAGAGTCTCCACGGCTGATGGAAAGGAAGAACGAAGACTGGTGTTGCCATCCTGCTGCAAGAAGACAGTTCTTCATCTTCTTCATGATGATATGGGTCATGTAGGACGTGACCGGACAAGAGCTTTGGTGCAAGAATGCTTCTTCTGGCCTAGAATGTGTTCTGATATTGGAGGAGTATGTCAGTTCATGTTCCAGGTGTATCTCTCGGAAAGCCAATGGAGATAAGGCACCTTTGTTCCTGATTTTGACATCACAACCCTTAGAAGTTGTTTCCATGGATTTCTTGAGTCTTGAGGTATCCAAGGGTGGTTTTAAACACATCTTGGTTATTACAGATTTGTTTACTAGGTATGCGGTCGCCATTCCCACCAGGAACCTGTCTGCGAAGACAACAGCCTTGGCGTTCTACAACAACTTTGTGGTTCATTATGGGTTCCCAGGAAGGATCCGAAGCAACCAGGGAGGAAGTTTTGAAAATAAAATCATCCGTGAGTTGTGTGGCATCACTGGTATGGAGAAGTCTCGAACTACACCCTATCACCCTTCCGGGAATGGGATGACGGAGCCCTTCTACAGCACTCTCCTTAACATGTTGGGAACACTAGATCCAAATTTGAAGACTGATTGGCACAGCAGGGTTTCATCTCTTGTACATGCATATAATTGTACACCCCACTCTGTGACCCATTAGAGTCCTTACTTCCTGATATTAGGGCGTCATCCGAATCTGCCATTGGACATAGTGATGGATCTGCAGTGGAATGCAGACTGGCAGTCGTCATCGGTCCCTCAATATGTGAAGAACCTCAGGAACAGCCTGAAGCATGCCTATGATGTGGCAAAAGATTTCTGCAGATGTAGGTCGTCTCAAACAGAAGGATGCTTATGACATGAGAGCTCCTGCTGCAATCTTGGAAGTCGGCGATCGTGTGTTGGTTAGACAAATTCATTTTTCCGGCAAACATAAAATAGCTGATCTTTGGGAATCTGCTATTCGTGTAGTTGTTAAATAAGCTTGATTGATTCCCAACAATTTGTCAGTTTCATTCTTCTAAATAACTCCGTCCTTTTCTAGACTCACTTCAATTTTCATGACTCCAAGGGAAAGTTTGTGGCACCCAAAAGAAATTCAACTACCAGAACAGGTCAGTTCTCTTAAAAAATCACCTCAACAGATGAAAAACCCGCTTTTCTTGGCCACGTGATTTTGTGGAGAAGATTTTGAGTCCTCTTTTTAAAGGTGTTTTTGTTACTTTCAAAGAAGATTTCTGAGCTTCATGAAACTTCACACAAAGCCAGAATAAACACTTTTCTTCATTTTGCCACAGAATATATGATCCATAAAGCTGATAAAAAGCCATTGCTGGTGCCATTGTTTTAAGTGAAGCATCAGTCAGAATGTGATTTCCCTTTATATTCTATCATGATAAATGGAAATAATGAACTTGGTTCAAAAGCCCTTGTGGGACTGGTGGCATTTCGGACCAAGGGCAAAATAAGTCAATGGGCCCCCAAATTCCTATTTTCAGATTAAATATGACCATAATAGGACACCGACTATAGCAGGGCACCTGATGTGGTAGTCTTACTGGCCTCAATTAATTGAAATTTTCAATTGGCCAGGTAAAAACAAACCTTGTTGCTGTCTTGGTATTTAAATATTTATGTTGATATAGCTATGGTATGTACATATAAAAACTCGGTGGATTTTCATTCTGTATTCTGTATAAAATATTTCGTTGTTCTGTTGGTATACTATACAAAGAATTTTGTTGTTCTGCTGGCAAATTACTTATATGAATTACAATATGCAATTTCACATGACATTGTGCTGTTATGTTACTATTAACTTTGTCTCACTGCTCTAAGCCAAACTTTAACTAGACCAAGCCAGAGAAAACATTCATATTGTCTGTATGATTACATGACTTTTTATTATTTTTGCAAGCTTTAGACCATGAAATCACAGTCACTGCTTAGCACATGTCAACAGTCTTATCTACTAAATGTATATAAATGTATTTTCTACTTTTTACTTACTAACTCGTACTCTCTGCAGTCCATCCTATTTAGCGTGTGTTATTCAATTGTTATCAATGTTCAATTTTACTCTAATCAGATTATATTGTCTTTGGTTTTTTAATAAATTTATTATTTTCAATAATTTTACAAATTTAAAACCGTGTTAGACGTCATATATATTCTTTATGTTTCAGTGAAAATATTAATTTTAAGTGGAGATATTGAAGTAAATCCAGGGCCTACCCAAATTCATGATAACTTGATACTTGGTCACACAAATATTCGAAGTATTCTTGTTAGTCTTTCGAATTCAACTTCTTCATATGAAACGCACGTTTTGAAAATACCGTGCAAGCATGTAAACCCCGCTGGCTCTATGTGAAGCCATTGAGACCATTTGGATACTGTTACATGCATATAAAAGTAATAAATATTGTTTGCAAAAGAGAAATGAGCATTAATAAACACTTGAAAAGGGCATTGGTTTCACATTGGTAAATGGCATCATATTTTGGCGTTTTATCTTGATAATCTGTGAAATAGCCTGTTTTTACAAATTTGATGAACTTTCTTACCAGAACTATTAATTCATATGACCAGTCCTTACCATACTACATTTACTACTACAGTAGATTAAAAATTCAAGTTAAAAAGTTTGTAGATAATGCAGTTCTGGAGTTTTAGCTAATTGAAAAAGTTGCATCAATAATTTACGCCAAATGGAAGAGCTTTTGGAATACCTGCAGAGATAAATCAAGATGAGAGATACCCCTTAAAGGTATTCAAAGCCACTTCATGGACCCCAGATATCATGCCTGGAAACAATCAAGGTCGTATCTTTCATGAAATCCCAAATATTAACATTTGAAAAGCGACTTTCATATGACAAAAAAGCCATAAAAATAGTCTGCTTTGAAAATGTTTCTAAACTAAACTGTTCAAGATATTGAGCTGAAACTATTCACACATCTATTACACTACTAAAGGCCAGTTTGAGAGATGTTTGAGATGAATCTAAGGGGGTCAGGCGTAAAAATTTCCTGAAATATATTGAACTAACATGGAATTACGCACATCTAATTGCTAGAAATTCCTGGAAACTTCATTCCCGTCTGAATGACAAAATAAGATAACAGGCAAAGTTTGAATGAAATATGAGCAACACAAAGTGAGTTATGATTGATGAAATCCCC
Organism: Platynereis dumerilii; assembly: GCA_026936325.1. Taxonomy (NCBI): domain Eukaryota; kingdom Metazoa; phylum Annelida; class Polychaeta; order Phyllodocida; family Nereididae; genus Platynereis; species Platynereis dumerilii. The sequence goes on from JAPTHN010000004.1 coordinate 10,083,806, forward strand.
AGCTACTGGTCATGTGGAGGACTGCAGTACCCCATAGCCAGCGGGGTAAAAATTGACCTTTTAAGTTGTTATCTGCTTTCACATGACTATGATATCTTTGGTGTCTCTGAGTCATGGATTGATCAAGGAGTTTTGAACTCGGAATTGCTCATCTCTGGTTACCTTCCTCCATTTCGTAATGACAGAACTATAGCACTCGGGTGGCTGTCTGGTGTATGTTTCTGAAAACTTGCCTGCTGAACCACGCCCAGATTTAGAACCATAGTTATCTGAAATAGTCTGCGTAGAACTAAGACTGTCTGACTTGAAATTGTTAATATGTAATATATATAGAGCACCTGACTTTGACATCACAACCTTCTGTAATGATCTTGAAACTATTATTGACGCTGCATCAACTGAGTGTGTTGGTGTCATGATTATGGGTGATTTTAATTGCAGAAATGTTGAATTTTGGGCAGAAGATCACACAACCCCTGATGGTAGAGCCTTGTCATTTTTCATACATGAACCTACTCGCTCAACGATGCACTCTAGATCTTGTATTGACTCAATATTTACAAACAAGCCTGAACAAATCTTGTCTAGTGGGACTCAAAGCCAAATCAAAAAATCGTGATCACAACACTATCTTCACTGTATTAAAAGACTCTTTCAACAAAGGAAGTCTTATGTTAGAAAGGTATGGAACTTTAAAAAAGGAAATTATGACCCCTTGAGGTTTGCAGTTCTAAATGCTGATAGGCAGACAGGTTTTGCTTCTAGTGATGTTGAGATTATCACAAAAAATTGGATTAAGTTATTTCTATCAATTGTAGCGGACAATATTCCTCACCATTTGGTACAAATTCGACCAAGTGATAAGTCATTTATGAATTCTAACATAAGGCTACTTCTTCGAAGGAAAGAGCACCTTCTGTCAAAGTTTAAGCAAACGGGCAAAAACCATGATTGTATAAATTATCAGGCATCTCGAAGAGGAGTTGTACGAGAAATTTGTTCAGAAAAAAATGCAAATTACTCAAACCCTTTCAAATGTGACCAATGCATACACCTGATAGCAAGTGGCCTAAAAATGTAGTTCAGTTAGTACATCTTATTCAATTTCTGCATTGAAGGTGGTCATAAACTAATCACTGACAATGATGAAAAAGCTGAACTACTTAATAAACACTTCATTAGTCAATCATCTCTTGATACCTCCTCTATACCACTGTTAGACAACCCTACCACTCCAACTATATGTATAAGTGATAAAACTATTCTACCCTATGAATTGTAAGGTGTTCTTAGCAAGCTTGATGTTTCAAAGGCAACTGGACCTGATGAAATTGGTAACTTTATCTTAAAAGAAGTAGAGTTGTCTCTTAGTGAACCTCTTTGCAAATTATTTAACTTTTCCCTTAGCAAAGGCATTTTTCCCAATGTTTGGAAAATTGCAAATGTTTTGCCTTTGTTCAAAAAGGGCGACCCTTCTTTGTGTACTAATTACAGACCTATATCCTTGCTACCGTGTATTGCAAAAGTTTGAGAAAAATTAGTGTTTTGTCCCATTTTTGGTTTTCTTAAAGAAAATTACTTACTAAATAGACAGCAGTCAGAGTTTATACCAAATGATAGTGCTATAAACCAGAAAACTTATATTCATGAAAAGCTTTACATGTCTCTCAATATAAACGAGGATGTTATTGCCGTTTTTTTGGCAGACCTCGTAGAAGAGCTGCCTATGAGATTGAAATTCTGCCATATCTTGTGGGTCAAGTTCCTGCTGCCTGACTTCTTCAATCATAATGCCATTTACCATGTATCATGTGATGGGCCTCCACATGAAGTGATCAACTTTTGGTACATGTTAATCCCATAATAAACTCTCTGGCAAGGGAAATCCATTCAACCCAATGCTGCAGCAATGAATGACATCATATGCATTCCCCCCCCCCTTATCTCCAAGGGGGTTCCCCAAACAAGGCATTGGTCTGAGCAAGTGTGCAGTCAACTGTGACTTGTGCATTGCTGCTGATTGTTTACCAATTAGGGACCAATAACTTCATATTTATGTGTTGTTACTTTATTTGTGAATTACGGTGACACGGATGAATGATCTGATTATAATAAAGCAAGCTTTGCAGGTATGAACAATGTGCAGAAGACGTTCTCTAGCACTAAATACATAACAACTATATCATTTTTCTGCAGAGGTGTGACGTTTAATTGGCTGACACATTGTTATTTTAATTGAGCAATTCATTACAAAATAAAGAAAATGTTTCAAATGCAATTGTACAGAAAAAAGGATATCTCTAGCAAATAGCAATCAACAGATTACAACAAAATAATCTCGTATGTATTTCCCATTTACATTTTGGGCCATGGGGGAACATAAGTTTCTCACTATTATCACATGGCAAATTCTCACTGCTTGCCACGAGGTCTGCTTTAAAGTGCCTTGTGCACGTTATGTTCTTGATCTTGCTAAAGCTTTTGATACAGTTTGGCACAGAGGCCTCTTGTCTAAACTTAAAAATATTGGTATGACAGGAAATATTTTCAAATAGCTTGAGTCCTACTTGACTGGTCGTAAGCAATGTGTCACTAGAACAGTTAATAAGTCATCCTTGATGGTAATACCAGCTGGTGTCCCTCAAGGTTCTGTGTTGGGACCATTATTATTTCTCGTTTTTATTAATGACATAACTGATGGTCTATCAACCAATGCATATCTTTTTGCAGATGACACTCGTATGTTCCAACCTGTCATGACAAACATACAATTGACTGCAAATCGTGTAAATGATCTCCAAAATGTAAAAAGCTGGCCTGACAAATGGCTAGTGACCAATAATGTAGACAAAACAGTCTGCATGATTTTCAAAGTGGTTGAGTAAGGCCTTTAGTAAATTTGATAAAATTTGGATACACCTACTTGAAACAGGTTGAATGCCATTCCCACTTGGGTATGAATCTCCAAAGTGACCTCTCTTGGGAAAAGCATATACTGAACACTATTGCCAAAGCAAAAACGTGTTTGGGTTTACTAAAGCAATAAAGCAAGTACACTGCCTCGAGGGGTGCGCTTGAAAGATACTATCTGACTTTCGTCAGACCGCTCCTTGAATATGGTAATTTTTTGATAGTTGTACATTGTACCAAGGAGCTGTCTAACAAACTTGAGGGCTGTAATAATAATATAATAATAATAATAATAATATGGATTTATATAGCGCTAATTTCAATAAACTGCTCATCAGCGCTTTTTCAGATCAAATCACTTGTAGGAATTCTGGAACAAATGGGTTTTTAGATTCCTCTTGAAGCTTTCTAAGGTTTGTGCTGTTCTCACTTTTTCAGGCAAATTGTTCCATAGCTTTGGTGCTGCATAGGAAATGCTCGATCTTCAAACTTATTTTTGTTGCATGGAGCAGGTTCTGCTAACAGCAGTTTGTGATTGCTTCTCAGGTTGTGTTCTTGTTGAGATTTTACTTGAACAAGGTCTTGGATGTATTGTGGTGCCTGATTGTTCATTGCCTTCCACGTAGTTGTCATCAATTTGAACTGAATTCTCGCTGTGATTGTTTACCAGTGCAGTTGTTTTCTACTCTGGCTGACACTGTCATGTTTTTTCAATCTCTCAATTAGTCGAACTGCCGAGTTTTGAGCAACCTGAAGTTTATTTAAAAATCGGGTAGCAGTGCCATACAACAGCCCATTTTCATAGTCTAAATGAGGGGTGACAAGTGCATTGACAGCAGTTTTAACTATTTCCTTGTCCAGGTTTTTTCTGAGTTTCGACAGGTCTCTCAAATTGAAATATGCGTTACGACGCATTTTATTGATTTGCTTCTCCATGGTCATATTTTTGTCAAAGAGCACTCCTAAATTGCGAACATGGTTGGCAATTTTGATTTCAACATTGTCAACATTGATAGATGTCATTTGAAGTTTCTTCAGTTGGTTTGGTGCTCCAATCAGAAGAAGTTCAGTTTTATCTCCATTATTGCACAGCTTGTTGACATGCAAGAAATTTCTGATTTCAGCAATACAATTTTCCATTTTCTGTTTTGCATGTTCTTCACCCAAAAAGGTTGGTTTAAATGACAGGATAAGTTGCTCATCATCAGCGTACTTCTGATCTTGAACTTGATTTCTTCGTGCTACTTCACTGATTGGGGCAACATAGGAGTTAAATAAGATTGGTCCAAGTTTAGAACCTTGAGGAACTCCAAAATTGAGAGGACGTTTGCTTGACATTTTATAATTAATTATCACAGACTGTGATCTTTCAGAAACATAAGATTTGAACCTTCTTAAGGCGGCACTCGGCACACCATAACTGTTACGCAGTCTTTCTAGCAAAATGCCATGATCAATTGTGTTGAATGCAGCAGACAAGTCCAACAACACTAGCATTGTCACCTCCCCATTGCTCAGATTAAGCATAATATCATTACGGATTTTTGTAAAGAGGGTTTCTGTGCTATGAAATTGCTTGTAGGCTGATTGCTTTTCATCATCAAGATTGAGTGAGGTGATCAAGGTACTGTTTGATTACAGCACTCTCAATGATTTTACTCAGGAAAGAAAGGTTAGAGACTGGCCGATAATTCTTTTTGATCAATTCAACACCTTCTTTTTTCAAAGCAGTGGTTTGACTAGTGCATGCTTCAGTTCAAGGGGCATTTCTCCAAGCGTTAATGACATATTAACAATTTTCGTTACGATTGGCAGAAATTCATCGACACATTCAAGCAGCAGCCATGTTGGCATTGGGTCAAGTTGGCAATGTTTGACAGGCATTTCAGTGATAAGTTTCTGTACTTCTTGTTCTGATAGAGACTTAAACTGATGTAAATTGTGGCTGAGGTCGGTTTGAGAGGCATCAGTTGTGATCTTCATTCCTGAATCTAATTTAGATCTGATGATTTTGATCTTTTCATCAATGACATTGTTTTACCTACCCAATGCAAACTTTAAAAGGCATTTCTGGAGGGAAAAATTTTCGAAATTTTTTCAGCTCAAATTTCAAGGTTTTCAAATTTTGACCCATATCTATGCTGCGGGTCTTTCGGAAGGAAATCTTTTTCTGTGGATTCTTGCCCTTGTTAATGTCAATGTTAAAGAGGATGCAGTAATGGTCCGACAGAAGGTCACTGACAGCGCAATCTCTGAGGGTTGTTGTTTTATTTTATATTACCTAATCAAGTGTGTTTCCATCTTTGTGTGTTGGTGAAGATACAGGGTCAAACATTTCAAGAATGTTTTTAAATTGGATAACTTTGGCATCATCTGGTTTATTCCCCTGAAAGTTTAAGTCTCCGACTACTATAGTTTCATTGTGATAGGTCTGATAGTGGGATAAAAAGTTTGTGAATTCATTAAAGAATTCTGATAGACTGTATTTGTTCTTTTTGGAGGGTTCCGGCCTGTACACCACAAGAATTGTGACAATTTTTCCATTTAATTTAGTTTTACCTGACCTACAGCTGTATGCTGCAAGAACCGTGACGGGGCGAAGAGATATACCTCCCGTGAAGCTCTTTATAAAGAACTGGGATGGATCTCATTGGAAAAAAGAACAGTACCATAGCAGGGGTGCCAGAGCAGGGGGGCAGGGGGGCAATTGCCCCTCCTGCCCTTGTCTAAGGGGGTAGGGGGGGCAAAGGTGCCCTTCAGATCCTAAAGAAAAAAAACCTTATTTGGCCTTATTTTATTAATTTCAGGGACAGAGTAAGTATATATTCAAATTTATTTGTGACTCTCCATTTAAATTTTGTCATGTGAAATTGGCGCGAATACAATTTGCCCTTTATCATCTGACCGCCCCTGCCGCCCGCTATTCCTTCCAACACCCCTGAGTCTGTACAAAAGAGTTTCTTGCAATCATCAGTTATGTTGTGGAATGGTCTTCATGCCAAAAATTCAACAAGTCTGCTATCTTTTAAAATTAAATTTAAAAAAAATATTCCCACAGCCACCAGAGATATTCCCCCCTGGGCTGTCCAGAAAAGATGAAGTTATATTAGCACAACTTCGACTTGGCTTTTCCAATTTAAATTCACACTTGTTCAGCAAAGGTTGTATTACCTCAGCACAGTGCAGTTGTCTGCAAAATGATGAAAAAATTGATCATTACTTTATTGTGTGCCCAAGGCATTGAGTTTTCAGAGTAATCCTTGTGACTGAATTAAGAGATTTGACTCATGAAAATGTAATTTCCACTGAACTATTGTTATATGGTAGCAACAAACTTGAACCTTATGTTAATGTAGATATAATAATGAGCACTTTAAATTATATTAATGCAACCAATCGATTCTAAATGATAACTGCAAGGTACTACTATTTTTTTTTCTCTACTAACTCACTGGGCCTGTAATTGATCAAACCAACACAGATCAATCTACATGAGCATATTATATGTCTACCAAATGGATTTGTACAAGCTATCAATCTACTCGACAAATATTTTCACAGGAGACCAAAAGTTAGGGTTAAATTGGGAAATTCCAGTAGATGAATGTTCTTCAATTATTGATTATTGTTAGATTGGACTTACCAGTCTGACAAGTAGCTCCTACATATCCAGCCACACAGGTGCAATTGAAACCATTGTCATCATCAGTACAAGAACCACCATTCGCGCAGGGACTTGAATCACACTCTGCAAAATGGCAAAACAACAGTCAGTACTCAGTAGGGTTAAGTGATAAAAAAAAAAGGAAATTGGCATCCTTTTCAATTCATCTAAAACTCACATTAAGTGAATTTTCTAGCTACCATTAAAATGTGATGAAACACACAAGTGAATTTTTGTAGCAAAAATAAAAATTTACAAAGTGCTGCAGGATTGAAGATAGCAGTTCCCTATAATACACAAAAGTTGTGAGTTTTGACCTATTCTTGTAGTTCAAAACTGACGGTTTGCTTGAATCACAGAGAAGTTTGTTACCATATCTTAAAATAAGAGATGCATCTCTTCAGCTTTGTTGTCACTTCTAAATTGCAGTCCCTGTATACACATGTATAGACACCTTCGGTCATATGTGCATGGCAGGCTGTGCCAAATCAAACACATCAGACCAAGTAAGCCAGATGCCTGGTTTGAAAATGTGTCAGTACTAGCAGTAGGTGATTTTTTACAGCTGCCACCTGTAAGGGCAACATCTCTCTTGATCCCAGAAAATACACAACCCTATGACCTATGGGATGACCTGTTTAGTGTTGTATTCCTAGATGAAGTGATGCGGCAAAAGGACGACAAGGCTTTTGTGCAGCTTTTGAGTAGGCTACGTGTGAAAGGCAAGGCATACACCATAACCACTGAGGATGATACTGTACTGAAAGGTTGCACCAACTTACCACATGAACCTCTTGATGCTCTGCACATTTACTCCACAAACACACAAGCAACCAAATTGAATTGAACAATGCAGTTGTCTTTTCTTTTAACTGCTGAACAATTGTAATGTTCACAATGACACAACTGCAATGTCTATTTTGAAGATCATGATTGGCTGAATTGAACAATGCAGTTGTCTGTTCTTTCATATTCTGAAAAGTTGGAATGTTCAAAATGGCACAACCACAATGTCTGAAAGAAACAATGGAATTGATTGAATTGATCATTAAAGTTGTATGGTTTGCCCCTGCCAGACAATCTTGGTCTATAATTATCATACATTTGAATTGTTTAACTGTTGTTCATTGATCAGTGGCAATGATCATTTTGAACAATCAAATTGGTTGTTTTTTTTAAAACAATCTGATTGTTTGAATTTTTGAACAATTTCAATTGTCTGTTTCAGACAGCAGTTTGATCGGACACATATTGTACACCGGCATTGTCTGATATTAGACAATTTTTGTCTGATATCAGACAGTCCTTTTTTTCAGTGTGGGGAACAAATTCATTTTAGCGAGCTGTGAAAATGAGCATATTTGGCAATTGCAACAGACTGCCGCCCCGAGACCCCCCCCCCCTCCCGCCACAATGACTTTTTTTTTTACCATTTGGTCAAAACATAACAAAAGCTTACTTGTTTTTGATAGATTTGCGATTTTTTGCATCACTAAAATAATCCGTTGTCAGGTGTTGATAGCATCAAATAAATAACTAGCTTTTGCTGATGACGTCACCACGGTAGAGCCCGAAACCATGTCAGCCACCTTTTGTCAGCTCACTTGAAGAAATTATGGCTGACTTTTTCAGCTAGCTGAATTTTGTTGGCTGCAGCTGCAGCTGACTAAAGTCGGCTAACTTACAGCGTTATTGTCATGAAAGTCCTCGCCGATGTAGAGCTATAGCGTATAGATCTATAAATCATCCATAAAAAATAAATTTGTCTCATTCATATTAATCAAAAAGTACTAAATAGGACTAGTTTAGCTTAATTCAACTGTGGATGACAGGCCTGTATCTGACAAAAATATAATATAATATAACCCCCGGATTTGGTCTAATCCCGGTGTGCCCAGATGTGCGTAGCTGCACACTGAACATCGGAGTCACGACGGGGCTAGATTTGGTCCCACTTGGAAAATTAAGAACAATACCCCACCTGAAAATATGTATATAAACTTCCCAGTAGGACAATTTGGCAGGGTTCTTTAAAAAATGTCTTTCATATGTCAGACCAAGTTTCAAAAAAACTTCGAGTTTTTCAATTGTCAGACTATATGCCTGTAATTATGAACACAATGATAACACAATGGCAGCTGAATGGCCGTCATATCAAAGTAGTGGGCTCACTTGTATCAAAGGTGTGAATTGCAATCAGATTGCAATCACTAATTGCCATCATAAGACATAGGTCTAGAAGCTGAATGAGCCTCTCTTAATTACAATTCTCGAAGTTCTATTGTTTCTGTTATACAAATTGGACCATAATAGCCAAAGACACAAGTACTTTAATTGGCTTCAAACTGGAATTTCAGCTCGGCTGACTTCTGTCAAAGTCGGCTGCTGGACTGACTCATCTCAGTGACTTCAGCTGACATGAAAGTCAGCTCGCGGCGGCAAATGTCGGCGGTTCCGGGCTCTACACCACGGCCCTAGCTATATATTGAATCATACGCTAATAAAAAAAACACACCACCGAGAAAAAATTATTTTCTTTTGATAAATTTGTGTAGGCTAGCAATAGCAAAGGGTAAACAACTAACATTTTTAATCAAATTACCTCTGGAAAATGGGATTGAGTCTGAGTCTGTTCATGACGCCACCTTTAGTTGGTTGTCCAGGCAACCCAATCAGCGGTGACGTCAAAAACAATGTGCTAAAAATATATGCCTCAAAAACGTGCCCCAAAGCAAATGGAAAGCAGGCAAGACTGTGACCTTGTGGCGACGCACTGCGGCGTCGCTATTATCCAGAGTATCAGCTCTAATTTCAAGCAATCACTCATTTCTTAACAAGTAAATCATTGCCAACCATGCATCTAAATTTGTAACTGAGCCTGAAGTTCTATCTCTTGGACTATGCTCATAGTGCTGGATCATTGGCATAGGTCGCAGAGCTGCTTATAGGTATTACTTCCTTCCAATTAAAAATATGATTGAACAATTGAAAGAGAAAGGCCAAAAGATCACAAATATTCGTTACACTGCATTTTTTAACATAGTAACTGGGAGACCAAATGGTCTCCCAGTGGACAGATTTGGTCTCCCAGTCAATGCCAAAATGGTGTCACTGGGAGACCAATTTTCCCAGATACTCTCATTGATTTCACATTTGGTTGTCATGATTTGTAGTTTTTTGGATGCGTTTAAAAGCTAGGCTTCTTATTATTCTTTACAGTCTTTATAATTAACTTCTGCTAATGCCATCTTTCTGATTTATATTTTTTATAAATTAAAAATTTGTATAACTTGTTTTGTTGAAATTGCCCAAAATTCTAAATCAGCAGTCAGCTCTACAGTCAAAATTCCCGTAAATTGCAAGAATGTCATTACACATTGTTACATGTAGCTGGCTGATAGATGTCGCGCATCATGGCACAACGATGTTCTGTCAGTCTCCCAGTAGATAATCCTTAAAAAATCTCTGAATTTTGTTAGCTGTTTGTCATGCTTTACCCAAAAAGTTGCATTCATTGCTATCTGCAAACGTCTTCCCAGCCCTCTGAATTTGTATCTAAATCTCACTTTAACTGTCATGAGGGATTATTCTGCACAAAAAAAAGTTTAACAATGTCATTCAGTGGTATTTAAATCGTAAACCATCTTGCCCTTATTTCATCAGTGAAAGAGAGCCAAGAATGGCATGTCTCATCATGGATGAGGTCATTGAGGTCCTTACAGCGAAACAGCTACTAAGTTCTGACATTGGCAAAGCTGTCACACAAAAGCCAAATTAATATGAACAGTGAAATTTATGAATGGTGCAACACTTTGAGGCTATCTTACAACCTCAGCCATCTGATCAGCTGGGGTCATCCTAGGCTTCAGAAATATCAGAGAAGTAAGTAAACATTGAACTTTGGTATCAACTGACATTTGTCGTTCAATTTTATTTTCAAATTGATGGCTACCCAGCAAAAATTAACGTTCATAAAACATTGAATTAATATCATAAAGAGGTTCAAAAACCAAAGGAGCATTTTTAAAAGGTTTTCTAAATGTTAGAGTGCTTGCTGGGTAGTGCCTGAGGTTGACATTTGAATTATATGTATATATATATAAAGTTTTATTTGACAATCTTCATTTCAAAAAGATACATGTGTCAAATGAAAAAAAGACTGGGAAATAATATCCAACTGCCTTTGAACAGGGAAATCTATTATCTACATCTAAAAGAGCTTTGAAATATGCGGAATAGATTTTCATGAGAGAATTTTTGGAAATTCCATTTTAATTTGTAAGATTGAGAAGATCATGATTTTCAATTAATTGTCTTTTGGCTGCATGCTTTGAAAAAAATGTACCATGTGATATATTTAATATGATTAACTATGTTGTGGCTGTTGTATTAATCTTAATTTTTGCTTTTTTTACTGATCCAAAAACTATTTTGAGTGCCATTTGAAAACCTTTTGCCAATGATTTTTTGGGATGAGGCAAAATAAGGGGTACTCGATCGCAGGGTCTGCTATAATCATAATCAATCGAACTTTCATAAAATTTTTAAAGGACTATTCATAATATCCAAGTTCATTTTTTTTTGGAGGGGGGGGGACTTAGTCTTTGTTAAACTGTTTAAAGCGTCTTACTTGATTCTGTTACAGATGATTTCATATTTGTAGACATTTGAGGTAGAAAATACATCATTTTTCTTGCAATTTTCATTGGTTGAGAGAAGGTATGACACCACTCTCTCCTGAAAAGTGACATAGCGTTTTACATGGGTGACCACTGGCCATGGTATTTTAAGCCATTGATCTCCTAACAGGGACTGACATCAGCAGTTTCAAGTGAGTTTTCAGTTTGTGTTTCACACATTTTCAGTAATACATTCTGTAAGTCCAATGTTGTGCATTCAGACGATTGGGATCAGGTGATCCATGCAATGACTGTTTACAGAAAATAAACATGCATAATTGTGAATATAACATTTTCTCAGAGGAGGGGCTCAGCTCAGACGGCAGGACAATGGGCTGCCAATCGCGGGGTCCTTGATCTGATTCCCACTGGGATTTTCTTATGAATGCATATGTTGACCACATCACTGGGTTACCGTCCTGTCCTGAGGGACCATTCAGAATTTATGATTCTGGGGAGTTTTGTTGGAACTTTCTATCAAAAATGTATACCCACTTTGGTTTCATGCTTATTTGTACCTCTTATATATTCCATGTGGATTTTTAGTATGTCCCCTTTTCTTTTATTAAAATTTCATACCCCCTTAAGCATGTTGTGAGTAATAAGTACACCCCTTGAAACATGTGTGAAAAAGTTGGTGCTCTGTCGGGCAAAACTCCAATTCCCCTCAAATCATAAATTCTATTTAGCCTGTAAGGCACATAGATTCTGGACAAAAGGTAAAAATTATAGTACTGTCCCACTTGTAGCACCCGCTCAGGTAAAACTCCCATCTCCCCCGCAACCCAGTCATAAATTCTGAATGGTCCCTTACTGATGTCATAGACAATGCTTGCAGCTTTTGGTCAAGGCATGATAATTTAGTGTAAATAGATGTGAAGCCATTCAGAGTCAGCTTGAAACTGATTTAATATCAATTGAAACAATCAACAGTTGTACACAGGAGTGTGAACTTCAACTGTTCATGAAGAAGTGAAAGAGTTCATGTGGATTGCAGTTTGACATGTGTGAACAACTGCCACAATACTGTATACTAGGCTATTGGTCAAAATTATGACATCATTTTTCCAGCAAACATCACTTGCTTGAAGCAAGCTGAAAAAAAGTGACACGCAATGGGCAACTTGACCAATCACCTGGCAAGATTTTCTGATGTCAGACTAGAAAGTTTGCTAAATATTTTGTTATTTGAGAAATGTCTACAAATATGAAATCATCTGTAAAAAAACACGAGTGTAAATATGAGCGCCAATGACAGGTTTTTTTCTCAGTTTTTGGCAGCCCCAGCAAATGATAGAGAAGTTGCCCTTAGGTGAGGTAACAAGGCTTGTATCATTAGGCTTTTCAGCTGCTGCTGACACAATTGATTAGAAGATTCTATGTTTGAAAAGCAGATATGGTGTTCATGATTTCGCACTGTGTTGGTTCAAGTCATACATTTCTGAAAGGTCAGAGTCAGTTATAACCAATAACTAAACATCAACCAAACCAAAGATTATGTACCCAAGATGTGACGCCACCATTGGGCTTCATGGGAATCATCATAACATGACGCCACCTGTGGAGTGGGCGCTAAACTATTACTAGACACGCTCAGCTTCATAACGTCACCTGGCAGAGATTGAAGACAAGCTGACTGCTGCAGTGGCTGCAGTGTAGGCAGTGAGGGCAAGTTAACAAAAAATGTTAACTTAGTTAACAGTTAATAAGTTAATGAAATTATTAGCAAAGTTATAGTTAATAAGTTAAAATTGTGGCCAAGTTAACTGAAGTTAAAGTTAAAAAGTTAAGTTAATTTTTTTTTACTTCGATAAAAAAAGCAGACAATATCTGTGAAAATATTTATTGCAAGTAGCTACCAGAATGTAGTCTGTTCCACAGCCCTAGTATACACAGGTTATGGCCAGTGGAACAGGCTAACCAGAATGGGGCTCATCTTTCTCAAAAAGAGGCACAGGTTGAATTTTCAGACAGAGGCACTCAGACAATTAATAGCTGTCTGAGTTCCACTATTTAGCTATCTTTTATCAAAATGTGTCTTTTTTTCGCTTTTTTTACTAAAATTTACGGTATTTATTAACTTAACTTGTAATTAAGTAACGGGAGTTATTAACTTACGTTGACACACAAAATATGTTAAATTAATAACTAGCTACTCAATTTGCTAACTTCGTTATTAACGGATTAACGAGTTAATGCCCACCACTGAACTGCGTAGGGGTACAAAATTAAGTGTGACTATCTGTCTAGCATTAAAATGTGCAATTAGGCCAAATTTGGTAACAACTGACAAATAGTCAGGAGCCATTTTCAGGAATTCAAAGTGGTTGAGGCATTTTAGAGTAGAAATGGGCATCCACTTGGAATAAGTCAATTTGAGTATGCCGATTTCGAATTTTGAGGATGCCCGATCGTATCTCCATTATTAAGCCCTCAAAATGGCCGAAAACAATATGGCCGCCAAAATTACTTTATTCAGGATAACTTGGTCCCTAATTGCACTAGAGAAGTGATCTTTGAGTCTTTTTCTATGTTTTGGCACATGAGGAATCTAATAAGCATATTTCCAAATGTCCTAGAGCAATATTTCATTAATAATCAGTCCTTATAATGACGAAAAACAATATGGCCGCCGAAATTGCTTCATATAAGCATAACTTGGCTGTTAATTGCATTAGAGAGGTGATCTTTGAGTCTTTTTCCATGTTTTGGCAGATGAGAAATCTAATAAGAATGTTTCCAAATACCCCAGAGCAATATTTCATTAATAATCAGACCTTATAATGACGAAAAACAAGATGGTAGCCAAAAATTACCAGTACTTTTTTCTTCAATCATAGTTGTAACCTTGCTAAAGTAACCAGCAAATCCAAAGTCTGTTGAACTGTACACAAATTACCACCACTAGCAGGGTGGCACAGTGCCCAACAAACAAAATTACGTTTAAATTACGTTCATAAACGGTTGAAAATCCGTTGAAAAACCGTTTTTTCACAACGTTTAAATTACGTTAAATTGGATGGTCCAAAAAACATGATATTAACGTTTTACACCAACGGTCAGAATTATGTCATGCGGATGTTTCCAAAAACCGTTTTCCATTGCGTAAAATAATCGGCAGAATCATGTTTGGATTTAACGGTTTTCCAAAAACCTTTTTTTAACATTATTTTTATGTTTTCTCCCATTGCTATAATTTATCATATATTTTCTGTTTATTTAACATTTTCAATACACCCTTTGAGGAAACATTTATTCAATGCACCAGAAAGATGTTTTGAGAATGTTTTCTAATGCATGCGTTTATAACATTATTTGGAGAATGGTTATATTACGTTATGAAAAAACCGATATTTGACGTATTTGGAAAATGGTTTCATTACGTGATTGGGAAACCGTTATATTTACGTTTTGAGGAAACCGTTTTTTAACATTTTTGGGAAACGTTTTTATTACGTTTTGGGGAAAACCTTTTTTTTACAGTTATATTGAAATGTTCTTTCAACATTGGAGGAGGAATACCTTTATTATGGTCGGGAGATGCAGGGGTATACATTTGATTTGTGGTTGTTTTTGTTCTTTTGATTGCGTCTTGAGGGTCTTGTGTCACTGCTGGCCTCATCATGTTCTGTCACTGCAAAGAAAGTATCTGTCGTTATTCACTAGTCACATAATAAATAATGCGAAATATGAAATGTCAATATTTCAAAGGCCTCTCCTGTGAATAAGTTATAAATCTCATAGAAAGAAGGGGAAACATATAAAAAGCTAGAAGAGATTCAGAGAATGCAGGTAAATAAGAAAGAAAGATAGAATTATGCAAGGAAGAGAGACAAAAAATACAGATGGGAAGGTAGGAAGAAAAGGATGAAATGCATAGGAAGGATGTGGTAGAAAAGATTGGACAGGAAGGATAAGGTAAAGAGCGGTGTAACTAGGGGAGTACACAGGGCGGAGGGGGGGTCATGCAATTCTCTGGAGGGTCACCCACAATACTTATTGTATAATTTAACCTAAGTTGGAAAGTTCACATGGGGGACACCTTGGGGGGGGGGTACAGGTCCAATATGAGGGGGCAAGTGCCCCCTCCCCTGTGATAAGATAGGAAGGACAAGATAGATAAGATACATAATATTGATTAGATAGATTAGATCTAGATAGATAGATGGACAGCAAGATAGATAAAGAGATAGATAAGAGATAGATAGATAGATAGATAGAAAGATAGATAGATAGACAGATAGATAGATATATAGATATATAGATATATAGATAGATAGATAGATAGATAGATGGATAGATAGATAGATAGATAGATAGATAGATAGATAGATAGATAGATAGATAGATAGATACCTTGAATTGAAAACCTGAATTCAAGACATTTTGGAAAGCTATATCTGGCTTGGCCAAGATGGAGAGCCTCCAATTAAACGTTTTCACTAAGTTGGTCCCCTCCTCCTGCATGCATTGGTTTACACAGACTGAAGGACCAGTGCTACATTTTCACTAAGTCCAATAAAATAATGCCCTTTGGTAAATTTAAAGCCTATGCCTGGAGGTTAATATTCTGAAAAAAAGAAAAAGTCAGGGGCTACACTTGAGTCGGATAGCTCTCTGTTTACTAGGCATTGCATCTTCCAGTGCATTGAAAATATCTGTATTAGAGTGACCAAGTTTAGTTTAAATGTAAGTTTATGTAAACTGTAGTCAAATCAATACCTTAGATCTTTGGAAGTTCATTAATTTAGAAATAAATTCACAAATAGACATAAATGTTTAGATAGACAGATAGACAGATAGACAGATAGACAGATAGACAGATAGATGGGTAGATAGATAGATAGATAGATAGATATATAGATAGATAGATAGATAGATAGATAGATAGATAGATAGATAGATAGATAGATAGATAGATAGATAGATAGTTAGACTTTGAAGGTAGCATATTAAGCAAGATTATACCATTTTTACCTGGAGGCTGCAGCCAATAATTCCTGTAGTGAATGTTTATCCGCAGGAAAATTCTGGAAGAAAAAGTAAATTTATACAAAGTGTGTTCTTAACATATTTCAAAATATTACCACCTAAATAATGGAAAGCATGTTTCTTATTTGATAGGAAATATTGAGAAACTCACCTGAGATGCTTCAGCAAGATGTTGCTTGGACAAAATCTAGATACTTCTAAATTCTAGCTTCACTTCCATGTGCATTCAGTCATGGAGGTTGTAAAATTGAGTTTCTTGCATTAATTATATGGGGTAATTAGGGGGTAATTAGCTATTCTGGAACTGTAATTCGACTCTGCTTTGCAATATAAGCAAACTATATTGTAAAATAAATTCTTGTATATTTATATCTGTGTATTTGAATCTTAAATTAGCATTGCATTTTAGTTAATAGAATTAGAAAAAAAGGACATTTAACAATAATGCATGTTTGGTTGTCATTTAGAATAACTATGCCACACATAGGCCTAGTCAGAATTATAGCATGCCTATATTATGACACTGTGCTACATGTAGATCCATAAAATTTGTAAGTTGGACCTATCTACTTGTCTATCAAGTTATCTAGTTGTCTAGTTGTTTAGTTATCTAGTTATTTATCTTGTGATCTATCTTGTTATCTATCTAGTTATATATCTAACTATCTATCTAATTATCTATCTAGTTATCCGTCTAGTTATCCATCTAGTTATCTATCTAGCTAGCTATCTAGATATCTAGCTAGCTATCTAGATATCTATCTATCTATCTATCTATCTATCTATCTATCTATCTATCTATCTATCTATCTATCTATCTATCTATCTATCTATCTATCTATCTACCTATCTATCTACCTACCTACCTACCTACCTATCTATCTATCTATCTATCTATCTATCTATCTATCTATCTATCTATCTATCTATCTATCTATCTATCTATCTATCTATCAATTGTTAGTTAGTTTGTTAGATAGTTAGTTTGATGATTAGATTATTAGACAGTTACCTTAAGCAGAGTTCAGATAACCTATATGAGAAGGCATGTGCAACTCAAATTAACATTGTATTTTAAGTCTCAGAATGGTTTGATCAGTGATAATAAATTCATAGATCAGGGCAGGGAGCTGTAAGGACATCTCCCTGTTCAGGGTTAGGTAGTCAAGACTAGAAACACCCATTGAGGCACCAGGGGTTTATGTGTACAGATTAGGATTTTAAGAGTCTATATTTGTAAACTTTCTCCTGCTTAATTATCAATTTTGTCTGACTTTCCCACTGGGCACGTTTCATTGGGTTTGGTAATTCAGGTGTGAAATGCAGTGGATCCTCACCTGGTTATGCAATGATTTGCAGTGCTATGCAAGGGTACGCAAGGATATGCAGTCAAATGCATGCAAACATGTATAACCACGCTGTGAGGGCAGAAAAATTAAACATGTTTAATTTGAACGCAGTGGGGCTGCATATGAACTTGATAGGCAGAGCAACGCAAGCAAGTAAGCAAGCCTATGTAAAGCAAGGCAATCCAATTGCAAAGCTATGTAATGCCTATGCATTCATAAGTGTCAATATGTATTGATAATTATGCAAGCAAAATTGAGTTTTGATTCTAATTCGTTGAGTTAAAAGGATGCAAGAGGCTGTTTGGGAGAACAAAAGAACGTATTATACAGTGACAGTCACATGTACCAGTATGTATAGGCCTATGTATGCAGAGCTATTGGAAGCCTATGCCAAGGCATTGCAGAGTTATGGCTAGTTCTCACGGAGACGTAACAGAGGGTTCTTGTCGCGTCGCTTCTTGCTTTTCCAGGAAAGAGGGAGGTTTTTAAACTACATTCAACAATTCGGCGACGATATTTTCGTCTACGGCGCTTCTTAAACTTCCTCGCCAAAAGTTCCTAGAAGTCACATGACCTTATGGTGAGGCAAGAAGTTGCTTCACGAAAGATTCAACCGGTTGAATCTTTGCGAAGGAAGAAACCACGATGCAAGAGACCAGAAAGCCCCCCAAAATGATTGGGTGAAGTTAGAGACAGCTTGGGCGAAGTTAGAGACAGGTTGGGCGAAGTTAGAGACAGGTTGGGCGAGGCTACTTATCATTGAGTCAATGGAACTTCGGCGAAAAAAGACAACAACTCGCCGACACAAACAGGCTGTTGAAACGCCGAAACAGCTACTTGCTTGGCCGTAACAGGTATTTGCTTGGGCGTAATTGAACATTAGGACGAAGTAAGAGGATGCTAGGGCGAAGAAAGAGCATGCTAGGGCGAAGAAAGAGACTCCTTGGGCGAATCTAGTTTAACATTGAAGCAATGGAACTGCGTCGAGGCTCCTGACAACTCGCCGACACAAGTGTCTTCTTGCCTCGTCCGTAATTACGAGCGATTCGGCGTAAAAAACGAGTGCCTCGTCGTCCTAGGATCAATCTACGACGATGAATAATCTTTAATTGATTATATAATTGTCCAAAAATGGCTTGAAACGCCGAAATTGGGCGAAACTTGATTTCCTGGCACCTCTACAACTTCGCCGTCACTTAACCACGCTCGTGTGATCTAGGCATTATGCATCCTTCTGCAGCTGCTACGCAATTCATTAATTATCATGGTTATCTGTGTTCAAAAGAAACGTGTGTACCATTGCATTTGGAAACTTTCTATGATTTTTCTAATTATGCCATGAAACGTGGCTAAATGCACCCAGTGGGAAAGGGGCTTTTTGTAAGTATTGTACACGTTGTTAGTCCGTAAGAGCTAAATAAAATATGTGTACAATGACTCTACAAGAATGACAGATTGGGCCTTCTATGCATAGGACCCAGAGGAGCAGGGGGGGGGGAGGATCAATAAACTGGTTGAAAAACAGTTATTGTTTGTTTGGGATAGGGTAAAATGAATAAATTTCATTGCACACTTTACATATACAGCATATATTATTTAACAAAATGAGCAAGAAACTGATATCTATCTATCTATCTATCTATCTATCTATCTATCTATCTATCTATCTATCTATTCGTCTGTCTAATTTTACTATGCATGATATTGCATGGTAATTTTAACATGTGAAAGATTGGACGGACCTGAGAGGAAACACCATGTTATCTGTGCTGCTGCACTGCCAGAAGTGACAAAATGTTGTGCTTTTCAATTTTAGTAAAAAGCTCATTGCACAGCAACGGAGGTAGATAGAAAGATGATTTTTGGAGCAAAAGATGCGCATATTAACGAGCTAAGTGGATATTAGCTTCCTGTTATGGTTGTGTAATTTTCGTCTTCGGAATAAAACATTAAGTGGCCAAAAAACTGCATTTTCCAACACTTTTTGTGTTTAGAGGTATACAATCTGCCATAAATTTTGAGGAAAATAATTTTAACAAAACCCATCATCAGGTATGTCATCTGTGGATTCCAAAAGTGTAAAACATTTGTTTATGGGTGAAATAGTTGTTGATTAATTACGAGATACATTTCAACATGCAAGTCAAAAGAAACACAACTGGCTTTTGTGCAATATTTGTTACCTTGGTGCCATGAAAACTGATAGTGCACTCAGTGCTGGGTGATAACAGTATAATATTGCATAATAATTTGGATTAACATTCTATGATTAAATCGCTTGAAAATTGCATGATTAAATATATTGAAATTGGATTTTTTCTGTATTGTGATACAAGAAACATTGAATTTGCTTTAAAGTATTTTTATCTAGGGATACACAGCCATTCTGTCATAAGTTTAATCCAAAGCTTCAAGTCTTCTTTTACATTCGTTGCACAATGGTTGCTTTTATGCAAATTCCATATAAAATTTAATTTGCAGTTTTAAGATTATAAATTTACAAATCTTTCTGTGACCATAATGTCAAATGTACAAGTTTCATTATTTGTTTTACATATTTTCATGACATGGGAATAATGTTTTTTCCATGTTAAAGAAATGCGTTTTCAAAAAACATATTTCTAACATTTTCTTGAAACATTTTTTTAACGCCAAAGCCAGATGTTAAATCGATATTAAAACTTCACCAACATTCATTATGTCACAATAATGTATTTTGTGCAATACAGAAACCTGTTTTCAGGTAACATATTTTCAACATTTTCATTAAACGTTTTTTTCACGTGAAAGAAACACGTTTTTAAAAACATATTTCTGACATTTTCTTGAAACATTTTTTCAATGCTCAAGTCAGATGTTAAATCAACATTAAAACCTTACCAACATTCATAACGTCAGAATAATGTATTTTATGCATTACAGAAACATATTTTCAGGTAACATATTTTCAACATTTTCATTAAACGTTTTAAATACGTAAAACTTCAACGGTTGGAATAACACGTTTTTCATTAACATTGAAATTGGGTTAAAAAAACGTTGTCAAATAACGGTTTGAGCACCGACCGCTATAAAACCGTTGAAAAACCGTTTGTGTTAAAAGTTAAAAGAAAAGACAACTGCATTGTTCAATTCAATTTGGTTGCTTGTGTGATGCCTTTTCAGTGCTTCTTGCTCATAATCACAGCATCAACAAAAGTCTGGACGAAGGCTGGAACCAGCAAAAAGCCAAATTTCATCTTTGTAAATGCGGTGTTCAAGGTTGGAACTTGCAACCACACACGGCTCTTCTCTGTTGTCTTTCCATGCCCTCACTGGCTCTGACTCCACATCATTTCTGGCTGGACATAGCAAGAGAACTGCCTTTGGCATTTTACTTGAAAAATCTAAGCTATTTTCTGATCTTGGGAGAGGTTCATTGACCACTAAGTTACTGCTAAATTTTGAGTTGTTCATTTGTAAAGTGTACAAACTGATTCCACCACCACAGATGAAGCAAGGTCAGTGTTGTTTAAGAGAGGACACAAGGCTGAACACTTTCCCCTAGCAATCAGATGCCCTTAAGTTCCATATCATGAGGGCTCATCATTGGAGTATGGTGTGGCTGAAAGTATAAGAGTCATGTCCTGAAATTATACCTCCAACTGAAAGTGGTTGGATAAAAGATCAGAATATACTAAAGCCTGTACTTTCCACACTTGAACCTGTCCAGACAGATGTCTACAGCTTGTAAGCTGCCAGAAAGAGTGCTCTACAGTTCGATGTGGCGGCTGTAAATCATAGTTGCCATGCCTTGACAGTTGCAAATGTCATAGGCAATGCTTGAACAATTAACTTCATATGAATGATTAAATTTAAGGAAAATATAAAGGCTCCAGCAGGTCCACTAAACATAAACCTTTCCTTTAAATTAAGAGTTGGATCTGTTCCTTGCTTTGGATACAAAAGATGACCAAATGTTAGTCTGAGAACACCCTGGCAGATATTTTCTTTTCTGAAGGTCTACCAAATCTTTTACCCACTTAATTGGAATCAAGAAGATTCACTACCACAACTGGAAACTGAACTAACCACTGTGCCACCCTGCCAGTGGTGGTAATTTGTGTACAGTTCAACAGAATTTGGATTTGCTCGTTACTTTGGCAAGGTTACAACTATGAAGTAAAAAGTACATGTAATTTTTGGTGACCATCTTGTTTTTGGTCATTATAAGTTCTGATTATTAATGAAATATTGCTCTGAGGTATTTGGAAACATTCTTATTAGATTCCTCATCTGCCAAAACATGGAAAAAGACTCAAAGATCACCTCTCTAATGCAATTAACAGCCAAGTTATGCTTATATGAAGCAATTTCGGCGGCCATATTGTTTTTCGTCATTATAAGGACTGATTGTTAATGAAATATTGCTCTGGGACATTTGGAAATATTCTTATTAGATCCCTCATGTGCCAAAACATAGAAAAAGACTCAAAGATCACCTCTCTGGTGCAATTAGGGGCCAAGTTATGCTTATATGAAGCAATTTTGGCGGCCATATTGTTTTTCGTCATTATAAGGACTGATTATTAATGAAATATTGCTCTGGGACATTTGGAAATATTCTTATTAGATTCCTCATGTGCCAAAACATAGAAAAAGACTCAAAGATCACCTCTCTAGTGCAATTAGGGGCCAAGTTATGCTTGAATGAAGTAATTTTGGCGGCCATATTGTTTTCGGCCATTTTGAGGGCTTAATAATGGAGATACGATCGGGCATCCTCAAAATTCGAAATCAGCATACTCAAATTGACTTATTCCAGGTGGATGCCCATTTCTACTCTAAAATGCCTCAACCACTTTAACTAAGGCCTTTTTCTGAATTTGGCTCCTGACTAAAATGTATATTTTCTAGTTTGAAGATAGCATAAGCCTATTAAATACTGGAACTTGAAAAGTGCTGCATAAGATTAAAATGAAGATACAATCAATGTACAGTATTGCCTCTCTGGTTGGTCTCTCGCACCCAATTGAATCATACAATGGACCTTTGCCCCTATCTTAGGCTATCTATTCCCACTCCATGAGCCTGAGGTGAGGGAGTGGGGGGGGGGGGGCAGGTGTTTTGCGTAATTACTTAAATGCCAAAATTGTATGATGACATACTGGTGAGAAAATTCCAGTGAAAAGTGACAGTGAATAATAACTTTGGCTTTTATATATTTTTAATTAACAGAAAATAATTATTCTACTTCAGCTTCATGTTTTATGTTTGTCTGAATTCCTGCACAGGTAGAATATGTGTATACAGGGAGATCATCCCGGAGATGTCCTTACCCGGGTGTCCTTACAGCTAGCTCCCTGGTATATATATAGGATAACCAGTGGCCAGGGGCGGACTGGTGGTATTTCAGGCCCGTGACAAAATAAGTTACGGGGCCCCTTGCATTATTATTTTTATTTGGGCATTATTCCAAAGTAGAAGGGCCTTTTCCAGCACCCTCTCACATTGCGGCCCTAATTTCAAAATTTGATTGTATCATGTTGTCATGACCTTGGTCCCCAAGCTAGACATTTTGGCTATTTTCTTGATTTTTTTAGCACCTTACATGGGCCCCCCTTACTGGATGGGCCCGTGGCAGCTGCCACTCTGCCACATAGGCCAGTCCGCCCCTGGCAGTGGCGGCTGCCGGGGGGGGACCCTTGGACTAATAACTCTGTGCATGGCAGTTACCAGGGTAGCTCCATGCTCTGTGTGATTGTTCCATGGGCCTACCGGTGAACAGGGCAAGAAAAAATGTGAATTTCCCTGCAATTTGATTAATTATGACAAAAATTTCCCAGCAATGGTCGAGAATCAAGCAACGAATTCCAAGTCAGAAATTAGAACTTTTTTTTTTTTAAACTTTCCCGTGAGATTTAGGGATTTTCAGTTAATGAAAAAAATTGGATCTTATGGTCTCACTAAGCCTCTCACTGGCCCAACAGGCCTGATTTCCTATTAAGTATACACACTAGTCTGGTGTGTGGACTCTTTTGAAGTCTGCTGTTGAAACGTGCTGACTCAGAAATAAATACAAATAAATATAGATAAATGGTGAGATAGATAGGCCTAAAGGGAGGGACATTAATTGTTCTGAGACATGAACTGTACTTTAGGCCTCTGTTTATTTATATTATGCCTATATCACTGATCAAGATCAATGCTTTTTGAAATAATTAAATGTGAGATGGCTATATAGGCTATATAGATCAACATAATTATAGGCCTACGTAAAGGATATCTTGAGAAGAAAATTCATATATATATGAAATCCAGCGGGTGAACAGCTAGTAATTATTTGTGTTTTTTCTTTTTTGCCCCGAAGAATTGGGTGGAGGCCACTTGGGGATGGGGGGGGGGGAGTGACAGGGAGTGACCTTCAGCAATGTTCTGCTGCCGCATAAGAAACCCCAGAAAGAATGACCTACTTTGACCGTGATTCCCTAGAGGGGGGGGATGTCTGTATAGGCCTACACGCTACATAGGCCTACTTGTTTTAGTTGAGTAAAATCAATTAAATATAGGCATTCGATGCTTTTTTTTTTCATTTAACTATCTATAAGTTGATAAATTTATTGTGTTGAGTCAGCATAAACTTACATTTTAATTGGTTTTCATTATTATTTTTGACTGCAGTTTAACCCTGGCTAGAATGTAGACAGCATTGAATGATTATGGGCCTAAATGGGCTATCCTATATGGTCAAATGATTATGAGCAATCCTATATATATGGCCTCTTTGACTTTTGTACCTTTTAGAGTCAATGGCCTGGAACTTCTCACCAAGGAATCTACGGGAATTAGGCCTAATGATCCGATGGCCTCCAAACAAGGGGGGGCAGTCTTGAAGGTTGCGAGGGCAATCGACAGGAGGCTACGTCGGTATAATTATCATTGTGAAATTTTCACCGGTAGGCTAAAATTGGCAAATTATCGGTACTGTAGATGCCTATATATATCAGCTATAGGCCTATGTGACAGCCTCAGCCCTCCCTTTGCAGTGTATTGGCTGAGTGCACTCCACTCGCTTGGATTTTTTTCGCGCCACCCAGGGCAGCTGCAGGCTGATTATTATGACGTCATTGCTCTCTCTGCTAGCGAGTCAAATTTTCGTGTCGCCACGGTCGTTTAGTGCAGATTGACAACCTGAACTAGCAAAGAAAATAAATTAGTTACAATATTATTTGTTTACACAAAGAAACAATCATATTTAGTGTGTGTACTCAAGATATTTTTCGTTAAAAAAAAAAGCTAAAAAAAAACAGTGCTGCCACCTGAGTTTTGGGCGCGAACTAAGT
The DNA here is from genome assembly GCA_026936325.1 of Platynereis dumerilii. NCBI lineage: Eukaryota > Metazoa > Annelida > Polychaeta > Phyllodocida > Nereididae > Platynereis > Platynereis dumerilii. Next base: position 10,108,722 of record JAPTHN010000004.1, read on the forward strand.
AGATTCCCGAAAACGGTTTGGCTTCCCACATGTGACCAAACTGCCACTGAAATTTGGAGTTCTGCAAGGTTTCAATATTAGCACTAATCCTCTTCAATTCATACATCCCTCCATTAAGCAAAGTTGCTGAAAAAAAAGTTCAAAGACCAAACGTATGCTGATGACCAACAAATTATTCTCTCTTTCAAACTAACTTTCTTAGATCAGGAAAATGTGGTAGTTAAAATGGAAAAGTGTATTGCTGAAATCAGGAAATTTCTCCATGAAAACAAGCTTTGTAACAATGGAGAACAAACTGAACTACTGCTCATTGGCAATCCACACCAACTTAATAAACTCGAAGTATCACCAAGTCATGTTGACGATGTAAAAATTAGTGCGGCCGAACATATCAGAAATCTTGGTGTAATCTTTGACAAAAAAATGACAAAGGAAAAACAAGTCTACAAAATGTACTGGGATGCCAATTTCAATCCAAGAAATATTTCAATAATCAAGAAGTCTTTGCATTAGGAAACTTGCAAAACAGTAATCGACCAATGCTCTTGTGACTCCTCACCTAGACAATGGAAATGGTCTTCAATGTGGAACATCAATCGCTTCATGAATAAACAAGTGGCCGAAAACTCAACACTTCAACTCATTCAAAAATTGAATAAGCGTGACTGTGTAAGGCAGCAAGTTGGCTTCCTGTTCTGGCTAGAATACAAAACAAGCAAAATATCGTGATTCAGTGAAAATCTAAATGTAACTGTAATCTGAGAAGCAATGTCAAAATGCTCTTCAGTGAATCAACTTCCTACAATAAAAACAAGTAGAGACAGAGCCTTTTTCGCATGCTACTCCAAAACTTTGGAACCCACTGCCAGAGTCAAGGCCTCTAAAACTCTCGACGGCTTCAAGAGAAATCTCAAAACTCACCTGTTTAAGAGCTTCTACAAGGAGCGGACTGGTGCCATTTTGACCCCACAGTGGCAGCTCCAGGATTTATTTGTTGGGGAGCTGAAGAGGGGCTTCTCCACTATTTGGTGAGACTGCCATGCAATAACTAAGTAAAACCTGTTATCAATGCGCATTTTTAATCCAGCACATTTTTAAGCCAGCGCATTTCAACAGATTCAGTATCCCCCCCCCCCAAAAATGTACTTGTATGAAAGTTGGACTCACTGTCTATCATAGTTATAGCAGACCCTAAGTGTGAATACACCTTATTTTATCAACAAATTTGAAATATGTCTTCAAGTTCATTTGGTCTCAAAACATTAATTTTTATGTTGTTTTTCTTTATAATCTAACTGGACAATGCTAAAACTTTGCATAGGGAACTAGGGTGTTTGGTTTGCTCATTATTATGGACAAATGTAATTGATCATTTTCGGTACTAATTTGCAGCAAGGACAACCATAACCATGATTGTACATGTCATACTCGGCCACAAACTAGCAACGAAAGATTCTTTTTATGGCACAAGAATGACAATTTGTTATTTGTCCGCCTTTTTTATTTCCTTTGTGAAATTATTTTGTTAAGTCGGTCGGTATCAATATTTAAAAGTAGTTCAGAGGTAAGGCACTAACAGAATAGTTCAAGAGCAAGAACTTTTATCGGGATCAAACCCATGTTGGCATGGCTTTACCTTTTAAGAAAGAAGTGATGGCTCGAGTTTAGAGTAGATATTCCAAATAATTCATTTGAAGATCTAAACTGTACCACACAGTCCCTTTCATTGGTTTACATGGGCGAATACAATGGGGACCTAGGGGTAGACCTATGAGTCAGTTGAAAATCAAATCATGACTGACCAAACAGGAATTCAACTGATTGATTCAACTAATTGGCAGAATTCAACTCTAACTAGTTGAATAAATTACAACCGACAAAATTCAACTTTAGAAAAAAAAAATTTTTAAGGAAAAAGCGAAAGGCAAGATTGCCCAACACTTGGATTTTCATTTTGTTAATTACAATCATTTAAAAAATTTGTTTGTAAAGAAAAAACAATAACGACAACAGATCAAACTCTTGTTATCCACTTCCAAAATGATCAGAGCAGGGAGGGGCATGCAGCCCCCCTCAACTTTGAGATGTGATTTGACCTACTTATTGTGGTTGATTATTTGAATGCTTATGTTGTAAGGTAGGGATCACTTGACTCTACTCATAACTAATGAAACAAATGTCTACCAATTTTAATAAAGGAGCTACGGCCATTTTTGTAAAAAATATAAAATGGCCTTCTTACCCCACCCATCGGGCAATGAGTTCTTCTGTCATTTTTAAGGCATTCTATAAATTTTTTCTGAATTTCACAATTCTTGTGTTCATACATTTATTTTTTAATATTTTTTTACCTGTTTCAATTTCAGCCAAATTTTTTCTATTTTACTTACAGGGTTGCCACTGGTCAGGGAAAAGTCAGGGAAATTCAAGGTCAGGGAAAAGTCAGGGAGCTTTGAAATTAGTCAGGGAAATCTGTGATTTTGCAAAAAGTCAGGGAAATAACACCTTGGTCAGGGAAATTTTGCATAAAAACGAATTCACGACACAAAAGTTGATGGTTTCATGATAAGAAAAACAGAAATGTATGAAATTTGCAGGTCTAACCTGTTTGATGGGTATGAAGCGGCCTTAAAATCAGGAATCTATAGCTTGAGGCGTCTAGAGTCCGCAACCTAGCATCATCCATTTTCATTTAGTTTCAAATGGAAACATCAATTCGTGAAAGCCCGCGAATAGCGATGCCGAAATTTGGGCGAGAGCCTTTTTGTGGTCAGGGAAAACTTGTTTCGAGACAGGGAAAAGTCAGGGAAAAGTCAGGGAATTTCGAAATCTGACTCGAGTGGCAACCCTGTACTTAGCTATTCTCTCAAGATTTAAGGTAAAGTACACATTATTAAATGGTTCCTGAAGCAGCTTCGAGGCCTCAGTGAAGGGGGCCTCATGCCCCATACCATGTGGGGTCTCTTGCCCCAAACCCATATATTTTTTTTAATTTGACCTCTGTATTTTTAGCTAAATTCAAAAAACATGATCGTAAAGTGAAGCAATGCAGATATCCATTGCTTTTGAAAATTTCCAAAGTTATTTCTGACAACCCCTGTCAAAGAATTAATCAACGTTACAAAAACCACGCACCTTTTTTTTTTAATTTCTACTATGGTTTGGTGTTGTTTGCTCTGAAAATGTGTGACATCACCTAAAAGCCTTTATTTAGCTTCAATCCTATCAATAACAAAACACCAAAAAGGTAAGTTTAGATATAACCCTGGGGGGGTCTCTCATTTAACCAGGGCTTCTTGCCCCGCCCTACACTAAATCAGATGGTTTTCGCTTGTGGATATGCTTTCTCTCTCAGATTGTTTGTTTGTAAATTTATTAATAGGCCCCAGAAAAAGCCGAGGCTTATCTGGTGGGGCCTTAGATACCAAAAGATATGTATACATAAAAAACTTAAAATGAAGTACGACATATAATAAGTAACATTATTGAATTTAGGATTTGAATTTTTGAAAAAAATATAGTATGAATGACAAAATTGAAATACGGTTACTATGTGATGCAATTCTTTACTTTGGCAAATGTTATTATTTGTTTATTCTATTTGAATATTGATTTTTAATGTTTTGTTGTTTTTCGTAACATGCTGAATGATTCACTCTTTCCTCAGTAGTTTTTTATATAGTGGCAGTGCACAGATTTTTTGAAGGATTGTATTGATTGATTGGTTAAGTCTTCATTCGATTCCATCAACAAAGCATTCCATATTTCACTTCCTTTAAATACATGTACAGGGTGGTAAAAAAAAACTTTACACTTCTGAATTATTATTTGAATTGTGATCATTGTAAAAATTACTTGTTTTTAAATACAAAAACAACATGTACAGCAATTAAAGAACAACCTTTCTAGAGATAAATTATTCAATATTGGACTGATGACTTTTCTACAGTGGGCCTAAATGACGAAGAGGTGTCAAAAACGATACTTTGTGTCAGTTTTTCCCACACAAACTTACTTGAAGCCTTCATTGGGCAACTAAGGTCTGTGGTGTCTTGCAGGGATCTGCCTCTAAATTTGCCCACCCAGAATAATCACATTGATTGAGATCTTGTGATAATAGGGGCCATATTGTCCTGGCGAGAAACTTGGCAGGGCAAACCTTGATCCACTTCTGGGTTTTCCATGGGAGTGAGGTTGTTGCCCCATCTTGTTTGCAGGTCAAATTACTTGTAGCACTGTATGTCTTATCTATTCAGGGCTTCAGATGCTCTTTATAGATGTTAATGTGTACTTTTCCTGTGATTTTAACACCCTGATCATCAACCTTTAGACAGCTTTGTTTGGAAATCTTATAATGGCCATAGTGCATGCTGAACTTGGTCTAGCACCTTGTGGTTTGCACTGAACTCTTCTCATTTTCATTTTATTTTGTATTTAATTCATCTTGTGAAGCTCAGTTGCTTCAAAATTGCTGATTGGCCATGACCAACCCAGAATAGTAAAAACGCAGAAGCATTCATTGCCTCGATTTTGTCTACTATGAAAAAAGTTTTAATCATTAACCAATTATCCAAAGATCTAGCATACTTGGCTTGTATATACAATAAGTACCCAGGCACTGGCTCAATCATGGAAGCCTGAAAAATGACATATCAACTGTAAAGTTTTTTTGTGACCACCCTGTAGCTTATTTTGTTTTTAGCTTGTTGGGTTTTCACTCTAATCTACATGCAATAATTTTGACTGATGAGTTTCTCTATTATTTATTTCCTCATTCCTCTTGAAATAGTCATCGAACACACTAGGCAACAGCTTCTTTCTTTGTTTATGAACAAATTGGTCAACAGTGAGCTAATACAAATCTCTGACACTAAGTAAATTATTTTGAGAAAGTATTTGTTTGTTGGGGTGAGGAAATCCAGTCCAAGTAGCATCTTTATTGCTTTATTTTGAAGTACTTGTACTCTTTTGAGGGGAGTTTTGCTTGCTATTCCATATAGTTGACTTCAATACTTAATTTTAGAGTGTATATAATATATGCATAATAGTGCTTAGTTTTGTCATTTCTTGGCATCCATTTTAATTGAAAAATTCTACCTGACTTTGGAAAAACACACCAGATGTGATTGACCGAGTTGAAAATGAAATTCAACTGACTCTTTCAACTTATTCGACTGACTCCGGGGTCTATCTTGGGGGCCAGTCCGTCCCTGGCTTCCACAAATAAATCCATCATGCACGAGCGCTAGTTTACTGGAATAAGCACTATGTAAATGCAAGTTATTATTTTTATTATTATTAAATTTTTTAATTTCACTTGATGCACAGGATCATAGTATTTCCAAGTCGGCTTTCAGTGTCACCAATTAAGAAAAAATCTAGAACAAACTGATGGAAAATTTTCAGGAATCCACTTGGCTACAAGTGCAGCCCAATGAGTCGCATAGGGCGTAGGGTATATATGCTACAGGAAAGCCCTGAAGAATAAAAGACAATGAACAGCCTCCAGCATTGATATAGAAATGAAATTTCATGCAGGCATATGGAGCAAAAAATGAGGTCTAACGACAAGTATGTGCATTTACCTTTCTCTAAAGGGCCGTTCTGGTCATAAATGCCTCATGACAATTTATAAGAAACATTTGCATACAATAAGATTTGTTGCAAGCATGCAAAGGGGATCATTCAAGAAAAAGTAATCTTACTTCGACATTGCAGGTCATCCACTGTCACATATGTCCATGGTTTTCCTGAGCAAGAATCCCGTTCCACTGTAATACCTGTGTTCAACTTTGCCCAGCAGATGTTCTTATCACAAGGAAGAGGGTTGCTGCCAAGTAAAATTGTCAATCCTGTACAACTTGTTCCACGGCAGTAGGTGTAGGCATTCTCGACCTTTGTCAGCTGGTTATTCTGGAGGTCAAGATAAGTCAGTTGAGGCATGTGTTGAATGTTGCTCATGTCGAAGTGGGTCAGTGCATTGTGAGATGCATGCAGAGTTTTCAATGCAGGCAGCTTCAGGACACCATTAACTTGTTTTAGACCATTGCCAGATAGATAGAGAAACGTTAATGCATTGGCTCCCTCCAGTTTTGCTGCATCAAGTGTTTCTATTTTGTTGCCGTCCAGATTGAGAAATCTGAGGGTTGAAGCTGATCTGGTCACATTTGGGATGGCTGTAATCTGGTTGACATTTAGATAGAGATCATTAAGATGAGAATAACGGACCACTTGGTCCCAGGTTGCATTGGAGATCTGACAAGAATACATGTTTAGTCTTCTCAGTGAGTTGTCAATAGCTGGAAAATACAGTACAGTTTTTAGAGGGTTCCCGTCGAGAAAAAGATATTCCAGGGGATTGTTGTCAAATGCATCAGGAGAGATGCTACCGATGTTGTTGTGGGACAAGTACAGCTTCTTCAGCTGAAGCAACGATGAGAAATCGGTTCCGGTGATCATTGTCAGTTTGTTATATTGTAGATACACTGTTACAGAAGTTACAGGAATGTTGGTTGGAACAGCCGTCAATCCAGCACTCTTGTTGCTGTATATAGATGCTTGAGCCTCATCCATCAAGGAGATTAACAGCATCAACCCCAGCAGCAACAGTAGATCATGCAACGCCATGATGACAAACCTATAATGAAAACATTCATTGATTAGATTAAGGATCAAGTCAACGTTGATCAAGGAAGGAAATTTCACATTAGAAAATTTCTGTTGTCTGAGGTCAAATTTCCTAAAAAATTTGAAAGTCATGTACCAAGTGACAGGAAATCAATATCTGGAAAAATATTATAAAAGAAGCAAGTTAGCATTGATCAAGGAAGGAAATTTCACATTAGAAAATTTCTGTTGTCTGAGGTCAAATTTCCTAAAAAATGTGAAAGTCATGTACCAAGTGACAGGAAATCAATATCTGGAAAAATATTATAAAAGAAGCAAGTTAGCATTGATCAAGGAAGGATATTTCACATTAGAAAATTTCTGTTGTTTGAGGTCAAATTTCCTACAAATGTGAAAGTCATGTACCAAGTGACAGGAAATCGATGTCTGGAAAAAGGTTTTAAAAGAAGCAAGTTAGCATTGATCAAGGAAAGAAATTTCACATTAGAAAATTTCTGTTGTCTGAGGTCAAATTTCCTACAAATGTGAAAGTCATGTAACAAGTGACAGGAAATAATATGGAAAAATATTATATAAGAAGCAAGTTAGCATTGATCAAGGAAGGATATTTCATATTAGGTCAGATTGCTGTAATTACGCAAGACATTGTGTAAAAGTGATATTCCAAGCAACATCAGTTTAAGGGAAGTTCACCAAATGTCAACTAAATGCCAAACACCGCCTATATAAGCCAAACAGTACTGAAAAGAAACTGTTGTAGAACACTCCACCAATTATTAACTTCATGTAGTTATCGCCATCTACTTTATACAGGTGGGAGTGATGTTTTCCTAAATTTCTAGAAAACTGAATTCCAGGCCATTTCAGTTGGCACATTGAGACCATTGATTTTCAGTTAAAAGTTATGTATATCGTTTGATCATCAGCCCACTTTGTTTGGCTTTTAGCCTAAATTTTTAGTGCTTTCCAAAATATAAATTTTCAGGATAGTAATTATAGCCTCTTCCCCCCCGCCCCCCGCTGGCCATAAACAGTGCACCTGTGTCCTGTGATAATCCACACATAAGATTACTAATATTCGGCTGGCCATTTTATTGTCCACAGAAACTTGACAACAAAGGCCAAAAGCATTGATTCTTCTTCACAGTGATTTGTGTGCACAGCTAGATGTATTAAGGTTAGACGCAGCATTAAATGACATAACCAGGAATATAGGTACAAAAATTTAAGTTACACCATCGTATTAAGCGGGAAAAGAGAAATAGGCATAGCCACAAGACGAAACATGGGTCGTAAAAGCATTTTTGTATTGCAGGCCAGAAGTAAAGCCCATGTCTATAGAGTGAATTGCAGAAAATGCCGAAGTGGATATGTATCTCAAGTCTCAACACAGGAGATATTAAGCTCTGAAATTTCCCTTCTTAATGCCTGGGATGGTCCCCTTTGAAATAGCGTTTTCTGTTGAAAATTACACGACACTTTATTTTAACCCTTTGGGGCAAGAATCTGTATGCATTCCCATGCTACAAGCCGAAGGACATAGGCAAATAGAATCTGTTTCATGTGAGGTATGTTCCACTCCACTGCCATTCAACGTCTGCTCAAGAATCCCAGCAGAAAACTTTCTCAGTAGTCAGTGGTATAATTCCTCTAAATTCACATTTATGACAAAGAAAACACCTGGATGTCCCATACATGACCTTCTCTGGTACATTTTCTTGATATCACACATGCCAGGTAGTGTTGACAGTTGTTTTAAGCAACACAATTAACCAAAAAATCAATCTTAAATCCGAGTTCCACACTGAACTGCACACAAGTTATATTGTTGTCACATTAGATACCCCACCTCAAACACTTATTTTCACACTACATTTACAGAATAACAAGTTTATTTTGGTACAAAATTTTCATATCAAATTAGTGGATTTAGAATTGTGTAGAAGTGTTATAAAAATTGAAGTGAGGACATTCAAGCATATTAACACAAATAGAAAATTCACATATTTCAGTAAAATCCAGTTTAGCTGGAACAAAGAACATGTTGACTTGCAAGTGAATTATTTATGAAAAAACTGTAACACACATTCAGTCAGTGTACTCATTTATGAAAACACTAGGATTAAAGTGATAAGAGAAAATAAATTACTCATATCAATTTAAAACAATTGTAAAACAAGGGACTAGTGTTATCTTAATTTCAATCAATCAACCATGAGATACGCATCTGTATGCTGATTGGTGATAAGTTTCAGTAAGGCTTATGAATGAATAGTGATTGACCTGGCCCACAAATTGCAAGTCCAGACCGCAACATTTCTTTTTATATGACTGTCTGCATGAGATGCTTTAGGGAGTTTCTACTTCCACATTGATATTAAAATTCCAACTTATCAACCAATTTACATTCATACAATTTGGACACAACCTGAGCATAACACAGTTTTAATTGGTTGACGCCTACAGTGGATGTACAAGGCATATGTGCAATATCTGTTTTTAGCAGACCTCTTATAAGAGGAGCTGCTTATGACATTGAACTTCTGCCACATCTTGTGGGTCAAGTTTCTGCTGCCTACTCTCTTCAATCATATTGCCATTTACCATGTATCATGTGATGGGCCTCCACGTGAAGTGATCAACTTTTGGTTCATGTTATTATTGTTTTCATAGCTACGTGTTTTTCAAGTTTGCAATTTGTTTCATTCCAAAACTGTAATGTCAGAGATTAAGTTGAATAATTTTGTTTATTACAAGCGCAGATTTCAGGAAACTGACGAAGTGCATGGATGATGTATGTTTAGCTTTCCCTGGCTGAACGATGCTTCAATGAAGTATAACTGAGCCATACCAACTACTGAGCTTGAAAGGAGAGTTGCAATTACTGACAACAAAAGTTTGAAATTGTGATGACCAGCGTCTTGTGAAAAACAGCAACACAGTTTGTTTACAAAACAATGAGACTCTTTTGTTGAGGTGTAACACTCAGCTTACACATGCGTTGTTTGTTGTGGTTGTGCACCAGTGGCGTAGCCAGAAATCCATGAGTGGGGGGGCCAAGGGGGGGCCAGGGTCTGAACTAGGGGGGCCAAACTTTCGCGGTATTTTTGCGACATTTTTGCAGCATTTTTGCGGCATTACATGGATAAAAATTGACACAGCGTTAAAGCCTTCTTTACAAATGACTTAGCAATGTTGACCATCTTATCTTTTGTGACTGATAAACAAAATATTTAACCACACATTTCATACTTACACTAAATTAGTTATGAACTGTCAAAAAATAATGAAAATGATTCCATGGTTCCGAAATTAAAAGTATAAAAATGGCACCTCATCAATTATCATGAGTCACAATCTTTTGCAGTGAGTCACAATCTTTTGCAGTGAAAGTCACAATATTTTGAAGTGAAATGGTCCTCTTGTTTTTTTTTTTCGTTTTTTTTTTTTTTTTTTTTTTCATAACTGTCTTTGCAAGTTTTAGTATATTCCTGCTAGGAATGCCCTCTTTTTCTTATATATTAGGTCTAAATCAAAAATTTATGAAAGTCCTTTTGATGGAAACCTACCCAACTCCTTAAATAGGCCTAAAAGGTAGTAGCATTTTGTGCAAATGACAGAAATACCAAAAAATTTAGTGAAATTCCATGCACATATGAAAAATTGAGCAGTTTTTAAAAATCACTCTGGTGAATCAGATCTGTTTAATTAGAAAACTTTCAAAGGAGCATTATTTCTTTAACTGAGCAATGGCGCCGGAAAGATTTCCTCAAAACACCCTGATTTAAAATGTTGCATGGAATCTCTAGATACATAGGCGTACTGGAAGGGGGAGTAGTCACACTCCCCCCCAAAAAATTTGGGAAACACTTAGATTCGGGCAAAAAAATTCAGGCAGATAATTAAATAAACATAATTAACAATCAATAGTTACTTCCGAAGAGAGGTTGTGTATCACACAATTCAAAACCTTTTCACATTTTTGACGGATGTTTTCTTTTTAAATTTGTAAATCTTTTTGGCATCTTGCAGAGCACGAGTGAATAGGCCCATGGCAGTTGCCACTTTGTCACAAAATACTGTGTGACCCAATATTTGTAAGTTGCCGCTCTACCCGCTCACATATGTAAGATACAAGATCTATGAGAAATAAGGAGTAGTGCTGTTTTGTCATTGAGGTCACCCAGATCATGGAATATTGAAGTTCAAAACAGAATAAAGAAAGAGACAATAGCAATCAATTATGAGATGAAATAATCACGTTCCGAGAAAGGTTGGTTTAGGAAGCGTTTCTGATATCTAGTAGAGTAGGAGTGACATCTGACTTTGCTACACGCAGAGGGTGCTCACTTAGGAGGATGCAGAAACAAATCTTGAGTCCAGGTGTTATTCAACATAATTGACCATGTTGTTCAAAGTCTTGCTAACCATGTTTCACAAGATCTCGAGGGTGAAATTCTGCTGTTTAAAAGAGTCTTCCTTGTACACTTTTTAAAGTGATTCGGTTTGATTTCAAAAGGACCAAGAATTATTTGACAATGCAGATTTTAAGATACACAAGGTAGGCTGTGTATTGTAGTACTTGAATTGATTATGATGGAAATACTAACTGGTACTTTGATGTTTCTTAATTGGACAGACTCTTCAGTAAAGCCAAGTTTTTTTTCGTGTGCAGTTCATGAAAGATGTTTTACTGTGTCCGTGAAAGTGTGAAGTTTCCTTCAATTTGGCATTTGAATTAAAAACAATTTTTTTAAATTTGTGCCTATTTTCTTTGAAGTAAGCTTCACACATTCACAGACACAGTAATTGTTCATGAACTGCACATATTCTCTGGATGCATGATTAGAGTTGTGATAAAGTCTTCGGTAAAGTTAACAGAAATTAGATTACCGTTGGCACAAAACGTTTTCATTGAAAGTTGCATCTTTTGTTTTTCCGTCTGACTGCTCAAAAATAAAATATATATAAAAAAATTTAAAGTTGACATATGAAGCCTTTTTACATTATTTTCTGACCAACCGACTGCTCAACATGATTTTGGGAAAGTTTAGAGTAACAAGGAATCAAAACACCGTGGCCTGAAGGGGGGACCTACTTTTTCATTTTGGCCTGGGCCAACTACAGGCTCTGCACGGCCCTGATTAGGAGAAAGTGTTTTTTGGCCACTGTAAGTGTACATGTAGTTCTGGACATGTCCATGCAAACAGCAAGAAATATTAGGGATAAAGTCGACTCCAATGCAAACTTGTATAACCAAGGTCATTGAAACAACCTTGTTGACCAGAATTACCTGCCATTATCTCAAATCGATGGTGATTCAGGCAACTCGAATAGAAAATGTACAACCTACCTTTTCATATATTTGAAGCTGATTAAATTCTTCAGATATTAAGTAAGTGATGTGATGACTACAAAACTCAGCTCGAGAAATGTATAACCAACGGCAGACTGATGATTCTGTGAGATGCAAGATCAATACAAGTCAAATGACATTGAAGAACTTTTGGTTTTTCATGAAACACAAATTCGCAAAAGCAGCAATTGTCGGTACTAGGATCAAGACAAGTGAAGAACAAGCCGAATGATAATTTTGAGCAAGAAATATATGAGAGTAATAAAATTGCTTCTGAGCAATAAATGTGTTTTGCATCACATTATGAGATGGCTTCTTGAAAATCAATATATTGTTTATAGCTTCTTAAGTGCTTCTATTATCACCTTATTATATATTAACTATTGTTTAAAGGGCATGCATATAGTGGCATAACTGTGAGCGGGGCCTGGAGGGCCAGGATCCTCCAAATCAATGAGGGACCCGTATATAGGGGAGACCGGGGCTGGTTGTCACAGTAGCAGGTTGTCACAGTGTGTAAAACTTAAACATGCTACTGTTTCTATTTAAAGCATGCAGGATCACTGCCATTCTATATGAATATCAAAAGGGGAGCGACTTAAGTTTATCTGGTGAAATATACCCAGATCATTTGAAATCTTTGATCTCCTATTGGACATTTTTTAGATTCATAGCCCGGGGCAGATTGTCACACTTTCGGGGAAAGTTGTCAAACACTCGAGGCAGGTTCTCACACTTTTGTTTGAGAGCTTGGATGCTGGAAGTGGGACTCTGGAAGGCAGATCTTGACTAAGACAAGTTATTTTGGACATATGAGGAATCCTTTACTTCCCCAGTGAAGACATTTTAAAACAAACACACTACTGAGTACAACGGTGCTACAAATGAAGGCTTACCACGCAGCAGGAAAGCATTCTGATCAGGAGGCAGGGGCGGACTGGCCTATGTGGCAAAGTGGCAACTGCCACGGGCCCACCCACTCAGGGGGGCCCATGCAAGAAGTCAATGAAATAATTTTTTTTTAAAAGAGCACAATTTCACTGGCAGGTTCATGATTATGTGTTTCAACTACACTAACTGAAAAGGACATAACCCTCTTATGTCGAGGCCCCCAACATATAATATTAACAATTTAAAAATTACCCCTGTAGTATTTCAATTTTTAATTGGAAAAAAGGCCGACGGTATGGACGTAGGGGCCCGTTGACTGATTTTGCCACGGGGCCCAAAATGCCGCCAGTCCGTCCCTGTCAGGAGGAGGATGATATTCAAATAATTTACAATCAGACCTAATGCTTTGCCTCTCATTCCATATTTATGCAGCTGATTCCTAAGAATGTTACGATTTATAGTATCAAAAGCTTTACTAAAGTCAAGATAAACACCTAATATAATATCCCCAATACTAAACTGGTTCAATATCTTATCTACTAAGACAATCAAAGCTGCTGCCATTTCTTTAAATGTTGCTGTATTAAAGGCAGTTTCACATATTGCATTTAAATTTTCAGCATCAGTCATCTAATATAACAACAATATTGTTCGGGTAGGGGGGGTGGTCACTTTTTTTAATGCTGTAAAAAAAATATTTTTTGCTCAAAATGTAAAAAAAAATTTTTTAAAGGAGGATTAATTTTAATGATAGAAATGCAAATAAGGTGTGAAATGAAAGCAGAGAAGCAGCACTTTATAAGTATACATGTATAGAAGACGGTGCAGGCACTTTTTGGAATTTTTGATTTTAATGCATGCCTGTTCATTGGGGTTTTAGTTGAAACTGAGCAATTTTTGGCATATTTAATACGCAAAAATAAGTACACAAACCAAAATTTTAAAAAGCGCCACCAGCATCGATTAGTGCTATTTCCAAGCTTTCATTAATAATAATAATAATTTATTTTATAAAGCGTAAGTTCCACAATATATGCTCAAAACGCTGTACAATGTAAAAAAGTAGGAAATGTATGATGAAGTCTAAAAAAGAGTTAAAATGTCAAATAAATAATTGTGTTTTAAGCTTGGCTTTGAAAAGTTCAAGTGTTGGTTTTTTAAGAAGAGGAGTTACAAGAGCCTGCTTAAAATCAGATAGAAAAATTCCTGTGTCCAGCGAATTGTTCATAATGGCTGTGATAATTGGTAGAAGTTGAGGGAGCGCCATCTTCTCCAGATGTGTTGGAATAGGATCCAAATTGCGGCTCTTACTGGCACAGCTGCTAATGATTTTTTCAACAGCTTGCTCAGTAACAGGCCTCAACTTTGTCAGCAAGTCCAGCGAGACTGTTTGTACAATATGTATGTCAATATTTGTGGCAGTTACTGGGGGAACATCAAGACATTATCCTGATATCTCTCTGATGTCACTTAGTCCAGGGAATGTCAAGACGTTATCCTGATGTCTGCCTGATGTCACTAAGTCCAGGGAATGTCAAGACGTTATCCTGATGTCTGCCTGATTTCACTAAGTCCAGGGAATATCAAGACGTTATCCCGATGTCTGCCTGATGTCACTTACTAGGGAATGTCAAGACCTTATCCTGATGTCTTTCTGACATCACTTAGTCCAGGGAATGTCAACACGTTATCCTGATGTCTGCCTGACATCACTAAGTCCAGGGAATATCAAGATGTTATCCTGATGTCTCTCTGATGTCAACAAGTCCAGGGAATTTCAAGACATTATCCCAATGTCTGCCTGATTTCACTTAGCCCAGGGAACGTCAAGACGTTTTTCTGATATCTGTCTGATATCACTAAGTCCAGGGAATGTCAAGACGTTATCCTGATGTCTGCCTGATGTCACTTAGTCCAGGGAATGTCAAGATGTTATCCTGATGTCTGTCTGATATCACTAAGTCCAGGGAATGTCAAGATGTTATCCTGATGTCTGCCTGATGTCACTTAGTCCAGGGAATGTCAAGATGTTATCCTGATGTCTGCCTGATTTCACTAAGTCCAGGGAATATCAAGACATTATCCTGATGTCTGCCTGATGTCACTTACTCTAGGGAATGTCAAGACGTTATCCTGATGTCTGTCTGATATTACTAAGTCTAGGGAATTTCAAGACATTATCCCGATGTCTGCCTGATTTCACTTAGTCCAGGGAATGTCAAGATGTTATTCTGATGTCTGTCTGATATCACTAAGTCCAAGGAATTTCAAGACATTATCCCGATGTCTGATTTCACTAAGTCCAGGGAATGTCAAGGCGTTATCCTGATGTCTGCCTGATTTCACTTAGTCCAGGGAATTTCAAGACATTATCCTGATGTCTGCCTGATGTCACTTAGTCCAGGGAATGTCAAGACGTTTTTCTGATGTCTGCCTGATTTCACTTAGTCCAGGGAATGTCAAGACGTTATCCTGATGTCTGTCTGATATCACTAAGTCCAGGGAATGTCAAGACGTTATCCTGATGTCTGCCTGATGTCACTTAGTCCAGGGAATGTCAAGATGTTATCCTGATGTCTGTCTGATATCACTAAGTCCAGGGAATTTCAAGACATTATCCTGATGTCTGCCTGATGTCACTTAGTCCAGGGAATGTCAAGATGTTATCCTGATGTCTGTCTGATGTCACTAAGTCCAGAGAATTTCAAGACATTATCCTGATGTCTACCTGATGTCTCTAAGTCCAGGGAAATTCCAGACATTATCCCGATGTCTGATTTCACTAAGTCCAGGGAATGTCACGATGTTATCCTGATGTCTGCCTGATTTCACTAAGTCCAGGGAATATGAAGACATTATCCTGATGTCTGCCTGATGTCACTTACTCTAGGGAATGTCAAGACGTTATCCTGATGTCTGCCTGATTTCACTTAGTCCAGGGAATGTCAAGACGTTATCCTGATGTCTGTCTGATGTCACTAAGTCCAGGGAATGTCAAGACGTTATCCTGATGTCTGCCTGATGTCACTAAGTCCAGGGAATATCAAGACATTATCCTGATGTCTGCCTGATGTCACTTAGTCCAGGGAATGTCAAGACGTTATCCTGATGTCTGCCTGACATCACTAAGTTGCTGACTGAGTTCAGATGACCACTGGGATTAGTCTTATTTTGGTGGCAATAGAGCCGTTTAGTAATGGCCTACTCACAAATGACTTGGGACAAGACAACAATGTTGTGCCTGATAAGCAAGCTTAGTAGTCTTATTCTGCTACTACAGTCGATGGAGACACGACAGCTTTTTCAAAAATGATAAATATTTCAAGAGAATTTGTCAAAAACTTCATCTTGACAGAACTGCCAGTCTAACAAGCCCTTATCCATGAAACATACCATTTTCTCTGAATTGGCAAATAAATAATGGCACCTTTTTGGCGAGTTTTCATTTTCGTCCATTTTTGAGCCCCTGTACAAATGCATCTAAGCTAGAAACATGAGTTTTGATGCCAAATATGAAAAATATGGTTGGAAGTTGTTCCATTGTTACAATCTAAAATTTGTGGTATTGTTATTTGGGAGTTATACATCTCTGAAGTTGGCAGAAAACACAATTTCGAAAACATTGAAAAATAGCCTTTAATATCAAGTGCCTCCACCAATCACATGAACTATATTTTCTATGTTTCACTGTCCTATTAAAGATACTCATACTTCTTGGAAATTGCAGTAAACCAAAAGTACTGTAAGGGAATACAGTATATACGTATTCTCAATCAGTAGCCGATCAAGGGGGGGGGTTGAGGGAGTATAAACTTTCTCTTGTCAGCATTTCTTGATCCCTTGACTATTCTTGTAATTGCCCCGTGGGCGCATAAATCTAAAAAATTAAAGCTAAATAGGAAGAGAACAGAGAGACAAGTGGTGTTATTCACTTCATTGTCTTTTATAATCAATGCAAATTAATAATATATATAGAAACGAAAAAAGGAATTGTGTAAATGCGTATGAAATTAATGCATAATTTATGTGTTATTGTCATAAAAGAGAAGATTTATTGCTTCATGTCTGAGAATTGTGTAATTTTTATTTGATGCTATACAAAGAAGGAGGGAAAGCATTTATACACAATAAGAGAATATTATGTATTAAGTTGAAATTGTGAAAGTTGTAATTTTGTATGTCCTTTTTGTATATATATGTGTTTCACTTAATTGTGTGTCCTTTATAAAGCTTTTTGTGTCTTGTAAGCCCTTTGTGGGCTGGATGCTTCGGCACATGTCAATAAAGATTTTCTAACTCTAACTCTCTGTTTAAGAATTTTCGACTGAAAAACCAACAGAACTTCGCAGCGCCATGATTCGCGGCATCTATTGATCTCCTGAGATCGATTAGATTTCTATGAAGATGAGCTTGAAAGTTTGAAATTTTGACCTGGCTGCTAATTTAGGACTTTGTCCCATTTCCACCTCAACAAGTTTGAAAAATTATAAATTTCTGAAAATTGGAAATCAGAAAGATGAGATAAAGCTGAAGTTTTGTTCTAAAGAGCATAAAGTATATTTTTCATATGGAGAGAAGAAGCCTCACTTTCAAATGCACTCAGGAACTACGCATTATGACAACCAAATGTGAAATTCATTAAGAGTCTCTGTGAAAATTGATCTCCCAGTGATACTAATTTGGCAATGACTTGGAAACCAAATCTGTTCACTGGGAGACCATTTGGTGAAGGTCGCAAACCTTCAGCGAAAAAACACTATTAAAGGACAAAATTACACCATAAAAGTGCTGTGAACCAAAAGGCATGTAGTATTTGCAATAGTGGCCCAATCTTGGTCTGAAATTATCTATATGCCCTGCCATACATGTATGCCCGCCTGCCTGCCAGGTTAGGTTGAACGATGGAAAGGCCTTACTAGACCAATTTACACATATTATGGACCAGTTTCATGTACAAACAAGGAGTAGGTTGTTAGCTATGGGTTGGAATATTTCAAAAAGCATTAAAAATAACTATCAATCAGACTAACAAAAGGCACTAATGTAGGTAATGTAGGTAATGTAGATAATGTATATGACATTTCACCTAAGGACATGCAGTGATGGCCAAGTTCTGGCCTGGAAACAAAAAATAATAATTTCAATGAAACACACCCACAAAAGGCACAACTTTATCATATAGGTGACAAGTGTAACAAATTTCATCAATGTACATGCAATAGTGGCCACGTTTTGGGCCAGAAATGAAAAAATTTAGTTTTTTACAATTTTCTCAATATTTCAAAAGGTACAGAATATCTATCAATAAGACCATCAAAAGGCACAGCTAGACCATACAGGCTACATGTGCACAAAATTTCATCTATGTGTAAGGCTTAGGGGCTGAGTCCTGTCCCGGAAACAAAAAACGTTCTTTTTTTTTTTCTCAATATTTCAAAAAGTACACAATATCCATCAATCAGACCATCAAAAGGCACAACAAGACCATGCAGGCTACATTAGGGTGCATCAAATGCCCTTTTTCTCTCAAAATATAATCAAACATGAATGAAGTTATGCCTTTTGATTGGAAAGACACTTCTGAGAAGTTTAAGTGAAATCGGACGATGGCTAGGGGTACCACACGGGCCATCTTTCCCAGTACTTAAATTAGGAACCGCCGATCCGCGGTTTCCCGTAACTTTTTCAAATCTCTGTGTAGAAACATATTATTGTTATTTTTGAAAACTGCATAAAAAGAGCTTTCAAATGAATGGCAACATCAATGGGTTATCTTATAAATTCATCCTCCTGATCAACTATGTTACGTTTTAATATAAATATTTTGCAGAAACATTGCCATGAAGATTTATCTTCAATGACAGACTTGATTTCTTGGCTCATTCATGTCTATAGAAAATATCTGAATTAAAATATATCAAAAACATTGAAATTAATATTGATAGTACTAGATATATGTCAAGAAATGCTAAAGTTAAAATTGCATACTGTCAAATCAAAATTCACCTATCTTTGAATCTGCGATTTTAACACAATTTAATCAACATGATCTCCAAAGAAAGACTTTTTAGGTAAATGATTTCTTAGTTACATTATTTATAGAAACATTAATTCCTCAATTCTGGCTTGTAAAATGTCAGCAACAGGACATCTTGGTTTTAGAGCTACACACTGGCAAGCAACAAACATGAAATTATTTTAAGACAAAGTTGTAGACTTCAAAATATATGATACCTAACATATACATATAGGCAATAAATACCCTGAGGACTGACATTATAGCCACAATTCAATTAGATTAGTCAAAATTATCCAAATACTATTTACTTATTTCTTGTTTATATTGGCCTGATAATGAAAAATAAATCTAGACGAATGATGGATTTTTTGTAATTGAAACTATTTCTCAATATTGAACAATTTTGAGGCTTAATGATTTTGATTAATATATATATGCACAATATGCACTCCAGTGCCATCCATGTCTTTTGAGTTTAAATCTTGCACTATAAGTGAAAAGTCCAGGTTTAAATCTTCAATCATTCATAGAGACACAAGAGATGATATAACATTCAGCTTAAGAACAGATTTTTTTTCGAAATTTTAGCGCTGCTATAAAAAATTTGCAGCATTGTACAAATTGACAGCCAGGTATGAAAAAATTTGGGCAGAAAGCACATTCAGGCAAAAATAATTCAACGGCCCCTCAAAATAAATCGTGTCCCATACTCTTGTGGATTCTTGTTCACTTAAAGTAACAATATTCAATGCGGGTACTCATTTGAAAGCTCTCGCTGAGAGGAATTCAAATATGGTAAAATATTACGATACAGTTATTATTTTTAAAATTATGCAATACCGCGAATCGTTGATATCTCATTCTGTTGGTTTATTTCAGCCTCTTTGTGGTACCCCTAGGCCTATCTCAAACTTTCTGAAAATTTGCATGAATTTTCTAATAGACAAAAGGAACATTTTGTACCATGTTTGGCTGTGATAGGAAAATATGAGGGGCGTCTGATGCACCCCAGGCTACATATGTACCAAATTTCATCCATGTACATGCTATCTATCCGCCCGCCGCCCGGACGCCCGCCTGGCGGACGGACAACTTTTGACCAAAGTGATAACAATACCTTCTACGCACTTCATGTGCATAATGCAAAATAGTTATTCCCGTTGAAACTTAATTATAGTTAAACACAGTGATTGTTACTAATTTTTAGTGGGATAACAACTAATTTTATTTGGTGTCTTGTGGCAATGTCAGTGAAGGTTATTTTTTTCACTGTACCCTCGTACATCAGTCAAATACATTTCTTTGATCGATCCTTTCCATGTCACTAAAGGTCAATTCTTTCATTCTACCTCTTCTGCGTCAGTGAAGGTAATTTGTCCTCTAAATTTCCCTCTCCTGTGTCTGTGAAGGTCATTTCTTTCATTTTTTCCTCTCAGGTCATTAGAGGCCATTTGTTGCGTTGTCCATTCCTATGTCCGTGTGTGTCATATCTTTCATTGTTCCCTCCAATGTCAGTGAAGGTCATTACTTCTGTTGTTTCCTCTCATGTCAGTGAAGATTATTTCCTTCATTGTTCATTCCCATGTCAGTGAAGGTCATTTCTTTCAGTGATCCTTTCCAATGTCATTGAAGGTCATTTCTTTCATTGATCCCTACCAATGTCAGTGAAGGCCATTTCTTTCATTGTTCCTTCACCTGTCAGTGAATGTAATTTCTTTCATTGTTCCTTCTCAAGTCAGTGAAGGCCATTTCTTTCATTGTTGCTCCAATGACAGTTAAGGTCATTTCTTTCTTGTTCCTTCCCATGTCAGCAAAGGTCATTTCTTTCATTGTTACTGCCATGTCAGTGAAGGTCATCTCTTTCATTGCTCCTTCCCATGTAAGTGAATGTCATGATTTCCTTCATGATTTAATTCAGTGGCGTCCCTATGGGGGGGCACGGGGGGCACAGGCCCCCCCATATTGGACCTGTGCCCCCCAAGGTGCCCCCCATATGAACATTCCAACTCTAGCTAAAATATACAATTAGTATAGTTGGTGCCCCCCCAGAGAATCGCGTGCCCCCCCAGGTGCCCCCCCATTCGAGACCCCTCAGTTACGCCACTGTGATTTATAGGCAGTTAAGGGGCTAATTCCAAAGTGTTTTCCAGCAAAAATGAAGTATGAAGAACAAGGTCAGGCAACTACAAAGAGAAAGTAGGCAAATTGTGCGCCTTGAGAGCTGGAAGATATAAATTGATCCCCATTAGTGAATTTTGGTGTATAATGAACATGCCATTGCTGTCTTTTTAGATCTAGCACAAGCATTTGAAAAGATTTGGCAAAAGGGATTACAAATTGGAAAAATGTAGGCATCACAGGTAGCATGCACAAATGGTTTCTAGAGTCTTATTAAACAGGTCGCAAACAATGAGTAATTCTAAATGGATCACATTCCGCAATGCTGCCTATCACCACAGGTGTCCCACAGTGCTCTGCTATGGGAGCACCACTTTTTTGGGGTATTTATATGATATTATAGGTGATGTACAAGTAATGCACATTTGTATGCTGATGAAACATGCTTTTTCCAACCTTGTTGTGCCACTAAGCTGGTGAAATTCACTTCTATCATTGTTCCCTCCAATGTCAGTCAAGGTTGCTACTTTTCATTGTTTCCTCCAATCTCATTGAAGGTCATTTCTTTCATTGTGTCCTGCAATGTCAGTGAAGGTCATTTCTTTCAGTGTCCCCTCCAATGTCAGTGAAGGTCATTTCTTTCATTTTGTCCTCCAATGACAGCGCAGGTCATTTCTTTCATTGTTCCCTCCAATGTCAGTGAAGGTCATTTCTTCCATTGTTCCTACAAAGTCTGTCACTACAGTGGGTTGAATAAGTATACACCCCCCTGGAGTGGTCTTCAATTTTTCTGTCATATCTTCCTTCAGAAATGCATCATCAATCCAATATTTCTACATGCTCATACTAAGTAAGTAAGTAAGTAAGTAAGTAAGTAAAATTTTATTTTCCGTCGGTTATATCACAGTAAAACAATAACATAAGCGCACAGCGCTTGTCTCCGACGATAAAAAGCGATAAAAAGATGTGGCCGGGGAGGGTGGCCACTGTGTCGGCAGGGGTTCACCCTCCTGTCTGGTGTATGCATGTGTGCAACAACGATATCCCAGCCAGACTCCACCCGGATGATAAGCAGTGGACCATGAGGAGCAACACAGAACAAATGGATGAAGACATCTGGACAGAAGTTGACATTGTCTACACTGCTTCGATTGTATATGTACATAAATACTCATTGTAAAGCGCACCTGAATGCCTGAGTGCTGGCAAATGGTAGCGCTATAGAAATGAATAATAATAATAATAATAATAATAACAATGAATGATGAATATATACAATGAAGAAAATTTAAAACCAACTTATACCTGACACAGCAAACAAAACCCACATTGACATTTTTTAACATGTTTTATAACATTATTTTTAAAGGTAACAAACTCATCACTTTTAAGGATATCAGGCATATTATTCCATAACACAGAACCTTCATATCTTAAAGATTTAAAACCATATTTTACTGTGTTATATCTTGGTTGAACCAATAAATTTGTATTTCTAAGATTATACATTGTTTCGACATTACTTTTCTCATAAAAATTTGGTTCAATTGGTGGAAACTTATTGTTAATTATTTTATGAACTGCTTCTAGAATTAGCCTAATTCTTTTTACATATAATGGACACTTATTTGCTTTATCTAACAATTCACTATATGAAGAGTTAAAATCTAGATAAACGTAACGTAAGGCTCTTTTAAATAAACGTTCTAATTTACAAGCATCGACCATTCTGCAATAATGATATGTTAAACTACAGTAATTAAAATTTGATGAAATAAAAGCGTCTAAAATCCTCAAGTTACACTGTTCACTGAGCTTACGAGACAGACGTCCAAGTACATTCACTTGTTTAGCACCTTTTGATACAATATAATCAACATGTTCACTAAAACATAGATTCTTATCAATTAACACTCCTAATAATTTAATAGTGTCGACAGGATCGATTACAATGTCTGTTATATTTAGAGAGAACTCTTCATTACAATGGAGCAAAATGAATTGAAATTTATCTGGGTTGGCTTTCATATAGTTTGTGTGGAACCATGATATAGCTAAGTTACATGCTTTTTCTAGAGTAAGTTTGACAACAATCGGATCACTGTGAACACAAGACAAAGTATTGTCATCAGCATAATTATATATAACACATTCTTGTTCAAGGATGGAAATTAAATCATTTAAGTAAATATTAAAAAGAACAGGTCCTAAAATGCTACCTTGAGGAACTCCTCTTACAATATAAGACCAGTCGCTTTTATATTCATTAATTTTGACTCTTTGTTTTCTACAAGATAAATAACTATAGATTAATTTACATGAATCAAAAGTGGTACCATATGCTTCAAGTTTAGCTATTAGCAGGCCATGTGGTATTGAATCAAATGCCCTAGATAAATCAATTGCTACGCAACCAATGGCTTTTTTGTCATCCAGAGCTAGCCTCCAATCTTCTAAACATTTAAGTATAACATTATTAGTACTATATAATTTCCTATAAGCTGACACAGACTGAGACATAATATGGTCAAAATAACACATAATCTGATCACAAATTAGACCTTCTAAAATCTTTGACAATGATGACAATACACTAACTGGACGATAATTTTGTTTTTCAAGATTGTTATTCTTCTTATATAAAGGTGTGACTTCGGCATGTTTAAGAATATCGGGAAATATACAATCTTTAATACATCTATTGATAATTTTTGTGAAACATAAAACTAGAACATCACTGCCTGCTTTTAAAATACATGCAGGTATACCGTCATAACCACATGATTTTTTAACTTTTAACATTTTAATTTTCTTCATAACTTCATCAATTGTAACTTCACAGAAACTGAAATTGGCACCAATTGAACCTGATCTAATGTTAGACACCGAGACATGATTTCTATAATAATTCAAAACGTAGTCAATTGATTTACCTAATACATCATTCGACTCGCTATGATCATTAGCAATATTAACAAATTTTACAAATCTCCATATACTCCCCATGACATAACAA
This sequence comes from Platynereis dumerilii, assembly GCA_026936325.1. Classification (NCBI taxonomy): domain Eukaryota; kingdom Metazoa; phylum Annelida; class Polychaeta; order Phyllodocida; family Nereididae; genus Platynereis; species Platynereis dumerilii. The sequence continues at coordinate 10,132,749 of JAPTHN010000004.1, forward strand.
CCAGATATGTGCTATGCTAAGCCTTTATTCAGTGAACTCTCAACAACAACATAATCAATCATAATCCTACGATAATAACTAGTTTACTGAACTAAATAACTTCTGAACTAACTATTCACACGACATAAAGACACCAGGTGGCATCTTCATCTAATGATGCCACCTACAGTATATACTGGTAAACAATGTCATGGGGCTAAATTACAATTTTACAAATCTCCATATACTCCCCATGACATAACAACCAGATATGTGCTAATCTAGAGAGAACAAGAACACAAATAGTATGGAACTACACTAATGTACATTATAAATGAGTATAAACACTATAATAATTTTGTATCATAGAAAACATGGATATACATGTATGCAAAGTGAACATCAAGGGTAGATTATATTTATAAATCAAAGTGAGAAATATATAGATCCCCTGACAAAAGGGTAAATAAGATGAATAACAGTATACATAGATCTAGACATTACTTTGAATGTACAATGGTTTGAATACTAAGAATAGTTGACAAGTAAACACGAACATGGAAAACAATTGACCAGTTATACAAGGCAAAATTTTAAGTAAAAATACTGGAAACGTAATTGTCAGGAACATTGACATGGACATAATGTTTTTCAAATGTTTGAGCGGATTTCCACCTGCCAATGTGGCGGGCAATGTCAGGATTCAGGCCCACAGCAATCGCCTGGGAAGCACCCGTAGGACGAAAACATTTGGCAGTAAATCCATGTCCCGAGAGCCCTGCTGCACTTATAGCGTCATTCAAAATGTTAGATATAGTCTGGGAGTCGATTGGACGATAGGGCTGATTAAGAGAAAGGAAAACTGGGGAATCTGGCAAATGTTGACGGATGTGGGACGTACGTAAGATGTAGTCATTTAAAGTTGCGGCGGGGTCAACACATACCAGGTTAGGATCAGAAACTGGTGGGAGAGACACGCGGAAGCCGTCCCTGTCATAGTCATTCTTAATGCCGTGGAACGTTATTGCGAGACCACCATTTTCTTGAAAGTCAATGTGATCAACACTGAAGACTCGTCTGGCACCGACTCCGGTGGAATTATACACAAGTGAACGTGGCGAAAGATCAGATGGGCGGAGCATAAATGTCAAAGCTTATAGAGTGATAGTCTTGAGGCGAAGCTGTTTAATAGTAAGTTCCGAATTGCCACCCCAAGATCGAAATAAATTGATGAAAGGCTCAATAGGCATTCGAGGGGTCTTTTGCATGGGCATTCTCGTAGACGACTTAATAAGTGCCTGGACCAGGTTACGAACGTATGAATTAACGTCTGGTTTGTCCATGATGTCATTGTACATACTAACAGCTGCCAAAGTTGTGTGTACACGAGCCTTGGGCCTATCACAAGTTTCTGCAATGTGACACAAATAGTGAGCCAGATGGGCGTCGTCAAAAGAATTGGAGGAGTAATTGAACTTAAAATATTGGTTCAGACAACGATCATATTGAGTCAAAGTGGCAGGAGACCATTTGAAGAGATATTGGGAGGCTGCACGAGCGGACCAACCCATATTTATTAGCTTTTCATGCCACAGATCGGCCAAGCATAGATCTTCCACCTGTGGTTTTTCAGCGGTTCCGCTACATTGTCTGCGAAGCTGATTGCCCAATTTGTCGCTCGTATCCGGAACGGTGCTCCTGTAAGCATTTTCAACATTTTTTGATACCATGGTTGTCCGGGCCATTTCGGTGCGATCACAGTCGCATAAGCCTGCTGCTTTTCTACTAAGTTTATTACTCGATTGAGTAACCGAAAGGGCGCATTTACAAAGTTCACATGTTGTCCCCAGTCTTGCTGAGAAAGAGCGTCCACCCCGGAAGTACATGGGTCCAGATACCGGCTGTTGTAAATTGGCAGGTGTGTATTTGCCATAGAGGCAAAGCGATCGATCGTATGTGGCCCGAACATTTCGTCTATTGTTTGAAACAACGCTGGATGCAGTTGCCACTCGTACGTTTGGGGAAGACGGGACAGTTTGTCGGCATGTATATTTAGAGATCCGGACAAATGGCTGATGTGAATAGTCATCTGCAATTCGGTGGCTTTGGACCAGATCGATTCTGCTAGTCCCGTTAACTTGGAGATCGGGCCGCCCATATTTCTGATGTATGCGACGGCAGTACTGTTGTCGCACAGAAAATGTACCGACTTCCCTTGTAGGCTGCTTTGAAAACATATTATGCTGTAATACACTGCTAATAATTCTCTGAAGTTTATATGTTCATTGCGAACAGTGGGTTCCCATGTGCCCGAAGCTTCCCGGTTTTGGCACACAGCACCCCAAGTATTATCAGAACTGTCAGTGAATACTTGGATTTCAGGATCTCGCTTCTTTAAAGGCGACCCATTCCATTCAGCGGCAAAATCCTTCCACCAAGATAAAGCTACGGCTGCTTCTTCATCGATATGTAACACTTCAGTCCACGAAAGTTTTGTTGATAATAACCTGTAAATGGGTCGTAATTTAATTTTAGCAGGTAGTATTGCTCGTGACATAGAAATGGCCTGGCCACAAATTTTTGCCAGGGACCGAGCTTGAATGGCACCTTTACTTAGAAATTTGGAAATGTCCCGCTGAAGATTGCGCAGTTTTAATTTTGACATAGATAGCCAAGGGGTACGTTCAGTACCAATCGAATCAATAATATATCCAATAAAATCAATTTTGGTGGTCGGTTCGAGACAGGATTTTTCCCAGTTGACTGCGAAGCCCAAGTCAGTAAATGTTTGTAACACAAAGTCTCTTGACTCAATGATGAGTTTGCGATCCGACATAACCAAACAGTCATCGACATATAAAGTATTGCGAATGTCATTTTCGCTGATAAAAGTTGTCACTGGCTTAAGTAACTTGTTGAAGTAATATGGGCTGGAAGACCAGCCAAATGGACATACACACCAAACATAATAGGATCCGTCAAACTGAAACCCAAAGAATTTCTGAAATCGTTTTGCTAGTGGGCAGTGAAAGAACCCATTTTTCAAGTCAATAGAAATCATATAGTCACTATATTGAATCAAATTGGCAACACTGTTTATGTTGGTGTATTGGAAGGTCGGAGTAACGACGTAAGAATTAAAAACGTGAAGGTCGGTTACAAGTCTTAGTTTGTTGCCTTTTTTTTTTTTTTTTTTAATTGGTGACACACAATATGGCCTTGATGCCGATTTTGCAACGAATCCTCCATCCAATAAATTGTCTAATTCCTTTCTAATAAATGTTTCATGTGCAAGGGTAAACTTTGGATTAGGAATCTCAAACGGCAGAGGGGGATCATTATCACGAAAAAGCACAGGCACACCATTCACGACCCAGTCCAAGACGATGTCTGGTGCTCCGATTTTAATCCAAGCCGATAACTTCTTTGATAGGCGATTCATCCTGAATGATCAGTGTCATTGGCAGGAGGTGTTGAACCAGGCTTCCCATTACTCGAGAAATTTCTCCGACCGTAATACCCAGAGTGACCTCGAAATGGACGACCGCGACCCCGATAGTTTCCACGCTCGGCGGCCGTGTTGTTGCTTTGAGCATTGTGTAATTGCACACAGGCTTTAATAGCATCAATGTCCTGGGAATTAAACATTGACGTATTTCCTCGAAACTGTCTATAAAGCTTGCCGACTCCTTCCCCTAGCGAGTTAGAAACCAACATCAAGGATTTTTCTTCTTGGATGTAGCGAAGCTGTGCAACAGCAACCAGCATTAAATTATCAAGTTGTTCTTGTGGAATATCACGGCCTGGTTCCAGTGTCAACAGTATTTTCATTAATGTCTCAGCATAACCACCACAGGAATGTACAATAGTGGCCTTCGCCTGCTCACTTCTCTTCAGGCCTCGCCTATTTTCATCCAACTTCAGATCACGTGGTAACTTGACTTTGCTTAAGGAGTCCTTCAAGGCCCTAAATTCAGCCTGTATATCTTCAGAATGATTCACACTGCTCTGTCTGAAGTCTCTATTGAATTCATCAAAATGTCTGGCCAGACCATGTGGTGGGCCAACATGAAATTTCAATGGATCTGCATCTTGATCTTGCCTGCTTCTCAGGGCGTCCTCCAGTTGCTGGAATCGTTCTTCATTTTTCCTCTGGCCATCCAACAATTGTCTAAGAGCATCTTCCACCTTCAGCTCTTTGGCACCAGGATTATTTTCATCTTTCTTTCCTTCTTTTCGGTCTGGATTTTCAGTGTCAGACATGTTGGTGAGAGTTCACACGACATAAAGAAACCAGGTGGCATCTTCATCTAATGATGCCACCTACAGTATATACTGGTAAACAATGTCATGGGGCTAAATTACAAATAGTTATTGAAAGTATTACAAACATCAGTAACATCAGACACAAGTTTATCATTGTCAATTAAAGTGATATCACTTACACCACAACTTCTATCACTGAAAAAAGGTTTCACAGTATTCCAAAACTGCTGCGAATTTACATTGGAGTTACATCTGGTATTAAAATATTGAGTGAGTGATTTTCTTTTAAGGTCAGTCACAAGATTACGTTGTTTTTTATATAATGACCAAGCATGAATACTTTTACATTTGTTAAATTTCCTACGAAGCATAGCCTTAATGAGCTGTCTCAGAGAAAATCATGCAGAGCCGTTCGGATGACGTTCTTGGAATAGCCTAAAATTTTGCATAGGTACCAGACCACCTCTTAAACGAAGAAATGTGAAGTTGGAACTTCAAAACTCAGAATACTTTTCTCACAGGGGGGCCTCAAAATAGGGGTGTCGGGAAGCCATTTTTCACAGAAATCCTCATTTCTTCAACAAAAAAGTGGCCGATGTTCAGCCCTCTCTGGATGCTAGAAAAAATTAACAAGAACTATCCAAACTGGGTTTGGATGAAGGCTAGCATTGTTTTTAACAATATATCACCAGTATTTATTAATTTCACTTAAAAGGCTACTTTGGGGGGGTCACTCCGAAACTGCAGATTTTGTGTTTTTCAAAATTTGAAAAACATGCCATGCTTGGAGGGTAATTTCTCAATCTTATGCGGGTCAAGGATTGACAATATTTGGTTAGAAAATTAGCAGAATACTTGGATTTTAGATATCTGGTGAGAATGCTGTGGGAAAATTTGAATTTTCAGAAAATTCAGCCATTTCAAAAACTGTAATTTTCCAAATTTCCGTAAAAAATCATGAAATTTCCATAGTCAAAAGGTCGAAGTAGTACTAACCCTATTATCATAATTTTGATTGAAATTAATGAAAATTACCTTTATTCAGTAGATTATTTAAGTTTCATCTGGAAAAAAAATTATTTTGTATCAAATGGCTAATTTTAAAAATTTAGTTTTTCACAAATTTTGATAAGTTGGCGGAAATGTATCAATTTTGTTGGCCTATGTCTGACATAGTAACACTTCCATGTTAAACAATTTCCATAATCATTCATGGAAAAACACCTATATTTAGTAAATCAGGTGAGATAATTGTGGGAAATGGAGAAATTTTGAAAATATGGATACTCCAGGGGGTCACTCTGAAACAGCAGATTTTGCTGTTTTTCAAAATTTGAAAAACATGCCATGTTAAGAGGGCAATTTCTCAAATTTCTGAGCACTTACATTGACCATATTTGGTTAGAAAATTGGCAAAACACTTGGATTTTATATATCTGTTGAGAAATTTGTGTGAAAATGTGAATTTTCAGATATTCAGTCATTTCAAAAACTGTAATTTTCCGAATTTCTGTAAAAAATCATGAAATTCCATAGTCAAAAGGTCAAAGTAGTACCAACCCTATTATCATAATTGTGATTGAAATTAATGAAAATTACAATTATTCAGTAAATAAGTTAATTTTCATGTGGAAAACCAATTATTTTGTATTGCACGGCTAATTTTCAAAATTTAGTTTTTTCGTAAATTTCGATAAGTTCCGGGAAATGTATCAATTTTGTGGGCCTAAGTCTGACATAGTAATACTTCCATGTTAAAACCAATTTCCACGATCATTCATGGAAAAACACCTATATTTAGTAAATCAGGGGAGATAATTGTGGGAAATGAAGAAATTTTGAAAATATGGTTAGAAATTTGGCGGAACACTTGGATTTTATATATCTGGTGAAAAAACCAATTATTTTGTATTGCACGGCTAATTTTCAAAATTTAGTTTTTTCGTAAATTTCGATAAGTTCCGGGAAATGTATCAATTTTGTGGACATAGTAACACTTCCATGTTAACCAATTTCCACGATCATTCATGGAAAAACACCTATATTTAGTAAATCAGGGGAGATAATTGTGGGAAATGAAGAAATTTTGAAAATATGGATACTCCAGGGGGGATCACTCCGTAACTGAACAGGGCAATTTCTCAAATTGGTGAGCACTTATATTAACCATATTTGGTTAGAAATTTGGCGGAACACTTGGATTTTATATATCTGGTGAGAAAACTATGGGATGATGTCAATTCTCAAAAACTGAAATTTTCCGAATTTCCGTAAATAATCATGAAATTTCCATAGTCAGAAGGTCAAAGTAGTACTGACCGCATTTTCACATTTTTTCACAAGTTACCGGAAATTCATCACTTTTGTCTGACATAGTGATACTTCAGTAATCATTCATTCAACAAACTTTTTTTTCACCAAAAATCCATAGCCCCTTTAACCAAAAGATTATCCGCTTCCTAAATAGGGAGGTAATTGTGGGAAATCGTCATATTTTCTTGGAGGTGGCACTATACCAAGGTCACAGAAATATGTCAGGCCTCATTCTGAGATTAGCCATTGAGCCTCATTCTGAGATTAGCAAGATGGCGGCCTGAGGACCCAGCAGGGTGGGCAGAAGGAGTGAGATTAAATGAGGATGAATAAGAAAGAATAGATTGGGGTCATTTGATGGAACTTTTGCAAAGTGACCCTAGACAAAAAAAGGACTTTTAAAACAGGGTTACATAATCAAATGTATGCTGTTAAGATTTAGGTGATTTTTGTATGAGTGTAATTGGAGTTACCCTAATTGATGAGATTATTTATTTTGAATGTAGATTCTCGATCTCCGGGGTACGGATTCATTAGAGTGATGAATTTACAGTCAGGAGAATTGGTATAAATTGTCAGAATTTTTGGCAACTTCGCATCGTCTTCATTGTGAATGTGACAGAGGACTAGAGCTCGCATGACGACTCAGCCCCACAGCACATTCACTGATGAAGACGATGAGAAATCGTCGAAAATTCTGACAATTTATACCAATTTTGCTGAAGGTAAATTTATCACTATAATTATTTATTTGTTTCATTAGCATTTCTTGATAGTTCTCCCCGGATCAAGCAGTTCATGTCTGATGACGTCACAATGACCATTGTCATAAATATATTGTTACAAGTTAACAATTTCTTACAGTGGTGATGATGCTATATAAGCTCACCTAGCACAAGAACAGCTCATTCTGTTTGGTGCTCCTGTCTCGGGCTGCTGGGTGGCCAAGTGGCTGAGGTGCCTGCCTGCTACGCTGAAGGTCTTGGCTTGCATGGGTTCGAACCCCAGGTAGGGAGCCTAAAGTTTTCAGTGCACCTTCATGAGCAAAATCCCAGCTGGATGTCATTCGGATGAGACGTTAAATTGGCGGCCCCTTGTATCAGTATCTATGCTGGGCAAGTAAAAGATCCCTCACATGGGGTATGTGTGTAGCATTTTAAGAAATCCTGCTCGCTCTTCCATCTCATCAATCAACCCTCGTGAGTAGGGCTCTCACGATTAACCGATTAATTGCCGCCGATTCGATTTTAGTTGAAAATCGATTACAGTTTGCACAATCGATTAATCTGCTATTTGTATATTTTATCTAGAAGACTACAAATTTCCAGGTGTTGAAAAAGAATTGCAACTGGATTGGTCAAGTGGAGTGGCTAATTGGATTGGTTTTACCTGATTGAAGCAGATAAGACAGGAATGAGTGTCAAATCTTCATTGCTATTGACAATTTCAATTGAATATTACAGGTTCTCAGCTCTTCTGTAAGACAATCATGTAAAACATTACCTATTCTTTAGAATGGCGGGAAAACGGCAATTAATCGATTAAGATTCGATTTTAGGCTATAGATTAATCGATTTTAAAATTCTGTCATCGTGATAGCCCTACTCGTGAGTGCCCAGAACGGCTTAGAGGGCTGCACTTACCATATCTATCTATCTATCTATCTATCTATCTATCTATCTATCTATCTATCTATCTATCTATCTATCTTCTGTGACTGCCTAAACAAGAAGTGCCAGTAATTGCTATAAAAAGTGGAGCTAATATTTAACATTTAAGTCACAGTTTAGTTCAGTAATTTATTTAAATACCTAAAATACCTTCCAAAATAGCCTTAAAATTTCAGTCTTGTCTATAACAACCTCTAATGACACATTTCAGGGATTTAAATCAACATATAAATGTATGCAACATTGAAAATAATCATTTCCATACCCCCTGATTGTAAGAAGTGAATAAAAATTTTTAAAAAGTTAATGACTGAAACGGATCACCCAAGTAAGAAATCATGACAACACTTAGTTGATAATCGAAATTGGATAAAATTAAGAGTGATAAGCAAAATTGGTGGGAAATGAAGTGTTACTATACCAGACTTAGGCCCACACATAGAACGATGAGGTGGGAGTTTCACTGCTAACTGAGTTCCATTTGCTTGGCCACTTTGCAGCATGTCGTATCACCAGATGGCTCCCTCAATTTAGCTTTCAAGTACTGCCATGCAGCAGAATCGAACCCTGGACCTCAAAATTACAAGGCCAGCATGCAATGCACTCAGCCACTGAGGTACATGGCTTTACTGTGTGAAAAAAAATCATCACACCAACATTATGGAATCTTTAATCAAGATTTAAGAGCAGGGCAGGGAATGGACACACATAGAGTAACTTGATTATGCACGTTTGAGAACAGCTGAAGAAGGTGGAATTTTCTCTTGAGGTGTCCGTTTCCTGCTCTGCCTGATATCAGTCATTTTACAAAGTGGCCAATCAGAGACTTTCACGGTTACAAGTAAAATGTGGATTCCCAGATGCAGGCCAGCATAGAAATCCCACAGAACGTTGTCCTGCTACCCAAATTCGTTTTTTTTATCTACTACTATCCAGAAGGTGGCGCACAAGGCTGGCTCCAAAAAATCATTTTTTCCACCAGGGACCTGATTTTTTTGCACCATTGCTTGTTTCTATGTGGCCCACCAAGTTGAAACATTATCGAAACTCAATAACACTTCTGAAAATTTTATTTATAGAATTAGACCTGTGATACAAAATGATTATTTTTGCAGACAAAACTTTGACCTTTTAACTATGGATATTTCATGAATTTTTACAGAAATTTGGAAAATTAGAGTTTTTGAAATGGCTGAATTTTTGAAATTTCAAATTTTCCCACAAATTTCTCACCAGATATATGAAATCAAAGTATTCTGCCAATTTTCTGAACAAATATAGTCAATATGAGTGCTCACCAATTTGAGAAATTGCCCTCTAAACATGGGATGTTTTTCAAATTTTGAAAAACAGAAAAATCTGCTAGTTCGGAGTGACCCCCCTGGGGTATCCATATTTTCAAAATATCTGCATTTCCCACAATTTTCTCCCCTGATTTACTAAATGTAGGTGTTCTTTCGGAGTGATCATGTGAAATGCTAAAATGGAAGTGTTGCAATGTCAGAATTGGGCCCACAAAATTGATAAATTTCCGCCAACTTATCAAAATTAGTGAAAAATTCAATTTTGAAAATTATCCCTATGATACCAATGAATTATTTTTTCAGATGAAACTATGACTAATTTACTGTATAATCGTTTTTTTTATTAATTAAAATCAAATTATGAAAATAGGGTTGGTACTACATTGACCTTTTGACTGTGGGAATTTCATGATTTTTTACGGAAATTTGGAAAATTACAGTTTTTGAAATGGCTGAATTTTCTGAATTCCAATTTTCCCACCGTTTTTTCACCAGATATCTAAAATCGAAGTATTCTGCTAATTTTCTAACCAAATATTGTCAATCCTAGACCCGCAAAAATTTGAGAAATTACCCTCTTAACTTGACACGCTTTTCAAATTTTGAAAAACAGCAAAATCTGCAGTTTCGGAGTGACACCCCTGGAGTATCCATATTTTCAAAATTTCCCACAATTATCTCCCCTGATTTACTAAATACAGGTGTTTTTCCATGAATGATTATGGAAATTGTTTAACATGGAAGTGTTACTATGTCAGACATAGGCCAACAAAATTGATACATTTCCGCCAACTTATCAAAATTTGTGAAAAACTAAATTTTGAAAATTAGCCATTTGATACAAAATAATTGTTTTTCCAGATGAAACAACTAATTTACTGAATAATTGTGATTTCCATTAATTTCAATCAAAATTATGATAATAGGGTTAGTACTACTTTGACCTTTTGACTATGGAAATTTCATGATTTTTTACGGAAATTCGGAAAATTACAGTTTTTGAAATGTCTGAATTTTCTGAAAATTCCGATTTTCCCACGGTTTTCTGACCAGATATCTAAATTCCAAGTATTCTGCTATTTTTCTAACCAAATATTGTCAATCCTAGACCCGCACAAGACTGAGAAATTGCCCTCGAAACATGGCATGTTTTTCAAATTTTGAAAAACACAAAATCTGCAGTTTCGGAGTGACCCCCCCAAAGTAGCCTTTTTAGTGAAATTAATAAATACAGGTGATTTATTGTTAAAAACAATGCTAGCCTTCATCCAAACCCAGTTTGGATAGTTCTTGTTAATTTTTTCTAGTATCCAGAGAGGGCTGAACATCGGCCACTTTTTTGTTGAAGAAATGAGGATTTCTGTGAAAAATGGCTTCCTGACACCCCTAATTTGAAGCCCCCCTGTGAGAAAAGTATTCTGAGCTTTGAAATTCCAACTACACATTTATTCATTTAAGAGGTGGTCTGGTTACTATGTAAAATTTTAGGACATTCTGAGAACGTCACTACATATAAAAAAAAAAAGCACTCCAAATAGGGGTGAGTTGGGCATGAAATCACTCATGCGTCCCCCTGCCCAACTTGGGCATTTGCGGACCCTGTGAGATGCTGCTGAGTGTGCACCGGACCGTGTAATTGCATAACAAAGGATCCTTTGTTAAGCTGTCACTCGTCACTTTAAAAGCCATTAATCATTTTTAACGGTTAGAAAATTCGAATTCATAATTTAAAAACCCGTTTAAACCCGTTATACAGGTTATAAGAAAATACCATCTTCTCTCAACCGCGTTATAAGTCTTACAAAATATACGACCAATGAAAGAGCAGTATTTAAAAAGTTGTATTCTTGTTCAGGCATGCTTAAATAAAGGGGGCGGAGTATTTTATAATACTGTATATAAGAAACCTAACATTGAGAAAATCCCTACTCCCTCTCTCTTACATTACATTCTGTTTGAGAAAGAAAAAAAATGACTTCTGCTCATTTGGAAATGTTTACTATGGATTCAAGTGATGGCACTCCTCTTGTCGAAATTTCTACAGATTCTTCTACACCTCCAAAAGCATCCCTTGCTGCGAATGTTCTAAACTTGGATTTGAGCGTCAATACTAAGGTGACAGCTCACCCTGGAGACAATTCTAAAGGTGGATACGTTACTATCAACAGTGTATGTAAATCCAAAGGAATATCTCCCAATGTTCGCCTCTCTAAAACCTCTTACGAAAAACTGGCCAAAAAGTTTGATGATATATCCGAGGCCCTGTCTAAAAAGACTGCCTATCACCTCATGCTGACAAGGAAACAGCATGTGATGATTACTCAAATTGCTCATCAGGATAAAGAACCTCATTACTACATCAGTATTCTCCACACACTTCACCAAAAGGATACTATTCAACCTAGCGATGAAATTGTCAACACCAAGACTATAAATCTCGCCCCCGAAGAATTCGCTAAACTCTCTCTTCTCCGCGACAGTATGCTCCAAGTCATCAGAAGTAAAAATGCTACTTCTCAAACCGATGAAAGTTCTACTATTACAGGATGGATTTGGCAATCTAAAATATCAGGAATGCGCTCTTGTTTCGTATTTTTAAACCGCGAAGATTGTGTTGAAAATGCTGCTCTATTTTATTGGCACCTTAACTCAGAGCATATCCAAGGTCAAGAACCTGCACTGGATCATGAAAGTCAGTACATTTTCACAGAAGTTACCATACCAAGACCCAACAAACTGAATGTCATTGAGCAAGTACTCTATGCCACACTCATTCGTGATCTTATGGCAATGAACATTTATCCTCACGGTTATGGTATTGATCAAGGTCATATTGACAAAGTTAAGACACAGTTCGACATGTCAATTTTCAAAGTTGTTGTTAAAAAAGTCTTGCTGCTTCTTGGTTACAAAAACCTGCACATGTGTAATGATCTGGTTGATATAGTTTTTTATAATGGTGCCATGGAAAAAGTTTGTGCTACACTCACACCTGAATATGTGGAACCAGCAGCTGGTGAACTATACGCTCTGCTTATTGATTATTGTTATCAAACTGCTTGCCAAGAAATTGCCAAAGAATGAATCTATCTATCATCATGTCATTATGTCACTCATACTCTTTAACCAATCACTTTTTTATGTTTACTTCATTTTTGGAATAATTATTGTCCTGTTCCATATTTTGTTCTTTCCAATAATAAAATTATCAAACTTTAACCTATTCTTTTGCTTTATAAATATAAATATATATTAAAAATAGTAACAAGCAATGACATATATAGTTTTAAAAACATTATGTAGTATTTATTTCGTCATCATAATAATTTATCATTCACAATGTATATACAAGATAGAATAGAATAGAATTTATTGGCAAACAAAATACAATTACACTTCAACATAACAAATAGCACAATTAAAATACCAATAGAAAATAGGAACTGACACAATGAATGTGTATTTGTTCCCTAGCAATTTCACAATATAATTTCTTAATCTTTAAGTAACAATGAATGAATATCTATAGGAAATAAAAATCAATAATAATACTGATAAATTAAAAACATTGATAAGTACAAGCATATACAGAAGTGGTAATGACTATAACCTTAATAATAGTTAAGAATTACAGAATTACAAAGGATATTCTAGATAGAGATTACAAATTCCTAAAAATAATAGTTATTTTCTTTTTAAATGTAAATTTACTACAATTTAAATCAATGACGTTTACAACAGAATTCCAAATTTCTGCACCTTTAAATCTAACATGCATTTTAACAATTTCTAATCTGCAAAATGGCAATCGAAAGTTATTCATATTTCTTGTTCTATAATTATGAAAATCAGCTTGATAATTAAACATATCTGAAAATATTCTTGGTAATTCACCTTTTACAAACTTATACATAAACATCATAATTGAAACTTTATACAATTTAGGTAATTGTAAAATTTTAAGTTCATTAAATATACTATTCGAGGGTGTTCTTCGACTAACACCTTTAATTATACGAACCACCCGTTTTTGCAAAACTAATAGCGAATTAATATAATTAGCATAAGTATTTCCCCATATTTCAATACCATAATTAAGATAAGGGTGGAAAAAACTATAGTATAAAGTAAGTAATGTATTATGATTTAAGTATTTTTTTGCTTTACAAATTATTCCAATAGATTTTGACAATTTAGATTTAATATAATTTATATGTTCTTGCCAATTTAACTTATGATCAATTATAACACCAAGAAATTTTGAGCTAAAAACACGAGAAACTTCATAACCATCAATCTGTAAATTACCAGTTATATTAACTGATTTACGACCTGATACAAACATATAATGAGTTTTGGTAACATTCAAAGTCAACTTATTCACAATCAACCATTTACTTAATTTGCACAGTTCAATGTTCATTTTTTCCAAAAGTTCATTTTCATCTTTCCCAGACAGGAACAAGTTAGTATCATCTGCGAACATTAAGACAAATAAATCAGTTACATTAGGTAAATCATTAACATATAACAAGAAAAGCAAAGGGCCTAAAATAGATCCCTGAGGAACACCGCATGATATTACATTTTCTTCTGATTTTGTATCATTGTAATATACAAATTGTTTTCTTTCGTGTAGATAACTAGAAAACCATTCATGAGCTATTCCACGTATACCATAGCAATACAACTTTTGCAGTAAAATTCTGTGATCGACCGTATCGAATGCTTTAGTTAAATCAATAAATACGCCAAGAGTTATTTTTTTCTCATTAAATGCTTGACATAATTGATCAACTAAACTGATTAAAGCTAAGGAAGTGCCATAGTTTTTCCTAAATCCAAATTGAAACTTATGCAAAATATCATGTTTATTTATAAATCCCATTAGTCTATTATACATTAAATTTTCCAGAATTTTCGAAAAGATTGATAACAGCGAGACAGGTCTATAATTATTAATTAAATTATTTTCACCACATTTGTGAATTGGTGTTATTTGAGCAAGTTTAAGTTCATTTGGAAAAAAACCATTAAGAAGTGACAAATTTAGTACATGGACTAAAGGTTGTAAAAAACTAGTATAGGCAAATTTCAAGACTCTGGAATCAAAGCCATCAGGGCCTGAAGAAGAATTCTTTAATTTTTTTATAATATTGATTACTTCACATTCAGTGACAGGATCAATAGCAATTGAAAATGGATTAGCAGGCTGTAAATAACATAAAGGGTCAACATTACTTTCTGGGATTTTATCAGCAAGATTTTTTCCTATGTTAGTAAAGAATCTGTTGAAGCTATTAGAAATAATCTCAGGATCTTTAACAATTGAATGACCTATTTTAAATTCATCAGAAATTTTATTATTTTGCTTCTTATTTATTACTTCCTTGATGATTTTCCATGACTTTTTAAGATTATTCTTATTTTCATTTAGAAGTTGTTGATAGTGATTGCGTTCAGATATTCTTAGTAGTCTATTAAGATGACATTTGTATTCTTTATAAGTAGCAGAATTTTGAATTGAAGGGTTTTTGATCGACTTAATATACAATTCATTTTTATGTTTAATAGAACATTTTAGAGCTGGTGTTAACCAAGTTTTCCTATTTTTGTAGATTGACATTGAGTTATTAACAGGGAAACAATTGTTGTAACAATTTGAAAAACTTACGTAAAATTTAGAAAAAGCTTCTTGAGGATTGTCATAATTATATATTTCATTCCAGTCAATAGAGTTTGATTCTAATTTGAATTTCTCCATATTTTTTGTGGTTACTTTTCTACATTTAACAAACTTAGTTTGTGTAGCAATTTCCTGATCAAGTTTGATTGAAAATACAGGAAAGTGGTCAGATACATCACACAATAAGATTCCATTAAAGTATTTACTAAAATCAATATCATTGGTATAAATATTATCAATTAATGAGGCACTAGAACTGGTAACCCTAGTTGGTTTAGATATCAAGGGAAATAGAGAATGAGAAAACATAATGTTTAAAAATTCTGAAGTCAAAGTATGGGACTTTTCGTTTAGTAAATTAATATTAAAGTCACCCATTATATAAATAGTTTTCCTATCATTATACAATTGAGACAGGATATTGTTAATTGTATTATTAAATATTTCTATATCAGTGTTTGGAGGTTTGTATACAACAAATATTAAGATATCTTTTTGTATACCAAATACATCTTTAGAAATTTCGATGCAAAGTAATTGAGCATCATCATTATTGATACATAGATAATTTCTGATTTTGTAATTAACTCCATCTTTAATTAAAAGAGAAACTCCACCACCTCTACCAGTTAATCTGTACATGCTCTCTATTTGATAACCAGCTATACAATATCTATCAACAGAGCTTGCATTAAACCAAGTCTCTGTTAAACCGATAATACCAAAATTAATTTTAATATTATCCATGAAGTCATCAAATTTACTTAGGTTTTTAACTGCGCTTCTAATATTGATATGAATTAGAGAAAGACAATTTATTGACAAGGAAAGATCTCCACATTTCCTATTGAACATATTTTCATTATAGTAATTACAATTTATATTTGAAGCAACAATAGGTGCATTATAAAAATGCAAATCGGGGTCTAAATCGTACATCATATAATTAACTGAATCATCGTTAAACTCAAATGGATTGAATATTAGATCATTAAGTTTTTGATGAGAGATTGAAAAATCATTAACCATGTCATTAATGGCTACATCAAACAAATCATTATCAAGGTGATTAAATGGAAATACATCCTCAATACATTTAATACAAATCCAGTCTGGATCATCATATGAAGTATTATTCATATCATCCGTTATACATTTAATATGATAAGTAAATCTACAAAAAGTACAAATTATTCGTCTCATGTGAGGGAATATCCTATAATCACATGAATGACATGTAAGCATCATCTATGCAATAAAGAAGAAAGCCCTTGCTGATATCTGGGAGTAAGATTACAGTACCATAGTACAGCATTGAATTCTGTAATAAGTAAGGAATGAACTTTTTTTTTAAAATAATAAATAAGAAAATGAAATAAACAATATGAACAATAATAAAAGAATGTACGAGTAAAGTACATAGTAGCGTTAATCATGAAAATTGAATTATTAAAGAACAGTGTGATACATGGGATATAAAATCAAAGCGTCATATTGATATTAATCACAAATGACCAAATGAAGATTACATTCATAAACAAGTTATGGAAACTTGTAATATATTCAGCAATATCTGAAATACTGAATAAAAATAATTACAATTCATAAACTACTCATTAAAGACCAATTAATTAAAAGTTAGCTCTAGATTAGGGTAATAGTTCAGAATTTCATCAAGTCCTTAGGAGTGGTTATTCTGGATATTCTATTCATGTTGTCCTTGACAAGGATAGCACCGTCCCAGGTCCAGCAGTCGTTTAACTTTTTTGCGTATTTCAGGTCACGAGCCTCCTTGAACATATCTGCTCTTAATTTCGTAAGATCGTCGTTGAGAAATATTGTCATATTGTCGAATTCGTTAATTGTCGCTGCAAGAGTCTTTAGAATTTTGAAGTGGTCGTTCGTTTGTTTGTCCGTAGCCGTACTCGGTTGAGCGTCTTCTTTCGGGGAACCATCAGTTGGCGTCGCATCATCGGTCGTAGTATCATGACAAAAGTATAAGAAATTACAACCAAAAGAAAATTTTTTATACAAAATAATTATTAATACTACTATTATATATTATACAGATAATTCCAATATCTCTATCTCTCTCAGCTTAAAAAATCATCTATATGCCATTTTCCCGGAATAATTTCCACGCATTCTGCCGAGAAAGAAAAAAGTTTTTATTACTCTTTTTTGTATCACAATTCATTATCACATTTTGTATCACATATTAAAAAGAAGAAGAAGAAGAAGAAGAAGAAGGAGGAGAATATAATACTGGTATAGTCATTGCCCTGTATACAGGGTGAAATATAATTTAATAACCATAAGGCAGTGTACCTAATGTACCTTTGACTAGACATCTTTTACTATAAGTAACTCTAAATCTTTTCAATTCAGTCCTGCTGAACAGTACAAACCTTCTTTTACAACGCCTAATCTTGTCGTAACGAGCCTCTATATAATTCAAGGTATCTCGTGGTAGAGGGTATTTTTCCGGATCTATCCAAAACAAGACTAGGCGACATACTGAGGTAAAGTTCAACTTTTGAGAGTTCTCATAGTTCAGTGTTTGACCCTTCAATTTGACAACCTGAGACCCCTTGTTTGTCAAAAAGGAGTAGGACTTGGGTCCGCTGCTGACAAAACGTGTGATGTATTCATCATCGTCCAACTCGTTAGTCCACTGTCCTAAGTGAGTGCCTAATTCCGGTTTGTACTGCTCAGGATCCTTATCATCGTATTCATAGATTACCGAATCGGTATCAAAATACAAAACTCTCCGGTCCAAACCTTTGAGTGTTTTGTACAAACGTCGCCTGGCATTGGATGTGGTGAATGCGGCTATGAAAACATTCACGTGTTGCATTTCGGGTAGAAACCCCTTGGCTCGTTCGTATTGTATGATACAGCGGTCTTCTGCTAATACGTTGAGGTCTTTCAATTTCAATGAAGGGTTAAAGATAGTTTGGAACAATTCATAAGCATCCCTGACTAATTTGTGAACACGATGATTGTTGTTTTCACCAAACTTTCCCCAGAAGCTATTCAATAGTAATTTGTTAGTAGCCCTTTTCCCCGAATTGTAAACTATATTCTCAGCATCTAATGCTATGCCCTCTACTCTAGCATAATCCTCTATGTAGGCCTCTTTTTCCGATTCCGTCATGTTCTCTCTAGGCCACCCTGAAGCCTCTTGTTTGCCCTTCAAAAATAAATTGACGTAATCAGCGAATAGACCAGAACCATCCACTGCTCTGTCATACTGAGATGTCTTTTTGAAGTTATAGACCTCATAGACTTTCACCATCTCATAACCAACCTCTAGGGCATCCTCGAGATCTATGGTAGTCCATGTTCCGGTGAGGTCCCGGGCTTCATCAGGGCAAGTGCATTTCTCCTGGTTTAGAGAATGCGCGCACCTACCGCACAAAGGGAACATGAGCTTGTTATTACTCCTAACAGGTAGGCAGGGGTGATATAAACCCCTTGGTGGCCTAACTCTACACTGGACTATTCCAAAGTAATTGGAAATGTCATTAGAATCAGGCCGAACGATGACTTCTGGTACTCCAACAGGAAAAATGTCGTTTTTCAACACCATCGGGTAGAGGGAGCAAATGTCAACGTAGCCTATCTTCCTACCTTCCTTTGACTCACTGTAGAGCTTAACTGCATTAGTTCTACCCCCGTAGAAGGCATCACGGGGGTCTAAACGCAGTTGTAAATCTAACTCAGCGGTCAACTCATCAATAGTAGGATCCCTGCTCTTCAGTGCATTGAATTCACACTCCCAAATAAGGTGAACCTCCATATTTAGTTCATTCCTCAAGTAAGCAAGACGACTGATGGTTCTCTCGTACAACACATTCAGGGGCTCTCCTGTGTGAGGATGACAAAGCCTGCTACCTTCGACAGTTGTTGTTCCGTAACACTTGGGGCAGCCGTGAAATACGCACCCCATATACTCCCAAGCCGACTCCTTCCCCGTAACCTCGTCTTTGTGGTAACCATCCAGTTTGAACCAGCCGCTTGTTGAACTATTCTTGGGCACTCTATGTTCACCTCCATTCCGAGCGTGTTTTATGGGAATGTTACGCCTCCTAGATTCGTATTCCAACCATACTATTGAAGATCTACTATGATTGTCCTGTGCACCAAACCCCACAGAGGGCATGAGGGCAAAAGGTGTGGACTTGAAATTTCTTTCCACCACTTGCACAGTTGCAGGATCAACAGAGACGCCTTCCAAATCATAAAACTTACTCTCCCCATTCTTGTTGTATTCTGTCAAAGTCCTACCATCCTCAACTTTAACCTCAAATTCCTCTGTCAGGAAGAGGTACCTGAAAGTTGCCATACACACACTGGCCAAAGTGTTGTATTGGAAAGGATCTATACCAACTGTCTTGGTTTTTGTTTCCCCACCCTCGCCCACATCTACAACCTCCTCCCTGGATGAAATGCCTATCAGCCACTGCCTGAATGCATTGCAGCTTTCTTGGAGGATGTTTACATCATCCTCGCAGTAGATGTAGATTTCCTTTCGGAAATCGAACACCTCACCCTCCTGTTCTTTGTACCAGGCCAGGAACTCTTCTCGGACCTTAGGTTTCATACAATCCACACCGTAATACTTGGGTTCCGGTAACGGTCCTACATAATCCCAATTCTCCTTTCTATTGAAGAAGACCGGGAATGTTCCTTTGCGGATCCCTGCTAGACCAAATACCTTTGGCATTTGGGCCAGGGGCATGGTCAAGAAGTTGAGAGAATCTATCACTCTGAATTTGCTGGTTCCAACAGCCATCACCTTGCTCCCCCTCAATATCATATTGGGCTCTGCTGTCAGATTGTTTACTATGTAGCGCATCAGGAAGTAACAATCATAGGCCTGACCATTGTGAAAGATCAAGGTGTAACCCTCAAATGGTCTGTCAAAAAAGAACCTGCAAAAGTCATTGGCAACATCTTCACCAAAAAAGTCAACTCCTCTCCTGCCACACTCGCTAGTCTTCATGCAGACGTTGCGAAGGTCGTCACCTCGCCTGTGTCTACCCAAGGACGGGCGACAATTCTTGCAAGGATTTCCGCAATAAGCGCATCGAGGGTTCTCACGATAACTGACTCCCTCGCAGTGTTCACATTGCCAATGCGCCACCACCAAATTAGGCGTATGCACCTCACCAAGGGGGTCTGTCTCAAAGTCAGCAAACATGTATTTTGGTGATATGGCTTTTGGTTGCTTTTGACGAATGTAACAATAGTGAACACCCGTAACCAGCTGTTTACATATTTTACAAGTTCTGTAACCGCAGCGGTGTACGACGCTTGGATCGTAAAAAAATTTACAATCGGGGCATTTGTGAGTCTTGGAGCACACGCCATTGGCTATGTGTTTGTCAAAGCAAGCCTGTGAATTCAGGTACCGGTTACAAACCGCGCACTTTCTTTTCTCTTCTTCTATGACTGAACAATTTTCCACACCGCAAGATGTACATACTGTCAAACAAGAGTGTTTTGCCTTCTTCTTATAACACTCTTTACATTTTGGACAAAATTTGACATCTTTGAACATCAATGCTAGATTCACCACAGCGTGAAAGTGTCCAGGGGTCCTGTCATCGCCATGCGCTTTGGCATAGAAGAGATACACAGTCCTTTGCTTTTCCTCACTGCCCACATATATTGGCCTGGTGTCCGTACCTGACCGGAATACTATCACCTGCGCATTCACAGTCCTCTCAAATGCTGGAATGTCAGTGAAAGATGGTGTATAACTGAGAGGAAGACCTACCCTTGCCTGCAATTCAATAGACGCTCTCCCTAGAGTATGTCTTTTCTTATCATATACCCCCTTCAGTTCATTGTACCTCAGCCTTATCAATTCAACATCACCACCGCTTTTGGCCTCATTATATCTTACCTTTGCTAATGCCACTACAATAGATCTAGCCAGACACAAGTTGTCAATGCCAATATCATTGGATAAAGCTTTTGAATATCTGATTGAGTCGCCTTCTCCAAACAAGTACTCCAGGCCTTTAAATTTACCCCCTGCCCCTCTGGGGTTACGTATAATTGCAACTTGAATTTCTAGTGGCTCATCCAAAAACAAATTTTGATCAGACTGTAATATACTCTCTAAATGTTCATTTATTAAGGCCACTGTCAACTCACTCAATGGCATGAGACCAATACAACGTGGTGCGTTGAATGACTTGCTAGATATGTAGAATCTCACTAAGTCATTAGGGGCATAGCACTGATTCAGCCTCTCAATTATACTATCCACTAAATCCAGTAATTCACCAATAACATCGGCCAGACGAACATTATTCCAAGTCTGTTCAAAATTCACCCTGTACACAATTTCTTTAGCTACACCACCTGCAAAGTCCATTTCTTGGGCATTGATCATTATATTTCTGTGAAAATTGAGAGAATAATCCTTACCCCTGAACAGCATGTCCTGATCGTATTCCTCACTTATATCACCAACATTGCTGTCAGGGGACTGAGGAGGAGTAAAGATGTTATTCTCACCCTTTTCACCTTCTCCTTCTTCATCTCCCTCTCCATTTCCGTCTTCATCATCATCATCATTAACTATTAAAGGCGAATTGAAGTCCCCTATTTCCCCATCAAAAGATCCTATTTCATCAATATTTTCATCTAAATAGTCATCAAACCCTTCCCCTTGGCAATCAGAATTATACAATAGAGCCATCATGGCGTCTAGGTCCTTATCAAAGGTTTTATCTCTTTTTGTTATTTCCCTCACCTCTCCAGCACTCAAGGCCTCCAGAATCTTACTTCTCTGACTGAAATAAAAAAGACAAATGAGACTGTACAATTCATAACTGCTTCGATAAAAATAGCATTGTTTTCTAAAAAAATGTTATTTCATTCTTACACACCTTTGACTCATCTTCCTTAGGTCTCCTCTAAACTCTGGAGGCAGATGGTTAACCATGTCTCCCATGGTTATATTTCCCGGGACTGGCTCTGGCAAAGTGGTAGTAGAACCTTCTCCGCATGGTCCACTGGCTGTACCAGGCTCCACCACTGCCTGAAGTGCTCTGGTGACGTCATCAGCCGTCAGAATTGGGGGTTCTAATGACTGGGGTTTGCCTTTTTCCAATCTGAAAATAAAACAATTGATAGTTAGGCAAAATATTAAAGTAAAGTATTGTCTAGAGAAACGCTAAAGCCCTATTGACAATATACGCAATTTCCTAATCCTCTCACCTTGTCACTTCTGAACCCTGACCCGTCATCTTCTCAGCCTTCTGAGCCACTGTCTCAATGCTATTAAAGAAAAAAGGGGTATTATTATTATTATTGCATTCAAACTGGTTGACCTATCTTAATAGTGTAAATGATCTAATCAACAATTCCTATGAACTTACTTCTTAAGTGCTTCAAGCAATCCCTCGTCATCAACAGAGGAATTTGATGCTCCATCAAAACATAATGAGGGGGAGACAACCTCATATGCCACTTCTCTGTCTTTGGGGTCTTTGTCAGTTTTTTTCATGTCACTCATCGGGGCTGTCTGACCATTACCCTTCTCTTTCTCCTTCTCTTTCTCCTTCTCTTCCTTCTCTTCCTCCTCATCCTCAGATATTTCTATTAGATCTTTGCTGACGGATGATATAAGGGACTGATATTCTCTCGTCTGTATTGCGCTTTTCCTGAGATAAAAATACAAACAAAATTAAAGTAAATAATTTATACTTCTCATTTTCATTAATTACTTTGATAGAATAAGAACTTTTTTTTGTCTTATAAGTATAAACCAGCAAAGAGCATCAACCAACCTCCTACTCCTCCTTTCATTCTTCCTTGTCTCATCTCTTTCGGTTTCTTTGTCTTTCAAATCCTCCTCCTCCTTGTCCTCCTCCTCCTCCTCCAGACGAGCAGTATCCAGGATATTGGAGTCACCATAGAGTTTTGGCGTTGAATGGTCAAGGGGGCTAAAAGGGGAAACAGCCCCACCTATTTCTAAACCCAATTGTTTCCCCTCTTCATAGTTACAATCAACATCATCATCTGATATTGGCGAATGTATTGGTTGATACGGTTGTCTTACTTGAGTCATTGTTAGGGGAGCTGATACTATCATAACTTCCTCCTCCTCAGCCTCCTCCTTCCCCATCCTTTCAAACTTTTCTACCTCTAGCTCTTCATACTCACCCCCATACCCCTCATACCCCACATACCCCTCATACCCCCCATACCCCTCACACCCCTCCTCTTCCTCTTCCTCTTCCTCTTCCTCTTCCTCTTCCTCTTTCATATCCCCCTCCTGATACCCCTCCTCATACTCATACTCCTCCTGTTCCCCATACTCCTCCTCCTCCTCCTTCTCACCATACTCCTCCCCATACTCCTGCTTCTCCAGGTGTCTAAAACGAATAAGAAAAAACCTTTTTATTCGAAAAGTCTTATGTCAACATTTTCAAAAAGGAAATGTAATATAAAATATGCAATATACTTACTTTCCAAATTCTTTAATGGCCCACTCTAGAGTAGAACAGGCCCTGGCTCTCGCTGCGCACCTCCTTCTCATTTCATTGACGGCATGATAAATCTTGAAGGCCTCGGTATACTCGGTACCCAAGCGGAGTAAATGTTTCTCCATTTTCTAAAGTAACCAACAAAAAAATAAAAAAGAAAGGGTAATTAAAATGAAGATCCCATTCAAATACCTTTTGAAGAATAACAAAATATAGTAGTAGTAGCAGTACATCCTACCCTACTTAGGTTGCCCTTGATATCCTCCCATCCACCCTTTGTCTGCGGCCTCCTGGAGACAGTGGTTGATCTACTTCCTGTCACTGTTGACCTAGACAGAGACCTTCCCTTCTTATCACCTTTTGAGCTTATAGACTCCTTTATTGCGCCCTTCTCTTTAATAGACCCATTGGTGGCTTTGAGAGAGGTTCTTGGAAGGCTGACCAATTTCTTCTCAATCTTCACCACCTCATGATCAGCAGTAAGAGTAGTTGCCGGAACCGAAGTCTTTACCCTCTTCTTTTCCAACCTCTCCATAGCCTCCTTCAGGGAATACCTTCAAAAGAATAAAAGAATAAGATGTCATCTACTACCGCTTTAGACTCCTCCAAGACTACTGGGCAAGAAGAGCGTTTGGAAAAAACTGCTGAAAACCAAAACATTTTCACTTTCGATTGTCCAGCTGCTACTATGCTAGTGGGCCCATCTATGTCCGGAAAGACTGTGCTCACAATGAAAATCTTGCAACAGGCCTCCCTTATGTACAGAATACCGCCTAAGAAGATTATTTACGCGTACGGCGTTTATCAGAATATATTTGGCGAATTAGAAAAGAACATTGACAATCTCGCACTACACGAAGGACTTCCCAGTAAAGATATTATAGAAAGTATAGGTTCGGAGGATCCTGATGAACATTCCTTATTAATACTGGATGACTTAATGGAAGAAATATGTAGATCTTCCGAAATGTGTACCCTCTTCACCAGAGAAGTACACCATAGACGAATATCGGTTTTGATGATTTCTCAAAACTTATTTCATCAGTCAAAGTATTCTAGAACAATAAATTTGAACAGCAGTTATATAATTTTAATGAAGACATGTCGTGATCTGCAGCAAATCCACCATCTCTCACGCCAAATGTTTCCTAGCACACCTAAAAGACTGTTGGAAGCCTATGAGGATGCCACTCGCGTCCCGCACGGCTACCTGGTGGTCAACAACCTGACAGGCTCCGGTGATGATGATATAAGACTGAGTACAGGGATATTACCCAAAGACTACCTTATTTTATATACCAGGAGGTAGAAGACAAAGGGTAATGTCGACTAGGGTGAAAAAATGTTTCTCCTTTTTCCAGCTCGTTGTTAACACCAGTAAGGTGTCCAACACTCTCACTCGACGCCTAGTGACAGAGGCGAGCAGGGAACAGGCTATTGCCGTTATAGAGTTAATAGTGAATGTACTAAGAGGTAACTTGAAGATATCTAAAAACTCTCGTTTACAGCTATTAAGGAGTAAAAAGATACTGAGAAAACTTGCCAACTGTCGCAAGCCTTTCAAAGCTGTCGGATTACTAGGCAAACACTACAGAACTGTAATACTCTTCTTGAAGACCTGCTGTCCCCACTTTAAGGAGCTAAAGAATATTATGATAGAAAATGACAGTCTAATTTCATCATCCTCATCATCATCCTCATCCTCATCATCATCCTCCTCATTTGAATCCTCATTTGAATCCTCTACTGAGATTGAGAGCGAGAGCGAGATAGAGAGTGGAAGGGAGAGTGACATCGAGAGTGGAAGCCAGAGTGGAAGCCAGAGTGGAAGCCAGAGTGGAAGTCAGAGTGGAAGCCAGAGTGGAAGCCAGAGTGGAAGCCAGAGTGGAAGTGAACAGGAAAGAGACTGTGAGAGCTCTAGCCAGACTCAAAGTTCGGGGTCAGTACACTCAACCTCCTCGGATTATTCATCACCACGTACATCTGTCAAAGACCTCTCAGCCCCGGTCAAAGAAAAGAAAGGCTCCACTCCCCTTCCACCAACGGATGGAGGAAAATTAGAGGAAGGTTGTGAAGATGTTGAGAGAGACAATAAAATACCTGATGGGGAAATAGAGGAACAACAAAACGTGGAGTTGTGATAAGTAATAAGAAAATACTACCATTTGTCATTCCGGGAGACGTCACAAGGAATACCCAATTTTTTAAATAGGAGAGAAAATGACCTCGACTATGAAGTTTAACAAGAAAGTGTACGTGGTGAGAGAGGAGCAATTTCTCAATATGATGGAAAAATGTAAGTTACGGGAGAACGGTGATCGCCAAGGCGATCTCCGCTCTCCCGCACATCCTTCGAGTGGGAAAATGGAGGCGGAGTCAACTAGACGTGACGGGGTGATTGAAGAGACCCGGGGCAAAACCCATTCTTCTGAAGACATAGGGACGTCTTCTTCAAAGATGGACAACAAGTCCAATGAACAGTATAAGATGACAAAACCTAAGACTAAGAAAAATAGGGGAACTTCCGGTACAAAGGAGATCTTGAAAGAAGCACTGGCTTCTCTGTCGAGGGAGGAAGCTAAGGATAACCTAACCAAGATTTACACTTTAATGATGCCTTACAAGGGTGGTAGAGGAGGAAAAAGAAATTTCATAGCTTCATTACTTCACACTCAATCAGATAAATTCCCCCTACCTAAGGACTACAAAACTTTCTACGCTATTGTGTTGGAAAAGAATATACCTCTCAGTCTAATAAGTAATACTAGGTTGAGAAGATCTTTACATTTTCTCAAGAACAAGAGAAGAAAACTAAAGATTCGACAAAGTTCTCATTCTCGGATGCAGAACAAAAATGGGGGAAGTAAAAATAATCCTTCTTCCAAAACTGCTAGTAAAATATTGGGGCGAGATAGTGGGAAAATTAAGGGGGATAAAAAAGAAGATGATTATTCTAAAAAAGTATGGAAGACTTTGTAGGTAGTGCTCTTTACGCGCATGACAATGCTCTACTGCGGGATGACATTTTGCCGGAGTGAAAATGGAGGTAGTCATGATCGGGGCAGTTAGTTTGTCCTACACTCAAACCGGAGCTTTTAATAGAGAAACACCTGACACCAGACACCGGGTAGAAAGAATGGTGCTCTCAGGCAATATCAAGTCCTACCTAACTAAACGTTTTTATAATCCCAAGCTGCCGGGAAGTTTTACCAGCGTGTCCAAACTTTATCAAGTCATAAAAAAAGAAGGAAAACGCAAAATTTCCCTCAAGCAGATACAAGAATGGGCCAAGGGGCAGGATATTTTAACCCTTCATAAAACTGTTAATGAAAAACAACCGGCCTACCGTAGAATAGTGACGCCTGGATTAAACCATTTTTGGGACTGTGATCTACTAGTATTGACAGGAGAACGTTTTTCAAAAGTCAATTCCGGAAACTCCTACATTCTCATCACTGTGGACAATTTTTCCAGATTCTGTCGTGCCAGGGCTTTGAAAAACAAAGGCAGTCTAGAAATGAAGAAAGCCTTTACAGACATCTTCCAAAACACATCCACCCTTCCCAAGTTTATAAGAACGGATAAAGGGGTTGAATTTTCCAATGCGGCCGTACAGCAATTGTTCAGAGACAATGGTGTGAAGCACTATTTCGCCAATACGGAGACCAAGGCAAATTACTCGGAAATTCTTATTAAGAACATCAAGAAAAGGCTATTTCAATTCTTTCAGAAGACAAACTCTTACTCTTACCAGGAAGACCTTCAATCGATAGTTACTTCCTACAACAACACTATACACAGTAGTATAAATATGGCCCCTGCGGAAGTGAATGAAGATAACCAGCAAAAGGTGTGGGATTATCAGTATGTTACAAACTCCTCAGCCTATAAGACCTCACTCAAAAGAGCTATCAAATCTAGCACTCCCAAAGGACGACGACGACAAGTATTTAAACATGAAGTCGGGGACACTGTGAGAGTTTCTCGTTTCAGAAGGAAACCCTTTGACAGAGCTTATGACGAACAGTTCTCGGGAGAAGTTTTTACTGTGAGACAAAGGAGGTTGGAAGAAGGCATTCCTATTTATTACCTAAACGATTTCGGTAAAGACCAAGTAAAAGGTCATTTCTATCAGGGAGAAATTACGGGAGTGATATACGATCCAAAAGCTTTGTTTAAGATAGAAAAGGTGTTGAAGAAAAGGGTCAGAAACGGAGTCAAGGAGAGTCTAGTGAAATACCAAAGTTGGCCTGATCGTTACAACGAATGGATAGAGAGTAGAAACTTGGTTGACCTTAGACCTAAAGGGAATTCTGTCAAAAGAAGGAGTAAGAGGACTACTAAAGGAAAGGGGAGGAGGCTATAGACATAAAGTGGTGATGAAGTGCTAGGGAGAACATGTTCATCTGTTTGACGAGTGAAAAGGACTCACTGTCGCACACTAACAATACGCCTGCAACATTTACTTCTCCTTTACCAGAAAACTACAATCTCGACACTGGGAGGAGAGGGGCCTGGTACATAGGTCTCTTGGAAATACACTTACCACCTCTAAAAGATGGGAAACCATATGATTGTCTCTATGTCCACTGCTCAGCCTGCGAAACCTCGTGCATAGGCGATACTTACAGGCCTCTTCTAGCGACATTGAATTACAGGGAATTAAAACGAAACAACTTTGTTAGGCTACCTTCAGTCAACTTCATACCTCTTAGGACTCAAGGTCTGAGCGAGCTCACAATATCCATTTGTGACAAAAAAGGTGACCCTCTAGAGGAGCTGAAAACTATCAACTCTCCTAACCAAACCACAAAGTGCACTTTAATTTTGAAATGGATGAGCAATATAAGTCCATGGCGTCCGTAAACCCTGACGCATGGGTGGAACATTTCAAGAGCACTGTTGGTAAACCTTTCATGTGGAGTAGTGACACTAAATTGGTACTTCTCAAGAACAAGTCAGGCACCCCATCAGCCTCTTCTCAAAAAGAGCTACCCTTGACTGTTGTATCTCCTGTAGAACAATATACTAACATGGCCAAGGCTGATGTTGATAAAGGGGTACCGAATTACAGCGCCCCCTCAGTTCCCTCGGCAAAGTCGGGGAGAGAAGGTAGAAAGAAAAAAGGAAGTCTTAAAAGGAAAAGGCGTAGCGGAAGAGGTAATCCAGTAGCTCAAAAGGAAAAAGGAGGAAAAAGCGAGGAGGTGGAGACATATTCAAGTAGAATAGTAATTTTTGTTATAGCAATATGGCCAGTGGTGAAAAGGTTTTAAAAGCTGCCGATTTGGCCTATGAGAATGCCTTGGACATATTCGAAGTTCCAGCCAGTAATTTAGGGGTGGCTGATGTGAGATATATTACCCACAGACCTGTAAACCATTTCAATACAGAGGGTAATGTGAAATTTCGGGTTCCAGGTTCGGGGTCAGCTTATATAGACATGAGGGAAATATATCTAAAAACCACTGTAAAAATAACAAAAGATGGAAAGGATGTACCGGCAAAACCACAGACCGCGACTGCCACAACAACGGATGAGGGCGATTGGAGCATTGGAGTGGTGAACAACCTCGCGGGGTCACTCTGGCATTCCGTAGAATTAAGATTAAATGATGTAGTCGTCTTGGGAGGACAAACTGGCTACGCTTATGGTGCGATATTGAACACATTGCTGGACGAAAATGACTACACTGCTGAAGAGTTAGAATGCGCAATGTTCCACAAGGACACAGCTTTCAAGATGAACTCCTTTTCGATATTAAAAGGTGATAATGAGGGCTTCAAGACTAGGGCAACTATGCTTGCGGAGAGTAAGTCTGTTGAGCTACTAGCGAAGTTGGATGTTGACTTTTTTAAGGCAAAAAAATATTTGATAAATTCAGTAAATTTGGACATTAATCTTGTACCAACATCGTCGGCTTTTCGTCTACTAACGGCCAACACAACAATAACCGACTATTCTCTAGAAATAGAGGACATAGCTTTGGTGGTTAAGCAGGTTGTTCCATCACCGCAAGTCTTGGTGGCTCACGCCGAGATAATGAAGAAAGAGTTATCAAGAGCCAGATACTTCTACCTGAAGGAGGACATTAGGAAGTTCGGAATCAGCAAAGGGACGTCAAGTTACTACATTGAGGATGGATTTCAAGGTTCTATTCCAAATACGCTTGCAATTGCCTTTGTGGCAGGTGACGCTTTGACAGGTCATAAAAATAAAAATCCATTTTCCTTCAATAATTACAATATCACGTCCATAAGTGTCTCATTAACCGGTAGTCCAACTGCAAGAGGTCCCATCTCTTTAGACTTTACTAAAGGAAAGTATATCCAGACTTATGCTGACCTTTATGGGGGAAAGACTAAAAAAAATGTTGGTGGTCAAAGGATTACCCTGAAAGAGTTCCCCGGTGGTTATAGCATATTTGTCATTCATTTAAACCCTCAGACAAAAGACAGCTACTACCCAACAGCCAGGGATGGCAGTGTGAGAATTGAAATAAGATTTGGAACCCAACTACCAGAGAGTGTAGTTATGCTCACAAGAGTGACATACCCTGCCCAGGTTGATATTGACTATCAGAGAAACGTCTATTTACAATGAAAACGGAAGATATATACAGGATAATGTGGAATGATGAAAGGACTTCCGATTATGTAATGGCTGTTGCACCATGCAATGCTTTAAACTACATTTCACCAGACAATGAGGAGAGCTGTTACATAATTAATGTTATTCAAACAAAACAAGATGAGAGAGATATGAAAGTCAACTTACCTATCTTCTGTCGCTCTCCTCTTTCTACCGGGCGCTCTTGCGGGGGCTCTTGCGGGGGCTCTTGCGGGGGCTCTTGCGGGGGCTCTTGCGGGGGCTCTTGCGGGGGCTCTTGCGGGGGCTCTTGCAGGGACTCTTGCGGGGGTACCAGCGGGGGCTCTTGCGGGGGCTCTTGCTGGGGCTCTTGCGGGGACTCTTCCGGGGGCATCAGCGGGGGCACCAGCGGGGGCATCAGCAGGGGCACAAGCCGGGGCACCAGCGGGGCAACCAGCCGGGGGCCCCGCTGTGGGACCTGCTGGGGGGCCTGCTGGGGGGCCTGCTGGGGGACCTGCTTGCCCACGGAGGGGGGCACTGACAAGGGCGGGGGCACCTGTGGGGACACAGGCCGGGGCAGAAGAAGCAGAAGAAGATGTACCTCTCTTAGCAGGCCTGAATTTAGAGTTGGCGGAGTTGACAGAGGGGGTATGACCTGCTCCTGCTGCTACTGCGGAAGCAGGAGGTGGCACCAACTTCAGAGTCGGAGTTGGCACAGGTTTCCTGACAAGTGGTGGTGCAGGGGCAGGACGAAGGATTGCTGTTGGGTATGCAAGACCTTCGGGGAGAACCCTGTAGCCATGGGGTCGAGATATGGGCCTAAAGGAGGAAGTAGACCCAATGATACCCCTATTAGGAAGGTTGTTTGTCAAACCAAGGTCTCTACATGCCCTAGCTGCTACAGTGCCCTTCCTAGTAGTCACCCCCATTTTGGGGGAGCGTGCAACAGCACCAACACTGACACCATGACTGGGAAGTCTGCGAGGCAGATGACTGGGAGCTGCTGTCAGCAGGGGGCCACGCCTGGAAGAGCTCTTGGGCATTGGCTGGTTCTCCTTGTCACTCATGATGAATTAAAGATTTTTGATTCTTTAGGAGATGTTGATCTTTGTACCTATGGTAAAGAAATTATACAATTTACCAAAAACCGTTCTTGTTTGAAAATTAATTCTGAACTGTTAAGTAATACGCAATGTGCTTACTTTTGTTTAATGTTCACTTTTCTAAAGAGTAGAGGTTATTCTTCAATCAAATGTCTAAAACTGTTAAAAGATATGAAATATTCTATCAAGGAAGAGTGCTTGAGGGCATTTCAAATATTAAGCTAGCTTATCATGTTAGACTGAGAAATATGTCATGTATTTATATGTCAAAGGTGTTGCTGTTTTGGTAAATGTTTCTAAATATTTAAAAATATTATTATAATTGTGTAACATTACTAACTTTCTATGCTTAAAATAACTTCAATTATAAACTACTTTTTGTCTAATATAACTATGGAACATTTGTCAGTGTACATCATATCCAGCATACTGTATAAAGCTTAAATACCTGTGTAGTTATGTATACTGTTAGTCATTCTAGGTAGTCCTAATATTTTTTTTAATTTTTGAAACATGACATTATAATTTATTATATTTGTATTCATGGGTTTATCAAATGGTTTGAAAGTTAATAAAAGGATATTAATTCCATTTACATTTGTTTTTTGTTTTGTAAAATAGATAAAGCTCTATTAATGAATTATATAGTCATTTACTCAAGCTGTGACAAAACCTGTGGAAGTGGCTGGCAAACAAAAAAATTGGACAGTAGATTGTAATTTGAGTTGTATTAATTACAAAACACAAGGGCTTAACTACATTGACTGCTTTAGGAAGTACATTGACTGTTTGGTGAGTGCATTGACTGGATGGATTACATTGATTGCAAAAATTGAATCAATTGCATGGATTTCATTGATTTTATTGATTTCATTGATTGCTAGTGTAGGAATATTGGCAAAAAATATATGAGAAGAGATAAAAGTATATTGACCAACAAGTGCAAGAAATTGAATAATATTACCTACAATACATAAACTTTATGCAAAGGAGTAGGCTACACTGAATAAATTAAATGAATTGCCTGAACTGCATATGTGATGTATACTTCACGCACTGCAAAGGGTTAGTGAAATGAATCAAAACCAAAAAAAACACCTGTATGTGTTATATAAATATGCTAAGCTTTATGCATAAACTACATATACTTGAAAAAGGCATAAAAGACGTGTTGGGGAATTAACAGTATGTGGTAACTAAATGACATAAACTAAATAAGCTGAGAGGGAGGAGAAATAAATGAAGTTAATGAACTGAGTACACTTAATGAACTGCATAACCCAAATAAACCAAATTAATGACATAAATCATGTGGACTGCATAAAAGACATACACTTTATAGACTGCAAGAAGAAGCAGAGATGAATGAACTTATAAAAACCGGTATAAACTCTATGCACTGCCAAAGAGGGGAAAAAAACTACATAAATGACATGAAACTACATAAATGATATGCACAAAATAAACATGAAATAAACTTTATGCATTACAAGGAGAGAGAAATTAATAAACAAAATTAATGGCTTAAAAGTTATGCACAGAATAAAATGAAATAAAATTTATAATATGTAAGGAGAGGGGAATGAACTGAATAAACTGCATAAACAGAATAAATGACATAAACGGAATAACTCCTTAAATTGTGTTGCAATGAAATAAAAGAAATAGACTTTATCAACTACACCTAGGCATAAGCTGAATAAATTGCATAAAGGTAATTCACCAAAAAAAAATTCATGCACATTATTCAAGGCAATTAAAGGAACAAATGAATAAATAAATGGTATGTGGTTCATAAAAATAGAGTACACTTTATGCACTGCAGAGGCGGGAGAAAATGAATGGATGAAATGAACTGTGTTAGCTGCATAAACTGAAGATAACATTATAAAACTGAGTAAGTGAATTAAATGTTGTCAAAACTAAATAAAAAGACATAACCTTCACGCGTGATGAATGGGAGGGAGGTGAATGACTCAATAACGAGAGAGAGAGAACTGCATAAACCATTATATAACTGTAAGAGTGATGCTGTTTTGTTTTATGAGCAATTTTAATGCACAAAAAGAGAAAATGACTTTAAATATGCGTACATTAAATAATCGTATGAGCTCTGTTTGTCAAGCATGCTTTGCTGGTTATGCACTGTCTATGCAAGCCATTCAAGCCATTCAAGCCATGTAAGCCATGCAAGCCATGCAAGCAATGCAAACTATGTAATCTATGCAAACTATGCAAGCTATGCAAGCTATGCAAGCTATGCAAGCTATGCACTGTCCATGCACTGTCCATGCAAGCTATGGACTGTCCATGCAAGCTATGCTGACTATGCGAGGTATGCCTGCTATGCGAGGTATGCAAGCTACAAACTGTCCATGAAAGCTATGCTGAATATCAATGTGAGGTATTCATGCAAGGTACTTATGCTCAACAAACCGATGCAGTCTATTCAAGCTATTTACCACAATGCAGGCTGCTAAATCTGTTGAAGTTTAATAAAATTTAATAAATTTCATTGGGATAAATCAGGCAATTTTCTTAATTACTTTGGTTTAATTGGTCATAACTAGAAATAGTCATGTATTTGCAGCGTAATTATAGTTTTGTATGCAAGAAGGTGGAAAGGAATTAATGATCTAATATAACAGAGAGGCATATGAAGTATTTGTTCTGAAATGACTTGAAATATAAGCAAAAATTGACATTAAACAGGACAGCCTACAATGGTAAACATTGTATGCAGTGACTAATACAGTGCAAGCAATAGGACAAGGCTGCACTCTTAAATTCAGAGAGACCATTTGGAAATGGTAGCTGTCATGACTTTTTATACGCTTGAAAGAACATTGCATGGGCTAAGTCATTGATAAATACTTTGGCTTCTTGTAAACACAAAATTTGTCACAATCAACAGTGCGCGGCATGCCCGGCTCAAAACTAACCACATGAAAACCTGGGTGGCAGACTAAATAAACAATTTGGAGTGAAACAAATGGTGACATTCAGCAGAAGGCCAACAACTTAGATTTTTTGAAAGTGGACAAAATAAACATTAATGACGAAAAATAGGCCGAGCAACACCAAAAAATAAAGAAAACAACAACAAAGATAGCCTTGACACTTTTAAGGGAGAAGAAATCATGAAGAATACGTCTAATTTAATGCTACAAATTGTTTCAGAAAGTGCTATTTCCTTCCTAAGGGTATATGTGTTATTCACATTTTTAAATGAAGGAGTAAGTACTAGCTTATGGAATATAAAGCTTGTTATAAAAGGGTAAATATATCGTAAAAAGCTGCAAAAGGCAATAAACTGTATCAAAAAGTAGTTCCTATAAATCCGTCAGGTGTAGCTGTAGTCTAAATAGCTTTGACAAGCTGCTTGCAGCGCCTCCTCTCGTAAATTCAACATATGTTTGCAGCAGACAAATTAATGCATCGTATTGGGTAATTACTCTAAATATTTGGCTTATTTGAGAATAAGCCATACAATGTTGTTAGAACTTAAATTTATGTTACAGTTCTCAATTGAAAACACGGTGTTCTCGTGATCAAGGCATCATAAACCAAAAAACGGCCATACTAATTTGGTTCTAATACTAGTCTAATGTAATCATATAAGTAATATGCTTCATGTCAAAGGAATGTGTGGTATTATAGTTAAAATGCTAATAGGAGTTTTTATAATATTATTCACTGAAAAAGGGCTTTTTCGTTAATTGCTCTTTAGAATACTATAGCATGGCCATGGCAATGGAAGGTCTGAACAAATGCGCAAAGATGACCCCAAATGACATCAGTTTAAAGTAATCGAAAAAACCCAAATAAAGTTATTGAAAGATAGGAAATTAGCATAAAGGTGTTGTAGAGAAGATAGAGAATCTATTCCATAAGGAAATTTAGTAATAATTGTATTATCTTGGCAATTTTCGTTTAAATAGAAGTTCAAAACGAATGCGTCAAGATGGCCGAAAATGACATTAGTTTGAAGTAGTCAAATACAACCAAATTTAGTTATTGAAGGAAGAAAATTAGCATAAAGGTGTTGTCGAGAACATAGAGAAGCTACAGAATAAGGAAATTAATTCATATTTGCATAATCTTGGCTATTTTCGTTTTACTTACAAATATTCTATTTCATTGAAGTGTCTGTAATGATACAGATTGAAGGAGACTAGTTACTGTTTTGAAGATTCAAGGAAAAGATACTTAATTTACAAGTAATTTATCATATGTGTTATATGGAGTGGGCTTTAAAGCTGTTGCTTATGTAAGAGGATAACAATTATGAAGGCATTAAGTCAGGAAAAACAAAGCAGAACGGAAAATAATTTATATAGAAAATGAATTGTTTTGTCACTTACCTCTTATGTAGGATGGTGCAGACCGAAGACAGTCTTTGGTCCAAAGAGATGACGTGTGGGTAGTCCTAGGTAAATTTCCAAAATACTTTGAGTACTGTGGTACGTTGAGTCCGACTTGTGTCCAAGAGGTATCCGGTGAAAAAGTGCGGCAATATTCTCTGCAGTTGCTTTTATAACACAGGTAAGACTGCTCAATACTTTTATTAGAGTGTGACGATGGAGTCAGGGAACAATGATATTTTCAAATATTATGGCAGTTACATTTCCAGCTTTCCATGCTTCCTCGAATAACTGTCAATATTAAGTGGACCAAAGTTCTATTTTCGAACTGAAAATCCAGTTTAAACTGGATTGGAACAAAAGGATCAATTGACATGACTATTCTAAACTTGATAATTTAAGCTTTTTTTCTTAGTTTTTGAGCAATTGGAAACCAATAAAATTACAGGTTACTAACAAGTTTATGGTATTTTTTATGATAAAACAGACTTATTTCTGGTATAGTTGAGAAACTTAATTATTTAAGATTAATTAACAAACAACTGATTAAATGTACGTGTATTATGACAACAGGTTTATTACTGAAGTATTGGGAATTATTAATGTTTTTTTGGTTGATAAGGTAATGGAATAACAGGATGGTGCAGATTACTACTGAACAAATAAACATCTGATTTAAGATGTATTGGGGTCTGAAAAGGATCTTGTTTATTTCGTTTCATCCAAACAATTAATAATTGAAAAGGATGTGGGAAAGAGGAGTAATCACTTGAAACACCCTTTATGGGGCTACTGTACAGATTGTATCAAGACCTTTGATATGTTTGATGTCAAGAGAGCATTTAATCTTAAGTCAGGGTGGTGAAGCAGTTTGACAAAGTTTACATTGACACAGGAAGTGTGGCAAATTAAAAGGTCATTTTGACCTCTGTGGGGTGAGACCTTAAGAGGTCAGGATCACGTGGGAAGCGAGATTAGTGGAGACTTTTGCGCACCACCCCACCACAGATACAGATAGAGAAGGAGACAGACAAGACGGACAGAGAGATTTACAATTAATTATAAGAGAAAACTTTAGCAAGTATGCTAAGTTTATTTGCGTTGGCCCTGGTGGCATGCTGTATGTCACCAGTTGAAGGATGGTTGTGCGGGGGAATGTGCCTGTGTTCCCCAGAGGGGGAAGTGATCTGCAAAGATCCCAGCCTTTATGAGGCTCCCAGATTCGACGTCTCGCAAAGGATCGGCAAAGATTTGTTTATGTACCTGGACTCCTCGACTGATTTTCTGATGGCAAGCCTTGAACACACCCTGGGATTCAGGACGGTAGTCATTAAGGGCGGAGAGGAGGCCTTTTGCAAGGTTAGTTAAAGCTATTTTTACTTATTGTTTTGGTTTCAACTTGAGCTGTGCAGTTGCGAGATTTTTCTTTTCGTGAATAATGTGGCAAGATGACTGTCAATGCGAGATGCGATTATTTTATAATGGACCTAACACTTGATTAAGAGGTTTCATGGAGTTGACTATAAGAGATATTGGAGCAAGGGAGATACAAATATTAGCTGAATTGAAATGACAATATTTCTACGGTTAGTTTAGACAGAATTAAAGACTGAAATGTCAGTTTGGTGCGGTGAAATGACCGCTCATTGGAGCTAGTTCGGTTGTTGTCCGCTAGGGTCGCAGGCGGGCCACCAGCTGGTGGCTCCTCTAGCGGTAGCTTTGGAGTGGTAGGAGAGAGCTTAGTACACTGATTTACCGCTTGGTGCGCGCACATTGCTTCTGTTGGGGCCACCGTACAGTGGCGCCCCTGGTGTGCGTAATTGGTATCAAGTCTGACAGCTGTCAGAGAGTTCAGAGAGAGAGAGAGAGAGATATGCAAAAGAATGATAAGGGTTATGATAATGCTTGTATGAAGACCTTGTTTTTTAACTTTGAAGCATTAAACTAAGCACTGCTTTTTGTGTTGCTTTACAGGTAGTGAGGTCGCAGTTTCCTTGGGTGACATGCGAGTTCCTTGATGAACTGACGACGCAATGCTCTGGACCTGGTTGCAAGACTTTGGGGGAACATCAGGTGCCAAAGATGACTGTTACAACGAAGATAAACGATGACGACACGGAATTGACTACCATCACATACACCAGAACGACCAAGAGGACTACTACAAGGACAACGACCAAGGAAACGCCCCCCACAAGACCAACAGCAGCTCCGAAGGAAGACCAGCATGATAAAACGGAAGAACGGACTGAGAATGGAGAAGACCAAGGTGAACAGGAAGAGAGACAGTGGAGGGAAGCGAGCCAGCCGACCAAGAGACCCAGGACTACACAGACAACTACTGAGAAGAGTCAGGATGGCGATTGGACTTCTTGGATCTACGCGTCAGGCATGGTGGCTGGAGCTGGGCTAACATTGGGAGCGGTAATTATTGCTTGTTGCTTTTGCAGGAAAAGGGGTAAAAGAAGGAGGAAAGAGTCTAAATGCGCAACTAAATGCTGTAAGAGCTTATGCGATGTGTGCATGTGGCCCTGCAAGGCTTTAGATGATTGCAGAGGGAAGGAGCCTTATAAGAAGAGCAATAGCAATGCTTATATAATGGTGTCTAGCAATGAGTCTGTAGAATATGCTTCTTTTGTTTAGTTAATGGCGGTTTTGGTACCAGCAAATAGCTTGCTTTTAGTTTATGCTGCTTTTTGGATATTATGCTTTTGAGTCTATATATGCTTTTGTGCTTATCCTTTGTGCTTATGCTTTGGGGCTTTATGTGTTTGGCTTATGCGCTTAATTTGCTTTTCAGGTACTCTATGTTGTCAATGTTGTTGTCAGATTCTTGATGATGCTCAGGAATTATCCTGAGCATTGGATTGAATACCCTGTCAGGGACATTGCACAGGGTCTAATCCGTGGTCTGGGCCTTGGCCGAGAGAATGACGCATTCCCCGAGGCTGATGAGAACGACGCCCTGCCTGCAGTGCCTGTAGCCGCGGTCCCCCCAGTAGCAAGACCCCGTGCCCGCCGTGCCCCCCGTCGACAACAAAGAGACATCGACCCCGAAAACATTCTGGAGGCAAGACTGAGAAGGGACAATTGAACAAGATGATTATTACTATTTAACTTACTTTTTCTTTTTTAGGGGTGGGAGCGTATTTTTTAATATAATAATAAGGAAATAATTTGAAATATTATATTTTTAAATAAG
This sequence comes from Platynereis dumerilii, assembly GCA_026936325.1. NCBI lineage: Eukaryota > Metazoa > Annelida > Polychaeta > Phyllodocida > Nereididae > Platynereis > Platynereis dumerilii. The sequence goes on from JAPTHN010000004.1 coordinate 10,171,732, forward strand.
GTTATACTATTATTAATTCTATAAATGTAAATATTTCTCTTGTGCACCTTTTTGTCTTTTCTTTTTTACAACAGTTTTAAACAACACTTGATTTATATTGAATAATTTTATTGGTTTTATACCTAGTAGATTTAATAACTTAAATGTAAGGGGATAGATTTATTTGAGATTTTTGAATAGCTATTTAGTATCATTATCAAAAGTTTAATAATCACTTCTTGTTTAAAACTGTTGTAACTTGTATATAATATTTAGTAGTTTTTTTGACTGGAAACAAAGGATAATTTTTTTAATAGCAGGATTTAAGTTGAAGATTCAGTTTGATGTTAAAAATGATGGTTTGTAACAGAAAGGAATGCATAAATTGATGAATATGGTACCTGAGTGAAGGATATACTTTTTTAAGTAAGTTTGCATGATATTATGATTAATGTATGTTTTAATTTTTGTAAATACGTTGAAGTTTATATATTGTAAAATGTAAATATGTTGAAGTTTTAAGTTTGTTCAGGTGTAAATATGTTAAAATGTAAATAAGTTCAAATGTACATATGTTGAAAATGTTTGCAGTGCTGGTCACTGTTATTTGGATCTGGGACAAAGAGAGAGAGAGAGGGAGAGAGACAGTTTAATATATATGTAATAAGATAACTTTTATATTGTAAAATGATGATGGAACATATCAATATACTATTTATGAGCTTATAAGATAAATTTTTTTTTAATTAACTAAATATTATATAGATATTAAGCATTCTGTTAATGGGTGTATAACTTTTTTAATAATGCAACTTGATTTCTTTGAATAATAATTTATAAGGTGTAATTTTCAAGAGTTATAAATACGGTTTTACTTGAATAAATAATGGTGCTGTTCTTTAAAAAGGTGTATCTTACTTAGCCTATTTGAGTAGATGAGTTAAGCAAAATAGTTGATATGAAATGCAACTTGTGAAGAGACTTACAACATACTTTACATATTTGTTGTTTTGGTAGAATAACAGGAGAGGCAACAAAATGTAATGGCTGCAAGTAAAAGCAACCAGTTGCACACCTGTCATGATTGAAGTTAATATTCTAGGTTAGGGTAAATTGAGGTTGTAAAGAAGGAACAAAGTTAAGTTACAATGCAGAGTATTTGACAGAGCAAAATATTGAGTCTAGAGTGCTGTGGAGTATTTGGTATACATTGAAATGAATTAGCAACACTTGAACTATAAGTTTTAAAGGTTTAATGTATATACTATATTAGACATTTTTACGATAACAACAAAACAACAATTAAATTCCATACCTAGCAAGAATTGCAAGGAGCACCGCATGCTGGGCCTCAATTGTTGGTGGTGGTGAGTTATTTAACTCATTGAGAGCCCAGTAGTACGGTGCCCCAACGGACCTGTCACCAAGCATAGTCAATACACACTTTTCGGACACACAGTCGAGGTTGTACTCCGGTTCTTTCAGTATTTGACATATTGAGTTTTGGTAATAGGTGATCCTTGTTTTTAACTTTTCGAATGCCAACTCACCAGCTTCCTCATTGTACACTGGTGAGTTGTTACGTCCGATCTTCTTAATTTCATGCTTGAAGGAGCGATAAATGATGTATTTTGTGACAATCCTGGGTGATGGACGAGGGGCCAAGTATGGGGTAACCCTATGGGTGTGATGAGGTACTTGGGGGTGAGAATTAGATGACACGTCCAACATCTGAGGTAGTGGGCTTCCCGAGGATGTAGAGGACAATGGGGAGACAGCCATAGGGGGAGAAGGGTGCTCCTTACCCTCGAGGGTGGCTCTTGCAGAAGTAGCTTCACAATGGGAGGGTGCGTCAATGGTGGAATTGTTCTTCATATTGTCATCAGAGCAATAAGTGCTCCAGTCCAAATTGACAGAGTCAGACAGGGAGGGGTCGGGGGAAAGAGATGACGCATCATTGGAATAGATGGATGACATGTCGAGAAACATCTCTTGGGCCTCGGGGTTGGGCAGGTGGAGATCCAGAGGAGGGACAGTGCACTGCGAAATATCGCAAATCATATAGGTGGGTAGGACGGCCTCCTCAATGGATAGGTGATAAGAGCAATCTCCCACCTGCCCAATAGACTCCCTCTTGTAGATTGTAATTAGAGCACTGTCACTTTCGAACCGTGTTGTGTCACAGCTGATAGGCTGTATTTCAGCCAGACAACGCAGTAATTTTTTGTGAATGAACGTTGTCAGGGGGAAGGAGATCCATGGGTTAGGCGGTCCCCTCCTGGCTCCTCCACTGGTGGAGCACTGCATAAGAGAGGTCCTCCATTCTCTCTCCGAGGGGTAATACCTATGCAGCAGAGCCAGCCTAGAAGATATGATGGCCCTTTTAGGACCCAGGCTCTGCTGCACGCCTAAGTACAAAGTTAATCCAGTAATTAACTTGGATATATCCTCCTGATGGACGTAAATATATGGAGTACTCAGATTGCGTGGATCTATCATGAGTAGCTCCAAAACATTGGATTGGACGTCCATTCCAATACTGTAGGTAAGCCTGTATAACACTTGGCTATCCCTCATTTCACGGGTATAAGCAATCCTGGATTGGGTGGAAAAGAAGTCAGACATTTTGAGAGTTTTGTATCCTTGCTGAATTATCAGAATAAGAATGAGAGAAATTGATTTGGGTATTTGGAATTATAGTTGCGAGGGCCAATTCTGGAAGCCACTCCTTAACTTACTGCTTTGGTGATCAGAACCACTTACAGACTGCCAGGAGAAAGGACAGGAATGGGGTGGAGAGAGTTGATTGGATCCTGGTCCCTGAAGACTAATGATTGGGGTTTTTTTTTTTTTTTTGTCAGTGTGGAATGGGGTGGGTTAAGCAAAAATTTTCTTGATCTTTAACTTGGGAATGTTTAGTTTTGTTGTTTTGACAGTATTGATCCTGAGGTGGAAAACAGATATATTCCAAATTCCAAATTCCGAGTCAAAAAGGTCCAAGTGGGTTATTAATTTCAAAAGGTCTTTGAAATCACAAAAGCACAGAATTATTAATAGACTCGATGATAGCCTGAGAGTAGAATGGGTCCATTAAAACCACTTTATTTGATGACACCTTGTGATTTATGGGAGTCGGCCGAGTGAGTCTTTGGAGGCATTGGGGTGCTAAGAGGTAATTGTTCATATAGGGGGTCCTTCTGTGTCTTTTGTCTAGTTGGAGAGGGGGCTAATATTCCCAAAGTACTAGAGGCCAACATAATCCATAGGCTTTGTGGTCCAGTTCCGAGTGAGAGATTCAAAATACTTAAGAAAATAACAGTTGCTATTAGAAACATTTCACAAAAATAGATAATTTCACTTTTTGGAATATTTTCTTTGCATATTTTCCATGTATTTTGGGTTTGCTTGAGTTCATCGTCTTGGTAAATATCAATATTATGGTTGTGAAATTCTAGTCCATCTGTTTCGTGTTGGTATTCTACTCCAAGTTGTGAAACAGTTACAGAACAAACACTGTTTGTATCACTTTCTGAAGCTGGAGTAGATGTTGCCTTCATCATTACAATTTGTGAAATGGTTATTATAGTAAAGATCAAATGAATTATACAAGACTGTTTAAAGATATTTTAATAACTGAAATTTAAAAAATTTGACAAAATGAGACAAACTAGTGACCAGATTAAAATGTGACAAACTAGTGGTAAATGAGTGACAACCAAAAATAACTATTTCTATTTTTAGCTCGGAGGAAAATTATGAATTCAAATTTCGAATTTCTAACCGTTAAAAATGATTGATGGCTTTTAAAGTGACGAGTGACAGCTTAACAAAGGATCCTTTGTTATGCAATTACACGGTCCAGTGCACACTTAGCAGCATCTCACAGGGTCCGCAAATGCCCAAGTTGGGCAGGGGGACGCATGAGTGATTTCATGCCCAACTCACCCCTATTTGGAATGCTTTTTTTTTTTATATGTAGTAACGTCATCCAAACCAATTCCCTGATATTGCATGATTTTCTCTGAGACAGCTCATTAACATTTATGGCTTTGCGAAGTTCACCGTTCATATAGGGTAGTTGTGGTTTACGTAAGGTCTTTGATTTTACAGGAGCATGAAAATTAATAACATCACTTAAGAGAACATTATAGGCCCACATGGAATCATCAACTTCGTCAAAAACATTACAAATATCAAAAGGAACATTGTTAAGATCTTTGACAAATGAATCATTATCAAACTTCTTATATGATCTATATATAATTTTGCGTTTAAAGCTTTTAGGTGTAAACATCTTAGTGGCAGCACACACAAGGTTGTGAAAATCACTTATACCAACACAAGTATTGAGGTGAGAAGCTATTCTTAAGGGTGTGTTAGTTAAAATCACATCAATTAGCGAAGGATTATTTATACTCTTAAAACAAGTTGGTTCGGAGACCAAGTTTGTGAGACTATAAGTACGCATAAAATTACTGACATTATCTGGTAAATTTAGAAAATTTATATTGACATCACCTATTATGAGCACACTTTTACATTCAACTAAGCATTTATCCAGAACTGAGCTAATACACCGAATAAAAATATCATTTGGAATTCTAGGAGGTTTATAAACAAGTATATAGCACATCTTTTCTTTACGTAAATTTACTTCAATGACAATAATTTCAACATCGGAAATAGAAGACAAATCTTTGCGAATTCTATGAGGAAGACTAGATTTAACATACATCATGACTCCGCCTCCATAAATGTTACGATCAAGCCTATGACAGTTATAATCTTTGATTTTAAATACACTATTACTATAAGAGTCATCCAACTTTGTTTCAGAGAGCGCAAGAATATCAATATAGTCATTGTTCAAAATTTCATGAATTTCATGTAGTTTATTCTTCATGCTGTTGACGTTCAGGTGACCAAATATTAGTTGCTTGTTGTGTTTCAATCTGTAGTTGTGTAGATCAGAAAAAGTTCTAGTTGGGCTGCCCTCATGCTCATCAGCACCTCGCGTATTATTGTCAGTATCACACAGTCGAACAGCAGGGGTGTCTTCATCAGCACTTCGTAACCCCATCGGAGCGCCATCATCAGCAACCGACAAACGAAGTAGGGTGCTAACATCAGCACCGGGCATACGACATCGAGTGCCATCGTCAGCACTAGGCAAGAGAAGTGGATCGCCCGCTTCAGTTGAACAAAGCGTGGTCTGCTCATCAGCACCATACGTAACGAGTGGATCACCACTATCAGCATCAGGAACTATTTTCATATCACACACAGCATTAAAATTTAAGCACTCAGACTTTTCATCACCACAATGATGTCGATTCAACTCAAATGTACTTGGAAGACGGACTTGTCTCTCAGTGAAAGTGCGGGATAAAAAAGAGCTTCCCTGGTACTTATCCTAATGATATTCATAAAAGTCACTGTTGAATTCATGGCAGAACTTTTGTTTATGCCCCTTCTGTGAGCATTTGCGACAGATCACTGCCCCTCGAAATCCACAATCTTTGGTCTCATGATTTTGTTCACAGCAATTTCTGCAGCGATTTGAGGCAGACAGACCATGCGACCTGTTCTTTGAAATATAAGGCTGCTTATTTGTGGCGGCATCTCTTCTTTGAACATGAACAGGTGGTGACTTGATGAAGGGCTTCTTTTTCTGGTCTTCCTTCTTTTTATTAGGATTTCTTGTAGCCACATCGTAAATTTCTCTGTTTTTACATGTTAGTTCAAGAGCTTTTGCTAACCAGTTACTGCCGAGCAAATTCGGGTGCTCTTCATCAGAGTCAAGAAAACCGTTATTCAACTCCCCATTTTGCAACATGAAGGCGTCACTGTGATTAACAAACGTGCATTCTTTCTCACCAGCTAAGACTTGTAATCCGGCATTCAAAGCCTGCAGCTTATCCGGGATGCCTGCTGGTTTACGGCAGGGTGGAATACTTGAAATAGTCACAGAGTTCGAAATTTCTTTAGCAGCTGTGACGACGTGCCCATATGAGTCAATTACTTTCTTGGGGTCTTCACTCGCAATGTCATTTTTCCCTGCTACAATAACAACACGATTGTAGTCGCTGCCTTCAGGTACTTTCTTCAAAATATTTGTAATATCTTGTAGCTGGCCATTGTGACTGCATTTAACATCAGTGTTCACCATTTTCTTTTCATCAAAGTATTTGACAAGGCTTGAGCCAACCACTAGAGTTTTTGGAGGAGAACTTTTCCTGAAAGTTTGCCATGTCTGAGCATTTAATTTTGTTTGCAATTCAATTACAGTGCCTTGAAGTTTACCATTTTCCGTTTGCAACTTTTGGTTTTCATCATTCCTTTGCTCTATCATGGCATTGAGATTTTCCTGTTTTTTGACTAAATTTTCAATCGAGCACTTCAGACCACTCACAATGGTTAATAATTTGCCAAGATCAAGTCTATTCTGCATTGAATCTTGTGCTACATAACGACAGTCATGACAGCTCCAAACACCCTCTCTTTCATCAGCAGGAATGTCAACACATGTTGCGTGGAACCACACTTGACAGAGACAACAACGAAGTAAAACATCTCCATTATCCACCTTTCCAGCATCATTGTCGTACTTACAAGTGTCAATACAGCAATTTGAGTCTGTCAGTGGCTTGGTACGATGTTGTGTACGATCTGCCATGTCATCAAACGGCCTTGACCTTGCTTTTGACAGCTGAGGACTTTCCTGACTTCAGAGACGAAAATATCACTTATTTTGGCACGAATACACCTCAACAAGCGTCCGGGACGATCAGTACGATGTTAGACAGAATTGGCAGTGGCATTAGATGCCTAAATCTATCTCAAACCTCGTGAATTTGAAGAAATTGTCCAGAGCTCTTCACAGATACTGACCTCCCAGATACTGACCTCCCGTGTAACCTTTATCCACCATAAAATTCTGGGTGGTAAGTCATGGACGAGTAGAAAAATTAATTCAGTGAAAATTAGTGTTGCAAAAGTATACACCCCGTTCATGTAGTCAGATTGTGTGCAGCTATAAAAAAATTCCTAGCTTCTGGAAGTCCAAGAGAGCATTATGTGATGATTATCTATATTGTTCAAGCAGTTAGTGCTGTTTTGTGCATTTTTTTAGAAAGTTCCTTATTGTGTAGACTGGTCCAAAATATTTATTCCAGGAGCCATTTTCGTCTGTCAAACAAATTAGGAACTAGCTTCTCAGAAAAATGAGAAAATATCAAGGAAATGAGCTGGCCAGGTGTACACTAAGCATGCAGAAGTATGGGATTGATGATGCATTTCTGAAGGAAGATATGACAAAAGAATTGAAGACCACTCCAGGGGGGTGTACACTTCTGCAACCCACTGAACTTTCATTGTTTCCACCAATCTCATTGAAGGTCATTTCTTGCATTGCGTCCTGCAATGTCAGTGTTCCCTCCGATGTCAGTGAAGGTCATTTCTTTCATTGTTCAATCCCATGTCAGTGAAGGTCATTTCTTTCATTGTTCCCTCCAGTGTCAGTGAAGGTCATTTCTTTCAATGTTCCCTCCAATGTCTGTGAAGGTCATTTCTTTCAATGTTCCCTCCAATGTCTGTGAAGGTCATTTCTTTCAATGTTCCCTCCAATGTCAGTGAAGGTCATTTCTTTCAATGTTCCCTCCAATGTCAGTGAAGGTCATTTCTTTCAATGTTCCCTCCAATGTCAGTGAAGGTCATTTCTTTCAATGTTCCCTCCAATGTCTGTGAAGGTCATTTCTTTCAATGTTCCCTCCAATGTCAGTGAAGGTCATTTCTTTCATTGTTTCCTCCGATGTCAGTGAAGGTCATTTCTTTCATTGTTCCTTCTCATGGCAGTGAAGGTCATTTCTTTCATTGTTCCATCCCATGTTAGTGAAGGTCATTTCTTTTTATGTTCCCTGCAATGTCAGTGAAGGTCATTTCTTTCATTTTTTCTACTATGTCAGTCAAGGTCACTACTTTCATTCTTTCCTCCAATGTCAGTGAAGGTCATTTCTTTCATTGTGTCCTCCAATGTCAGTGAAGGTCATTTCTTTCATTGTTCTTTGCCATGTCAGTGAAGGTCATTTCTTTCATTGTTCCTTCCCAAGTCAGTGAAGGTCATTTCTTTCATTGTACCCTCCAATGTCAGAGCAAGTCATTTCTGTCATTGCTCCCTCCAATGTCCGTGAAGTTCATTTCTTCCATTTAGATAAGATTAGATAAAATAAAACTTTATTTCACGTCGGTTCTCACTGTTCATTCTGTCGTCCAATGAGAGCGAAGGTCTTTTCTTTCAATGTTCCATCCAGTATCAGTGAAGGTCATGTGTTTCATTGTGTCCTCCAATGTCAGTGAAGGTCATTTCTTTCAATGTTCCCTCCGATGTCAGTGAAGGTCTTTTCTTTCAATGTTCCCTCCAATGTCAGTGAATGCCACTTCTTTCATTGTGTCCTCCAATGTCAGTGAAGGTCATTTCTTTCATTGTTCCATTCCATTTCAGTGAAGATCATTTCTTCCAATGTTCCATCCAATGTCTCTGGTTGGTTTAAATGTACTTTTCAGCTTTTTTGGACAGAACTGACTTTCCCTTAAATGATGCTCAATTAAAGGCATTTGTGCAGTTTTACTCCAAATTTTCGGCATCAGGAGTCTAATAAAACATTTCAAGAGACAACATTTTTATCTGGGGGGGGGGGGGGGTCACTGCATCTCTTAATAGGTACAAATCTATATCCCTTACTAAAATTGCTTGCAATCCTTTGTCACGCAGGATCTCAGCTATGACTGATCTCAAATGCAATCTTTTGTCATACCTTTCCTATATGCCCACTCTGTGTTTTTAATGTCTCAAAACTATTGTAAATGCCACCATTTCTATATAGCAAGAACTCAAAGTTTCCTATCTTTTAGCATTGAGCCTTCAACCTCCCCACTTTGCCTCATAGCAATGCCAGCAGCCAGCCAGAGTGAGTCTTATACACGGTTATTTTAAAAAGGCTTAATTAGGCCCTAACAAAAGCAAATATTGAAAGTAGGAAGACAGGAGGCAAGCACGGAAGGAATGAAGGAAGGGAAATTGCTGGATGGTTAAAAGACAACAGTATGGAGCAAAGAACATATTGGCAATTGCTTTCAACACAAGAAAAAACCAAATTCATATAAAGCAAAGCAAGAAAGGGATGGAGGTAATTCTCAGGCCATTTCTATATACGCCCCTGGAAGGAAGGGATGAAAAAAGTAATTTTATTTTTGTAGACAGACAGGCGGATTGATCGATTGACAGATAGATTGTCTAAAAATGCCAAAGAAGTGGTGAACATGAGGAATACTTTGCGGGAACAATTGAAAGATGCCTTAACAAGGACAACACCTTGAAAAGAATATACTTTGAAGACCTCTAAGAAAAATACTTACAAAGCACAATGAAAAAGAACACTATAGGAGGACAAGAGGGATCGACAGCAGACGGACGGATGATTGGCCCTTTGTGACATTGAAACCAAAAATAGGCCCAGGTCGAAATAAATGGGGGGGGGGGATCAGAACTAGCAATTTCGTTTAAATTCACCATTCACAATTATAAGACACATCATGTTGACAACTTCACATATACAAACAACTCCTGATTGGGTAAATTAACAATACAATGTCAATGCAACCACTACCCGTCTTTAGACGGGTACACTGCTAGTGCTATATAAAATTTAAGCTTAAAATATGATAAAAACACTAAAATAGAGGCCAAGGGATGAATCTTAATAGTAGAAATGCAAGAAAGGTGTCAAATGAAAGCAGAGAAATAGCACTATATGATCCTGGGGGCACTCTGTTGAATTTCGATCTGAGTACTTTTTTTTTACCCAATAAAGATGCCAAGAAATGGTTCAGTTTCAACTAAAACCCCATGGAACAGGGATTAGAATTTAAAATTAAAAAAAGCGCCTGCAGTATCATATAGTGCTGCTTCTCTACTTTCATTTGACACCTTCTTTGCATTTCTACCATTAAAATTCATCCCTCGGCCTTTTGTTTAAGTTTTTCTTCAGATTTTAGACTAAAAGTAGCTTTTTTTAAAATAAAAAATACAGTGACCCGACTGAAACAACATTTTCCTGGACATATTTTCTTGGAAGCCTTACGCCGAAAATTTGGATGAAATATACAGAACTGCGTTTAATACAGCAGCATTTGAAGGAATTGTAGCCATCAAAAAGCTCAAAAGTGCATTAACCAACCGGAGGTCAGTGAAGGTAATTTCTTTCATTGTCTCCTCCAATGACGGTGAAGGTCATTTCTTTCATTGTCTCCTCCAATGACGGTGAAGGTCATTTCTTTCATTGTCTCCTCCAATGACGGTGAATGTCATTTCTTTCATTGTTCCCTCCAATGTCAGTGAAGGTCATTTCTTTCATTGTTTCCTCCAATGTCAGTGAAGGTCATTTCTTTCATTGTTCTTTGCCATGTCAGTGAAGGCCATTTCTTTCATTGTTCCTTCCAAAGTCAGTGAAGGTCATTTCTTTCATTGTACCCTCCAATGTCAGAGCAGGTCATTTCTGTCATTGCTCCCTCCAATGTCCGTGAAGTTCATTTCTTCCATTTAGATAAGATTAGATAAAATAAAACTTTATTTCACATCTGTTCTCACTGTATTTCACCTCTTCTGCGTGCAGGATTCTGTTGCAATTAATCAAGTAGTTGATCTCCATCAGGCCTGCTTGTACTTTTCTTTTTACCTCCTTCAGATGCTCTTCCATCTTTCTGCTTTTTGCCATTGTCATTCCCAGGTACTTGTATTTTTCACACTCTTGCAGTTTCATCTGGCCAAGGAAGAATTGTACCTCGGGCATTTTCTTGCCTATTCTTGGGATTTTACTCTTTTCTTCCCCAAATTTGATCCTGTACTTAACACTCATTTCGTCTGCTATCGGCCTATCTAGCAGCTGGGTGGTGTAGTGGTTAAGGTTCACGCCTGCTCCGCTGAAGGTCTTTGCCTGCATGGGTTCGACTCCCGGTTGGGGAACCCGAAATTTTCAGTGCACCTTTATGAGCAAAATCCCAGCTGGATGTCGTTCGGATGAGACGTTAAATTGGCGGCCCCTTGTATCAGTGTCTGTGCTGGGCAAGTAAAAGATCCCTCACATGGGGTAAATGTGTAACATGTTGAGGACTCCTGCTCTCTCTCTCATCTCATCAATCAACCCTCGTGAGCGCCCAGAACTGGGCTTAGAGGGCTGCACTTACCATATCTATCTATCTATCTATCTATCTAGCATTCTTTGTAGTTCTTCTTTTGTTGTTGATATCAATGCTTCGTCATCAATCTAGAGGAGGCATCCTATTCTAACCCCCTCCCCCCCACCTCGGGGTATTCCTAGGTTCTCTCTCTTGTCTCTCTTGGCAACTTTGTCCATTAGAGTTGCACACATGATGACTGACAGCACTCCTACTTGTCTGATATTGTCCTTCATCTTGATTTTCCTTCCCTCCGATGTCAGTGAAGATCACTTCTTTCAATGTATCCTCCAATGTCAGTGAAGGTCATTTCTTTCATTGTTCCCTTCCATTTCAGTTAAGATCATTTCTTTCAACGTTCCATCCAATGTCAGTGAAGGTCATTTCTTTCATTGTTCCCTTCCATTTCAGTTAAGATCATTTCTTTCAACGTTCCATCCAATGTCAGTGAAGGTCATTTCTTTCATTCTGTCGTCCAATGAGAGTGAAGGTCTTTTCTTTCAATGTTCCCTCCAATGTCAGTGAATGCCACTTCTTTCATTGTGTCCTCCAATGTCAGTGAAGGTCATTTCTTTCAATGTTCCCTCCGATGTCAGTGAAGGTCTTTTCTTTCAATGTTCCCTCCAATGTCAGTGAATGCAACTTCTTTCATTGTGTCCTCCAATGTCAGTGAAGGTCATTTCTTTCATTGTTCCATTCCATTTCAGTGAAGATCATTTCTTCCAATGTTCCATCCAATGTCTCTGGTTGGTTTAAATGTACTTTTCAGCTTTTTTGGACAGAACTGACTTTCCCTTAAATGATGCTCAATTAAAGGCATTTGTGCAGTTTTACTCCAAATTTTCGGCATCAGGAGTCTAATAAAACATTTCAAGAGACAACATTTTTATCGGGGGGGGGGGTCACTGCATCTCTTAATAGGAACAAATGCTATATAAAATTTAAGCTTAAAATATGATAAAAACACTAAAATAGAGGCCAAGGGATGAATTTTAATAGTAGAAATGCAAGAAAGGTGTCAAATGAAAGCAGAGAAATAGCACTATATGATCCTGGGGGCACTCTGTTGAATTTCGATCTGAGTACTTTTTTTTTACCCAATAAAGATGCCAAGAAATGGTTCAGTTTCAACTAAAACCCCATGGAACAGGGATTAGAATTTAAAATTAAAAAAAGCGCCTGCAGTATCATATAGTGCTGCTTCTCTACTTTCATTTGACACCTTCTTTGCATTTCTACCATTAAAATTCATCCCTCGGCCTTTTGTTTAAGTTTTTCTTCAGATTTTAGACTAAAAGTAGCATTTTTTTCTATAAAAAATACAGTGACCCGACTGAAACAACATTTTCCTGGACATATTTTCTTGGAAGCCTTACGCCGAAAATTTGGATGAAATATACAGAACTGCGTTTAATACAGCAGCATTTGAAGGAATTGTAGCCATCAAAAAGCTCAAAAGTGCATTAACCAACCGGAGGTCAGTGAAGGTAATTTCTTTCATTGTCTCCTCCAATGACGGTGAAGGTCATTTCTTTCATTGTCTCCTCCAATGACGGTGAAGGTCATTTCTTTCATTGTCTCCTCCAATGACGGTGAATGTCAATTTTTTCATTGTTCCCTCCAATGTCAGTGAAGGTCATTTCTTCCATTGTTCCCTCCAATGTCATTCCTTCCCATATCAGTGAAGGTCATTTTTTTCATTGTTCCCTCCAATATCAATGAAGGCCGTTTCTTTCATTGTTCCCTCCTATATCAGTGAAGGTCATTTCTTCCATTGTTCCCTACAATGTCAGTGGAGATCATTTCTTTCATTGTTCCCTCCAATATCATTCCTTCCCATATCAGTGAAGGTCATTTTTTTCATTGTTCCCTCCAATATCAATGAAGGCCGTTTCTTTCATTGTTCCCTCCTATATCAGTGAAGGTCATTTCTTTCATTGTTCCCTGCAATGTCAGTGATGGCCATTTTTTTCATTGTTCCCTGCAATATCAGTGACGGTTATTTCTTTCATTGTTGCTTCCAATATCAGTGACGGTCATTTCTTTCATTGTTCAACATTAAGTAAATAGTTGAGTTGTTGATATAAATGTAGATATTGAGTTATTGATTGTTCATAATTTAATGTGTCTTTATTTGCAATCCTGTCTGAACTATCTCTGTAATATAAAGATAGCTGCACTTGTTTGACCATCATAAAGTTATCACAGACATGCAAAAGGTTATTTATATAATAAGATCAATTTCATGTGGGCTGATTAAACTGCGCAGCAACCAAGCTTGATGATTTATTCAGTGAAATCAATCTCACGTGGACATATTCTCTGGTTCGTAAAGGTTTGTAACTTTCTATAGATAGAAAAATCCTTCCTCATTCCAGAGAATCTTTATTGACAAAGGAATAAGCAATTTGTCTCCCCGAGTCCCCGTGGGCAGATTTGGTCTCCATGCTGCCTCAGCCTTAGTCGTACAGTACAGTCCAGGTATTGAATGAAGGAAAGAATGCATTTCTTTTCAGCTTACACAGGTAAAATAAATAACAATAGAAACTTTTCTAAATTGTATCAAGTCAAGTCATTTCAAAGAAGAAAAGCCCAGTAAATAAATACATGTTTTATTCTCGCAGTTAGGGCCCTACACGGGACCAGTGGGTCAGTCCTGCTCCCACCCGCTCCCAGCCTCTCTGCTCCCGCTCCCATCCTGGTCCCTTCAGATTTGTCAATTACAATCCCGCTCCCGTCCCATCCAGTCAAGTTGAATCCCACTCCCATCCCATCCCGCAACAAATTGGTACCGGGACTCCCGTTCCCATCTCGTGAAGATGTTGGTCCCGTTTCAGTCCCTTTGAAAAAGAGTCTGTATTAACTGTTATTTTATTTGCACAACCACTGGCTCTGAGGGCGTGGGTTCGAATCCCACCCTGAAACTCAATTTAGTCCGAGCCCATGGGACATTAAATGGAGGCGGGTTGTATCCAGTGTTCTATGCTGGGGCAACTGAAAGACCCTGGGCATCCCTGAATTAATAGGGTGTGTACCAGACTCACAGTCTTCTCATCTCATCATCATACGGCGATCGCCTGCCTCAATATAGCCCACTAAGGTGCTGCAGAGGCGTAAAACACAAACAAACAAACTAACAAAAACTGTTACTTTATAAAAAGAATACTTTTAAATAATGCAATTTATATAATAAATAAATGAATAATTTATTTTGCCTCTTAAGAAGAGATATATATTGAATACAGTTTCATTAGATAGTGCAGAAATATTGCAATTAGTCAATTTCAATTTATGCTATAGAAGAACTCACACTTAAACCTGTCAAAGCAAACTAGAAATGTGATTGCAATTAGAACAGACATTATAGAGTCACTAGCTGAGTAGTCCATCTATATTGCTGAACTAGCATTTCAGATCTGCAGTAAATATGTGATCAACATTTATATATGATTTTCATTTTAATAAAAGGTAGTTTAAAAGGTAATATAACTTTTGATTATCAAAAAATAATTTATCCATAATGTATTAATTCCATTTCACCCACTGAATTTGTTGGGTAACCTTTCAAGAATAAGTATGGTTATGATAATTATTTGAGAAATAACTTTTTTTCATGATGAATCAAAATATGCTGTATACATGCATAAATTCAGTAATTATTCAATCAATTACAATGCCATATTTTGGAGGGGTTTTCCATGTTCATTGAGGCATGTAAGTGTGAATGCATTGGCCTATTGTTGTTAGCAAAGAAATTGGGTCACTGCATGTACCTGACCTTGTACAGTGTACACAGGTGTGAGAATTACCCTCTTTACAATGGGACAGGGAACTTTCACAAAAGAATGTCAATTTTCATCCATTTCTTGCTTAAACCATGGATCTATAACCTCCATTTGGTCATATTCCATTTGCGTAATTTTATGTTTTACACAGAAATGTGTCAAAATATTCAAATGAAAATTTAAAAATTCGTTTGAATTTCGCGGTACTAGCCCCTTTGCTAATAGCCTATTTATTACCCTCGGCACTCTTTCATCCAATCAGCGTCTCGCCCGTACTTTTCAAAACCCTTACCCCATTTCCAGGGCTGCCTTGAACCCTCTGTCAAGTCCATGCATTAAAATGAAGGGATCCAAAGCTGTTGAGGATTGATTAATCCTGTAAAATCAACCTTTTTGAGACCTTCACGTCAGCTCTTCTCCCGTGAATGAAGGACAATTATAACCTGTGATTCTTTTGGATTTAAGATAAAAGTGAGGAAAAAACTAATGAAAATAGTTTTTATTAAACCTATCATATCTCGCCAGGGACATGTTTGGCGGATTTGATACTTTAGGACATTAATCTTTAAATGTCTGTTGAAATGATAGGCCGAGTGAGAAAAGTGCGCAATGGTGCGCACTTACTGAAATTTAAGCATATAAACTAGCATTCAAAACAAGCCATAATTGAATAAATGTTTGTAAATGTATTATTTTAAGATAGCCAACTGACATTTCTGGCTCTGTAACATCCCCTTTGGCTGATATAGATATTTTTACAAACTATCATTTTCGTTTCACACTCACATTTATAGAAAAATAGTTTTTATGATGTATTAAATAAGATTTAATAACATTTACACAAACATAGCTCTTGCACTCGTATAAGAGCTGTCAACCACTAGCTACACATGAGAGTAGATAGGATAGATAGCCAACATACATTCATACATACATAGATGGATAGATAGATCTATCAACAGATAGATAGATAGATAGATCAATAGTTAGATAGATAGATAGATCTAGAGATATATAGGTAGATAGATAGATAGATAGATAGATAGATAGATAGATAGATAGATAGATAGATAGATCATAGATAGATACTATTAGATAGATAGATAGATAAAGTACCATATAGACAGATAGATGTATTTCTTATTTCTTACAATGCTAAAGAGAGGAATTGTTTTGCTATTTACCCTCTGGAGACCGTTAGGAGGGTCATTAGATCACTAAAATGTCATTAAGAAGGGGTTTTTTAACTTATACTTGTGACTTTTCACACTTCGTTATAGTCTCATGAGAGACGCTGAGTGAACCTTTGATGTTGCTGAGTGTGCCCTCTTCCCCTTCTAACTCTATGCTTAAACATAATCTGTGTAAATTAAGTATCAATTTTTAAAAACTAATTGGACCATTAATAATAAATATTTTATTCATTGAAATAAGACAATTTCAGTCAAAAAAATTAATATTTACAAGCAAATAAAAACAATGTTTAAAAACAACTATTTGGTATTCTCACAAAGATACCCAATAACCAATTGTAAATTGTTATGTGTGTGGTCTAGACCTGTTCAGAATATGCTTTTGACCAAAATTCATAGCCTACTGCACTGATTCCCATGCTTTTAGGTCTGAGAAAGCCAAAAATCACAACCATTTTGATCTGTGACCATGGGAACCTTTGCCTCAAAAGCCCTGAAGTTATGATGTTGATTTCCGTCAAAAACGCCTAAAATTGTAGGAGTGGGGTAATGGTTTTTCTTGTTCAACTCCTCATGAAATAAAGATACAAGAATCACACTTGCACCGTGTGAAAGATAATCAAATTGCCTTTCAAACGGTATCAAAAATATAAATTTTTGTTAGAAAGAAGGTAATTTTCCAGAGAGGAAAACATACAAATTTGTGTTTCGTAGGCAAAAAATGAACAATTTAAGTGTTTTTAACCCCTCGAATGCAGTTTTCACACTTAAATTGGCAATGTAAGACACTGAATAACTTGTTGGGATCATACGAGCATCATGTAAATCAACAGCACGAGATAATGAAAATATAGCAACGCTACAACACATGCTTAGTATCTACAATGCAGGGAATTATTTTGTTTTATCAATCGAACACTAGCAAGTCCAAGTGCATGAACACTATAACTTACATATACAAAACAAAGCATGAAGTATATCTCCAAGTACAACAGAGTCCATATTTACCAATCCTACAACACTTATTGACAATCCAAAGCATCAATTACATTGAAAGACATATATCCATGTGCAGCAAAACCACAATAAGTACACACTAGACACTACCCACAACACAAAAGTATTAAAGTAAGCCTACACATACAAGCACAACTGTGTCAATATTTAGCAATGACATAATTCTACAGGATGATAGTAGGCATGACACATCTACATTCTGCAAGCATAGAAATTAAGGAATTGTTTACATCTGTAACTTTTTCTAGCATTTAGTTTTTATGCTGCAATTTCACTGTCATTAAGAGGGAACATAATCACACATGCATTCAAGAATCATGATCGTCAGCCTCGATTTTTTGAAGTTGTCGAATTCCATGTTTCAACAACCCAAAGCAATTGATTTTTCTGGTCCTGATTTTTTGGTCATTACAGTTAAAATTGGCCACCATTTTGATGCCACACTCAGCCACACTATTCCTACCTTGACTGAGTGTAAAATCACTTTGAAAATGACCATTTCTGTCCAATTTTCAACTGAATGACAAAGCATGTTGATGTCCAGTGTATAGAACATCAAGTTCTAAAACGCTGGACCAACCAGATCAGGGAGCAGTGTCCAATATGAATTCGATGAGTGGCAAAACGGGTTTGCTTGTTTGAAAAAATGCCTGACTTCACAGAGAGATTTAATTATAAAACATATTTATTCAGGGTAAAACATTCAATCCAAAATTATTGTTTTACAATATTGCCCTGTGTAAAAGGAAGACAGAGATTTAAAATTATTAAGAATATATAAAGAATGGTCTAACAACAAAATTAAAATATATACCTGTGCAATTTAAAAAGTAACATTCATAAAATAATTCTTTCATTTAGATTATCATTAGTTTGTGGTGTGGACATGCCTATATGAACAGTTCATGACGGAAAAGATAGTCTGCTGATTAATGAGAACAGAGAAACAAGACATTTTTTGAAGAGGCAAATCTACATTGCCATTCATTGAAACTTATTCCCCTATCTGGCTGGACAGAGTCTCACTTCATACCATTGGATGATTTGAATGTTGACATTGCTTGTAGCAGTCAGCCAGTTAAAAATTGACGGAAAACAACAAATTAAAGGTTATTGAAAAAACACAGTAAGTGCAAAGCAATTGATTTTGGCTGAAAGTGGAGTCAAAATAATAAGTCAAATATGACTGATTTGGTAACAGCGATAACCATACTTCAGGAGGTGAGATATTTCCTGAGGTATGGTTATCTCTCACCTCATGAAGTATGTTATATCTGTTACCAAATCAGTCATTATTTTGACTCCACTTTCAGCCAAAATCATCTGCAACTTTGCATATACTGTGTTTTCCTACACGTATAACCTTGAATCTGTTGTTTTTGTCAATTCTTAACTGTAGGTACGTATGTTATGCAGTGTGCCTAGGATATAAGTGTTGAAACACTGGTAAATTTGGATTCCATTGTGTTTGGAGATTTACTTCATGCTTTGTTTTGTATAATATGTTCACACACTTGGACTTGCCAGTGACTGTAGAAAACATGTATAAAATATCAAAACTTCCTGTATTGTCGATACTAAGCATGTGTTATGGTGTTGCTATATTTTCACTCTCCTGCTGTTGATGTATAAAATGCTGTTTTGTTCCAGACAAGTGTTGCAGTGTCTTAGATTGTAATTTTAGATGTGATAACTGCACTCAGGTGGTTCAAAAACACTTAAATTGTTCATTTTTTTACCTACGAAACACAAATTTGTATGTTTTCTTCACCAAAAACGTACCTTATTTATAATAAAAATTTATATTTTTCATACCATTTGAAAGGCAATTTCATTATCTTTCACATGGTGCAAATGTGATTCTTGTATCTTTATTTCCTGAGGAGTTAGACAAGAAAAACTATTACCCAACTCCTACAATTTTAGGCGTTTTTGACGGAAATCAACATCATAACTTCAGGGCTTTTGAGGCAAAGGTTCCCATGGTCACAGATCAAAATAGTTGTGATTTTTGGCTTTCTCAGACCTAAAAGCATGGGAATCAGTGCAGTAGGCTATGAATTTAGGTCAAAAGCATATTCTGAACAGGTCTACTGTGGTCGTCAGTCTCCTCCACACAGCCGTTGATGCCAGTCAATGTGTACTAACCTTTTTTGATAAAAATTACTCTATTTCGTTCATCTCACAGACCTGCAAGGTTTAATAAAACCCTGCGTTTTATTAAGTACCCTTTCCCTTCTTCACTAACTGTCGGCTCAGAGAATCAAAGAATTCACACCAAAGTGTGAATAACATCAATCTGTCACCACTGACACCTCAGCTCTGCTTCCTCATTATATTCTCTGAGTTACTACAGAACAGTTGGCTTTGAGTTTCTCTCTTTAATAACTTTTCTATGGAATATTTAGCATTGAAAACGATTTATTCTCTTCATTTGAACATGGATATTTTGAACTTAGCTTTTGTTGATGGACAACATAAGGCTTTTACTTTGCTGACAATAGGCCTCAGTATTTATCACTGAGTTACTACATGAGGCTCCATAGTCTATATATAATGGAATTTAAATTTCTGAAGAGATGACAATTGAGGACATTATCCAACATTGCCAGATGTAATGACCTTACTCTGGAAGGTGAGTACTTAAATGTCACAACATTGCTCAGACTGCAATAGCGATTCACCTGAATCATTGTGACCTTGCTGAGTTGATTTCAAGAGGCATTTTGCAAACAGGTGTAAGCAAACTGTACCGTTTGGGAATAGTTTATTGTTCTTATTTTGTCTAACTATTTAATTTTATGACATGTGGTCATGCGTCATGAACTGGTCCATTTTGCGTCGCAGGTCAAAAATGTCTATTTTTTCTATTTTCTGATATATCATCACAGAAGCATAGCACTATACAGTGTTTCAAACAGAACTTAATTATCTTGTATACTTATCAAGATATGGGCACTTTTGTGGCTCCCCCACTCATTGAGATGTGTAGACTTAAGGGAAGGTTTTTAAGACTTTTCTTAAAATTGATGTTTTTTTAGTAAAATGTCTGTAACTTTTCCAGTAACCAATTGTAATGGGGTTTGTTGCAAAATGATTCTGACTACTTCCTCTAATGATATATGTTGACACTTTTTACATAAATCCCATTGAGCAATAAAAAATCCTGACAGCAAAAACTGACATTTTTTCTTTTAAAATTCCTCTAAAATCCCATCTTCTACTTGTGTTTCCAAGTGAAATTCACCAAAGAATTAAGAAAAATTATATCCCTTTAACTGGTAATGTTCTGGACATTTGTTGTCCTTTTATGAGCCAGCTCATCTTAAATGTAACAAAATTACAACACAGGGAGATTTCTGGTCCATGAATCAAAGTGATTGGGAATTAGCATAAGAATGATGAATAGATAGATGGATATATCGATAGATAAGGTAAGCACAGCCCTGTATGGCCTGTTGTTGCTACTCACAAGGTTACATTGATGAAATGAGAGAGAGGGCAGGAGTCTTCAACATGCTGAATGTTTACCCCATGTAAGGGATCTTTTCCTTGCCCAGCACAGGCTCTCATACAAGGATACCCCAATTTAGCAACTAATCTGAATGACATCAAGCTTGGTTTTTTTTGCTTTTTAAGGTTACATTGAAAATATTTGCGATCACAAACTACATCATTTTGCAATATGCTTCTGTAGATTACTGCTAAGGTTGAGAATGACATCTGCTTGGCTTTTCCTGAGAAGCACTCAAAAACCCCAAGTAAGACATCTAAAGCATAGCACAGGAACAAAAATAACTATCTGAAAAAATAAACCATGATTGGGACAGTGCATAGGGGCTGAGTGTGTTCTTTTGACAATATTGCTACACCGACTCTGCTACACCGACTCCAGATCCACCCCCGATTCTGACTGACATGCTTCAACGTTCGGGGCAATAGCGCTTTATTGGTTTACGTGATTTTCAAAAGGATAACAGTTCTGTAAACTAGAGAATATTTCCTTTCTTCTGATGTCAAATATGTTGAAATAACTTAGATAGAAGTGGTAAAAAAGTTCTATTGAATATTTTGTTTTGAAACACCATTTTAGCAGACCAGTTCATGACGCATGACCATGTACCTGTCATGATTATTTCTCTAAATATCGATATTTAAACAATATTGTCACAGCTTAGAAATATTATTTTTCTGCATCTCATTCAACATTAATTTGTATTGGGATTGCAGCTTTTTTATTGTGTCGATTTTCGGATATTATTAATTTTAGGCCTTTAGCATAATTGAATCCTCTTATCATTGCCTCTGACCCAACCAGGCTTAACAGTCTTGGTTAATAGCATGTTTACAGGCATGTTAAAGACCGTTCACCAACTTCCGAGTTGAGCTGAGCCTGTCTAATACATTGTGTCAGTTTATCATCCGTAGCCCCCCAGGGCCTGTTGGACTGATATGCATAACCTTTTGGCCTCTAATTTGACCTCCGGTTCGAATTGGGACTGCCTATCATAACTATATCCTTCCAACCGCATCCGTGTGGGATAGGAACTGATGTTATGTGATAAAATCTATGTTAAAGACCGTTCACCCAGCCAATACGATTGGAGCTGAGCCTGTCTAATAGATTGTGTCAGTTTATCCTCCGCAGCCCCCCAGGACCTGTTGGACAGATATACATGACCATTTGGCCTCTCATTTAACCCCCGGGTCGAATTGGGACTGCCTATCATAACAATGTCCTTCCACACGCATCCGTGTGGGATTGGAACTGATGTTACAGGATACGATCATTCAACTTCTCATACAATCTCCGGGTTGAACTGAGACTGCTTATAACAATATCCTACTGCCAGCATACATGGGTGATTTGAAGTTATTTGTCAGAATGAAGAATTTTCTTGCTGGTTCCTGTGTCCATGATGCCAGTGATTTACCAATGGCTTGAACAATGTTGAGGAGCTAGCTCAGTTGGTAGCACTGCTGGCTTCCCATTGCTGACTCCCAAGTTTGTTTGCAACTGGGGACAACTCACTGCAGTGGTTTTGCAGTGGTTACAATTGTCCTTCGCCCTACATCTGTGTTCCTGCTATCTTTTCAAATCCATTAATACAGGGCAATAATTAATCACTCTAACCTGAGGATTATTAAAGGACTCAAGGTGGGAATGCATGTCATTTTGGTCGCCTCACCTTATTGGACAAGACACTGCTTACGATATCAATCAATCAATGTTTTAGTTGCCTCTCTCTCAAGTTGATGACTGTACTGGGGCATGCATTATCTAGAAATAATTTCTATAACAGGCGTATGAGTTGAAACTTTCTGAATTGACATCATACATGGTAAATTAATACGAGGGGCGTCCCAAAAGTTCTGACCAACTTTTTTGGCAGACCTTTCTATTTAAAGTATCTCTATGAAATTTTCACAGAATTAATTTCAGGTATATCACTATCAATTTTGAAAATTTGGTACCGGTTAGAAGAATTTAAATTACTTTTCTGTTGCCATGGAAACAAAAGGTCAGTGCACCCAGCGCAGCGCAATTTTTTTGCCCAAATCCAAGTGACTAGGGGTGTAAATAATCATAGGATTTACTGTAAATATGCAATTGATGACCTTGAAAAATAGTAACTGGTGGCTTGACAGTATCTCAAAGTAGTTATCTGACATTTAAAGTCACTGTGAATCAGTTTAACCCCTGTGACGAAGCAATCTTCAAGGTCCTCGAAACTGAGCTGTTCCTAAAATGAGGAATTTCAGTATATTTGCTTACCTCATCATTTCTGATTATGAGTATGATCTATTCAATTTGCGAACTGGTATATACATTTTGGTATCACCAAAAGTCACAGAAGGCCACTTCTGGTGAATAAGGCAGATGACTTTGGGTTTGGATCCAAATGTTCTTGAGCACTGCCTCTTGGCAGTATATTGTTTCGGCTGAACAATTCCAAGAGCTGTGGAGCAACTGATGGAGAAAGTCTTTGACAATTGCCTCAGTGAAACAATGCTAGCCTATCAAGAAATACATTTTCTTGCAACAATTTGTTTTATCACTGTGAATTCTCTCACTATAAACAAAGCTGATTTGCTGAATTTTGTTAAAGAAATTGAGCTGCGCTGGGTGCACTGACTTTCCGTATCCATGGTAACAGAAAAGTAACTTAAACACTTCTAACAGTTTTGATTTTTTCAAAATTGATAGTGATATACCTGAAATTAATTATGTGAACATTTCATTTAGCTACTTCAGATAGAAAGGTCTGTCAAAAAAATTGGTCAGAACTTTTGGGACACCCCTCGTACCTGTTGCTTCTCAGTTCAATTAACTGCAAGATCAAACCAGACCCTTCTGTCACATCCACGTGTATTGATTTATATTACTTGCCTCTCATTCGGTACTACAACCGAACTAATACTACAATTCTTAGGGAGCAGAAATATTATTGCTTCCAATCTTGGCCTTGCATTTATCAGTGTGAGTAAGACCAGTTTGATTATAAAATAAGTTTTCCAGACCTCCCGGTTAATTTGATTGTCATAATTATTGATCACTGTATTTATACGGGGCGATCTCTGTAATCATTTTGTCAGCAGAAAAAAGTTGTGCACATGTAATCATGCACACATAATGGCATGCACATACAATGTCATGCCATTTGGCAATCAATGATGGCACTTCAGTACAGTCACTTGGGCCTATTACAAGGAAGAAAGACAAGAAATCAGCTGCATGCTTATTAATGCATAACAGCTAATTTTGAAATTTGCATGAAATTTTAGATAAGCCCTCTAAGGGCTGGATATTTTACAATCTGAATGGAATATATACTTGGCAATGCAAAAAAAAAAAAAGTCTTTCAGTCTCATAACAGGGATCTCTAGTCCTCTCACAGGACAGATAATTTCTCGTTAATATATTAGCCGGGCAGCCTGGCTTTACTTCTGTGCTGTTGCTGAGATATAATTCATCATGGTCTTGCTTTCAGGATTGCTAGTCCTAATGTGTTTGGAGACTTGAGTCTACCTTTGCTATAACAGAATGTACATTTCTTCTAGCGGGAACTCTTCTCTAAATTTTCACTTCATCTTGTTCAAAACACTGATGAACCTAAGAACTGGATAAGCACTGCTTGGAAGTCTTGCAGGACTTCTCAACATGGCTGCTGCCCTGCTTGTAGAAAGCAGTCATGTGGATTCAACGGAAGCCTGTCTTGCTGTACCTAATCCGGTGGTGTTAAGCTCTTTGACGTCTAGCATTGCAGCTCTTGTCTAAGAAGACATTAATATTACTGACATACAGGCATTTTTTTTTAAGTAGCAATGGCATTGATCATTTCTCAAGCCATATTTTTCTTTTCCTGCGGTTTACTTTCAAAGTTTAAGAAAAATCGAATAAAATAATAATGATGTAAAGATCCACCTTTCTTTGCTGGCAAGATAGCCTTCTCTGGAAGAAGAGCTTGTATATATGAATAAATTGTTTGAAGTATACCCTATACTAGAAACTGAATTGAGACAAGACTTTCTGAGCTCTATACAGATGATCTGCTGGTTCCAGTTGGCTCTCAAATACAGCTGACTTACAAGTGACTTTAATATAAGCTGGTCAGAGCACTCCACTCAACAGAGGTTAGAGACTCCAGCATAGCCTCCAGCTGCTCCAAATCAGCACAGCCTCTTACATAATATTGGAAAAATCGATTGTCTATCTATCGTATATTCATGACGTCTTCATGATGTTTCCAAATCTCACACATGCGTGGTAGCGCAATAGCGAAGTGTGAAGTTGTTTCTATGAGTCTGACAAACAGTATTGCCATGGCTCAACAATTTGTGCTACAGATTGTTATTGCATACATAGATGAACTCTCCTCAGAATGCACAACATGCTCAGTACAGGTGCATATTAAGCTTGGGAAGTAAATATTTCTGCTTCAAAATAGGCAGTGAAATATTAAATCGGAAAAGGTACATGAAGCGATGTGGTTCTGATACGCTGACGCACTTAAATACTAATACATTAGTAATTACAAAAGTGCTTACAAGCAATTTTATATGATATTATAAATCATAACTGATGGAAAAGTGCAACCATTTCGAACGAAAAGGGTATTTTTCAATTTGATATTGCCTTTATAGCCAATTTGGCCCCAAATTTTTAAAAAACTTCATATATTCCATTATATCATTGGTTAGGTCATGAAACATGTTGAAACTACTAAAATAGTCTGGTAATTTTCACAACAGGCAATATTAGTATCATGGCTCCGTTATTTACAGGAAAAAAAAAATTTGAATATGATCAATATTTTTGTGAGCATTACGCGTGCAACAAAGTAATTTTTGTATTTTACCACCAGGTATCAGTCAGCAACATGTTTTAGTTCATTGTTCATTGATGATACACAGATTTACTATGTTTCAAGCCAATCCAGGTTAAAATCAGAGCTTTCATAGCTTTTTGCCGAATGAAAGTGTTCCTTGTGCTACGAGTACGACACATGCACCTTCCCTCATATTCATTGGTTTTTTTTCATGAAATGAATTTATCAAAAGCATGAAAGGCTCCAAAACAACTAAGTAGATATTTTACTAGATCTTAGTGGCAAAATGATTCAACTGACATATGCAAAAGGGAAATTACAACATCCCAGATCAGAAAGCTTAAAATTTGACTCAATTTTTCGAAGTCAAACTTTGAACACAAAAAATTCAATAATGTCAAAACAAGCGCATACATATACTTGTTTCAATGAATTTATGAAGCCTTTGGACATAGAGATAAAAGGAAAATTAAGAAAATGACAATGAGATGTGTCAAATTTCATACACCTGAAATAATTCAAGTGAAGAAAACTGTGATGTCACTCTAAAATAGTGAAAAATTCACGTTTTTTAATGTACTTTTAAGATTACCTCGACAACCGTCTGTAATATAGTCGTGAAATTTTCTGAACTTTGGCACAAGAATGTATTCAAAGCAATAGTGCAATATAAATCTGTTGCATATATCCATTCCTACATTTTTTGACCGCTAATGAAATCATGCCCTGTGGTTTCATTATTTTTGAGATAGGCCTTAAGTCATCTAAAATATGCCAGCACTGGGTATCATGACCAGAGGTTAGCAATGCAAACATGAGTGACACTGAGATATGAACTGGAGTGCAATGGGATTAGCACTTGATGTTCCAAGTCACTCCTGTCCCGTCCCTGGGCTTTTGGGGTGGAGGG
The DNA here is from genome assembly GCA_026936325.1 of Platynereis dumerilii. Taxonomy (NCBI): domain Eukaryota; kingdom Metazoa; phylum Annelida; class Polychaeta; order Phyllodocida; family Nereididae; genus Platynereis; species Platynereis dumerilii. The sequence goes on from JAPTHN010000004.1 coordinate 10,198,178, forward strand.
GATCCCAGTCCCGTCCCATCTCGCCTGTTTCAATCCCACTCTGGTCCCGCTCCCTGCCCCAAACTGACCTGGGACTCCCATGGGTCCCATGGGAGACGGGACCCATTGTCCCGTCAATCCCGTCCCGTCCCGTGCAGGGACCTATCGCCCATGCATACACACTTGGTCAACAACATTATGCAACCAAGAAAAAAAACTGCCAAATATGATGCTATGAAAAGCTACACTTATTACTATTGTAAATTCAATTTTTTTGTTGAAAACTTTAAGTGACGAGGACTGCCATTTTCGTTTCTGGGTTATTTGGTGTCTGAAATAAGATGATGTCATTCTGGTAGGATGGAGTAATTATAGGTTATTTCATGGCTTGGACCTGTATTTTCCTGATATTTTCACAGAATACCCTGTGTTTCCCGAGACCCCTAGGGTCCAAGCCATGTCATATAACCTATTTATTCCATGTCTGACTGCAATGAATATCTATTCTGACAATAAAAAGAGTCAACGAGCAGATTGATCTTCTTGAAAAATGCCTTATTGTGGTTAAAACGATTGACGGACAAAATCTGATCCTGCCATTTTGTTTGCCGGGTTCTGATCTGACTGTATAACTTTACGGAAATCTTATCGGAGCATTATTCACCGAACACTGACCCAAAACACCTAGTGACAGCAGTTTCATTTTTTTTTCAGCTGTTTACATCTTTTGCAAGGGCCATGTGTGCGGTGACATCATGTCGTCATGGTGACATCATAGCTCAGGCTGCTTCTGATTGGTGGAATCTCGTATTTCCCTCTTAAGCTCATTAAGTCCGTATTTTCCCTAGTATTTTCCCTTGTATTTTCCCTCGTATTTTCCCTCTTCTGTTCGTATTTCCCAGGGAAAAAGCTCAGTACCAGGGCTAAATGTTTGTAGACATGGAATAATATGAGGTTATACCATTGGTAAGTGCAGTACATCCCTTGTATACTCCCCTCAATCCCAGAATATTCCCGAGACCCTTATAACAAAAGATTTAATTTTTATTCATCTATTTTGATGTGGATTGTACCCCAAGCCTAAAAATGGTGTGAAGTAACTTATACTGAGAAAAACATGTGTCAGAAGTGCTATTCCAGCCTGTAAAGAATAAATAATTATAGTAATGTTTTTGCAGTATTTTGAATTTTTGAGTAAAATGGCTGATAAATGTTTGATAAGTTTCATGTAACTAATCAACTGCACAATAAAAACTTGATACAAATGATCTATCTAAAGAAACAGCTGAAATAAAAGGTTTTTTTGGAATAAATGAAGTGGAACAAGTTGCCCCATCAGGGTGGCACAACTTACCCCAACAAACTATCAATATTCTTTAGAAATATCATAATAGGCAATAACCATGTAATACCATATCTCTGCTCTAATTTGTAGATGCAGTTTATATTCCTCTTTTGTGTATAGGCCTGTATATGTAAAGGTTTTCAAAATGACGGGTTGGTTGACAACTGCTTAAACGTTATGACCCAACAGACAAGCAGCTGTTGGAAATGCCGCTAAAACCGTTTTAATGTTACAACGTGTTTTTATGGAAATCTTATTTATACAACAATTTTATACTCGAAAAATGTATAAATTCATGAATAAATCTCAATTTCGAGGCAAATAAATATTCTATTCTATTCTATATAAAGTGAGTAAACCCTGGCCATCGCTATTTAATTGAGATGTGTGACCACCTATTTTAGACCCATCTGTATTTTTCAGAGCAACACAAGGAATTGAGAGTTCTTTATACCACCTGGGCCTACACAATCTCTCTTCAAATTGACTGTTCTTTACACAGAAACTATACATAACCTCTCTTTGAATTATGATAATTTTCCTTCGGATCAGATAAAAATCCATGGTCCCTCTAACAGATAATGTGCAACATTAATGCAAGAATCTGTGGTCGCTCAAGCAGATAATGTGCAGCATTAATGTAGAAATCCATAGTCCCTCAAGCAGATAATGTGCAACATTAATGCAAGAATCCATAGTCCCTCAAGCAGATAATGTGCAACATTAATGCAAGAATCCATAGTCCCTCAAGCAGATAATGTGCAACATTAATGCAAGAATCCATGGTCCCTCAAGCAGATAATGTGCAGCATTAATGCAGAAATCCATAGTCCCTCAAGCAGATAATGTGCAACATTAATGCAAGAATCCATAGTCCCTCAAGCAGATAATGTGCAACATTAATGCAAGAATCCATAGTCCCTCAAGCAGATAATGTGCAACATTAATGCAAGAATCCATGGTCCCTCAAGCAGATAATGTGCAGCATTAATGCAGAAATCCATAGTCCCTCAAGCAGATAAAGTGCAACATTAATGCAAGAATCTATAGTCCCTCAAGCACATTATGTGCAACATTAATGCAAGAATCCATAGTCGCTCAAGCAGATAATGTGCAACATTAATGCAAGAATCCATGGTCCCTCAAGCAGATAATGTCCAACATTAATGCAGAAATCCATAGTACCTCAAGCAGATAAAGTGCAACATTAATGCAAGAATCTATAGACCTAGATAGGAAGACCCACCTTGACAATGCAGTTGTCAAGGATGGGAGACAATACATAGGTTGAGGACTACATCTGCGACACAGGATCGTGTCAAAATCGGCCCATTTTCGATAATTTACCACCAAAAAACGACACAAGTTTCAGATTGAAGGTAGGGAGCCTCTGTATAAACTGATAACTGTTAATCAGTATGTTGTTCATGATTCACTTTCTCAGTTTGCACTTCAATTGTTTTAAAATGAATAGCTTTGGACTGACACGTTTTGCAGTCAGTAATACTCAGTCAGGCATTTCATGTATGATCTAATTGGCTGATTCCAAACACTCTTCAGTGAACAGTGATTGACTAAGACCACATTTGAGATGTTCAGACCGCATATTCACAGAATTGAATTTGCAGCCTTCTTTACAAAGTGTTATTGTAATCAAGGTATATGTCTCCCTTTTCCACAAATGTATACTGTACCTTCACAATAGCACATTGACATCATGCCTTTATATGTCAACTTATATTTGAGACAGTTTTAGAAAAAACTTCCCAAAAATACATCACAAACATATATAGAAAGATACAAACATAGATTGAAAAAAAAATCAATAGATATGCCTAGATTGAATGATAGGGTTCCAGATAGATAGGAGCCAAGAGATAGATAGATATCCAGATAGATTGGTAGATAGATAGATAGATAGATAGATAGATAGATAGATAGATAGATAGATAGATAGAGAGATAGAGAGATAGAGAGATAGATAGATAGAGAGATAGATAGATAGATAGCTAGATAGCTAGATTGATAGATAGATAGGATTATAGATATTTTTTCTCAGGTGATTAGGACTTACACATGTTGTGATATTTTTTAAAGGGACGTCCAGAAATAAATTTTCCCTCCCACTTCACTGCTCTTTGTGTTTGAAACATGCAAAGACTGGAGACTAACAGATAATGTGCAACATTAATGCAAGAATCTGTGGTCGCTCAAGCAGATAATGTGCAGCATTAATGCAGAAATCCATAGTCCCTCAAGCAGATAATGTGCAACATTAATGCAAGAATCCATAGTCCCTCAAGCAGATAATGTGCAACATTAATGCAAGAATCCATGGTCCCTCAAGCAGATAATGTGCAACATTAATGCAAGAATCCACAGTCATTCAGGCAGATAATGTGCAACATTAATGCAAGAATCCATAGTCCCTCAAGCAGATAATGTGCAACATTAATGCCAGAATCCGTGGTCCCTCAAGAAGATAATGTGCAGCATTAATGCAGAAATCCATAGTCCCTCGAGCAGATAAAGTGCAACATCAATGCAAGAATCCATGGTTCCTCAAGCAGATAAAGTGCAACATTAATGCAAGAATCCATAGTCCCTCAAGCAGATAATGTGCAACATTAATGCATGAATCCATGGTCCCTCAAGCAGATAATGTGCAACATTAATGCAAGAATCCGTAGTCGCTCAAGCAGATAATGTGCAGCATTAATGCAGAAATCCATAGTCCCTCAAGCAGATAAAGTGCAACATTAATGCAAGAATCCATGGTCCCTCAAGCAGATGATGTGCAACATTAATGCAAGAATCCATAGTCCCTCAAGCAGATAATGTGCAACATTAATGCAAGAATCCATGGTCGCTCAAGCAGATAATGTGCAGCATTAATGCAGAAATCCATAGTCCCTCAAGCAGATAAAGTGCAACATTAATGCAAGAATCCATGGTCCGTCAAGCAAATTATGTGCAACATTGATCCAATGACATGCACCATGCTGTTTTTAAACTTTTGGCTTGCAGTGTTCATTGGGGTGGTCCAGATTTCAATGGGAAAGATTGAATCTCCTAAAACCCCCAATTTGAAAGTAGGAATTGATGACCACATAAGTAAAACATACACATTCAAAATGTCTGCCAAATCGATTAATATTTAGAGGTGGCACAAAGCCTTTAAAGTGTATAATGTAATTCCTCACTCGCGCAACTGAAAAATTTGTCAATTTCCCAGATCTTTCTCAGAAGTGAATACTTTTGTGCATTTTTTTAGTGTATAATAAAGTTGGCATGGCAAAGTAATATCTGGGGGTTATTTGTTATTTTTTATTCATTGTAAGTGAAATAAGTGCCTGTTTTAGTCATGAATAACGAACTTACTAAAAAAAGATAATTTGATTGAAGTGATTGGCCATTATAGCCAGATTTGAAAATATAGAAGATTTTGAGGTCTGCTGATGGGCAATCGCATGTCAAACTTCAATTATTTTGAGCCACCTCTAAATATTAATTGATTTTGCTGATATTTTTACACATTGCCTTCTATCTATATAAGATACGAATGCAAGATTCAAATTAGAGAAATTTAGGAGAAAGTGTTTTTTGACCACCGTAAGTGTACATGTAGTTCTGGACATGTCCATGCAAACAGCAAGAAATATTAGGGATAAAGTCGACTCCAATGCAAACTTATATGACCAAGTCATTGAAACAACCTTGTTGACCAGAATTACCTGCCATTATCTCCAATCGATGGTGATTCAGGCAACTCGCATAGAAAATGTACAACCTACCTTTTCATATATTTGAAGCTGATTAAATTCTTCAGATATTAAGTAAGTGATGAGATGACTACAAAACTCAGCTTGAGAAATGTATAACCAACGGCAGACTGATGATTCTGTGAGATGCAAGATCAATACAAGTCAAATGACATTGAAGAACTTTTGGTTTTTCATGAAACACAAATTCGCAAATGCAGCAATTGTCGGTACTAGGATCAAGACAAGCGAAGAACAAGCCGAATGATAATTTTGAGCATGAATAATATATGAGAGTAATAAAATTGCTTCTGAGCAATAAATGGGTTTTGCATCACATTATGAGATGGCTTCTTGAAAATCAATATATTGTTTATAGCTTCTTAAGTGCTTCTATTATCACCTTATTATATATTAACTATTGTTTAAAGGGCATGCATATAGTGGCATAACTGTGAGCGGGGCCTGGAGGGCCAGGATCCTCCAAATCAATGAGGGACCCGTATATAGGGGAGACCGGGGCTGGTTGTCACAGTAGCAGGTTGTCACAGTGTGTAAAACTTAAACATGCTACTGTTTCTATTTAAAGCATGCAGGATCACTGCCATTCTATATGAATATCAAAAGGGGAGCGACTTAAGTTTATCTGGTGAAATATATCCAGATCATTTGAAATCTTTGATCTCCTATTGGACTTTTTTTAGATTCATAGCCCGGGGCAGATTGTCACACTTTCGGGGAAAGTTGTCAAACACTCGAGGCAGGTTCTCACACTTTTGTTTGAGAGCTTGGATGCTGGAAGTGGGACTCTGGAAGGCAGATCTTGACTAAGACAAGTTATTTTGGACATATGAGGAATCCTTTACTTGCGCAGTGAAGACATTTTAAAACAAACACACTACTGAGTACAAAGGTGCTACAAATGAAGGCTTACCAAGTAGTAGGAAAGCATTCTGATCAGGAGGAGGATGATATTCGAATAATTTACAATCAGATCCAATGCTTTACCTCTCATTCCATATTTATATATGCAGCTTATTCCTAAGAATGTTATGATTTACAGTATCAAAAGCTTTACTAAAGTCAAGATAAACACCTAATATAATATCCCCAATACTAAACCGGTTCAATATCTTATCTACAATCAAAGCTGCTGCCATTTCTTTAAATGTTGCTGTATTAAAGGCAGTTTCACATATTTCACAGACTAGATTTATGGTTGTATAATTTGATGGCATGATTTACAAATGTATTAGCATATCTAGTGGTGCGATGTTTTGGAACACAGAGTCTTTTACCAGATCTCAAGAAATTAAATTTACAATGGAGTGGGTGCTTTTCATCTTCTAGTATTTTTGTCAACATTTTCAAACAAGATTCATCATATATTCCATTTAAATTTCTTGTTTCTACACCCATTTTCCTAGCTGCTCTGATTATCTTTACAAGCTTATTTCGATCTTTGTTGTGTGATGATTCATACCAAGATACAATAGCAAAATTCATTACTGACTCAACGATTGACTTATAGAATAATGACAAGATGTTCCTATCTAGATGGATATTATAGATTATTCTTAGATGGTGCAGTCTCTTTATACATTTGACATAGACATGATGTAAATTGTCTTTAAAGTTCAGCTTATCGTCAATGACCACACCCAAATATTTATAATTACTGACAAACTGTACGGTTTCATTTGATACAATAAGTGGATCACATTCGTCTTTGTCACGTCGGAAATCTAAAATCATTACCTTAGTTTTCTTCACATTTAAATTTAAGAAATTCATGTCACACCAGGAAACAAAAGCATCAACCTCATTTCTGTACATACATTCATCATTGTTAACAATATTTCCGATAATGACTGTATTGTCAGCATATTTTAAGATGGTACAATTTTCATAATGGCTCCTACAATCATTTGTGTATATGGTCAATAGTAAAGGGGAGAGTACACACCCCTGTGTATATAGAAGATGGTGCAGGCACTTTTTGGAATTTTTGATTTTAATGCATGCCTGTTCATTGGGGTTTTAGTTGAAACTGAGCAATTTTTGGCATCTTTAATAGGCAAAAATAAGTACACAAACCAAAATTTTAAAAAGTGCCACCAGCATTGATTAGTGCTTTTTCCAAGCTTTCATTTAATAATAATAATAATTTATTTTATAAAGCGTAAGTTCCACAATATATGCTCAAAACGCTGTACAATGTAAAAAAGTAGGAAATGTATGATGAAGTCTAAAAAAGAGTTAAAATGTCAAATAAATAATTGTGTTTTAAGCTTGGCTTTGAAAAGTTCAATGCATGGGAAAGTTCGTAATGCATATGGCAGCGAGTTCCAAAGATGTGGACCAGCCACACTGAATGCCCTTGACTGGATCAATGCTGACGAGGTGTATGGCGCTGGAAGAAGATGGTGGTCACTTGAACGCAGCCTACGATATTGAATATATGGGAGAATCAGTTCTTGAAGATGTGATAGAGCAAGATAATATACACACTTGAAAACAAACAACTCTTATCAACAGGCAGCCAGTGAAGTGATTGAAGGACTGGCGTAATATGATGGAAACGAGCAGTCCCAGTTAGTATCCTGGCTGTAGTATTTTGGATCATTTGCAACTGATATATGAGACACATTGGTAATCCACACAAAAGAGAGTTACAATAATCAATCTTTGATGTCACAAAGCATGAATTACACATTCAAATGAGGGACGATCAAGGTACTTCTTCAACGCTCTGATGTTCCTGAGCTGTAAGTAGGCACCACAACAAACATTTCTCACATGTATATCCATGGAAGCATTAATTGTGGTCAAGATTCACACCAAGACTCCAAACAGCTTTTGACAGTTTTATGATGCTGTCTTTGATAGTGAGTGATGGAGCAGTGATTTGTCGGGCTATTCTTTTACTCCTGAAATTTGAACTGGAATTTGCACATCCATTGCTGGTCAAGTGCCAAACATTGTTCAATCTGTTTAATGCCTACGTTCATACCACCAGGTTTCATGCTCAAATAGATGGAAGTGTCATCAGCATAGATGCAACTAAGTTGGCACCGCGACCCTTCCACCACAGGACCAATGTTGGAACCTTCTTTTTCACCCAGGACCAATTCAGAAACTGGTTGAGATGATTGAGATGATGGTGGAAATACCTACCTAAAGTCATTCTGTGACTTACCCGGGGCGTGTAGGGTCACCAAGCATGGGGAACCCTCCCTTCCACCACAGGACCAATGGTGGAACCTTTTATCCACCACAGGACCAATAGAATAGTTTGAGTCAGCTTTTGATAAAATGCTTGTTATATGTCTTTTAAAAGTCATTTTGAGTAATTAGGTCAGTAAGGGGTTACACGGATGAAGGAACCCTGCATTCCACCACAGGACCAATGGCGCCGACCTCTATCCATAAATCTGTCAGGCCCGCCCTTGTATTAAAACGTTATGCTCTAGTTTACATCAAAAGGTTTTTGCTTTCTAACAGTCTTTTTTTAAAAATTTAGGTTTCTGCCTCTTCGCCCTACTTAATTTATGATATATATGGTTGAGAAAAAAAGTTTTTTAAAAACCAAGATTCACAGTCCTGTGGTTTCCAATTAGCTAGAATCTGGGGAATCTGAACTATAGTACAAAATGACATCACAGCTTTTTAACTCCTTTACAAATTCTATTGGAGTCTCTTCCATTACAAGATCTGGCAATGAAATGGTGCGTTTGGCTGAATGGAACACCATAGTCTTTGTTTTACTAATATTTAAAGAAAGTTTATTTAATTTCAGCCATTTGGTTATCGCTTTTAATTTGTCATTGATACTTGTGGTTGTTACATGGTCATTTTCAAAAACATTTAAAGTTGCCTAAAGAGTTGTATCATCAGCATGTATGACAGGATGAAATTTGTCAGTAGCATTGATTAAGTCATTAGCATGAATAATAAAAAGAACAGGGCTTAGTATGGATCCCAGAGGGACTCCACATTTTATTTCAAGAAATTCAGAAGTAATAATTATCATTCATTTGTATGTATTGCAATCAATCAGTCAGATAACTTTTCAAAAGATCATATGAGGTTTTCCTTACTCCATAATGTGACAGCTTAAACATCCGAATTTCATGATCGAGTGAATCAAAGGCATTCGAGAGATCTAAGTAAATGTTAATTGGAATTCTATTGTTATCCATCTCATAAATATTTCTGTCTATCAATTCAAAAGCTGCTAATTCTGTGGAATGTGACTGCCTGAAGCCATATTGGCTGTTGTAGAAAATTGTTTTTGGTGAGAAAGTTATATATTTGATTATACTCCACCAAGAGAGTTTTCTATTGTCTTTTGCCGTGGTATAACCAACAGATTTGTTAGTTATACCACTGTTGGGGATTAAGTTAGCCTGTTGCACTGTTTTTTTCTGCAAACAACGCACCAAAAAATGACAACAAAGCCACAAAATTCAGTTTAAAACTTTCAGGAGTCACATGGAGTATAAGTCGCTTATACAACTCATTTTCGGTGTATAACTAACATTTCAGGGGTTATTTACCTCGGGCTAAAGCCCTCGGTAAATAACCACCTGAAATGTTAGTTATGCACCTCAAATTCGTTGTATAACCTATACTTATACATCATTATCTCGAAGACCTTTGATAAACTTGGAAAAAGGAAATAGGTCTATGGTTGGAAAATATTTGATCATTGTCTTTCTTGTGGAGAGGTGAAACTTTAGCTATATTCAACTGTTCAGGAAATACACCATGTTCTATTGATTGGTTAATTAAGACGTTCAATGTACCTGCAAGTTCAAATTTAATAAAAATGCTATGATGTCCATAGCTAGACTTTGACTTAAGAGAATCAATTACTTTTATCAATGTTATCGTATCTAATTTTAAGAATTGAAATACAAATATGGCATGGTATGAGTGCAATATGAACATTTATTTGCACAGGTAAATTCATATTGAACGAGGGCGCAGGCTGAGTTCAATATGAATTTACAAGTGCAAGTAAATTTTCATATTGCACGAGTGCCGCATTTGTTTTATTACTTGACCACTATGCTTCCAATATAATGTTCCATTCTGAAAAAAAAATGTTGAAAAACGAATGTGAAATTTATTTCTTTATTTTGTGGTAAAAAAAAATTTGTGGAAATTTTCTTTATTACATAAAAAGTCATATTGCACTCTAACCATGCAATATGAAAAATCTAAAAAAACATATTGTAAAAAAATTGTTTGGAAAAAATCTCATATTGCACTCGGACCATGCAATATGAGTTTTTATGATGTCGTCATGTGACTGATTTTTGGCCAATCAGCATCACTCTAGCATAGTGGTCATCATGACAATATATATATATATATATTTGTTTTTGTTCACTGCATGTTGTTGAACATAACCGGGCCTGGTTATTCATTTTTCCCATTCCCAATCATTCGGTATAGTACATTAGCATGGTTTTATCTTTTAATTTTTATTGACTTACTAGTTACAACAGTTTGCAAACTTCTTGATGTTGCCGTTTTATTGGGATAAGCATACAATTTCGAAAATTTGGAGACCAAGTCTCAATACCATTGTTTACAACATAGGCCTTGTTTTACAACTTTTTTAATGTTCACTCATTGAAAATAATTTTTTTGTTTTCAATTTAGAATATATATATAGAGGTCTACAATTTTGTGAAAAACTTTCTTATAATGTTCAGGAATTGCAGAAAGTTTCCTATTCAAACAGATGGTCATAATGAGAACAGGGTTGCCAGAAGAAAACAAGGGTGAGAGGCAGCCAAAAAAAAAAAAAAAATTATGGAAAAATTTCAAATTTGCTCCAAGAAGTGTTATATTACTTCATGCATAACATCGATTGTTTTGCGTATTTCAGCCCTTAAACAGCAAAGCAGGTTAATTTTTTTAAAGATCAAAAGGCATATCTATATCTTACATCATATCCCCCTCCCCCAACCAAGTTACAGCACCATCGGCTGGGAAATCTGTTGACGTGTTTTATGAAATTTTGTCAAAATCTTATGTTTTTACACTTGATTTCAGACATTGGCTCCTGCAACTGTTCAAGTTCAACATGATCCGGATGCCGTTGATGAATTGCCCACTTTGCTTGAAGAAAGTTTGACTGATGACCCATTGCTATCAGTCTTGCACAACATCTTCCATCACAACAGCTTCAGAGAGGGACAACGTAATGTAGTGGAGAAAGTACTGTCAGGACAAGATGGACTGGTACTTCTTCCAACAGGAGGAGGGAAGACTCTTTGCTTTGCTCTCCCTGCCGTGATCTCGCAAGGCATCACTGTCGTTGTTGTGCCGACTTTGTCATTGATGCAAGATTTGCATTCGCGACTCTGTGATCTCGTGTCTACCATCTGTCTTGCTGGTGGGATGACTGCTGACGCAAGGAACAACATTTTCAGAAATCTTGTAACAACTGACTGTTCTGTGAAGATTATTTTGACTACGCCTGAAACTCTGTATGAGGCGAATGTTCATTCTTGCTTAGCAAAGTGCCAAATCAGGCGCTTTGTAATTTATGAAGCTCATTGTATTGATGAATGGGGACATCAATTAAGGCCAGCTTATTTGAAATTGAGGTCCCTTAAAAAAACTTCAAGGTGCAGATGATAGCATTTACGGCCACTGCCATGGACCATACTGTGAAGACAATACAGAGCGTGCTTAACCTGAAAGACTGCTTCTTGCAAAAAAGATCAGTGCAACGTGATAATTTGGTGATGAACATTCTCCCCAAAAAATCACTAAAACATGTTTCTGACCAGATTATACAGCTGCTCAAGCACAGTCTATGCAACAAATGTGTGATTATATATTGTTTGTTACCCAAGGAATGTCTAGATATGTGTGTGCATCTCCTTGAGAACAATATCCCGTGTGTGTCCTACCATGGCAATTTGCTGCCTAATGAGAAGATCTGCAATTTGAACAGATGGAAAGAAGGCGATGTCAAAATCATAGTCGCTACCAAAAGCTTAGGCATGGGGATTGACAAGCCAGATGTGGCATGTGTCATTCATGTCAGCTTCCCCAACAGTATTCACGAGTACTACCAACAGGTTGGAAGAGCTGGCAGAGACGGAAACCATGCCGAATGCCATTTATTGGGATCGGTATGATTGTCAGAAATTTTTGGATCGCTTGTGAGAGACAAGGGAACACTTTCCAAAGTGTTTTTTTGATTCTATGACGCGTAAAAGAGGCGTGGTAATGACCTTTTGCTTCTTGTGATTCTGGTTTATTTAATATTAAGGTTTAGTTTTCAACCAAATGGGTGTTTATTCACGCGGGAGCAGCCAGTAATTCATATTGACATGGAAAATTAAAGTTTTAAAATTTGTTTCTTACCTGTTAAATTTATTTTGTTACGTCTTTAAGGTTGTACCTGACAAAGTTAAGTGGTAATTTGGTAAATATTCCGAGGAAAAGGACAAATTCCAGAGTTTTATCAACATTGATAAATTCAGTTACATTCACTGACTGCTCCCTCAGTGTTACACACAGACTCAGCCATGGTGTAAATGTAAAAGGAATTCTGATTGGTCAAGATCCCAGGTTCATGCTACCTGGTCCATGATTGGCTCATGTCTTTCTGATAGTTTTTCGGACACTTCTGTCAGGGCTAAAATTAAAATTTTAGGCTCTTTAAAATCCCCAATTCTTAGACAATATTATTTCGTTTTTTCATGGAGATATATTTATTCATTGCTGAGAATTCGTTGAAAATGCAGATATCAGCCATGGTGTAAATGTAAAAGGGATTCTGATTGGTCAAAATCCTAGGTTCATGCTACCTGGTCCATGATTGGCTCATGTCTTTCCAAGAGTTTTTCGGACACTTCTGTTAGGGCTAAAATTAAAATTTTAGGCTCTTTAGAATCCCCAACTCTTAGACTATATTATTTAGGTTTTTTCATGGAGATATATTTATTCCTTGCTGAGAATTCGTTGAAAATGCATAGGCCTATACTTTTTTGTGCAGTGTTGATGCTAAATGATATGTTAAATAGCACATTTTTACAATAAGAGGATTTCTTATTCTTCTTTTTTAAGTACAATCACACTAATTCAGTTTCATTCTATCTTTATGATAAAATACATATTTTTTTATTGTCAAGACAATTGATCTCTTCAAAAGCCATGAATTGGAAGTGTAGGCTGTAATCTGGAGGTGCCATCCAATTGAATGTGTATTTTCAATTGCTTTTGATCCAAGCCAAAGAATGGCACTCTCTGTAATCCAATTGATTACAAGGCCCTCTTCACAAACACTAATTGCCAGATTTGAATATAATTGCACTTTAATTCATGTCTTTTGAATAACTGCCCTTTCATTTCTTGATCACAGTATATTTGCTGCAAGGTGTGACAGTTCTTTTAGACTTTTAGTCTGAATATTAATATTTAAAGATGATCCTCTCCTATTGGTTGAAACTCAATCTGTTCCTATTGGCTGATGGAATTACCTGACCTAATAGACTAATTTCATGGACGGTTCTCTTTGTAAACACTAGGGGAAAAGTGGTGCTTGCTGTCAGTATACTTAAATTTCATTGGCTGATAGATTTCCCGCCCTTGCCTCTGATTGGTCCACCCAAGGTGTCTCCAAGCTGGAGTATTTTAAGTGCATTTTAATTAAACTTTTAGCATTGTTGAGGCTTTATAACTTCCTAATTCTTTCAGATTAAATTTTGAAAGTAGTGTTTTTAGGTTTAATGGGCATACATCTTCCGTGTGCGGAAAGCAAATTAAGAATCATGGAATTATATAGAAGTTATTTGGGGCAAATCTGCCCTGTGATTTCAAAACACAGTAACTGCCATTTCAGTGATTTTGAGAAAAACGCATTTCTTTGTTTGTAACATTGTGACCTCTATATCTTAATCTCCAGATGAAGCACCCTCAAGTCAATGCTTCAAATGTGAAGAAATATAGTCAAAGTGTATGTGTCTATATCATTTGTCACTCAAAACGACTTCAAATGTGAAGAAATATAGCCAAAGTGTATGTGTCTATATCATTTGTCACTCAAAACGACTTCTTATAGATATATTAGACAACATTGTGCTTTTTAATGACTTACTGTGTTTTGAATGAGAAACCTTTGATTTTTTATTTAGGTCATTGCTGAAGATGTCTGCTCAGTTGAAGTCAAAAAACAGTATCTCCTGGTTTGTGTCATGTCAAAACACAGTAACTCAAAAAGGAGCCAAAGAGATACTGTGTTTCAAAACAAAATGAGTAAATTACTGTGTTTTGGCCTGACATGACTGGTCCATTTTGATGTAAACAGTTGATACTGTGTTTGTTTATCATGGATTTGTGGGGTAACTAGAGGTGATACAGGCATGAAATTTGGCATGAAGGTAGATATTATTAATAGGATTGAGAAGTTATGCTCAACTCAGTTACTGTTTTTTGGTCACTTACTGTGTTTCCATTTCACAGGGCAGAAATGTTCAGGACATCCAGTGAAATAGATCTATTGGCCAATAAAAAAAAGAATATGTTGTCTCTGTCATACATAACTACATTCAACTTTCAGACTATATACCAAACAATTTTCACACTGGTTTCCCCCAGTGTAATAGAGAGAGAATGGGTCAAAGTGCTTTTCTGTGAAGTTTTGTGGTAAAATTGTGGACGCAAATTGGGAGGCTTTAGAGGCTTAATAACCAACTGGGGACCTTTGTATACTTGGTTTCTGAAATGCATTTTGTAATTTGGTGCTGTATGTGTTGGGGTTATTCAGAATTTAGCAAAATTCCAAAACATGTCTTTTTCCTCTTTCAGACTCTTTTGGCAGCAAATTGCCACTTGTTAAAGTGTCTATTGTGAGCTTAGTATTTCACTTAAGAGTTATGAAATTTGGTATAGGGATTCTTTTGAGGCTTTGAATCAGAAGAATTTTGAGAAATTCAAGATGGCTGCCAAAATGGCCGCCACTAAATGGCTGCTATTCTTGTTTTGCCCACGGTGAGTTAAATTTTTCACTTAACATGCTTAAGAGAATTTAAATTTGGTGTAGAAATTTGTTGGATGGTGTGAATCAATATTTGGAGAAATTCAAGATGGCTGCCAAGATGGCTGCCACAAAATGGCCATCATTCTTGAGTTGCCCACTGTGGGCTTAGTATATCAACTAGAGGTTTGAAATTTGGTACATGTGTAGACATTTGTTTGAGGGTATGGATCATTGACCCCTGAATCCAAGATGGCTTCTACAAAATGGCTGCATTTCTTGATTTGTCTCCTGTGAGCTTGGTATTCAGTGATGGGCTAAGTGTTGGCGTTTGTTTCAGAGTTTGGATCAAGAAAATTTGGAGAAATCCAAGAGAGTGTCCAAAATGGCCGCCACGAATTGTCCATTGTGACCTTGATGTTTTAATAAAAGTTGTGAGAACATCTATATCAGCATAACTAAATATTAGCTGAAATCATTCAAATTCTGGCTTGCAATATATGTGCAATTTCTGTGCCCAAATAATGTGAGGTAGTGGCATCTCTAGAAATGCAAGTTTGGGAGGGCTGTAGCACCAAAGTTTAGAAGCGTTGTCAAAGGTTCGAAGGTTCGAAGCACGTATCTTCCCCAATGATTTTTTTGGGTGGGCTGAATGCTCCATTTTGGGGGACTCAGCCCCTCTAGTGACGCCACTGAATGTAAGTAGTATATCTGTTCACAAAATTTAGTGGTATATCTGCAAACCTGACAAAGCATTCCTATTTCTATCAGTACCTACAATAAAAGCAAAATGGGAAGTTTATTGAGTACTTTGCAAATGTTTGCTTATGATTTGTCAGTACAAAATTAAATTTAAAAAAAAAGGTTCGTGTAAAATGAGTTTTATAAGCAGGTCATTGAGAAATAAACATATTCCTCCTTTCTGCCTCAGTTTTTTCCTTTAAAAATCTTACTAATAAAAATAATCATGCAAAGATTATTAAACCCAGTGTTTGAATCCGCGGATTCTTGTTAAAAAGTGGATTATTATTATTTCTAAATAAGTAATATTAAAGCCTATTTCTGAACTTTAATAAGCAAGTTGATAAACAGGCATTCCAAGTATACTAAGTATGCGGACCAAAAAACGGCGCGGAAATAGGCAGGCCTATTCACGGCGCTTTAGTCAGTGCTAGTTGAGTGCCATTGCTTTAAAATTATAGGCCTATTTTGTCTTCAATCTGTCTGGTCCGCATTAATTTGGGTCTGCAGCTACTTGGTCCACATTTGGTCTGCATCCTTTACTCCTAAGTGTTGTACCAGAGTGACAGACTGTAGCTTCCCTGGAAGATGCCTGCAGATTTGCAGTATTTAAACCCATTCAAGTCATTTGAAACACAAAAACTTACCAGGACAAATCTGTATTTGGTCTACAGGCTTGGCAATAGGCTCAAATTAAAGCTTATTTCAAGTAGAAGAAATCCAGAGTCCAATTTTAAAATCCAATGTTGGATTTTTATAGCTGCTTGCAGCCTGTATTGCAGGAGTAATTTTCAGTCAGCCTCCGACCATATAGGAAGTCGCACTATTTCACCTATCACCTTGAAACTTAGCATACAGTCTCAATATAATTTTATCTTGCTTCCATCAACTTTTGGTAAACTTCTGTGACATTAAAATTTTTATTTACGAAACTAAAATGTTCATTTTTTGCGCAAATTTCGAATGACCATGCAGCTCCATGAAACCAGCACCAACAACAGCAGTTAGATCCAGTGTTTGCAGATTCAATAGAAAGAATGAAGGAAAGGATGGCAGAAGGAAGGTATGAAGGAAGGAAGGAATGAAGGAAGGAATGAAGGAACGAAAAAGGAAGGGAAGTAGGAAGGAAAAAAGGGAGGGGAGGGAGGGAGGATATACATGTGGATAGATTGATAGATAGATAGATAGATAGATACTGAGTCTATCTACAAGCAGCTGTTAAAGTGCTTGCACGTTATTTTGAAGTTATCTTATTTTCAGACCTATATAAATGGCATTAAAAACAATCTGTATTGTGATCCATGAAATGTGAAAGAAACACAGCACTAGGATGACATAAATTTTATTGCCTGCCTTGAGTCTGTAACTCAATCTATATTGCAAAACAAGGCACAGAGTTTCCCACCGACTTGTCCTGCGAATCTGAAGGACTTGTTTGAGATCTCACCAATCTACGAGATTGCTGTACTTCTGCTGAAATCCTGCAGATCTAAAGGAATGTTGGATTCACTGTTTTCCCACCATGCATTGACAGCAGAATTACTTGTTTTCCTCGAGATCTGCGTGAGTCTCGCTGCGACACTCTCTCGAGTCTTTTACGTCGATATCTACCTGCGTGCGGCGAACTCCCGTACGTTCCGCTTGCGACACGAATTCTAGTTTTTTTAATTTTCTGATAGATCAATCCACCTTAACCACATTAAGAAGCTTGAAGATGATACCCAAAAAAGAAATGCAAACAATCAGCTAAACCTTATGTTGAAATTGTGTTTGTCGCATCTATGTCTTGTTGGACAAATCTTAAAGTTTTACGGGGAGGTTGAGGATGATGTTCTGTGTGGTCAGTGTTCCAAATGTGCCAAGAACACCAAAAAAACGGAAATGACACGTGAGGCAAAGCATGCTCTGCTCGTCTTGCAGGGACTGATTGTTCAAGTGGAAAATGTATCACTGTCGCTTCTCGCTAAAGTATTGAAAGGATCATCAGACAAGGAACTCCTGAAGAAAAACCTGAATGTGACAGTTGCACTCTACGGATGTTGCAAACATCTGACTTTAGCTGAGATCGAAGCTTTAATTGAAACAATGTTTGTGAATGGTATAGTTGATGAGTCAGAACGCTCTCTGATCCCCGGGAACCAGGCTGATAAGGTTCTGAGCAACACTTTGAAAGTGACATATGCAGCCCTTTAAACTAATGCTTTTTTAACGACAATACATTTACTTTTTGTAATTTGTACAGAAATTTGCGGCGGGCTCAAGATTTTTCCATCATGATGTTGAGTGTATACATGGAATCCTTTGACTTAATCGAAATTAAACAAATTTTGTTGCACATATGATTAACATTGTACATGCTACCGTTAAGTTATATACATGGTAGGTCATACATGTAAGTTTTTCCATGGCTAGGTCACTATTTACCCGAAAATTATCACGAGAGACCCGAGTATTTTCCTAAGACCCGGGGGGTCTTTCACACTGAAGGTATTACCCTTTGCAGAAAAATTAAGACAGCTTGGGATTTATTGTCAATGTTTTAAACAGGGGTCACTGGCTGTCACTACAATATTCAATATATGCAAAATTTGTTAATTAGTATAAGGGAAAGTTATCCTGTAATTACAAGTAGGTAATTGTTTTGATGTAGTTTGCATGAGTGCTCAGTTTATGATTGATATATGCTCAATAGTCCCTGATTGTGAAGTTGATAGGCCCATTGATTATTATGGCTTGTAATAAAATTACCAGATTTAGTTATGTCATTGAATGGTGATCCAACATTGACTCATTGTCTTGATTGAATCACCGTGGGGAAAGTATACGGAACAAGAAGAAAATGAATATGAAGTGCTTGAGGCAAAGCATGGACAAGCGGCTGACTTATCTATGTGATTGTGGTTTTTATGTGTTTTGGAAGTTTTCGAAGTCAGGCCTAATATGAAAATTATTTTTAAAAGATGCATGATGTGTAGAAGGTGCATAAATGACGACACAACTTGTACACATAACAGAGGCTGATTGTGTATTGGAATATACCAATGAAACAGACTAAGTGACCTCTTGCAATAGCATGGACTGCATCAACTGATGTTCTCGTAAACAATAGTTCCAGGTCTATACTTTGAAATGAATTTCTTAAATTTTGGAGCATCAGTCTCATTCCAGAAATTAGCTGTAGGTGGAGCCTCAGGCCAGGCCCAGTATTAATTAAACCATTGTGTCATACTGCAGGTTGGTTTATTTAGACTGGAGTCGAGCACCATCTGGTGGAAATTTCTGGAATAAGACTTGTATTTGGAATTAATAACATTGCGTCAAAATATCAATCTGAAACTTTTTTACTGAAATATCAGTTCAGTCTGTGTCAATGCAGGGTTATCTGAAACACCACGATACATCATATAAATTCCGGATTTTAATGTTCTTTGTAGTGAGTGTCACTTTCACTTTTAAAATTGATTCTCTGGATGGGGTTTTGCGAACCCCTTTCCGTTGGCCATTTTACTTCTGAATTCCCTCTTCATTAGCTATTTTTCTAATTGAATTTGAATTCCCTGTCCCTCAGCTCTGGGTGGGGTTTTATTTCCCCCATGTCCCTGGGCCATTTTACTTTGAAATTCCCTTGGCCATTTGACTTCTGAATTCCCTATCCCTCAGCTATTTTTCTAACCCCCTATCCGGAGCCTCAAAATTTGGCCTTCATTGCTACAAAATATTTTTTCTTGTCAATAGTTTTCATTGACTATTTTTGTAAAACCTCTGAGACATATTTGACACATCTTAAATAAATAGCAAAATTCAGTACACATGAAACTAAATCATTTTCACCATGGTGTTCCAAAATTGCTGAAATGTAATTTTTATTTTTGCTTAAGTATTGTGTGGAGTCTAAAGATAAAGGCAGGCTTTGGATTGACATCTTACTTTTGGTTGTAAGGTGTAGGGAAAGTATGTTTTTCTTGTGCAAAATCTCAAATTTGATAAAGCGGCCAAAAGCAACAAGATGCGAAACTGTCTCAGTTGAATGATTTTTGGTACAAGTATGATTGTTGACGATAGAATCAATTCCATCTATTTGCTTTTAACCAGAAAAATAAAGGTATTTACAGAAATGTCAGCTAAAATCAACTGTTGCAGTTATTTTGCTCGTGAGTGTATAATAATGAAACGGACTATGATTCATAGC
This sequence comes from Platynereis dumerilii, assembly GCA_026936325.1. Classification (NCBI taxonomy): domain Eukaryota; kingdom Metazoa; phylum Annelida; class Polychaeta; order Phyllodocida; family Nereididae; genus Platynereis; species Platynereis dumerilii. Next base: position 10,218,202 of record JAPTHN010000004.1, read on the forward strand.
AAATTGTCATTATTTCAACTGCTAGCCATTGCAGTTCTCTTGCTGTTAATTCATAAATTTAGCGATGTAATTGTCCTGAAAGTTATTTAGGAATAGAAGTGGTAAATTGCAAAAATGTTACATTTGTTTTTCAATGGATGATCCAGATGGTTCTACATTGCTGGTATCTGGTTTGAATTTGGATGAAAAACTCATTATAATTTGAAAGATTTAATCAATAATATGCATTCACATTTCTCTAATTGTAAACAGAGGACTATACATTGCACCAGGATTTTTCACTCACTGACAGTTTGACAATATATGTACAAGTTGAAAGATTCAAATAACAGTATGCATTCACATTTCTCAGGCTACTTGCAAACAGAGGACTATACATTGCGTCAGGAATTTTCACTCACTGACAGTCTGACATTATATGTACAAGTTGAAAGATTCAAATAACAGTATGCATTCACATTTTTCAGGCTACTTGCAAACAGAGGACTATACATTGCGCCAGGAATTTTCACTCACTGACAGTCTGACATTATATGTACAAGTTGAAAGATTCAAATAACAATATGTATTCACATTTCTCAGGCTACTTGCAAACAGAGGACTATACATTGCGCCAGGAATTTTCACTCACTGACAGTCTGACATTATATGTACAAGTTGAAAGATTCAAATAACAGTATGCATTCACATTTGTAATTGTAAACAGAGGACTATACATTGCACCAGGAATTTTCACTCAGTGACAGTCTGACATTATACGTACAAGTTGAAAGATTCAAATAATAGTATGCATTCACATTTCTCAGGCTAGTTGTAGACAGAGGACAATACATTGCACCAATAATTTCCTTTCACTAACAGTAGACCATGGATGGAAAATGGCTATTCCAATTTGGTTTTACCTACATGGTGTAGAGGAAAATATACAATAAAATGTATGTTCAGATAATTCAAAAGCAAACATCAGAGATGATGCAACTTGGCATGGCCTTGAAGGATGTTTCTAGCTTTGATGTCCATTAGTATGATGGATAACTGAGGATAATGAAAATACATAATAATGATCCTTATTGTGTTGTCTCCAGCCCCGGTAATATGAATTTGTTGTAAATTGGCTAAGCCTTTAATTTGGACCAGTGTTTTGAAATCTGTTAAATTTTGTACAATTTGCTTCTACACCATGTGAATTAGTAAATATTTGATGGTACTTAAACATTCTTTTTTCTCCACTCAGTAAAATAGCTGTACATCTTTTGATCAAATTTTTGTCGCAGCATTTCTTGACCTCTTGCCTCAATGTTATACAGGCTTTTTTTAACAATTGCATTTGTTCGTTCTTTCTCTGAAAAGACGTTAACAGCTTCCAAATTGTGACAGAAAAAGCCTTGCTGCAAGGCGAAACTCGCAACTTTTAGTTGGTCAAGTAATGAGTCAGGAGTTTTGTGCCGTTTGTTTCGGCTGCCACCAAATGTATCTAGGTAAGAATTTCTAACTTGATATATCAGTTGAGAATTAGTTGATAATATCTTGAGCATTTTGACAGTAGTATGGCCTGTTACATACATCTTTAAAGGCTTGACTAGTCGACTCTCAACATATTCATCCACAGCTAGCATGTGTTCAGTTTTGCCTGAGACTGATAAAGAGGAATGATCTCTAACAATATCTCTGATGAGTGGCGGCCATGCAAAGTTAAAATTGACACAATGTACTAACGCTGAACAAAAATAATTGCTCTTACACATGGGACCATACACCAGTAATCCGATGAGCCATACCACCTCTCTGCCTGTCCCATAACCATTTCTTATGCTCTTCCTGTAAAGCGTAAGCCATGGTCCAAACAGGGTAACTGCCTGCAAATAATGCAAATTGTTTATATTTCCCTGCAGATGTTTTATATACAACTTGAACCTACGAAAAATCAATTCTTCATTATCACAATTCTCATGCGGAAAATATTCAGTTTTCCTAAACTCTGCAAACAAAGCCAAACCGTATCCAAACGAAATATCCAAACAGGCTTCAGCATTCGATTGGAGGTTGCCTTCCTGCATTTTTGATGACCCAAAAGTGTCTGCATTGTTTTTCCTGTGAAGTGTGTTGGTAAGACAATAGTACATCCCAGAGGCACCCATACACTTTGCCATACACTCACATGCATAGGCAAATGCATGTAGGTCACCTGGACACTCAGCAAATTGGGAAAATTTCCCACTTCTGGTTTTTATAGAACAAATTTGCTTCTCCACACCATTGTCTCCAAATATTGGAACTTTCACTTTTTCGCGAGAGAAAGCAAATGACTCTTCCTGCAATGTATTCATACATGTTGTATGACTAGTTTCAGCTGATGAACCACAATAACTATACAATAGTTTCATTTTTGACTGTGTCTCAATGATATGGTCATCAAGAAGCTTAAGAACCTCAGCATTCCCCATGTCTAAACAAACCAAATAAGCAGTTGGCATTCCTACTTTACAATCGGCTCCATTTGTCAGTATCAATTTAATTACTTCAAGGTGTCCCTTAATGACTGCAACACACAATGGAGTTATGCCAATACTTTCAACAATATTTGGATTGAATCCAGCAGCAAACAATCTCCCTGCTCCACTCGCTCAGCCTATGTGTTTCGGAGGGGGTGTTGTAATAGCCAGAACAGCTTGATAATGATATGCATGGTGCCATAAGCACGTGGTCTGCAATATTGGGAGGGGACCAACTGCTGGAGTAAATCTACACAACATAGGCCTATAATCTTAGTATGCGTAATGTACATTGTCTGTTGTAAGAATAAGCTGTATGCCTATGCTTCTGGGTTTAAAGCTATAAGTGAATGCTTTGACAAAACAAACACATTGAACATTTCTGGGAATATGCCCCGCATAGCCCTATTAAAGATCCAAATTGATGTATTGGTACAGATTGCTTGAAAAAAAGTTAAATACCCTGTTCTGCTGATAGTCAAAATAGCCAACAGATAGATCTGAAAATAGAACTATACAGATAGATGTACAGATAGTTCCAAAGATAGACTAAAGGTAGCTAGATCGATAGATAGATAGATAGATAGATAGATAGAGAGATAGATAGATAGTAAAAATGTGCTCTCTGAAACGTTCTCCATTCTTGGTCAGCCCTCAATTTGTTAATGGCAAAACTAGAACCCACGGATGGCCCGTGGATATTTTTATTTTGTAATCCTACCAATTGATACAAATGTTTCTCTCCACTATACTAATAGTTCACTAGAAAGATATAAGAATACGTTTTTAAATACGGATGATGTGTGCCATAATGTTTTAATAGGCCAAATGAAAGATAAGCTGTTTTCGGGTATACATTGATTTGAACATTTAAAGGTCATGAATAAAACTCAGGCTGAAATACACTTTTTATGAATCAAAATAGCAATAATAAGTGCAATGTAGAACAGCCCTATTATATTCATACTTTTCTTCACACTTTGAAAAGGGAACTCTTTTAAACATGTGCACTTGCTATTATAATCCGCAACCTGCCAGTTTACACCTAACAGAATCTGCTGCAGGGAATTCATCTTCACAACTCAATGCATGCACCATCACAAGTTACAACCCATCTCTTTCCACATTTCTTTTCATCAATGAGACCAGCAAGAAAATGCATCCCCTCAATCTCATGGATCTAACCGTCAATGCCGCCATCAAACCATGCTATGTTCACTGATGGCCCTCTGCATCAGGGTTATGGGGACAGGCAATTCAAACGTAAAATACCAAAGGGCCAGGGAACTTAAAAGTAAAACGACTAAGGGCCATCGAGCGACGTACAACAACATCCAGACCTGAGTGACAGGGAACTCAAAACTTCAATTTTACAAATGGCAAACTCACAGGGAATTCAAAAGTAACATGCCCAAGGAATACAAGGACACAATCACCTCAGGACCTCATATGATTATCCTGTTACAATTTACATTCACACACAACCCCATCCACAGGCTCACTGACTTTAAGGTACCCATCTCTCCAACGGGCATTCTAGTAGCTGTATAATGTCAGCATGTTTATACTCAGCAGCAAAATGAAGATAGTTTCTTCCATATCTATCCCGACTGTAAACGTCATATGACTTAGGAATGTTTCGCATTTTTTAAATTTGATGCACTTTGTAGAATCTACCTGATCTCCTTATATCTAATCTCAATGCTATCATCATTCTGATTGTCTTCATTCCCATGATCACCATTTTCTTCCTCATCAATTTCAATATCAGTTGTGTTCTCTTCAGAACTAATCACTCTTGCCATACGTTCTATAAAAAACGTCTCTCTCGACTTGTCTTCAAGTCGTATGTGCGATTCTTTTGACTGAAGGATAACGCAAAACCTTCATCCTTTTTTGTCTCTAATTGCAATGTACGTGTGAATTCTTGAAGAATTTTTATATTGCCATCAATTGTGCGGCAGTTGGCCAAATTTATTGGATAATGGACGATCTTTGGAGGCTTAACTGTTCTGTTCGGGAGTTTGAAAGGCTCTTCGACGATGTTGTCATAGACTGAATTGTCCTTCTTGTCATTCATGTCTTTAATCATCTTCTCAAGTTCAGCGACAGGTTTGTGGGATAGGTCAGAGCATCCAAGTTTCAACGATTGTCTCATAATCTTCAGCAGGTAGCTGTCCTTGGCAGACTCCCAAATACATCGGTGTTCTGTGATGTCTTTTCCCCCTAAATAAAGAAAAATTGTTAGGTACCAGAAAAGATATACATTTATATCAGTTTCTTATTTAGCAGCTATCACTAGGTTGGACACATAATACTTGGACCTAATTTTGAATTGATTGAAAAGAATGAAGGAATCTGATGGTGGTTTAGAGAGGATTAATCACTAAAGCGAAATTGCCTGTAAAGAATTATTTCATCACCAGGTTTACCTAAAATTTCACTTAACCCTCAATCCCTAATTTAAAAGAAAAATAACACTGAAGATATCTTCATGATTGGTCAATATTCTGACTACGCAAACACTTGTCCTCGTCAGAAATGTTTTTTCTGTAATCTAAAACTCAGTAAACTTCAGCTACCCACATTTTTGCAAATAAGCAAGAATATAACACACACTTACGATAAATGTCTATGTCGTCAGCATTTAAAGCAATGACTGATTTCTGCGGCTGAGTGACCCTGGTCTCTTCAACATCATAATCAGACGAATCAACAAGCATCACAGCCATGACTGTATAGTTCCACATACGTTGCTTTCCTTTGTTGAGTCGTTGGTGGTAGGTCTGAAACCAAGATAAAATAAATAACAGGAACTGAACATGCATGCATATTATAGATCTGAGTATCGTGAGCTGCAGATCGGTACAATACGTATCGTGTTACGTCCTTTAAGTTCCACAATATGATCGTGATAAGATGTACCGGCATTTATTGGGAATTCAACAAGTTTTCCCACCTTTTTCGGCGAATTTTGGACTTTCATCCCGAATTGTACAATATAACTGGGCAAAATGTACTCTTCGATGTACAAAGAGTAGAAATCAAGGCAAGACCACTTACAGGGAATACACTCTACAGGCAAAAAGAGCAAAATTTAACCAGATAAGAGTGGACAACACATGCAAGATTTGCTGAGCTGCTCCAGAATCAAGAGAAATTTTCATTGCAGTTTGTAATGCTCTGGGCACTCAAAATTCATTGAGAAAATATTGAGAATCTTAGATGTTACTCAAGAAAGACTTAAATTGCTGGACGAGTCTGAATTCTGTCAACTCACACTCAACTCTCTAGCCGAAGCTTACCTCTTGATGTCAGACCAAATGAAGATCAATTACAAGTTACGGACAAAGAGAATATTTCTATTATCAAGTCTGTCCATGTTTTATTTCCTGCGAAAAAAAGCTAATAACACTATTATCAAGTCCACGGAAAGCGAACATTACTATTATCAAGTCTACAGAAAGTGAGCACTTCTATTATCAATTCTACAAAATATCATTATTACCAATCTGCAGAAAGTGAATATTAATATTATCAAGCCTGTGGAAAGCGACCATTACTATTATCAAGTCTACGGCAAGCAAAAAATACTATTATCAAGTCTGCGGAAAGCGAACTTTTCTATTATCAAGTCTGCAGAAAGCAAACATTAGGCCTAATATCATTAAGTCTGCAGAAAGTGAATATCCATATTATCAAGTCTGCAGAAAGCAAACATTATTATTTTCAAGTCTACAAGCACATCACTATTATCAAGTCTGCAAAAAGTGAACATTAATATTATCAAGCCCAGAAAGCGACAATAACTATTATCAAGTCACGGAAAGCGTAAAATGCTTTATCCAGTTTGCTGAAAACATTACTATTATAAAGTCTACCCACAAAATTAAGTGATCATCTCTATTTTGAAGCAAACCTGAAATGCAAGCTAATAAGCATCAACCCTACAGACTACTTTACCCCACCTGAACCAGACTTATACATCATTGACTTATATGTTCATTTTCTGTTTCAGTAACTGAAGTTTTTGGTGCTCCAAAAAACAAACAGAGCAAACTTACGCAGAAAAAGAACAAGAACAATTCCTGTTTTGCGGCAAACAAAAAATAAAATTACGGTGCAAAGTTTACCTGATTCCATGAGGACTTTAAGGAATTTTCAGTAATAAATATCTATTGTTAGCCTTGAAAATTAACCGGTATTATGTTATACGATACGCCGGTACATATATTTTTACATAAAAAACTTCTGTATTTCGATACGGCATATCACGGTACTCAGCACTAATGCATAATGAAAAGAACATTTCATGTTATTTATATTGGTTTGGAGAAACTGCTTTTAAACAAAATACCCTGCTTCACCAATGTCATACCAACAGACTATCTTAAACGTATAGATAATTGTAGGGCTTCAGACTTTTGGGTATCGATTCATAAATAAATACAAGAAGCGAGGGGTTCAAAATGGAGGTGGTGTAGTTTCTTCAGTTCACATATCATGAATCCAGCATATGATTTGTCCTGCATTGCTATCACTATTCAGATAAATATAGATATATAGATATAGATATATATAGACTGATAGATAGATATAGATAGATATGGCTGATATGCACAATTGCACCCTTTTAGAGCAGTAGTAGCTCACAGTGGTTGATCGATGGCAGATAGAACACGGGTCCTCTACATGTTGCAAATTAACCCTATTTCAAAACGATCAAAAGGGCCACCAATTTAACATCTCATTTGCATGATGCCCGTCTGGGATTTTGATCTTGAAATTCTACAGAAAATAATCTAAATTGGCTACCCAAGGTTTGAACCAAGGCAAGCAAAGGCTATCAGGAATTTGGACTGACAGCTGATATGCCGCTCTATTCACCTGTCAATTTTAAACAGACCATGTGCCTACCAGTCTCCCTGACAGGGGTCAAGATTTATCAAAAAGACTCCATCGGCTTATAAAAGCAGTAAACAGTGATTGGTTGAGCTGTGATAATTTCCAGTTCAGTGCAATAAAAAGTGTGAAAACCAGCCCCAATGTCCCCTAATGTATTTTGCTGAAATTTTGCCTGTGTTTGTTTTAATTATGCAGTCAAAAAATTGTGCATTCAAATTGGAAGTTTTTGGCGATTTCAGTTTGACCATACAATTTCGGACCACCCTAAAGGTTAAGGAAGATAGCTACTTAAGGAATCCCCCAAGATCTGTTTTGTGTAGGCTATCTAGTTGAGGATTGGTATTTTTACGAAAAAGTGGTACATTTACTTTATCACATCTTTCTTTATCAACAAGTGCAATTGACACTTTGAAAACATGCATGTTAAATGTTTGTTTACCTTGAAAAATTGGTTCCAGTTGTCATACATGCAAACTTGTATATCAGTCGACTTCAAAGTTTTCTTCAGATCATTTTGGAAGTTGCCTACTCGGTTTTGAAAATTAGAAGAACTTTTAGAAAATGGTTTTGAAATAAAAGTTCTCATGAAAAAAAAATACTGTGTGAATTTGCATCTCACCATACTATAATTATTGATCATATATAGCAATGGCAAAGTACACTGCAATAAATTATTGATCAATTGTCTTTTCAAAATTCATCTTTATGAATCAGAAATTGAACACTAGTTCTGAAGAATAATGACAAAGTTACATGTTTCAGGATGCCCATTCTTCCAATTTTTCCTATATTTTTGGCTGAATAATATTTCCATATTTTGGAAAAAATCCCTATAATGCCTTTTATTTTATATTTTATTTAGGCCTAAGTCATTTTAAATTGTGTGCGGACATATGCTTGTGTAATCAGTATAACGTTACGGGCTCATTTATATGATGTTCACCCTATATTGTCCCTCCAAAAATTCCTACAGACCTATTCCTGTAATATTTCATGCGATGTTGGGTGGGCACCCTGATGCGGATTAAGATTAGAATTGAAGATAAGTTGTGCATGCAAACTGTGTGTCAAATTGGACCAGAAAATTTTCATTAGTACAAACGTTAAACAAAAACTGAACACTTAACCCTATAAACAATGAATCAACCAATACAAGATCTTTATACATGTTTTTAGAGAGCTCAAATGCATAAGAAAATGTTATATCAAGATGTAAAAATTCCAAGAAAATACAAATGCTTGAACCATGCAAAAACGTCAGGAAAACTGTCTTAATGCTAGCCCTACAACCTGGTTAATTCATTTACGTACAAAGTATCCCAGTGAACTGACAGTCGAAGTTGACATAGCATGTTCAACATTGCTATATATATAGGAGAATCAAACAGGAAAAGGCATGAATTATGGCATAACGTATAAGCAACAATATTTTTCACATAATAATAGGTAACAGTTTTTGATGAGATGTCATACCTTCTCCGCATCCAAAGCTGACACACATGATACCAAAGTACAGCGTGAAGACTGATGAACGTTGATGTCCCAACTTGAGAAGCAAACTATTAGCATGAACAATCCGTAGGAATTTTTCTGAAGCAGTTTTTATTTTCCGTTCTGCTTTGCTTTCCACCATAATTTTCATGACTGATGACAATAATGGGCAATTTTGAACCACCTTTTCGCATAATGATGTGAATGTCACTTTATCTATGACATCCTCAAGAGACGAGTAGTCCACATCCGATGACTGAAGTTCATTGTCCTTGCAAAGTTGCATGAATTTCTTCACTTCTTCTGCCAGCACTTCCTCTTGTTCCATTGTGAAACTGTCACGGGAATTCATCATTCAGCATCTGAGTAGCAGATGTGGTTGCAAGACTGTCCACCAATGCCTGTGGGACGTTCAATTTTTCTGGGGCATCAACAGGTGTGACTGGAAGAGACTCGGCCTGAAGAGGCTTTGCCAGAAGAGGCTTGGCCAGAGGAGTTTCAACAATCCGAACAACAATTTTTGCAAGGTTTCGATATGACCTGAAAAAATACAACATACTGATGGTTATGAGGGATTCTACTATTCCACTGCACTGGGCCATGATTTTCCTCAGTGTCAAGGCAGTTATCTGTAGACTTGAATACAAGAGCCTCTGCGAAAGTTCTGTCCGTCTTGTCATAATATTTTTATAGATTGTACACAGGAACGTGAAATTTGTGTAAGTTAATATTGAGGAATTATGCAATTGATTTGCGAAATATCATATTCTAGAAACAAAAATAAATGGTTGTTTTGTTGCCATGGAAACCAAAAAACATGGACATATTCAAAGTAATTCCTTACTGTTAGCTTCACACCTGTCAAGTGTAACTGGCTTCACTTACTGAATCGAAGCACATAAATAATTTTTTCTCATAATAAGAAATGTCCTTATTTTGAAGCACTGAATGATTTTTAGTCACTTAACCATTCTTGATTAAGCAACGTCTGTTGTCCATGAGATGAGCAAAATTATGATTGGTGAATGAGATTACAGATATCTATGAAATTCCTATAATTTGCTTTGAAATCTGAAGGAGACAGTAGGAAGCTTCTGAAATACGCACACAAGGAAGATAGTATGAGCAATAAAACTGTCTGAACTATATAGGAATTGAAGACACATCAGAGAATCTAGGGAGGGAAATACTGTATAATTCCAAAACTCCCCTGAAGCTGAAACTTACAGGCATGCTTTTCAAATGGATTGTAACTTAATGCTAAAGTCTCACGACACGTTACGGAGCACTTTTAGTGTCGGCGGGATGGTATCTCCTGGAAATTTGGATGAATTTGGGTGATTTTGTGATATCGTACCGACGATTTTTCACATCCCACAGAGGTACTTTTTGTATCCCAAGGGGTTCCTAGAAATGGAGAAAACTCCGCCGTGGATGTCAAAAAAGATTCAACATGTTCAAGTCGCCGGGATAGAGGCCACATTTTTTGGATGTGTGGCGGGCAATTATTTTCGGTGAGAATGAGTAAAAAACATTTCCAGCGGGATAAAAGGACATTCCCTGCCCTGTGGGATGTTTGTACTACCCCTGTGGGACATCTGACATCCCACCGACGATTTTTGACATCCCGCCGACGGTTTTTGACATCCCACAGGCATTCAGATCTCGTCCCACAGGCATTTAGATCTTTCCCACAGGTATATGATCTTGTCCCCGGCGATTTACGATCTTATCCCGCCGATTTAACATCTTATTCCACCGTGATATGCTTTTAATTACTTATATAATTGTTATATAAACATTGTGTGTCGCCGGGTAAGCCATACTTTTTCCTAGAATTCATCTCAAGCTGTCCCTCAGGGATAAAAAGTTTTCCGGTTCTCGCCGTGAGAATGGGGCATTAATAATTAGGGTGTGTCAATTTTTAATTTTTATGCAAATTCAAAAAATCTCTAGTGCTTAAAATGTGCGTTTTTACCTGGAGAATCCAAATCTGTTCTCGAAATGGTGATACGACAATTCTTACCTACTTCAATTTTGGTCCAAAGTTTCAATGTTTTTTTCGTTTTCGACCATTTTCGCCAATCCGCGGTTCTCTATAACTTTGTCAATATGTGTCATACAACATTCTAATTGACATGGTTGGAAAGCTCTCAAAAAGACCTTCATTTTGCATACCAACTTCAATGTCTAGGACGATATCTTGATTGCCATTGGCTTTCCAGTCTGCACTTTTCAGAATGAAAATGTTGCAGATTGTCTAATCCTGTTAAAAAAAGACTTTTGAATTTTTTTCACTGATTAGTTGCGGTGATTTGCATTCTATAAGTGCCAGAATGACAAAATATAAAAACCTTTTTGATTTTTACTGTGGGAATGCCTGGCTTGTGAGTGATGAAGTTTTAATGTTAATGTCAGTTGAAAACTCTTAAAATGTGAGATGGGGTCTGTAGCATTTCATATCATATCTTCATCAGAATTTATTGCAGGGCAACATGAGTGGTACCACATGATAGAAAATACTCTTAGCATTCTCATGGTACCAGTGATGTTGTCCTATATTTAATTCTTATGAAGTTAAAATACAAAATATAACAGCCCTTCCATGATTTGTCACAATACTTCAGACAAAATTTAGCATTAAAACTTCCAAGCTCATAAAGCAGGATTTTCCATAGCCAAAAATTTAAAAAATATTTTATTTGCTCTTTCTTGAACTTGGAAAATGTGTATCACTGCAATTATCAGTGAAAAAAATTCAAAAACCCTTTTTTAACAGGATTAGACAGTCAGCAACATTTTCGTTTCTGAAAAGTGCAGGCCCAAGAGCCAATGGGAGTCAAGAAATCGTCATAGACCATTTATGTTGGTATGCAAACTGTAGGTCTTTTTGAGAGCTTTCCAACCATGGCAATTATAATGCTGTATGACAAATACTGATAAAGTTATAGAGAACCGCGGATCGGCGAATATGGTCGAAAATGAAAAAAACATTGAAACTTTGAACCAAAATTGAAGTAGGTAAGAATTGTCGTATCGCCATTTCGAGAACAGATTTGCACTCCCCAGGTCATATTTTAGGCACTAGTGCTTTTTGAATTTGCATAAAAATTTTAAATTGACACACCCTAGGGCATTATGCTTACTGCTCACAGCACGACTTTATGGCAACGGAGCAGCTTAAGATGATTTGTAAGGAAAATTGGCCTGAAACGGTGATACAAAACGATTATATGCTAACGGGGCAAAAACATATATCGGTAGGGCAAGAACATAAATTGGAAGGGCAAGAAGAAAAGTACCGGCGTGGCTGCAAATGATATGCAGGACGAGCTGAAATAATCCGCGGGAGCAGACAATTCTCCCCAGGAGCAATAGATGGCCCTATATCCCCCGATCATGTTTTTTACTCCTGCTATCCAGAAAAATGCCAGCCAGACATCCAAAAATTGAGAAAAACTTTGGCTCTTCCTTGGCGGTTTACAAAAAGTTTCAACAAGCTGAAATGTTTTGACTGCCCCGGAGGAGTTCCTCTGATTTCTAGGAACGCCACATATCAAATTTTTGCTCCGCTGATTGGTTAAAAATCGCCGGCGGGGTGTCGCAAATTAACAACAAAATCATCAAAACACCATTATTTGTATTTCTCTGATTTGATTTTATGGGAATCAATTGCAAGTTATGCTAGTTTTAACTGACCCAAACATTGTTTGTCTAAATAAAATATAGTTGAAGTTATAGCCAGTTGGACAGAACTTTTGGAAAACCCCTAGTAGATTCATAATTGGATTTCAAGCAGCATCCTTACAATACAAAATATATCATGCATCAAATCAAATTTAAAACATACCCCTGCTGGCTTCTCACTTGAAAATCAAATGCAGTGGATATTGCTAATCCCAGTTTTCTGGACTGCACTGTTGCTTTGACATCGAAGGGCAGGTTGTCATATTTCTATAAATAACAATAAGAGTCATCAACTAAATGTATACATTGTGTTGTTTTCATTAAGGACACTGTTAATCAAAGATCAAGAATGGAATTACATGGAAAAGTGACAAACAAACCTCAGTGAGCCAGAGTTGTACGGAATCCTCCACATCCTGGCGAGGCACAGATGAACGTGGTTTGACAAAAAATATATCCCTGAGAGCCTCGGTTAAGTAATTTTGTGCAGAAGGCACTCTGGATTTCTTGGGATTTTCGTCAGAATCCGGGCTGACTGTCAGCTTCTTTGTTGCCGGAGATTCCGAGCAACCTGGAATATCATCTAATGGCCGCTTGAACATTCTGCAATAGAAAAGGAATGAGTTCAAGTGACATAAGCACAAATGTTAAGACTTGATAACCCAAAAGTCAACAAAGTAAGTTTATAAAATATCAAGAACTGATTGATAAAATGGACAATAGCTCTTCAGTTAAAAAAACAAACAGACAAGCTAAAAATAATAATAATTAGACAAATATGAGGTCAGTGTAAAATGCGGGCCATGCACATCATGAGGACCAGAAATTCTGATGACCAGAAATTCTGATGACCAGACAGTTGGTTCAAGCCTTAGACAAACATTGTCCGGTTTGGAAGTGTTTAAATCATGTGGACCAAATGCAGACCAAGTGGATCAACTGAATAACAGGAGGGATATGATTTGAAATAGATTATCAATGAATTAAGTATATATATATATCGTTTTATTGACATTTTCAATATCAAATAGATACATTTGTCAGTAGAAAACAATGAAATCGAAAACTACTCTACATCTACACACAATACAAGAAAATCAAATACAATTTAAGTACATCAGTTTACAGTTAATTAAATATTAAATATCGGTCCCAGTTCTAATTGTTAATGTATAAAAGTCAGTAAAATGCAAGTAAATTCAAATTATAAATTGTTCATGTATCAAGAGTCTGTCCAAGGTATTCTAGTGCCTTTTTAGTCACTGTGATTATTGTCGAGAGCTGAAAAACGCAAGCTAGCGGCAACCGCTACAATGACTGCGTGATCCAGTCCTGACAGGTCCATACTGATAGTGACCATACAATGAAATGAATTAAGTAATGCAACGATACTTTGCAATTTTTTTGGTCATAAATGGTAAAAATGCTAACTTATTTAAAAGTGGTCTGTTTGACCTGGTCCAAGTCAGCATCATACATCATACAGGAATGTAGACTGAATAAAGCGAAAAACACATACACTGTATATATAAAAACAGATGCTCATAATTATATGGTATGCTAAAATGTAAATGCATTTAGTATTATTTTTTGGTCTGCTCTCTGGTCTGCAGTTGGTCTGCATTCGGGTTGACCAGTGTTCTGGTCTGCATGTTCTGTGATCAAGATTAATATTTTACTGCTTTACAAGATAGAAATTGAGAAAGATATAATGTAATAAATTTATAATTGCATGGTCTGAAAGATTTGGGATTGTGGTCTCGGTGGCGTCCCTATGGGGGGGCACGTGCCCCCAATTCTTGACCTGTGCCTCCACAGGTGCCCCCTCATATGAAGTTTCCAACTCTGGCTAAAAATAAACATTCTGTATGGCGGTTGCTCCCCAAGAGAATCATGTGCCCCCCAGGTGCCCCCTCGCTCGACATTTGATCTGTAACCTTGTCAGAAACACGCACATCTCGATCGCAGATGGATGGATGGATGGGGCTTTGCGTCCTGTAGTTATGCACTTGGTAGGCAAATTAGGACAGGAGGGGAACACGAAAATGAGGCGAAGGATGATTGAAACTGCTGTCCAGCTGACCTGGCAACAGCTGGATTTGAACCCTGGACCCAGCGATTGGCAGTCCAGCACGCTACCACTAGACCAACCCTCCCCCCTCCTCGATCGCAGAGGTTGTGACGTTATCAGTATAAATAGAATGGTCTGCAAGTCTACATTGTGTCTGCACAGGCCTAAATACAATGAAATGAAATGATCATATTAAATGAATCATAAATGTTATCAAATTATAATAGATATATTTTGTGATTGTTTTGGCCCGCATTTTCTGTTTGATTTACTCTATATTAGGCCCATCAGCTTGATTTTTTTTTAAAAACAAAGCAATGCTGGCCATAAACATACGGGAAAGCCGGTTCGCTATTTTTGCCTTATATTTTAACATGATACAAATGTGACCAGGGCATCGGATCTGCCCTGACATTGGTGAGGTTTTCCCTAATGCAATTTAGCTAGCAATGAATCCAAAAGTGGAGGCTGAAAAATATAGTCATGATATGTGTCAAGATGTGTCGTCACAGGCGTACAATCGTTTGTTAACGTGTATTGTCGTGCAACATAAGAAATTACTTGAGACGTAAACAAAACAATGACAATGTTATTGCAATGGAAAACTGTGTCAAGTTAATCAGGAAAAGTGCCACAATTATTCCAAAAAATGCTACTATTGAGGCAGGTCATTGAATTTTGTTTCTAGTATAAATAATCACTGTGACAGGAACTTGAGATGCATTATGAAACATTCGTCTTCTGCCATACAACTGTAATTACACTGACCACATGATGAAACAAACACGTACATAGCAGTGACAACAGTGTCAGACTATACTATTGACCTGTAATGTTACTCACCTCACAAAATATGACTGATTTCACATTGCTTCAGTCTTCAGAATGATGTCTCGTGGCACATTGCTTCAGATGTCTCGTGGCTGTCTGGGTCATTATCTCAATTTGTCTGGGTCACAGATGTCTGGCTGGCTGCCGATTTGCTCGCCAGGGGTCATGCCAAGTAGCTTGGCTGCCTGCCAAACAGGGACCACTCACATCTTGCTGGGTAGAAAAAGCATGGTTCCGCGAAAAAAGAAGTTCCACAATGGGTACCACTTTGCAGCAAAAGTATGTTTCATAGCATGCACTGGCTGATTAAAAATTATTCAATAGTCAATTTTAGGCCCAATTCAACATACCAATTCATTACTCCACAACACTACAGAAAACCAACAGTTGCTGAATCTGAAATCTGTTAGAGCTCACTGACAGTGTCAGATCGATTGTAGTTTCTGTTATGGATTCCAGAGGGCAGCACATACACTTTTGTGAACCTGTTGAGCTCTAAGTTTAGAGTGCCTCAGAAGGATGAATCCAGCCAACCAAAAAATGGGCAGCTGTGCATCCCCTACTTGAGACACCCTAGCTGTGCTACAAACAGCAAACAGTAAACAACATTCAGATTAGACGGTTTATGAGCAACAGTTGTTTATTGACAAACACAGCTTCTAATCGTCTTGTTTTACTTGGTTATGCCTGATAAGACTTTCATACCATATCACATACCATATACGGCTATTCTTTACACTGCATCATATATCAACGCACCACCTATACTAATTGTATATTTTAGCCAGAGTTGGAAAGTTTAAATGGGGGGGGGGCTCCTGGGGGGCACAGGTCCAATGTGGGGGGCACCTGGGGGGGCACAGGTCCAATGTGGGGGGGCACCCCCCGTGCCCCCCCCCAATGGGGACGCCACTGATTATATGCCCCAGCAGTCTGCGGTCTCAGGTCAATTTTGCAATATTTTTCATAATCCATGTACTTCCTGGAAGGGAGTTCTCCTTGATTGGAAATTATTAACTTCAGGGGAATGTCGGCTTTAGTTATTTTCACTACAGAAAGTACTTAAAATTTGAGAAAGAATTTTATCATTATAAAAACTGCAGGTCAACCCCCAACAAGTCCCCCGGCCCCGCCCTCCGGATCACTAATGATGTTAGGTCCCCCATAATTCGCTATATCTATTATTCATTGATTGTTTTGTACTGTTTGTAACTGAGTTTATGCATGAACTCAGGTAGTATAGCTACTTACCACAATAGCCGATACAGGCCTGATTTACGTATTAATATAATATATATATATATATGCACTCAAGCAAATGTTGATGAAAATTGAAGCATCCATCTATAATAACATTGAACAGTAATTTGAATTTGATTCATTTTGCGAACATAGATGGAAAATTCAGGGTTTGGTGGGAAAAGAAGTGCCAAATGAAGTGTTCAGGAAGCCGGGGGAAATTGAGGGCAAAATGGGAGGTAACCGATGTTGCCGGAATAAGAAAAGGGCACAGGGAGTGCAACCCATCATAAGGTCTCTCATGCACTCTAGGAGACACATATTTGGTTGTTATGCCACTTGACCTGATTTTAAAATTGATGTTGCAGCAAATAACTCTTATTAATGGCTGTGACTGTGAAAAAAAATAGAACAAATTGTAGTTGATAATCTACAATATTATACAGATATTTATCCACACTCTAACCCTCACCTGGCTGCTTTAAAAAATGGCTGCATCCACCCATGCACAGATCAGATAATACTGCTCTATCAGCATTAACAATGATGTACCCAAATCAATTACATAATGAAATCAGTGGTCACAAATAATTTTGTCATTGACAGTCAAATTGGGCCATGATTAAGGGTAATCAATTATTCACAATTATTGTATACTTATATTGTCATTACAGCTTGGTGCAGTTCTGATCCATTGGCATCACTTGAAGTGCACGCAGATCCTAATTTGGGGTCAGATTCAGACAAGAGCCTTGAGGTGCCTATAGCACAAATATGCAGACATTTACAGAACAATTTCATTGGATGAATATGGATTATCAATTTCACTGAACAAATATTTACAGACATTTATAGAACAATTTCATTGGATTAACATAAACAATCAATTTCATTGCATTAATATACATTTGTCGAGACACTTCCAGTATAGCTTCATTGGATGAACATGGATCATTAATTTCTTTGAACAAATATAGAACATTTCCAATAAAGCCGCATTGGATGAAAAGATATAATCAATTTCTTTGAACAAATATTTTCAGACATTTATAGAACAATTTCATTGAATGAAGAGAAGCAATCGATTTTGTTGCATAAATATTCATTTGTCGCGACACTTCCAGTATAGCTTCATTGGATGAACATAGATTGTTAATTTCTTTGAACAAATATACAACATTTTCAGTACACCGGCTTTGGATCCATATAGATTTCAATTTCATTGAACAAATATTAAGACATTTCCAGTATGGTGTATTTGGATCCATGGAAGATTATTAATTTCATAGAACAAATATACAGACATTTCCTGTATTGCTTCATTGGCTTTGACAGAAGCAATCAATTGCATTGCCCAAATATTCAAGTACAGTTTCATTGGGACAACAGAGATAATCACTTTCATCCCTGGCAGTGGCGGAGCTATGGGGGGGCCTGGGGGGGCCAAGGCCCCCCCAAATGGATTAGTGGCCCCCCCAATGGCCCCCCCATTTCAGATTTGAGAAATTTGAAAAATTATTTGAGCAGAGCACTTCCATCTTTGTGACCTGAGCCGGCACTCACCAGAATGACAGTTGCCCTTTAAAAAGTTCTAAGGCATTTGACAATTTTTTTATTTTCTTTGAAATTATCTGGCAATAGGAATACCTGCATCCGAACATTTAAGTGCGGCCTTGTGACATTTGGCCTAATTTTTAAGATCCAGATTTTATACAATTTCAAAAGAAATCTTGTGGATACAATTAGTTTTAAAATATGTTTATTTAATAATCTACCTAAATTGTTTGCCTTTTTGCCTAGAATCTTAGAGTTTCCCAAATTATGACCTCCCCCCTCCCTCCGGTATGCCTACATATCTATTGCAGTTCCATGTAATTTCAAAAATTTGTGATTTGAGGAAATCTTTCCCTTGCCATGGCATTGTTGAGCCAAAGAAATATTGTGCCCTTGGAATATTTCTGGAGAGGACTGATTATCCAGAGGTATATTTTTATCCAAATATGACATATCCACGCATGCTCTAGAGCGCACATACACGCTTTTGGGACTCGTGGATGTGCAAGATTTGACACATACACGCGCGTGGATGTGTCACAACGCGCACGCGTGAAGGTTTTGGATTCCTGTACATGCTTTCCAGCGCATGAGTGGACATGCTTTCCAGCGCATTTGGATAGTTTACAGGGGCGGATCCAGGATTTTTTGAAAGGGGCGTGTGGCAATACTTATAATATTGGAGTCTCTAAAAAAATTTATTTTTCCAAATAGCTTTGATCCATCATAACTGGTCTTCAATCCTGCAATGTGATGATTCCTACTTTTTATTCTTAAGGTTACAAGGAAATCCATTAGGCTAAGTACAGGCAAAAAAAGATTAGAACCATGGATTACCCCGCCCCCCCCCCTTGCAATAGAAAATAGATACGCCACTGCCCTGAGAATTCCCTACAAAGCATATTTGTTTGCGCTGGATGGCATGTCCAAGCTTGCGCTGGATGGCACATCCACGATGGCATATACATGCGTGTTCGTGAATGCAGGTCCTCGCATGCGCTGGATGGCATGTCCACAGGTGATCGTGAACACATATACACACTGAGTATGCGCGCAATTACATGTACACGCGCGTGTATGTGCGCTCACTACCATTCGTGAATGTGCTTTATTTGGATAAAAATATATATGGATTATCCAGAGTGATTTTCAGTACTGCTCAGTTTTTCATGTGTTGCATGGAATTTCCCTATATTTTTGGAATTTGTATCATTTCCAGCAAGGTGTGGCTGGTGGGACATTTGCAGCACCACTTTTTGGCCAAAAAAGGGGTATTGTTTGAGGAAAAATTTGAGCGTTCCCCAGGACCCACTTCTGTGAAGGCTCTGGCCCAATTTGCCCTACCACTTTAAAATGAAACTGATGCCCCTGTCTCATTCCATGGGCATAAAAAATTGAACAGCTGAAATCAACATTCTGCTCTTTGTCCAACTGGTTTTTACACTGGGAGAGAATGGGTCAAAGTGCTTTCTGTACAATGTTGTGGAGGCAAATTGGGAGGTTTTAGAGGCTTAAAAAGCAACTGGGGACCTTGGTATACTTGGTTTCTGAAATGCATTTTGTAATTTGGCGCTGTATGTGCTGGGGTTATTCAGAATTTAGCAAAATTCCAAAACATGTCTTTTTCCTCTTTAAGACTCTTTTGGTAGCAAATTACCACACTTTAAAGTGTCTATTGTGGCCTTAGTATTTCACTTAGAGTTATGAAATTTTGTATAGGGATTCATTTGAGGGTTTGAATCAGGAACATTTTGAGAAATTCAAGATGGCTGCCACAAAATGGCTGCTATTCTTGTTTTCTCCGCTGTGAGTTAAATTTTTAACTTAGGAGTATTGAAATTTGGTGTAGAAATTTTTTTGATTGTGAATCAATATTTAGGGAAATTCAAGATGGCTTCCACAAAATGGCCATCATTCTTGAGTTGCCCACTGTTCGCTTATAGTATATCAACTAGAGGTTTGAAATTCGGTACATGTGCAGAGATTTGTTTGAGGGTATGGATTATTTAATGACCCCTGAGGAATCCAAGATGGCTTCATCAAAATGGCTGCATTTTACAGTACGAGCAAAATGGGATGTTCATTGAGTACTTTGCAAATATTTGCTTTATGATTTCTGTGTAATTAAATTTTTAAAAAAGGTTCATGTAAAATGAGTTTCATAAGCCAGTCATTGAGCAATAAACATCTCCCATCTTTAAAAACCTTTCTAATAATAATAATCTTGCAAAGATTGCTAAATCTAGTGTTTGAATCCTCGGATTCTTGTTTGAAAAGTCATTTCTCTCTCAAAAGTAATTGAAAAAGAATATTTAGTGGTTTTTGTACCATATCTAAATTTAATTATAAAATGCAGTAAATGTACGCCAGAAGAAAAGAGCATCAATGTTCCTTTGTCACTTATGACGAGGGCTTGTGTCGCGACGTTAATTTTTGCCCTTGTATTGCCCCAAAAATGCCGCGAAAGGTGGGCCCCCCCAGCTCAGACCCTGGCCCCCCCTTGGCCCCCCCACTCCTGGATTTCTAGCTACGCCACTGATCCCTGGATATTGTGTCAAAAACTGTAGCAATTTCATTGGTCTTTACGTAACAAGCATGCAGCAGTGTTCGTGTGTTAAAGAAGAATATTTAGTTTGCTATGAAGAATGAAGCCTAATGGAATATACATCAAGAAAAAAGATTCCAATTTCCACTGGGTATATTTGTGTCAATCTAATTAACTATCTATAGGTCAAACAAATATTTTACAATACGTAAAAATTGCTTCACACACCAGCCTGACGGGATTATCCTGCACCGGACAACACCAAATTATCTCCAACCGTCAAGAGTTATTTATTTGGAATGCATTTACGTGTTGCCGTACCACCGGTAGGTAAAAGGATTTCTGTACCAGAAGTGGCCCTTTCAGCTTTTTTCAGCTATTTAGAAAGTCATCCTGCAACAAGTACAGAGAGGGACCATAGAAATCTGAAAATCTCACTTTTAGTTCAATAACTCAACACATTTATTAAAATTATTATGGACGTCACACTGATGAAAATGCAAGTTTCACTGGGGGAGCCTCTTGCTGGTGGTGCAGCAACATGCCATTGCAAAAATTTAAGGGGAAACAATTCTGCCATCAGAGCAAGTTTCGGATAAGAATACCTGGCGGTATGAAAAAGTATGATGATAATTGTGATTTTGCCACCGCTCTGCTGTGCTACAGCTCCCCCATTATTATTTCTTAATCAATGGAGCTGCACTCCCTCAAGCTCCCCCCCCCTCCCTATTTCCATATCTGCTGTCTCATAATGAGACGACACAGGTTCCTTTGCGTCAAACCTGTGGACAATTGAAAATTCTATGTCTAAGGTTTTTTTTTCAGGACTACCTATACTACAATTATAGGACAGTGACCAGTGGCGGAGCTATGGGGGGGCCTGGGGGGGCCAAGGCCCCCCCAAATGGATTAGTGGCCCCCCCACTGGCCCCCCCATTTCAGATTTGAGAAATTTGAAAAATTATTTGAGCAGAGCACTTCCATCTTTGTGACCTGAGCCGGCACTCACCAGAATGACAGTTGCCCTTTAAAAAGTTCTAAGGCATTTGACAATTTTTTATTTTCTTTGAAATTATCTGGCAATAGGAATACCTGCATCCGAACATTTAAGTGCGGCCTTGTGACATTTGGCCTAATTTTTAAGATCCAGATTTTATACAATTTCAAAAGAAATCTTGTGGATACAATTAGTTTTAAAATATGTTTATTTAATAATCTACCTAAATTGTTTGCCTTTTTGCCTAGAATCTTAGAGTTTCCCAAATTATGACCTCCCCCCTCCCTCCGGTATGCCTACATATCTATTGCAGTTCCATGTAATTTCAAAAATTTGTGATTTGAGGAAATCTTTCCCTTGCCATGGCATTGTTGAGCCAAAGAAATATTGTGCCCTTGGAATATTTCTGGAGAGGACTGATTATCCAGAGGTATATTTTTATCCAAATATGACATATCCACGCATGCTCTAGAGCGCACATACACGCTTTTGGGACTCGTGGATGTGCAAGATTTGACACATACACGCACGTGGATATGCCACAACGCGCACACACGCAAAGGTTTTGGATTCCTGTACATGCTTTCCAGCGCATGAGTGGACATGCTTTCCAGCGCATTTGGATAGTTTACAGGGGCGGATCCAGGATTTTTTGAAAGGGGCGTGTGGCAATACTTATAATATTGGAGTCTCTAAAAAAATTTATTTTTCCAAATAGCTTTGATCCATCATAACTGGTCTTCAATCCTGCAATGTGATGATTCCAACTTTTTATTCTTAAGGTTACAAGGAAATTCATTAGGCTAAGTACAGGCAAAAAAAGAATAGAACCATGGATTACTCCCCCCCCCTTGCAATAGATAATAGATACGCCACTGCCCTGAGAAATCCCTACAATGCATATTTGTTTGCGCTGGATGGCATGTCCAAGCTTGCGCTGGATGGCACATCCACGATGGCATATACACGCGTGTTCGTGAATGCAGGTCCTCGCATGCGCTGGATGGCATGTCCACAGGTGATCGTGAACACATATACACACTGAGTATGCGCGCAATTACATGTACACGCGCGTGTATGTGCGCTCACTACCATTCGTGAATGTGCTTTATTTGGATAAAAATATATATGGATTATCCAGAGTGATTTTCAGTACTGCTCAGTTTTTCATGTGTTGCATGGAATTTCCCTATATTTTTGGAATTTGTATCATTTCCAGCAAGGTGTGGCTGGTGGGACATTTGCAGCACCACTTTTTGGCCAAAAAAGGGGTATTGTTTGAGGAAAAATTTGAGCGTTCCCCAGGACCCACTTCCGTGAAGGCTCTGGCCCAATTTGCCCTACCACTTTAAAATGAAACTGATGCCCCTGTCTCATTCCATGGGCATAAAAAATTGAACAGCTGAAATCAACATTCTGCTCTTTGTCCAACTGGTTTTTACACTGGGAGAGAATGGGTCAAAGTGCTTTCTGTACAATGTTGTGGAGGCAAATTGGGAGGTTTTAGAGGCTTAAAAAGCAACTGGGGACCTTGGTATACTTGGTTTCTGAAATGCATTTTGTAATTTGGCGCTGTATGTGCTGGGGTTATTCAGAATTTAGCAAAATTCCAAAACATGTCTTTTTCCTCTTTAAGACTCTTTTGGCAGCAAATTACCACACTTTAAAGTGTCTATTGTGGCCTTAGTATTTCACTTAGAGTTATGAAATTTTGTATAGGGATTCATTTGAGGGTTTGAATCAGGAACATTTTGAGAAATTCAAGATGGCTGCCACAAAATGGCTGCTATTCTTGTTTTCTCCGCTGTGAGTTAAATTTTTAACTTAGGAGTATTGAAATTTGGTGTAGAAATTTTTTTGATTGTGAATCAATATTTAGGGAAATTCAAGATGGCTTCCACAAAATGGCCATCATTCTTGAGTTGCCCACTGTGCGCTTATAGTATATCAACTAGAGGTTTGAAATTCGGTACATGTGCAGAGATTTGTTTGAGGGTATGGATTATTTAATGACCCCTGAGGAATCCAAGATGGCTTCATCAAAATGGCTGCATTTTACAGTACGAGCAAAATGGGATGTTCATTGAGTACTTTGCAAATATTTGCTTTATGATTTCTGTGTAATTAAATTTTTAAAAAAGGTTCATGTAAAATGAGTTTCATAAGCCAGTCATTGAGCAATAAACATCTCCCATCTTTAAAAACCTTTCTAATAATAATAATCTTGCAAAGATTGCTAAATCTAGTGTTTGAATCCTCGGATTCTTGTTTGAAAAGTCATTTCTCTCTCAAAAGTAATTGAAAAAGAATATTTAGTGGTTTTTGTACCATATCTAAATTTAATTATAAAATGCAGTAAATGTACGCCAGAAGAAAAGAGCATCAATGTTCCTTTGTCACTTATGACGAGGGCTTGTGTCGCGACGTTAATTTTTGCCCTTGTATTGCCCCAAAAATGCCGCGAAAGGTGGGCCCCCCCAGCTCAGACCCTGGCCCCCCCTTGGCCCCCCCACTCCTGGATTTCTAGCTACGCCACTGACAGGTGACTGAAAACAACATAACAGTATACCATGGATTAGTATACGACATCTTGAAATCATTTTCTGTGGTTTTCAATTTTACGTGAGTAACTTGCATAATATCCTTATACAAATCTAATTTTTCCACTGATAAGTAATTAAACAAATTGGTTCAGTCAAATATTGCTCAAATTACCACATAGGCCAGTAGAAAAAGGCCCAATATCAGCCATACCCTGGACCTCCTCATAACAGTACAAATTTGGTACCGAATGAATCCTTGAAATCTCTAGTTTCACCTAAAAAAATTCCCCAGAATTCCCATTCGGAGGATTTTTTTTATTCAAGTTTCCATGGCAACACTCTTGAAAAAAATATAACCCACAAATGAGCAACATTTTATTGAATAACTTTCCTTCTACTTTGAGGAACAATTTCAATTTTGGCACACAGCACCTCCATGACCAACTCTCTTAGATGCATCCAAAAATTGTGGTTTATATTGTGCTTGTATGTTTCTATGGTAACAGAAATATAAAAAATCATCAATTTTTTAAAAGACGGTCTTAAAATGTTTGATGTGGAGAGAAAAAATAAATATACAAGCAAAAATATGGTTATGATATTAATAGAGCATCTCTTTGTGGACAATCATAAACAAAAATATCGGAAATATCTCATATAATATAGTCGCTATAGAGACTGATTTAATGTTTGTTTAAAGTTACTTTTATGAACCTGAAGCTAAGGAGGGGCATGTTCCCATGTTTTCTTCAAATTCATTTGATGAATGGACTTAATTTTGATATAATATTCATCTCTGAATGCGATTAACAATTTAAAAGTTTACCGTTGCCATGGAAACACTGATTTAGCCAGTTCCATAGCAACAAACCTCAAATGCATCTTTCTGATCAAATGCATAGCCAATAGTTTTTACAATTTAATCATACATCTACCCAACCCTATTAGCTATATAAGTTAATCAGTTTTACAACTTAAAACAAGTTGTTTGTTTTGTTTCTATGGTAACAAATGCCTCCAAACATCACCAATTTCTAAGATTTGGCAAAAAATAGGCAGTTTCTACAGTTTCCAGTCATGTAATAAAGTTTCCAATGTAATTGTGGTTCTGAAAAGGCATTTGAACCTCAGTATTTTGTAACCAAACACCCTTAACTTAGAAAATGACAAAGGGTTGCCATGGAAACCACAATAATATTCCATAAACTGGCAATGATATTCAACTATTGATTGAAACAAATTCATAAATACTGTAATTGTACAAAATATAGTTGACCGATTTTCACGTGTCATGCATCAAAAGATAGCTGGTAATGGCTTCTATTTTTTAAATTTTAAATTATTGTTGCCATGGCAACCAGTTATCAGTTATGTTCAGTTACAACCAATTTTGAAAAACTTCATAAAATAAGTATTTGCCGTATTAAATCATTAATATCCATGACAAATAGGATATAATTCATTTATTTCTAATCATATTATAAATTCTGAGATATTTTTGTATAAATTTGATTGGAATAAAGTTTATGATGGCAAGAAATTTGGCAATATGATGATTCATAACATGGACGTCAAGGAGATTTTCTTTGAGACATTATGAGCAAAAATGGAGTTTCTGAGGTTTGAATGGAGATATTTTATTGTATGATACATCATTTTAAAGCTTGAGTAAAGATCTATCTTTTGCAATGAAAATTACTGGTAACCATGGCAACAGAACGAGTATATCAGGCTAATCAGTCATTTTTATGGCCTGAGGTTCTAATTTTTTTTTATGTAAGAAGTGCAAAAATTAGCGTGAAGATCAGTTCAAAACCATAAATAATATAATTAAATTTAATACTTAGTAATTAATGACATGGTTGCCAGAGCAATTGAAAAATAATGAATACATAATGCCAGTTATTATTACAGAGAAAAGACAGAGAGGAAAATCAAATACTAGTTGCTCCGTTTTCAAAGGTGGCCATCTTACATGTAAATCTTAACGTTTATTTGAAACTTTGCTGAAGGACGTAATGTTTGCTTGATTTTCCTGAACAATTGCAATGTGATTTATGATCGGAAAAGATTTTAATGATTTTATAAGCGAGCAATTTCAATTTTCAGCCCTCCCTTCAAATACTTTCATGGGAGGATGAAAAGGACTTTCAATATGAATATGAAAACCAATGGTCCTAAGCATTTCTTTTGTACTACATTGCTTGTAGGCGCATACAACGTCTGAAAATAAATCAACATGTTACTTGTAGTAATTGCTTGGATCACTAGGATTAGTTAGATTTTGACTTTGTGTCACTTCTGGCTGGAACCATGATTTTGTGACAATTTTCAAAATACAGCATAGTGTAAACTTATTTTTTGATGCACACTGTACCAGCAGTACAAAGCTTTGGGTATGCCATGACTAAGCTATGTATTTTGACACCTCTAGTACAGCACTTTACCAAAAAAGATATCATAAACTTTTAAAAGAAATGGTACAATTATATGCGTTTAATTGCAGATTTTTTTTGGCGGGAAAAATAGTCTGAAAAGTCCTAAATAAAGATGACTTTCATGAAATTATCTGGCACGTCAAAGAACATGAAAGATGGGTTTCACCTTAAACACTGAGAGTAGTATCTTGCATTGCTTGATTTTTGTGTCTGTACTAACTATATCACAACCCAATTAAGATTATGCATTTAGCAACTCTCTCATAACTATATCTATTATTGAGATGCCAATATACACTGAAAATTAAGTTTCTTTTAAAGATGCCTGTCTGTGTTCCTAGATTATTTCTTTGAAAAATCTGTGCTATTAATAATGCAGACAGATTAGCCAGAAAAATACAAATTCTGATTCTATACAAATCTCTGATGTTTAGGGTGACGTTCGTTGAGCTGGACACCTGGATTCTTGACATTTAAAAAATGTGAAATAGCATAATACAACCCATACAACCCATAGGCCAAGCAGTATTTCAGAAATACTGCTTGGCCTATGGCTTGTATGGGTTGTATTTCACCAACCAGAGCCTCAAATTAAATGTTTTCATTAACACTTATAGTATATGTAAGTTGGCAAGGTAAGAAAACTGAATATCGGGTGAATTCCCTGAAACAGAAAAAGGAAGGAGGTATCCTTGAGTCAAACAGTTGTGTCTCAAAAACATGACATTTAAATAGATAGCTGCAAAATAACTTTTCAGTCCCTTGAAAGCGGTAAAGCTTACTGGGCAGCCAATTGCTGGGCCCAGGGTTCAAATCCAGCTTTTGCCGGGTCACCGGGGTGTATGTTGGACTGCTGTTTCAATCATCTTTTGCCTCATTGCGATGTCCTCTCGCTGTCCTAATTATATTACTAAGTGCATAAATACTGGATGTGAAGCCCAAATCATCCATCCATGCAGTCCCTTGAAAAGCCTAATTTGAGTAGAAAATGGCGTGGCATCCTTCCTAACTATGTTTCTTAACTATGTTTAATTTAACAAATTGAAGTTAAAATCAGTACCATAGGCCAGCAAAGGATCCTTCAAATGTGACCATAATTCACTAAAATGCACAAATTCATGGCAGAATCATGAGAAAAACAGGGTTTTTACCCCTTCCTTATCATACTTATAGCCATGAAGAAACCACTAAATGTGTTCATATCATGCTCATACGTTTGGAAAGGCATAAGGACGTCTTTGGCTACAGGTTAGTACCAAATAAGGTGGTACAGAAGATCTTAATTAGCCAGGTCAGCCCCACTAATAGTATCCGACTCAAGTTACCTAAATCTCTAAGTGTCCAACTCAAGGAAACTTACCCTACAATTCCAAACCAACAAACATTGAGGAATTAACTTGAAAATCAGTGATAATTATAGGTTATTCACCACGGGAAAGGGAATATGTGATTTATCAACTGAGGGCTTTAGCCGAGGTGTGATAAACACATATTCCTGATCTTGTGGTGAATAACCGGCTTATAAAATGAGACAAACACTCAAGCAGTCAAACATGAAACGATAAGTGGACATCAAAGAATATCAGAATAATCGCCCTGAAATACTGGCCTGTGATTGGCTGACAGCAGTGTCAAATGGTACACCACTGATTATGATGATATTCCTGGTGTATATTTTAGGCTTATTGCTTTTAGGTCCAATATCTTGCTGCCGAGAAAAATCTTGAGATTTTGAATTGAATCACTAAAGTTAGATTGCTCGGCTGAAAAACCTCACAGTCTATCCAAATTGGTTTTTAAAATTAAGCTCGCATCTTGTCCTGTTAATTAATTTCTAGTTGCCATGGCAACTAAGTTGTAAACTAATAAGTATCCTAAATAGATAATGTATACCATTGTATGGTTTTGGGCTAATCTTCACGCTAATTTTTGCACTTATGTCTTATTACATTAAAAAATGAGAAACTCGGGAACATAACTGACTAAAAAAAAGCAGGACTGATTTGCCTGATACACCCTTTCTATTGCCATGGTTACAAGTAATTTCATTGCAAAAGATAGATCTATACTCAAGCATTAAAATGATGTATCATACGATGAGATATCTCCTTTCAAACCTTAGAAATTCCATTTTTGCTCATAATGTCTCAAAGAAAATCTCCTTGACGTCCATATTATGAATCATCATATTGCCAAATTTCTTGCCATCATAAACTTTATTCCAATCAAATTTATACAAAAATATCTCAGAATTTATTAGGTGATGTGAAATAAATGAATTATATCCTGTTTACCAAGGATATTAATGAATTAATATGGCAAATACTTATTTTATGAAGTTTTTCAAAATTGGTTGAAACTGAACATAACTGAAAACTGGTTTCCATGGCAACAATAATTTAAGTTTAAAAAATAGAAGCCATTACCAGCTATCTTTTGATGCATGATACGTGAAAATCGGTCAACTATATTTTGTACAATTACAGTATTTATGAATTTGTTTCAATCAATAGTTGAATATCATTGCCAGTTTATGGAATATTATTGTGGTTTCCATGGCAACCCTTTGTCATTTTCTAAGTTAAGGGTGTTTGGTTACAAAATACTGAGGTTCAAATGCCTTTTCAGAACCACAATTACATTGGAAACTTTATTACATGACTGGAAACTGTAGAAACTGCCTATTTTTTGCCAAATCTTAGAAATTGGTGATGTTTGGAGGCATTTGTTACCATAGAAACAAAACAAACAACTTGTTTTAAGTTGTAAAACTGATTAACTTATATAGCTAATAGGGTTGGGTAGATGTATGATTAAATTGTAAAAACTATTGGCTATGCATTTGATCAGAAAGATGCATTTGAGGTTTGTTGCTATGGAACTGGCTAAATCAGTGTTTCCATGGCAACGGTAAACTTTTAAATTGTTAATCGCATTCAGAGATGAATATTATATCAAAATTAAGTCCATTCATCAAATGAATTTGAAGAAAACATGGGAACATGCCCCTCCTTAGCTTCAGGTTCATAAAAGTAACTTTAAACAAACATTAAATCAGTCTCTATAGCGACTATATTATATGAGATATTTCCGATATTTTTGTTTATGATTGTCCACAAAGAGATGCTCTATTAATATCATAACCATATTTTTGCTTGTATATTTATTTTTTCTCTCCACATCAAACATTTTAAGACCGTCTTTTAAAAAATTGATGATTTTTTATATTTCTGTTACCATAGAAACATACAAGCACAATGTAAACCACAATTTTTGGATGCATCTAAGAGAGTTGGTCATGGAGGTGCTGTGTGCCAAAATTGAAATTGTTCCTCAAAGTAGAAGGAAAGTTATTCAATAAAATGTTGTTGATTTGTGGGTTCTTATTTTTTCAAGAGTGTTGCCATGGAAACTTGAATAAAAAAAATCCTCCGAATGGGAATTCTGGGGAATTTTTTTTGGTGAAACTAGAGATTTCAAGGATTCATTCGGTTCCAAATTTGTACTGTTATGAAGAGGTCCAGGGTCAACCCCACTTTTTACTGGCCTAACAAACAATTTAAGTGAAACAAAAATTAATATTCTGCTAAAAAATCCCCAAAAAGTTGCTTTTTCAAAATTTTTTGGGGGGTTACAGTCTTTTAAAAAACATCCGCCAATGCCTATAGTATGATACCGGGGACAAACATTATTTGAGGACTAAACTATAGATCCAATAGAGTGGGACAAAATGTTATTTTATTCCCCACAATATTTAAAGTATACATACTCATTTCAGATATGAGACGGTTCCAGCTATAACTTACGGCACTGAAAAGGAAGGGCTGATCGGCATGCTGGGCAACAAGGTAATGTCGTCATAAACTCCGGTGTCATCCCTAATGTAAATTATCAGATCTGTCATGTAAATAATATTATAAGGGTACACCTATGACAATCTTCAAGATTTGCGTCAAAAGTTTCAGACAAAGCAGTATGCACTGCAGGTCAAAAGTTTTCGCATTCGTTGTTCTGTATTGAATTTTGTGTGATACAAATCTGCTTGTGGATGCATGGATTATTTTCTGATCACAAAAATAATAGGACGAACAATGTTACTGGCAGTTTGTAAACAAAGGACATGCAATTCCCTTGGCTGCTTTTAGAAATACAGCTGTGTCAAAACAAGGGGTCTCCATCTCAATTAAAAACATCAGGCAAGGATAATTGTAGACTCACTCCTCTTCATTGGTTTATTCTAATATGGTCTTGAAAGTAAGAATCTGAGCTCCAAGAAGCTGTTTTGTGTAACACTGATCAAATGGTGAGCAACATAGTGTTTCCAAACTATGTTGGCCTTGAGTCTGAGCGGAAGTACAAGTCATTGATAGATATGTTATATCAGGGCTTGCAGATCGATTTAATCCATCCATATACTAGCATATGACAGGTCTAAGAAATGCCTTGGACATTTGTGTTTTGATATATTTGTCACAGATTCTATCAAATTTGACAGTTGACTATGAAAAACATTTTCTCTAAATTCACAGTTATTGTTGGGTGTTGTTAGTTCTGTAAGTTGCAGATTCTTATACATTTTTATTTCATGTCTAACTGCTAAAAGCACGCATAGTAACAAACAATGTATAACAGTGATAATCTTTATAATGGAGCTGCTTCACAGCCCAAAGATTTATGGAATGAACTTAAAAAACTTTCTGGAAAGACGAACAAAAATGTTACTGTTTCTAATGATATTCATACTGCCTGTAATTTTAATGAATTCTTTTCCAATATTGGTAATGTAACTACACAACACTTACCTGTACCTGATGATGTTATGTGACAAGGTCAGGCTAGTATTTATGAATTTAAATTTTGTATTGTTGAAGAAAGATCTGTTGTTAAATTGCTTAATAAATTAGGAACCAGCAGTTCATTGGATATCCTTAATTTTGATTGTAAATTACTGAAGTTAGCAGCATCATGTATAGCTCCTTCCTTAACTCATTTATTTAACAGGTCAATTCAGTGTGCTATTGTACCTAAAGATTGGAAATATTCAAGAGTGACGCCTATCTATAAAGGATCAGGAGATGTTAAAAACTGTTCTAATTATAGACCCATTTCTGTTATTGGTCACTTAGCTAAACTTTTTGAGAAAGAAATTCAATGTCAGTTGTTAACTTATTTGGTTTCACATGATTTTATCTCATTAGACCAGTATGCTTACAAAAAATTCCACTCCACTTAAACTTGTCTTCATACAACTATAGATGAGTGGTTAGAGAATATGGACGATAATCTTAAAACTGGTGTTACATTTATTGACATATCTAAGTGTTTTGACACTATTAATCATAAACTTCTTATATCCAAATTATGTAAATATGGTATTAAAAATGATGAGTCTAAATGGTTTCAATCTTATCTTACGGACAGATGTCAAAGTGTTTTCTATAATAATAAATTGTCAGAAGCTCTAAATGTCAATATTGGGGTCCCCCAAGGATCCAATCTGGGTCCATTACTTTTTACGTTATTTGTGAATGACCTCCCTAATTTTGTTGTTAATGGGCGAGTCTCAATGTATGCAGATGATACTATCATATACTGTAAGGGAAGTAATGTTTTAGAAATAAGTGATGAGTTAAATGAATGTCTTGAAAATGCAACTAAATGGTTTTCAGCTAATTGCCTGGCTCTTAATGCAAACAAAAGGGTCTCCATGTTAGTTGGATCAAATGTTAATTCAAATATTCAAAGTAATTTAAGTTTAAAAATTGATAATCATGTTGTCCAAAATGTTGATGTTACAAAGTATCTTGGTGTTCATGTTGATGGAAATTTAAAATTTGATAAGCATACAAATGAAATTGTCAAAAAGATTACTGCCAAACTTGCCTGGCTTGGCCGATTAAGACTTATTTTACCTAGAAATTTACTTGAGGTTGTATACAAAACATACGTTCTTCCGTTATTTGATTATGCCTGCACTGTGTGGGGTTGTACCAATGCAAATGTAAATATTATTCAGAGATTGCAAAATCGAGCAGCGAGAATTGTAAGCAGTTGCTTTGATATTATAAATGTTAGAGGTATTAATCTAGTCAAACAACTTAAATGGCAAAATGTCCAAGACCGTATTAATTATTTCTTAAGTATTCATATGTACAATTGTATTCATGGAAATGCTCCACCACATTTGGTCAATTCAGTCGTTATGGCTTGTGATGTTCATGAAATTAACACACGATTAGCAAATACATTAAATGTAGTTATACCTGAATGTCAAACTCAGTTAAGTAGAAAATCTTTTATATACAGGGCCTCCATTGTATGGAATAGTCTGCCAGAGGAACTTAAAAACTGTGATAGTCTTGATGTTTTTAAATACAAGACAAAGAAGTATTTTAGCTAAATTGTTTTTATGTACGATATGTGCTATTTTTCTATGTATTTATTCAATTTTTACCAATTATCTGTACATACATGTTTTTATCTGTTTTTACCTGTTATGGGCCACCTGAAAAACGGTTCTGCCGAGTGTGTTTACCCATGTAAAATATATTCTAAATAAAAATAAAAATAAAAAACAGTATGTGATCTCTGCTATATGGGTGTATTCTAATTGGAATTTTTCATGTGACTTTGGCATGGGCTCCCACAAGTTTTGTATTTCTTCAAAATATGCAAATACTATAAAAGATAAAATATTTTGCATGGCAGAACATTACCAAAACAAGTGAGCTGTAAATCGTCAACTATTGCATTTGCACCATATCTGTATGTTATTTGCAAAATGACCCTGCTTCTGCAATCTCAAAATTCGAATTGCATACGCTTGTATTGTCTTATAGGGTATTATTGGTATACATGCGCGTGCCTTGAGTGTATCTCACAAGTGATTTGTCTCATTCATTCTGCAACTGTTGTCTTCTTCCAGGTTATCAATCTGGCAGTGGGAGCCATTAATCCAACGTACGACCGACAAAAAATTGCTGATTTTTTGACGGCATTCAATGAAGATGAGATCAGTTTTGCCACATATCAACGACCACTGACCCAAGATATTTTTGTCACTTTTCAACTTTGGACCTTAGACACGATCTTAGTTATACTTGCAGCCTGGTCGATATCTAGTTTTGTTATATATCTAATTGCGACCAAAGATGACGAGCCAACGAACAAGAGCCAATGGTGCTCACTTGCAGATGTAGTGTTTGACATGTTTGGTTCAGGTTTAAGGCAGAGTAAATATGACACTTTTGCAGAGTAGGGTAAGGGCATAATAAATTATGATAATTTTATTCAATGTTGAAAATTACGAAGCATAAATAATATCACCAACCAGTCCCTGTGGGCAGTTTGACCCATCTTCAGTGGCGTAACTGGGGGGTCTCGAGCAGGGGGGCACCTGGGGGGGGCACACGATTCCCTGGGGGGCACCCACAATACTAGTTGTATATTCTAGCCACAGTTGGAAAGTTCATATGGGGGGGAACCTGGGAGGGGCACAGGTTCAATATGGGGGGCACGTGCCCCCCTTGCCCCCCCATAGGGACGCCACTGCCCATCTTGATGTCAGTACCGGATCGTATGAATGCTTAACACAGGTTATCCTAAAGTGGTTGACTCCTACATGTGTAACTACTCATCTGAGTTACTGGCAAAACACTTTGCCATGTTGTAACATGAGTTCAGTTAATCAAAACTAGCGATCTAACTTATGTACAGCTTTGACACAATATCAGTAAAATGACCTTAAAACCACTTTAGGATAACCCATGGTAAAAGGTTGTTTCAATGTTTAGTGCTTGCTGGGAAGTCCCATCATGTAACGACTTATTAGTATTTTTTGTGTATCACTGTGCCTTTATATGTAGGCCTACATTAATTAGAAATTAAATTCTGATAACATTGAGTATTGTACAATGACTTTTCTTCTTCAGGTGTGGCGCTCTGCTATAGCCAGTCATCTCGCCTCAGGATAATCTTTGCCTTTTGGAATATAATGTCTATTGTTGTAACAACATCATTTGTGGCAGTTCTTGTTGCCACAGCAGCGGTCCCATCCAAGCCTCCAACAATTGACTCGATAGAGGAATTGGCAGCAAGAAAAGATTACAAAGTGCTTGTTTACAAAGGATCTTCGACTCAAGAAAGTTTTAAAGTTAGTAACAGTCAATAAGTAACTACATGTATTTTAATACTATTATTGGTTCTGGGTATTTAATTTCTACACTCCAAGGCCTGTCTACAAGTAGACCGCTGTGTCATTTCAAGTGCTTTTTCCAGCCTTGGCAGAACATAGGCCTATGCTGCTGTGTGTTGCCACCTAGTGGATTGTGTGCAATTTCACGAGCTTATGCGAGTGGTCACCATAAACTGAGTGTTAGGAACTTTTGTGTGTAAGAAACCAGGCCTGTTTCTGAGTATGCTGATGGCCTTGTCTTCTTCTTTAGAGAATGTGATTGCTGAGTCTGACTCCCATTTACCCCAATGTTGAATTAAAATGTTGTAATGTGCCACGAAATTGGAACTATTTCTTGGTAGCAGCAATGCTGTAGCAATGTAGCATACATAACTAACTTTGTGCCAGGTGGCAGCAGCACGCAGTTCTCACTTTTACAAAACTTGCTCCAGGGTAATATATATTTCAATATATATACAAATAAGACTTGGTTAGCTTCATTTCCTGTCAGTCAATCATTAGTAACGTCATTTTATTGAATTTCTTTGAGTACCAGGGGCGGATACAGACAAGAGTTTTAAGGGGGGGCAAGCATTTTTTGGCATTCGTGGACCTGGGTCGCAGCATGATAAATATTATTTTCTTCAAAATATTACCTATATTTCAGTGGTTTAGGGGGGAAGCCTTGTTTACATATGCACCCAAGAACTGCAAATTAAGACAAACAAACAGGAGCTCCAGGGTCTACCAGAGATGCCAAATTAGCTATGGCTGGAGACCAAATCTGTCCACGAGGAAACAATTTGATCTCCTACTTACTACATTGTATGTTACAAAATGCACTGCTGGGCCTTCTGGATCTGCCACCGCATTTTGATGCTAATCTAAGGGGACACACATTTTGAGTGCTTTTGATGTATAGCCACACTTAATACATTTAAGTCAATGACAACTGTCAACTCATCATCCAATCTTTAAACAACACAATGTGAAATTACGAAAAATTATATGAACCTTCATTACTTTCAGGTAGCAAAGAAAGGTCCCCTTGCCGAAATATGGAAGAATCAGATCCTTCCTAACATGGATGAATTGCCGTCATTTGATGATCCAATGTCACTCTTCGAGCGTTTGGCTTCAGGAAAAGTTGCTGGAGCTGGAAGTAGGGAAGGTTTGAAGGCATTCAGAAATTTAGACTGTCGAATAAATGTGGCAAAGAAAAGGGCCTACGGATCAGATTTGGCATTTGCTATAGAGAAGGGTTCAATGCTAAAGACGAAATTTGACGAACAGTAAGTATACTGGAAGAGTACTTTCACATTCAGTGTAATGATGATACGTCACCTTACATTGAAATTGAATTTTTTTGTGAAGTGTGCATGTTGATACCCATAGGCGTACGGCGCACACAATTTTTGGGGGACAAGCGACATTTACCAGAATTTCAAGATCCAAATTTAATACCATTTCAAATGAAATTGCCTTGAAATCATTCATTTTCAATCGTTATTGTTCAGTCATCTGCCCAAATATTTTAGTCTTCTTGCCCGAAGTTTAGACCTACTGTTTCCCTTACTTTTGGGGGGGGGGGGGGCAATCGCCCCCCTTGCCCCCCCTTCCATACCGCTGTGTTGACACCAACTGAACTAAGTGACTTTCAACAAGGCAACAGCCATCCTTGCGGCAATATCAAATTAGTGCATTTTTTTACATAGCCAAGTAATTGGAAGATCACGGTCTCCCAGTGAACAGATTTTGTCTCCCAGTCATTGGAATCACTGGGCGACCAATTTCTATCCAAAGACACTCATAAACTGCACATTTGGTTGTCCTAAAATAGCGTATAATTACATTCAGAATTGCAATTAATGCCGGCTTCCATTGACCAATCAGACAGGAATATTCAGACAAAAATTAGACACATTAAAACAATGCAAGGTGTTACAACAGTCAGAGTGGGACCAATAATATTTCAATGCAGAGGTATAGAGAGGTCCCCACTCAGACATACTCTTCATGTTAAATATTTGACTTGTTTTTTTTTCAGTATTTTGGCCCTACAAAGAAGCGGAATAATGTCTCAGTGGATTTTGAACTATGAGAAATCATATTTCAAGACAGAGCGGTGTAAAATAGAGTTGGAAAAAGATAAACAAGCTCCGACTATAAATGTTAACACCATTGTTGGTCCCCTGCTTGCAATGGCATGTGGTGTATCTTGTTCATTGACAGTTCTTTCCATTGAGATCATGATGGCCAGGAGAACTAGCCTTGGATTAACGGAGAAAGAGATTGAGAAAGAGCTGGAATTCGACAACACGGGGGAAGAGGAAGAGATAATAACCATTACGAAATCACTTCCTCCAGCTGTTTGAATTGAATTTTCGTCAGAGATGTGGTGTCTTCATGTAATATACGGGTCCGTGAAATTGTAAATAAATATCGATCATTCAAACCAATGAAACTAATGAAGTAATTCAAAAGTTTACCTTTTTGTATGCAATCAGCATCCTGTGGCGTAACTAGGGGGTCTCGAGCGGGGGGGCACCCGGGGGGGGGCATGCGATTCTCTAGGGGGACACCCTCTATACTAACTGTATATTTTAGCCAGAGTTGGAAAGTTGGAGGCACAGGTCCAATATGGGGGGCACGTACCCCCCCTGTGCCCCCCCCATAGGGACCCCACTGTCAGCATCACCCTAATGTAGCAATCCAAACCAAAAAGGTTCAGCTGTGCATCCCCTACTTGAGACACCCTAGCTGTGCTACTGACAGCAAACTGTAAACAGCATTCAGATTAGACAGTTTATGAGCAACAGTTGCTTATTGACTTAGACAGCTTGTTTCTTCTTCTTTTGCTTAGTAATGCCTGATAAGACTTTCATACCATGTCACATACCATATATAAGGCTCTCTCTACACTACATCATATACGCACAGAGATAAAAATATGTAGTTGGTTTCATCCAAGTTTATTCAACGCAAAAGTAGTTGTTTGGTGAATAAATCTTTGGACCACTGTAAAACGGTAAAACTCTGGCGCACAAGGTATCAAAGTAGCATCTTTTTCATCCATGAATTGACAAGTATTTAAACCATGTTGAATATTCTCTCAAAGATATTAGCTGAATGCCAGTTAGGAAATTGAAATTAACCACAACACATTTGTATGTTTGCCCTAACAAGATAGCTGTTAAACATACTAAAGGAAATGTACAGTGAAGGGTGTTGTGGAAGCTAACATGTTGACACTTTTTAACTGTTAACCACTAGTTACAACCAACAAATTAATCAAAATTGAAAACATTGAACAACAAATGATTGTATGAAATTGAGAACAACATAATTATTAGAAATTGATGAAATTATTATTGACAGTGTACACTGGAGATAACACTCCCCACCTTGAAACCTTTATGGATTCAAACATCTTCAAATACAGCAAGTAATATACAAATGAGTACAGCATGAAAATAATTACAAGTATGTAATACAATGAATTGGAATTGTAAGCAATTGTCAGAAGTCCACGAGTTAACACATAAATGAAAAAGTGCATCAAGTCACATATCGACCAGAATGTCTGACAGTTCTTTTAGTTTTACACCTTGGCTTAACTTGACTGCTCAGACTACCTTGATCACCTGATCTAACATCATGTGATTGAACATGACAAGACAACAAATCAAGATCTCGAACTGAGGTCATTGACCTCGTAAAATCATATTCAACATTTACAATGGAAGACTTGACTTCACCAATTTGAACACCATTAATTTCAAGGTCACTCTTCAACTTGACACTGGGCTTCACAATCTGATCATCAGCTGCACATGGTTCGATGCTAATAACATTGGATGACACACCTTGGGGATTTGAATTTTTAGATCTACATCTCTTCATTGGCCCACAAATAGACCAGCCAAGTGAAGTTCTAATCGCAAAAGGCTCATCATTTCTACCAACTCTTGTCTCTCTAGGGATCAACAATTCATGATTATCTTAACCTATCAAAATATCCACATTGGACTTAGCTACATAATCAGACAAGTCTTTTAGATGCTTGAACTTTGTTACATCAACATCATGTACCTTTGCAGGAATCTGATCCACAACATAAACATTTGTAAGATGTACAACTGGACAATGAAATTTTGAATTGACATACATATCAACTACCATGGTACTCCTGTCTTCACCTGACTTACTCAAAGTATTCAAGGAGTAGTTGGTAATTTTGCCCGATAAGAATGCTGATTTGACTAGCTCACGCGAACAGAATGTATTTGTTGAAGCTGTATCCAACAAAGCTGAAGTATGCACCATGCCCTCAACTCTCACAGGAACAACAGGTAAACTAACTTCAGAATTACAACTTTGACTGCTAGCTGTGTATACTTGTGCCTCATTAACTTGCACATTGCTAACATTAACTTGAGCTTGATCAACATTTCCAGAATTTACATGAAAAAATTTGGTGTGCTTGGCACCACAACCAGGAACTGTACAAACTGTTGGCCTTTTACAATCAGATACTAAGTGATTATCCATCAGACAATTTTCACATAATTGATGCTCACGTACAAACTCCAAACGCTGAACAGGTCGCATATCTTTGAAGGTTTGGCAATAGAAGAGCTTGTGATTCTCACCACAAGCTTTACAAGTTTATATCCTGCGTGGCTGAACATCTTGGGCAGAAGTTGAAAACGACAAGCTGACCTTGCTGGAAGATTGAACGGATGAATGTGATGTAGTTGAAGATTTGAACGCAGAGCCATAAACGGGATCATTAGCATTATCTGATTTTCTAGTTACAAATTCAACAAATTTTTCAAAGCTGGGATAAGAATCAATCATTGATTTAATTTTCAGAGCTTGTTCTCTCCACTTTTCTTGAAGACCATCTGGAAGACGTTTCATAATTTCAACTATGCACATTTGAGTGTCGATTTCGGGCAGCTTGTTCAAAGAAGAAAGCACAGCATAATAATTACGAAGATCATCTGCGAGTTGCTGAAGATCTGAAGGGGACTTGACAGACTTTCCTGATCTCAAACTCTTGATTATGCAATCGGAAATGAGATGAGCATTACCAAAGCGCTGCTTCAGTATTTGACGAGCTTGCTCATAGCCTTCAGAACCACTCAACAAGCTACAGTGGCGAATAGCATTATTGGCTCCTTTAGACGTATATTGAAGCAATCTGCTAAGTTTCAGAGCATCATTGACATTTGTATTTCCGACAAGTTCATCAAAGACAGCAAAGAATGTATTGTAACATAGTGGATCACCATCGAAATTTTCAAGGGTTACTGCCGGTTGATTAACAAGGGAAAGCAAAGCTGACTGATCAGTTGAACGAGGTTCAGTTTTCGTTTCAAGCAACTTCTTATCATCAGCAGAAGATTCAGATTGTCTTACAAAGTTTTTAGCTGATTTGAAAATTTCAAGGTATGGTTTTTGAACTTCGTCAAGGTACTTATCTGCGTCTTCAATTTCAGGTTCTTCTGTAAGCACGTCAAGATAGGCATCATGAGTTGTCTTGAATTTCGCGAAGGCGTCTTTGAGTTTTTCAAGATGCGATTTCACTTCAGGAATGTCTTCTTCGACAATGTAGCGCTCTAGAGCATTCCGGAATCTTGTGACCACGGCCTTCTGTGAACTCCGCTTTTGCTTCAGTTCCTCTTTATCACGCATGTTGTCGGTTCTTTAGATTTATTCACTAAACAACTACTTTTGCGTTGAATAAACTTGGATGAAACCAACTACGTATTTTTATCTCTGTGCGCAACAGTGTATCTACTTTGATACCATGTTGCGCACAGAGATAAAAATACGTAGTTGGTTTCATCCAAGTTTATTCAACGCAAAAGTAGTTGTTTGGTGAATAAATCTTTGGACCACTGTAAAACGGTAAAACTCTGGCGCACAAGGTATCAAAGTAGCATCTTTTTCATCCATGAATTGACAAGTATTTAAACCAT
Source organism: Platynereis dumerilii (assembly GCA_026936325.1). Taxonomy (NCBI): domain Eukaryota; kingdom Metazoa; phylum Annelida; class Polychaeta; order Phyllodocida; family Nereididae; genus Platynereis; species Platynereis dumerilii. The sequence goes on from JAPTHN010000004.1 coordinate 10,259,155, forward strand.
GTTGAATATTCTCTCAAAGATATTAGCTGAATGCCAGTTAGGAAATTGAAATTAACCACAACACATTTGTATGTTTGCCCTAACAAGATAGCTGTTAAACATACTAAAGAAAATGTACAGTGAAGGGTGTTGTGGAAGCTAACATGTTGACACTTTTTAACTGTTAACCACTAGTTACAACCAACAAATTAATCAAAATTGAAAACATTGAACAACAAATGATTGTATGAAATTGAGAACAACATAATTATTAGAAATTGATGAAATTATTATTGACAGTGTACACTGGAGATAACACCAACAATGCATCACACGTCACACGACAGTCAATTGCTATTATACATCCCAGCAGTCATGCCAATTTAGCATATTTTACAGCAACAGCGAGAATATTTTTGATATCGAATGACTTAAAACACATAGGTTTCAATTGCACAAATGAACTTCAAACTAAGACAAATAAAAGGGCAATTTATGAGACCTTCTTTCTCTCTGTAGCCCAGTTTATGCATGAACTGAGGTAGCTACTTATTACCACACTAGCCCATATAGGCTTGATTTACATATCAACCACTACGTTTCTTACAATATTACAGATCTCATATTAGTGTGCCATGTTCTTTTAAACTGCCACGGTGCTCATGTGATGTCAGTATGAGCATATTGATGTCACAGTCGTAAATTCACAGTTTCAGCTGTGTTACTTGCGACCTTCTCTGATCAGATCATTATAAATCTACAAGAAACTGCTAAAATGTTGGTGAGCCCTGATCATTCTGTTTGATGTTTTGAAAACACCCAAATGTTTCTAATCCCTACTAGCTTGCTCCAATTGAATAAACCATAATGCACAATAATTATTACACATATGAAAACAGATCAATCAGTTGTTTTTCACACTTAGCCAGTAAGGCTAATTTGTTATTAGCAGTTGGAATCAATACTTGAGCTGTGGTCTCAAATTCTCACAGGGAGTGCCCAGATAGTGATGTCAGTATTGAGATACTGACATCATCTCTGCATATATTCACATGGGACATGGCACACTTAAATGAGATCTGTAATAGCTGTCAATGAAACATGAAGCATCCATGAAAAGTAACATGGAACAGTAATTTGAACTTGGGGGCAAAATAGGAAGCAGGGGGTGTATCCTGGAGCCTTTCATTGTAGCAAATATGCCCTATTTGTTTGGCCTCTAGCGTGCACACGACCTGATTTATAAATACCTGCTGACGCAAATGCCACCCTCAGCCAGATACTGTTGTTTTTTAATACAAATTGAGTTATCGTAGGGCCTACATTAAGTATGGCAGCCAAATTCATAGCAATTGATCAAGGTCATTCTTGTGGGAACTCTTTCAAGGTCTAACTGTTAGTGTGATACACAATCTCTGTTAGTTGGTTTATCAAAGTATAAATACAAATGAAGTCATCACATACACAAGCTTGTCCCAAATATGGCCACCAGGGTCACAAAAGTAAGTCAAGGTCACTGAAGTCAGAAGTCCTTCAAGGTGTTACTCTGATACACAATCGCCGATAGTTTCCTGATCCAAGAATAAATACAAATGAAGTTATCATGTACACAAGATTTTCACAAATATGGCTGCCAATGTCACAGAAATAGGTCAAGGTCACTCGTGCTAAAACTTCTTCAAGGTGTCACACCAATACACAATCCATCTCAGTTTGGTGATCCTAGGATGAACACAAATTGAGTTATCTCATACACAAGATTTTCACAAATATGGCCGCCAAGGTCACTGAAATAAGTTAGGTAGGAGTAACTCAAGTCAGAACTCATTCAAGGTATTACTGTGATACTCAATCCGTGCTTGGCGGAATGAATTCTCGTGAATAAGTGATCTGCACGCAACAATTCGGACTTCACAAATGAAAAATCGCTACAATCCATGGATCAATAGTTACATTTTAAAACTTATGTACTGAAGAGACTATATGCATAAACTCAGCATTTATAATCCATTTAATGATGATGCTGCTAATGAGTATAAATCTTTAAGAAATGAAGTCAATGTAAAAATAGAAAATTCCCCAGAGAGTGTGACAACCTGCCCCGAAAATGTAACGACCTGCTCCGAATTCGGAATTTTAAAAAATGTCCAATAGGACATCAAGATTTCGAATGATATGTGCTAGTTATATCCCGCGTTTGAGGGAATATGTGATATATATCCGAGGCATTAGACGAGGATTATCACATATTCACGAAAACAACTGATATAACTGACTTATACCTCAAACAAAACAAAATAAAACAAAACCTTAAGAGATTTTAAAAAGAATATAAAACAAGAAGGATTTGAGAGAGAAAGAAAACAGCTACAAACAATTTGTCGCGTGGGATTAATTTAATAACATGAAAGCATAGATATGAAAAGAATCACATTTCATACACTGAAAATTCTTTGAATAAAAAAAATTAAAATGTGGAAAAAATGCAAGGAAAAAAATTGATGAAAAAAAGTGAAAAGAAAAATTTGGGGGAAAATGGCAAAACATTTTGGGGGAAAATGTCTGTGAAAAAAAAATTGGAAAAAAAAAGTTAGGGAAGGGATGGGAAAAGTGTCTAGGCCTATAAAGAAAAAGATCGGAACAAATTATTTTGGTAAAAAAATTAGGGGGAGGGGAATTTGGGGAAAAAAATATGGGGGAAAATTGTAGGCAAAAGATAAATAGTGGACAAAAAAACCCCCAAAAAAACCAGAAGAATATATGCAATTGGATTGCTAGGTTGCAACCATCGGAAGAGAAAGGGGGGTTTGAGTTTTAATAGACACCAAATTATTTATTTCATGGAAACTGCAGCAGTAAAAAAAAAAGTTCGAACAAAAAAACTTTTTGGGGAAAAAAACAAAAAATTTCCGTAAAATGTTCGAAAAAAAAAATTGCCAAAAATGTTCGAAAAAAGAAATTTTCGAAAAAAAACAAATTTCTGCAAAATTTTCTGAAACAACAGATTACAAAAAATGTTCGAAAAACAAAAATTTTCAATAAAAAATTACTGTAAAATGTAGGAAAAAAAAATTACCAAAAATGTTACAAAAATAAAGTTATTCTTTTTAATTGAACAAACCTGAATACAAAAACAAATTCCGAGAAATAATTAAGTTTTTACAATTTGGCGTCAGTCTTTTAAAATGTATTTTTTTGCGTTCAGGCTGTCCCGTCTTCATGCTTTGGCATTTACATATTATACGCTCTCTCAGGTTCATCTGGCACACCTGGTCTCATGGCTCCAAATGGAGCAATCTCCATTTTCTCCCATCCAGATACAACATTAGGAAATCATCATTAAGCCTGCCCATCGCCTCAAGTGACCCATCCCCACAGTCTCCGAGTGACCTCCCTCAGGCTCCCTACGGTCACTCTCCATGTAATATGACATGTTTACGCTAAGTTACTTCTTACTTAGTTCAATGTTATTAATATCAAATATACAAAGACATGTTCTTACTTACAATGTAGTTCAATGATATTAATATTAACTATATAAAGACATGTTAGGCATGGATTTTACACTATGGTTTGAATTAATTATTATTTATTTACAAATTACACATGCAGAATACATAAAGATAAAAGATCGTTTAGAAATGTGATTTTTAGCTGAAGGAAATGGGCGCCTCGTGACAGTCTTTCATCATAATGCTCAAATCAGTCCAGGCTCCCAGTTGAGCTTTATTTTTTATTCATTATAAATTTATAATAATACTCTAAATATGGTACAAAATTGACACTTGTCTGCTAGAAACCATAGGCGTATTTTGCTAGGCAATAATATATTTGGATAATTCAGTGTATTTTATCGATACAGCATTGACATGGAGAACTTTTCCGATGACAGTCCTAATTTAGATGGACGCCTACTTCATAAAAAATATATGTAACAGATCATGGGGTGACTCTAAAACATAGGCGTAAGGCGCGCACGATTTTTGGGGGGCGAGCGACATTTGCCCGATTTCACGATCTAAATTTATAAAAATTTCAAATTAAATTGCCTGGAAATCATTAATTTTCTGTAGTTTTTATTTAATCATCTGCCCAAATTCTTTAGCCTTTTTGCCCAAATTTCACTGTTTCCCAAACTTTTGGGGGGGCGATCGCCCTCCCTGCCCCCCCCCTCTGATACGCCTATGCTCTAAAACAAGTAGCTTGATAATGGGTTTGAACCTCGTGTGGGGGAACCCTAAATTTTCAGTAAATTTCATGAGCAAAATCCCAGCTGGATGTCATTCGGATGAGACTATAATTGGCACTCACTTCGAACACACTACCGTGCTGCAGCCCAATTTACTGTTTATGTATGTATGTACTATGTGTTTGATGAAATAAAATATCTATCTAATATCTATCTATCAATCAGTGTCTGTGTTGTGCAAGTAAAAGATCCCTCACTCGGGGTAAATGTGTAACATGTTGAGAACTACGTGTATAGTACATCCAAAATATAGTATGACTACTACTACTTTGCCCTTTCACACCTTTTGGCTCCCTCCAAATCACTTCCTACCTTTAACTACTTGAAACCACCTTTTAAAATTGCATTAAATTTACATTAAATAAAAGCCTATTAAATCTCCATCAACCCCATTGTGTTTGTCTTATTAGATAGTTTGCCCCTTTGCTAATTGCTTTTACAGTTCCACTTGTCTAAATAGACTTCTTAATATGGGGTACGGTTGTAGTGAGGATTCTATCTATCTATCCATCTATCTATCTATCTATCTATCTATCTAGAAACCATTTGCAGAATTTAATTGCTATCCTATTACTGTGGTCTAATGACATAGTTTAGTTACTTTAGTATTTTGTATTTTGATGTGTAGAGTAGCCTACATATTGTGCCATTGTCACTACATGTATGTATTATAGTACAGAGTTAATATGTAAAATGCCGAAGCAAGATGACGGCACCACCTGGACACGAAAGAAAAAGAAACTAAATTGTAATTAACTAAATTATTACTCGAAATTCATTTTTGTATCCAGGTTTGTACAATAAATTTTGAGAAAAAAATTAGGACAAACAGAAATAGGGCGGAAGGGCAATATAAAAAAGAAAATTTTTAAAAAAAAAATTTTGAGGGAAAAAACAGGAATTATAATTTTATGGAAGAAAAGGTTTTTCTGAATTTTCTTTTTGTATGAAAATTTTTTCGATTGTCTTTTTTTATTTTTCAAAATTTTTCCTGAACCTCTTTTTTTTTAATTTTTCTTTTTTTTTCGAATTTCTTTTTGGATGGTCAGTGTTCGCTCTGTCACTGAAATGATATGCAGGGTTCTCCCTGACCCACTTAATCACTAAAATTGCAAAAGAGCAGGTCAACGTTCAGCAGCAAATTGAAGTCATACTTTCTTTAAACTGACCATTAGACAGCACCACGTCGTTATAATGATGTGCATGTGGTGATAGTTGCTTTAGTAGTGGAGACCGGCGCTGGTTGTCACAGGGGTAGGTCAGTGGCGTAGCCAGGGGGGGTAAGATGGGGCAATTGCCCCCCCTGTGGCTGCTCTTGCTCCCCCTCTTCCCCCCCATCTGGCTTTGGAGTAAAATAAAATAAAATTAGCCTGACATGTACAGTGCTTGACCTGGTTTTACTGTTCTGCTTAGGATGGCCTCTACCAAATAGTGTTTCAAACGCCAATTATTTAGCGGGCCAAGCGACTGGTGGAGCCGAAAAATGCAGGGCCTGGAAACACCAACTGAACTCTCCCGAATTTCTCAAATTTATTCAACCATACAGGGAGGCTCTGTAAAATTGCAATAACAATCCCAGTGTCTGGTGCTTCTTGTGAGCGAAGCTTCTCTGTCATGAAGAGGACTAAAACCTTTGTGAAAATTCAATGGCAGATGAGAGGCTCTCAAACCTAAGAGTCATCCATATTGAATGACAAAGGTCTAATTCATTTGATTTGGATGAGTTTGTAGAGATATTTCAAACAGGATCATGCTTCTTAACTCATATCAGAAACTGATGTCGCTACATTGAAATTTAGTGTCTCTATTGCAGGCCTCCTAGAACTCCTACTTTTCCTGCCTTTTTTAAAAATCATCCCACTTTTCCTTTTTGGCCAATCCTACTTTTTTTAAATTCAGAAATGGTAAATTTGGTGAAGTGGCAAATCTTGTCTCTTCACAGGACAAGCTCAAGCTTTGAGTCAGAAATGTCAGATATTTGACTGAAAAAAATCTTGAGGCTCATTGTACATTCTTTCGACATGGTTTGGGACTTATCTTGAAGGAAAAAATTGTGTACTTTAAATGAAGGCGTCAAAAATGAAGACAATATCTTGTCCCTTTGTCTTGTTTTTTGGCAAAATGTGACTAAAACAGGCTCCTACATGACCACAATTAATGATCCAAATTTTTTGGCCAAACTCCAAATTTTTTTCTGGAGGGTTGTTAGGAGGCCTGCTATTGTTATTACACTGCTCTGTTCTAATTAAGGATCGAGATAGTTTTTCATTATTCTATATGACACTCATTACATTCCTATCATACATTTATGAATAGTTTATAGACCTAGTTCGATGAAAAATCATGCAATATTTCTGTTCTAGTGTGATGACATTGCTAAGATGATGATTGCTATGTGATGAGCATTATAACTTTTCTGTTTCTTGTTCAAAACTGAAAGAATATTTTCATTGATAACAGAGTTCTTGTTTTGATAAAAATGTCACTTTTCTAATGTTTTTCTATGGTGTTTTCTTCATCTATGGATCCAATCATCTATATTCAATATTTAGTGGCATTCAGTCACGCAAATTTATGCAAGACATAATAATAACTTAACATTTAGCAGCAAAATATCTAATGCCTTTTTAAAAAAAAATGATATGTAAATACACCATATAATTAAATTTCTAGCACTTCATGGTCAATTTACCTTGTTTAATGATGATGATAATGACCATTGTGGGAGTCATGTGAAATTTTATCCGAAAAATGTTGATAAATGTCGATAAAGGTCTTGCCCCCCCCTCAAGAAGTCCTGCCCCACCCACTGCCCCACCTGTGGCAGATGTCTGGCTACACCACTGGGTTAGGTTGCCTCAGGGGCTAGTGGTCACAAGAAACAAAAAACTTCGAGTCATCACATACAAAGGCCTATTCATGTGTCTTATATAATTATATAATATGTAGTTCTAAATAACAGCTGCAATTGATAACACATATTAGAAAGAGTCATAGTTTATTCATAAAAGCTTAAAAATGGAGGAAAATTATATTTTAATGTTCTTCCACCAAACCTTTTACCACCTCCTATCATAAATTCTAACAATCATTGTTCTCTTACTCCAATTTTAGGAGGGGAGGGTTGGTCTTGTGATGGCCCGATAGGCTGCCAATCGCAGGGTCCAGGGTTCGAATCCTGCTCTTGACAGGTTGCTGGGCCTATGTTGGATGGACGTTTCAAATATCCTTCGCCTCATTGCCGCATCCTCCTCCTATCCTGATTAACCTAGCAAGTGTATGAATACGGGACATAAAACCCAAATCATCCATCTGTCCATCTCTTAATCTGGTTGTTATCATTATCTCAATACAAAGAACCATCAACGAACAAAATACACCACACGCCAATGCGAGAAGGGGACCAACGACGTTGTTAACGTTAATAGTCGGAGTCTGTTTGTCTTCTTCCAACTCTCTTTGACAACGCTCAGTGTTGTAATATGATTTCTCGTACTTGGAAATCCAGCGAGACATAATTCCGCTTCTACGTAGGGCCAAGATACTGAAAAACAAGTCAAATAATATTACAATCTGCAACTTTGATATAGAAAAAATTAGAACCAGTTCGCTGTGAAAAATGCACTGTGTGACTCATGATAGCCGATGTTCAAAGTGTCATCTTCTCTACTTTCATCATGGGATACATAGAGGTTGCTTGATTAGTCATGATCAAGAGAAGGCCATTTGACTTGCCATTTAACTGACTTTAGGTTGAAAATCAGATGCATAATCCTACTCAACAAGTGGAATTAGTCTCTATAAATCAAATTTACATTGAAAGTATTGGGTATGATCATGACAAGTGCCATTTTCACAATGAAACAGTTCACTCTTCTTCTATATCAAAGTGACTGACTGTAACATAAATTTTTCATAAAAGATTATCGTGATTATTAGCATTAATATTTTTACATATATATTTGTAAAAGATGTGCATCTGAATATTCATAGCAAAAATCATTTAAATTGGACCAGTGTTGATTGAGCCAGATTTGAAAACAACTGTCCTAAAGAAAAAGGCCTTTTTCACAAAATCACTTATTTCCACTAAGCTCCTCTTTGCGACGAACTTGGTTTGTCGCCTTCTAGGAAAATAAATGGGCGATAATGCTACTATTTATTACCAAATTGGTGATGGTAGTGGTGTAGTGACTAGCATCGAAATTTTCCTTTTTTCTAATTATTTTGTGGTATTCAGAATATAGACTAACCTTGGTAACGTGGGTAAATGTCATAATACCTGTCTAGTGTCTATTGACCAAACAGAGAGGGGTATTCTGGCAGGAAATAGCCAAGAATTCGACACAAAAAACACTACAAATGAATGTGTTGCCACGGCTGAAGTGGAACCATTAACTTTTCGTAGTGTCGCTCCGAATTTGGAACTGACTCTCACCTGGTTGGTATTGCACTAGAGACATTGGCTACCGAGTTGGTATTTAATGTTGCTTGGCAGATTGAAATACGTCGCTAGGTTGGTAGTGAGCTGTTGCCTGTTTTGAAGTCACCCAAGCTCTTCACAAAAAGGTTTTATATGGAACCTTTAAGGGTTCTTTAAGCTGGTGTATATGAGGAACCCTAAAAGGTTCATTACTCAACTTTAAAAAAGTTCCAACAGTAAACAAAAACCACATTTAGATAATCCAGCTCCACTTAACTCCCACAACGGAACGCCTTTCTCTCCAGTTCAAAGCATAGGTTTCTAACATAGGGCCTTCCCACGAAGTATTGAACCTTTTCAATTCAATGAAACCCTAAAAAAATTTACACATTTTTTTTGCTTTATAAATAGGCTATAACATAAAGAAACTTTTGCAGTTATTATCAACCTACTTACACTTTAAGACAGAGTGTAGATTTCAAATTAATGTTAATTATTAAATAATTATCATTACATTGAATTCAAAAATAATCATCCCGCAAACTTACTGTTCATTAAACTTTGCCTTCAGCGATGAACCCTTCTCTATAGCAAATGCCAAATCTGTTCCAAATGCTCTTTTCTTCGCCAGATACACTCGACAGTCGATATTCCTGAACGCCTTCAGACCTTCTATACCCCCAGTTAGGGCAACTTTTCCTGATGCCAAACGCCCAATGATAACAGATGGTGCATCATCCTCGGACACCCAGTCACTCTCAGAAGGAAGGATCTGATTCTTCCAGATATCCGCAAGGGCTCCTTTCCTTGCCGACTGAAAATGACAAAGATACGGTTTGTCCCACAACATGCAAACTGGTGCTTGGCCTCATTGCTCAGCATCTATAAGTCGCACAGTGGTCAAATATTCAGCAATGATTGAAATAACAGGGGATACTTAGAGTAGGAGTTCTTTGTTGCTCAAACTGATGGCATGCTGAAAGAATAATATTGCTCTTTTTGAGAATAGGTCTATAAGTTGACGAGGGCCTCAAATTGGACTACTCATGGTGCCCCATATCCGACCACTGGTCCAATATGCGGCACCATTCTGGTCCAATATTGAGTCAAATGGTCTTCTAAGGGTAATGTTATGATTGATCCATAGATATATCGTGCAGAAGCTATTCTACCTTTTATTGGTAAATGGAAAGGTTGAACTTACATTTTACTTCATTTCAAAGTTATATGAGGATGTGTGGAACTAAATTGGACCGGTTGGTACCCAATATTGGACCACCTGGTTCCCTAATACCGTCTTGAGTGCTAAGAACTGTTCCAAGAGGGCAGCACTTAACATATGTTTGTATCTGTCTATCATATTGGATGAGTAGTACCCATATTGGTCCAAAGATCCAATGTCAGTAATGAGAGTATTCAGGTGGTCCAAATGAAGCTTTTCAGGATAAGGGAACTAAGGTGGCTACTAAGAATGTCCCCTTAAATGCTTATTTTATGATTTCTGTAATGCATTACATAATAATCACACTGCAGGTTTGCTCAAGCGAAACATATGTTTGCACACATATTCAATAAGATAATTTTAAAAATTTGCATAAAACGGTTCGATTACCCCCTCTTAGTGACCTCCACTAAGCCTTAATGGACATAAGTTCTTAGTAGCCAGCTAAGTTCCCTTATCCTGAAAAACTTCAATAGGGTCCAATGGTCCTACTTAAGGCACCCGGACAAATTCTCGTGTTTGCATTTTACACAAAGTCTAGCAAATGTCGTAACCTCAATCTGAACACACACGAAGACCTTGGCCTCTCTCATCTATTAGTCCAATAAGTGATCTCTTAGCTATTACTGTGTGTGAGAAATGGTTTTCTTTGTAAAATAGCGATCGCATAACCATAATTTATATTTTTTTAGGAAATAAACAATTAATATATGAAATTTTATATATCTATCATTCAAAGACTCGAGAGAATTGAAATAGTCACTTCGTGACAGTAACTAACCTTATAAATTTCTTGACTGAAAGATCCCTTGTAAACAAGCACTTTGTAGTCTTTTCTGGCTGCCAATTCCTCGACCGAATCAATCGTTGGAGGTTTTGAAGGAACTGCTGCCACGGCAACAAGAACTGACACAAATAATGTTGTTATGACGACAGACATTATATTCCAAGAGGCAAAGATATTTCTGAGGCGAGATGACTGGCTATGGCAGAGTGTCACGCCTGAAAAGAAGTCATGGTACACTCTTAACGCAAAAGGTTCTTTATGGTATATATAAAAAACCAACATACATTTTTTTAGGGTTCAATTGAACTTAAAAAGTTCAATACTGGATAGGGGGGCCCTATAATAGGACCCTGACAGTGTGCTGCCAACTTGAGAGAAAGGGGTTCCATCGTGGGAGTTCAGTGCTGCTGGATTATCTAAATGTTGTTTTTGCTTGCTGTTGGACCTTGGAACCTTTTTAAAGTTGAGTAATGAACCTTTTAGGATTCCTTATCTATACCAGCTTATAGAACCCTTAAAGGTTCCATATAAAACCTTCATGTTAAGAGTGTACTTTGAGTTTGAAATCAATATAAAGTGATAACATCTGTACTCTAATTCCCTATCCCTTTTTCAATTTTGCTTATTACCAAATTTGACATGATCTCACACAAGCATGCCTGGCTGTTAGAAAAATTCATGGATCCTGTTCAAACCTATACAATCTTTATTTGAGAAGCTAATAAGTAAATTAATTAAGTTGCGTCAAGATAAATCAAATACTTCATAATTAAGCACTTTGAAAAAGTTTGCATTTTTAATATTTTTAATGTTGCTGAATTTATATACCATGAAGAACCTTTTGCATTAAGAGTGCATCATATTGACAGACTCTAATGCTAAGAGTTCACAGCTTCACCCAAAGAACATTCTATAAGGTGTCCATATGCCATTATTTCTTCAACTCGAATCGGGTAGAAGAGTAATTCAATTGTCTCAAGAACAAATTTGTATGATGTTGCTCATGAATCAATGAATGATTTTTGGTATTATACGAAGCTGAAGAGTTTTCTGAAATTTTGACATAGAAATGCGTACTTGAATTTGACTTTTAAAATGTTTGCTTAAATTGACTTTTAAAATGTTGTACTTGAATTGCTCTTGGCAAATTTCTGTGTACAGCATTGAAAATTGAGAATTAAAGCATTAAGATTATTAGAATTAGGCGTGTGAGCTCCATTGTTCCTGGTGACTGAGTAGTCAATGGCATGTTGATGTGTTGCTCACATCTCTTGTGATGTTTATTCCGCCTGTACGTAAATCTGTATCTGTTTGTTATATGTCAGAACTATGGACTGTTGCACTGTGAAAACAGCACCTCATGATTCATCCTAATGACGATTTGTCATGATCATACCGAACAGTTTCCGGACAATCGAGTGGACAAAATATTTTTTCAATGATAACAAAATAAAGTCTGTCTCATTTCTAGAACACACTGTCATCGTCAAAAATCTGACAAAAAACGCACCAAAAATCACAAAAATGTGATAAATAAATTACAAATTTACTCTTCTATCTGGTGAGTATGTGTATTTCGACAGTGTGACTTGTAGATGCTGAACAATCAGGCCAGACACCAGTTCGCATGTTTTAAGACAAACTGTAATTACACTATAGTAGTAATATCATTAAATCCCTACTGATTTATGCAGTCGGTAGGTAATTAAGTGCTGAAGAATCTGCTCCAAAAACTTTTAAAATCGGTTGATATTTGAGGTAGATACAGTCTAAAATATTAATCAATGTCTGATTTTTCCCATTGACTTTAACTTTTATTGTTACAAAATTTCACTTGAAACTTTCTGTTTTTAGTAAGTGTATCATGTAAAATACGAGGGGCGTTCAGAAAGTTCAAGGCTATTTTTATATGGACACTTATTTTCAATGGAGAACTATGAATTTTTTACACATGATAAAATTCAGCATATTTGGAATGGATTTCCAAAATGTTTAGACAATTGAGACATTTCTAAGTCATTCTCTGGTTGCCACGGAAACTGAAGTTCAGCTAGGTGGGGCAGGTAATACTGAAACCAAGAAAGCCAATGAATTGTGACTGTGAGAGACTTCTCTTTACCCCTTGTATTAGTGATATAGGCAATCTTTGACACAAGAAATATGATATTAGCTTCTAAACATCCTTTCAAGCACCCCAAATGTGTGTAATCTTAAACTGAACCTTTGTTGGAAAACACTCCTTCATGCCAGATTAATTTTGGCAAGGGAAATTCAGGCGGCAAGGGTGTGTTTCCTTGACTACATAGGGACTTGTGAAAACATGGATTCACTGGTATGAACAAGAAACCCAAATGGACAGCATTACCCATTTTAGCTATTCCAGTGACATGTTGCTTTACATAAGTTCTGGTTTTTCTTTACTTTAGTCCATGGGGGCTAGAGTTTCAGGCACTGGAGAAAAAGAGGCTTTGGATGAACGAAATGCTTTCACAGAACTTTGTTTGGAGGACTTTGAGGAACATTTACTTCAAAGGGTCAGGTGTATGACTTAATGCTCTTGGTGAGCTTGGGAGTATTTTTAAAGGCTCGTATTATATTTCTTGTGTCATACACGGTCAAACTCACTAATACAAGGGATAGAGAGAGGTCACAGCCGAAATTCATTGGCTTTCTTGGTTCAGTATTACCTGCCTCACCTAGCTGAAACTTTCAGTTTCCATGGTAACGACAGAATGACTTAAAAATGTCCAAAATTTTGAAAATCCATTCCAAATATGCTGAATTTTATCCTGTGAAAAATTCATAGTTCTATATTGAAAATAAGTGTCTGTATAAAAAAAAGCCTCAAACTTTCTGAACGCCCCTTGTAGGCCTATGATGGTTGCAAGCTAGTTTTAGCATTGCAGAATAAGTGCCTGAATATTAAGGGCCAATTTCGGCAACATCGTTAAGCCAGGTCTAAGTTTTAGACCTGGTTTGACAGTTCAAAATTAAAACTGTACGATAAATTTCAATGTAAAAATGGCAGCACCTCCTGGTAAGAAACTACTTAAGACCAGTTTTCACCTTAAGCCTGGTCTTAGCTATTTTGGTGAAATCCGCCCATATAGTTTGCAACAATTTTGCAAGCAGTGGATGCGTTGCAATTCCAATTTCTAAATGAAGGGCTATGTTACGGTGTAAAACTTTTTTTGATAACTTGTTTTTGCATGTTTGTTAAATAGAACTTGCCAAACTAATGGGGTGAACACTTTTCAGAATTCCAAAATCTACCTTTTTGGTTCAATTGGCCTACGGTCTTAAATTTTCATTTTCCAGAAAAATACGTAGTGTCCGTACCCCCACCTAACTCTCACACGAGCGTTACCTGGGGAAATTTCAAAACATATTTCTGGTTCAAACAATCAATTGAATGAAACAAACAATTTCTTTGACATTTTGAGAAATTCAATTGTCTGGGTTAGACAATCGCTTGATCGGACATATATTAGATAATTATTGTCTGTTATCAGACAATCATTTTCTTCAGTTTTGACAAAAAAGTATTAAATTGGTTGACATACAAAGTATATTGTGGGGATTTTACAGTTCATCATAATTTAGCACAAAAAGGGTGAATTTGATCACTGCACAAATTCAGATTGATCACTGCACATTTCAGATTGATCACTGCACATTTTGGGATCGTTGCACGCTTATTTTATACCCTGCCGCAAGCCATATTTTACTTTGAATGACTTCCATTTTTTATTTGTTTTTCGAATTTTTGAAAATGTTAGCATAAATTTTCCTTAAAAAGAACTGGACTATTTTCACAAATCTAAGGATATTTGTTGCACCAATACCCTATACTCTTAATATAAAAGGTTCTTCACGGTAGGTATATATAAAGAATACACAGCCGAAAAAGGGTTCCACATTTTTTAAGGGTTAAACAGAATTGAAAAGGTTCAATAATTGGTCAGCAGGCCCTATGATAGAGTGTATGCTTGCTTTATTGGGTAGTATTTCGGAGAATTTAAGGTAACTGTATATATTGAAACTGTTGTTGATAGGGTACAAACAATTATACTCGCTACTTTCTGCAAAAAGGGACTCACAGTGGGTTTTAACCACCTTTAAGTTAGAAAAAATTCTAATGGCATGATGTTTGCTGGATATGGTCCACAAGGACATGCAGATTACATAACTGAAAACAAGAAAAAAATCTGTTGGGAATATTTTGAGAAAATCACATTTTTATGTGGCAGCCATTTTGCAATGTGATAAACTCCAAAAAAGCGTTCTGGAGATCATCAAAAATTATGTCAAGTGCATGGAACCTGTCAAATATCATAAACAAGGACATACAAATTACATATCTATTAACAGGAAAAATATGTCTAGTAATTTTTGAAGAAAAACACATCTTAATATGTGAAAAACATTTTTCAATGTGATAAACTCCATGAAAAGGTCAATCTGCAATTATGTTATTTGCATACAGTCAGAATCATACTGCATCTTAGTGTGCTATGATTGCAGGTACAGTAGCCCATCACAAACATGTAGTACCAGTAATTATAAGCACAAAGAAATATGTTTGTGATGGGCAAATTTCCAGTTATCAGCACTTGGATAGTGTCTACAATGATTATTATGTGGCCTGTCTAGGATTGAGTGGCTTCCTTCCCGAAAACAGAGGACACACACACACCTTTGTGAAAGACATACAATGTATTATGTTCGTTAACTGTGCATTTGATTTGATTATTTTCAAGTGAAATACAACAATACTCACAATAACATCATATAGGACCCAAACTATAATTTTTGAAACATGAACCAATTTTCATTTATTAAAGGGCTGGAAGGGCATACACATGGGGCAAGCGCCAAGGCAATGCCAGGAAGGGTTCGGCAAGTAGATTTGATCATTTCAGCATACTCTCAGCATCAGAGAAAGGATTCAGAATTTTATTCATAGCCAGGAACTTCGGCATTTTGTTTGAAGTCAGACAGAGTGTTGGATACCCATGATCATGTTGGGTCAGTGCAAATACGTCTAGAAGCGCTCTAGGAGGGATAAAAGAATAGTCTAGGACAATCAGGATGAGGCCCAGGCATTGTGCCGACGAAATTAGAAAATGTTACTTGTTGATAGACTGTGTGCAAAGACTAGATTTTTCTTGAGATATCTTGTACTAAGCTGTTTTACACACTTCGAATATATTTTAGTTCTTTCTTAGAACCTTCTGCAAGGTGTCTGTGCTTTCTGGAGAACATCTGCATGCTGTTTGCTGGTATTCCCTTTGTTCCTCATCATTCCTGCAGCATCTTGGCCTTTCTACATTGGTTTTCCAATGTTATATCCTTAATCTAGCATATTCTGGAAGATGTCTGCATCGTTGTTGCTTTCAAGATATCTTCTCGAAGTTACTGAAACTGAGATGGCTCAAAGACATCCTCAAGAAAATTTAGACACAAGTTGCTGAAGGTACAATGAACTAATTTAATAAAGTTTATTACATGGCAAAATAGCTGCAACGTAAAAATATTTTTATGTTTTTTCTGAGAAAATTCCCCACAGATTTTCCCATATTCAGATATGTAATCTACATGTCCTTTCAGGCTATTTCCTGCAGAATTCATGACATCTCTATGTTTTTTAATGCGTTTCTGACCTTTTTATGGAGTTTATCACATCATAATATGTTTTTAACATAAAAATGTGTTTTTCTTCAAAAATTTCTTTCCAACTTCCTGCTAAAAGATTAGTAATCTGTACATCCTGATTGATTATACTGAGCAGGTTTCATTCCATTAAAATGAGTTTAGATGATCTCCAGAACCCTTTTATGGAGTTTATCACATTGAAAAATGTGATTTTCTCAAAAAATTCCCTACAGATTTTTTTCTCGTTTTCAGTTATGCAATCTGCATGTCCTTGTGGACTATATCAAACAGGCGTCATGCCATTAGAATTTTTTCTAACTTAATGGTGGTTAAAACCCACTGTGGACTGGGGGCAATTTGGTTGGAGTAAAATTATCATGTATACCACTCTGTCACAGTGTCAGGGGCGTATCTCGAAATGGCCTGGAGTTGGGCCATTACATGGGATGAATACGGGTGCTTCATGGCTTTTCCTATCTCTTCCATGTTAATTGTGGGCCTGAGGGAGGGGGGGGGGGAGATATGGCCCAATGCCCCCCCCCCCTAAATACACCACTCACATTGTCATACTTACTCTGTTTGAATCCGGAACCAAACATGTCAAATGTTATATCAGAAAATAGACGCCATTGGCTTTTTTCTCCTGGTCTGCCATCTTTTGTCACTATTAAATATATGACAAGACTAGACATCAACCAAGCCGCAATTAAGACTAACATTGTGCGTAGGGTCAAAGTTCGAAAGGTTGCAAATATGTCTTGGGAAAATGGTTGTAGATAGGTTGTAAATGCAATTTCATCTTCATTGAACGCCGTCAAAAAATCTGCCACTTTTTGTCGCTCATACGTTGGAAAAATGGCTGCTGCTGCCATATTGACAACCTGTAAGAAGAAAACATTTCATGATGGAAGAGGAAAACATTTCATGACTGAAGAAGAAAAGATTTCATGACGGAAGAAGAAAACATTTCATGACGGAAGAAGAAAGCATTTCATGATGGAAGAAGAAAACATTTCATGATGGAAGAGGAAAACATTTCATGACTGAAGAAGAAAAGATTTCATGACGGAAGAAGAAAACATTTCATGACGGAAGAAGAAAGCATTTCATGATGGAAGAAGAAAACATTTCATGATGGAAGAAGAAAACATTTCAAGATGGAAGAAGAAAACATTTCAAGATGGAAGAAGAAAACATTTCAAGATGGAAGAAGAAAACATTTCAAGATGGAAGAAGAAAACATTTCAAGATGGAATAAACAAATATTTTTCAAGAGATTGAACAGTGGTGCTTGCATAAATTAGTAAGTGGGCTGCGTCTCATGGGGGGTCAAAATAGAGTTTGAAGTTTGAGAATTTCCATCAACCTCTCATAAATTAACATATTACTGATTCTATAATCGAAGAGGACTGAAGTGATTTGGTGGTTTACGACCAAAATACCACTAGTCCACTACTTAAGGTAGGTAAGGGTTGATTCTTGAAAAAACACTTTATCAGGAAAAATACCCTTCCAGAAACTTCCAGAATTTGTCATGTGATTTTGGAATAGGCTCCATTTCTTTTTGTGGCAACTGTGTTTTTGTAAATTATATACATAAGAATTATTTGTAGGATTCCGGAGTCGCCAAATTATTTTTGACTAAACCAAAAAACTTCCAACTCAATGACTCGAACTCCAAAGCCTTGCGTGAAACCTCTTATCCCCTTACTGCTTATCTTATCATTTAATTTAGGAATAACCCTTGAGCTCGTGATGACTAGTGATGCAGACCGGATCACCTTGAACCGGATTGGTCAGGGGTCCAGCCCTGGACCACCAAAATACCAGATCACCTTCAAAAAACTGGTCCAGTACCAAACCTGACCAATCAAGCGCCAGAATAGTCCAGTGATTTTTCATTTCATAGAGGGTTTCACACTATCACATGCTTTTGTCTTATCTGAAAATGAAATTCTTATCAAGTGCCCTGTTTAAACCCTCACTTTTATCATAATTGTCATAATGTCGATGGACCGCTTCTGGACCGGTCCAGTGACCGCATCACCAGACCAGAACTGGACCACTTTATAAATTCTGGAGCACCCTCTTAAAAGTGGTCTGGTCTGCATCACTAATGATGACATTACCTTGTTGCCCAACATGCCGATCAACCCATCCTTTGCTGTCCCATATGCTTTGGCTGGAACAGTCTCATATCTGAAAAGAATAATATACTTTTTAAAAATATATTATTAATATAAACTGACCCAGAGGCAAATCTGGACTAGAAACAGAAAAAAAAACAGCAGCAAAAATTTTACAAAAATGATCAGATTCACAGTTGGTCCAGTGTTACGATTAAGTTGAGTAAATTAGGAATTTTTGGTCAATTTGGATAAAAAATGAATAATCAAAATGTGTTTCCTGCACATGTGTACTAGAGGTTTTCGAAATGCATAACTGAGTTTTAGAATTTTAAGCTACCCTGGCTAATTATACCGTTGTTAATATTACTT
The DNA here is from genome assembly GCA_026936325.1 of Platynereis dumerilii. NCBI lineage: Eukaryota > Metazoa > Annelida > Polychaeta > Phyllodocida > Nereididae > Platynereis > Platynereis dumerilii. The sequence continues at coordinate 10,277,968 of JAPTHN010000004.1, forward strand.
AAACATAAATAAAAGGATTTATTAATTAAAAACGCTGTGTTTGCAAAACTGTCCTTGCTGCTGAGTCGACCCAAGGAAGAAGAATATAACGAATTCACATTGCATGCAATCCGGGGTTGCATTAGGATGCCTCCATTTAATCTCGAGGGGGAGGCTATGAGTGTTTTTTCTTTCAATAAATAATTTCTTGCTCAGTTTTGGTGAAATAAAATTCTTTTGAGGTAGTTTTGAATAATAATTTTTGGTGGGAGTGTTTTTAACGAGGTGCAGACTTTATGCACTTTAAATAAATAACTACAGCCACCATCACCATGAAATAAACATTGATCAGCATCTTTTTCGAAATTTTAGAGCTGCTATAAAAGAGGCAAGGGAAGAGATCCTGTCTCCCTAAAAATTTTGCAGCATTGGATAAATTTACAACCAGATATTCTGGCAGAAGAAGAAGTCTAATGCCCCATTCACACGGCAGTGGTTATGTGTCGGCGAAGCTGTCTAGGTGCCAGGAAGGCATATTTCGGCGATTCAAGCCATTTTTGGACAATTATATAATCAATTAAAGGTTATACATCGTCGTGGGTGGATCCTAGGACGATGAGGCACTCGTTTTCTACGCCGAATCGCTCGTAATTGGAGCCGTAGCAACCCCCAAAGGGGAGCAGGACTGTGTCGGCGAGTTGTGCAGGAGCTTCGGTGAAGTTCCATTGCTTCCATGTTAAAGTAGCATCGCCCAAGCAGGCTCTAGCATCGCCCAAGCAGGCTCTAGCATCGCCCAAGCACCTCACAAATACTCAATTACGCCCAAGCAAACAGCTGTTGCGGTGAGGCAAATAGCTGTTTCGGCGTTTCATCAGCATGTTTGCGTTGGCGAGTTGTGCTGTTGCGTCGCCGAAGTTGTATTGACTCAATGATAAAGTAGCCTCGCCCAAGCAGTCTCTAGCCTCGCCCAAGCACTCTGTAGCCTCGCCCAAGCAGTCTGTAGCCTCGCCCAAGCACTTTGGGGTCTTTCAGGTCTTTGCATCGTGAGTATTTTCTTCGTAAAGATTCAAAAGGTTCAACTACTTTCAACAATTCGGCGACGATAAATTCGTCTACGGCGCATCTTAAACTTCCTCACCAAAAGTTCCTAGAAATCACGTGACAGGTTGGTGAAATTAATACAAGAAAGCCCTGATACGTCTCCGTGTGAAATAGGCATAAGGTGTGAAAAATGTTGACAGAAAGCACCATTAGGCAAAAGTAATTCAACGGCCCCTCAAAATAAATCATGTGCCATACTCTTGTGAGTTCTTGTTCACTTTAAATGACACAATATATGCAATGCGGGTACTCATTTGAAAGCTCTTGCTGAGAGGAATTCAAATATGATAAAATTATTATGATACAGTCGTTATTGTAAAATTTACGCAATACCGCGAATCGGCGATATCTCATTCTGTTGGTTTTTTTCAGTCTCTTTGTGGTACCCCAAGGCCTATCTCAAACTTTCTGAAACATTGCATGAATTTTCTAATAGTCAAAAGGAACATTTTGTACCATGTTTGGTTGTGATAGGAAAATATGAGGGGCATCTGATGCACCCTAAGGGTCATTCCATGCCAAATCAGCCAGAGCCTCCCATCTGACCGTCTAAGATTTTGTCGAAAAAATTCACACTTGCAAGTTCTTAAATCGATATAATCTATATCACTGGTGGATCCCAAACTTCATGTGCCGATCACTAGTAGTTAAAAAGTTAATTTGACCCCATAGATTGTTATACTCTTCCCGCCAGCTACAGGAAAAACACTATCAATAGAGCCAAGAAAACAAATAAAAAAGTTCTCATAACGTTCCTAGACGTCACAAAAGCATACGACAAAGCGTGGCTCGACGGGATAATGTATGTAATGAGAAATAATGGAGTGGAAGGAAAAAACTGGCAAATTATAAAGAAACTGAATGAAAAACTAACAGCCACGATACAAACATCACACGGACCAACCAGGGAAATCAACATAAAGGACAGCATACGCCAAGGAGGAGTGCTGTCAGTCAACCAGTATGCTCTACTAATGGACGAAATAAGCAAAGCAGTCCTACGAGAAAACATCGGAGTCAAGTTCAACAACCAGGAAGCAGTAGGATGCCTACTGTGGATGGATGACGTAGCGCTGATAGCGAACAATGAACAAGAAATGGACAAAATGCTAAATATAACCAATGAAATCGCAAGAAAATACCACATAAAATTTGGAGCAGAGAAAAGTAAAATCATGACAATGGGAAAAACCGATGTAAACAAAAAATGTATGCTTGGAGAAATGGAGATAGAACGAACAGAAAACTACAAATACCTTGGAGTGATCCTAAACAATAAAAACAACCTAAAGGAGCACATCAAATCGACCAAATCGAAAGTGGAAGCAGCATATCAAACAATGATGACAATATGCGAAGACTCTGATCTGAAAGGGATCCAACTGGAAGCAGCATGGAAAATCATAGAAACTTGCATAGAACCAATAGTGACATATGGAATTGAAGCTCTAAACCCCAACAAGACAGAGTTACGTGAACTGAATAGCATATGGACTAACGTCATCAAAAGACTACTGATGACACCGCAGTCAACACCCAACGAGGCTGTCTACATTGAGACGGGAACCCTTGATTTTGAGGCCATGATGGACAGAAACCGGCTGAGAATGATGAGCAGACTGAGAACAACAGCCAACCACCTACTGACTACAATGATGAACGATGAAACTAAGGGAGGTTGGAGAGAAACGATATCAGAAACAATGGCTAAATACAGCATAACGGAAGAGGACATGGCAAAACCGGAAAAAACAAGAAGAAGAACGATAGCCAAAAAAATCAAGGAACAGTTCAAACTGAGAATAGAAACACAATCCCAAGAAAAATCAAAAGTAAAAGCCCTCCTGGAAAACACGAACTGGGAAACCAAAAAAGGAGAGGATACCTAAATAAACTAACAAGAAAACAGGCCAGCACTATCTTCAAAGCAAGGACAAGAATGCTGGATATGAAAAACAACTATAAGGGCAAATACCGAGATACCAAATGCAGAATGTGCAAGAACCAAGACGAAACAACTGAACATGTACTACAAAACTGCATGACAATCCACCCGGATGACACCAACAAGATACAACTCAAAGACATCTACAAAGACAACTACCTGAAATTAAAAACAATCACCGAAAAATAAAAAATATGATGACTGAAATACATAATACAAATGTGTAGCTCCCTATTCCAGGTTACGAGCGGCCTAGCAACCTAGGTACACACATGAGAGAGAGAGAGAGAGAGAGAGAGAGAGGAGGCAATAGAATCTTTGCAATAAAATGTTGAATTTGATGTTTCAGGCTCCCTCCTATTTTATTTTCAGATTTTGGCCAGCTGTGTCATCACAAGTATTTGAGTAAACTTCCAATATTTAATATGGGTTCGTAGTGTCACCACTGAGGCTTTCACCTCAGAGGTGTCTTCACTCTTTGGAAATGATCCATGTAGGATATCTCCTTCTCGCTCCGAAATCACCATGCGCCTCGAATCTTAGTTACAACTATTTGAAAGTGGTAAATTAAAGGTAGATAACATTACAAGCTTATTATTATGTAAAGTATTATAACAGCTATATTATTGTGTAAATTGTAAAGGTAATTAGAAAAACAACTAAGGGATAAACTCATCCCCATGGTTTCCATAGCAACAGTTACCCTGGTGCCTTTGCGCAGTCGCAGAGCACCCTGACGTTAATCCCAGGGGGTAAGCTTGGTTGCCCAAGCAGAAGGGAGCACGCCTCTGCCCAGGTGGCACGAGGGTCTCTCTCTCCCTGATGGAAGGACGAACGTCAGGTAAGGGGTATCGTTGTGAGAAGTATGATTACAGCTTCCCTTAAGGAATCTATAAGTCATGGTTGATCGAGAAGGTGTCTTACCATAAACTATCTAAATTATTAAGATATTCGTTAAACCGTTGAAATTGTATAGGACATTCAAGAAATTGGTTGATCTATTGTTCATTATATTGGCAACTATGTAACTGTTGATAAATGTATATTAAAGGAAGTCTTGGATCTTATCCGCTATGCCTCTGGTATTTCTTGAGTAGGTGTTTCACGACGACTAGTGTTGGGATGTCTCCCGCAGTGATCCCCGGTAGCAGTCCATCCAACTTATAAAGATGGCAGTAGGTCCACATAGAGAAATATATTTAAGGATATCATACCTCAGTTCATAAAAGTATTGGACCTCAGTTCATAAAATTTTTGGACCATTTCAGACATGGTTCAAGAATGAAAATACCTGAAACAGGGATATTTTTTCTGACCTGGATGACCATGTGGGCAATGAAATACGGTTTTGAAATTTTTTCTGTGGCATTGCTAATTTACCATCCATTAGTGTTGCTAATTTGCTGGATTTTTGTCTATTCCGTCATATCTTTTGAATTTTTTTTCTTAAGGTCAATGGTGCCATTTGCTTCAATGTTAATTCTGCATATGAAAGTAAAGTAACTAACTCCATTAAACATGGTTACAAAACATTTATTGTAATTAAGTTTGTACTTGAAATTAACCATGGCCAATGCTTTAGATCAATCGAAATATATGAATTTAGTGTCATCAAATCAAAATGATTTCAATATACAAATCCTTATACATTGTCATTTTGTTTGTTCCTGGGTTGAAAGTGTATTTTCCTGTTATCTTATGGCAAAACACGATGAATCATGGCCATTATAAGCAACAAACTTCGCTTTTGCATTCATGACGATGAAAAATCGCATTTTAGTGATGAAAATTAGACAAAAACAGGATTTTCCATTATTACTACAAAACCTTCTTGCGTTAGGTCACATAAATGTATTATAACTGAATGGAGAATTGAATTATGAACAATTTGGTGCTAATTTGAAGTCTCTTGGTTGAACGGTTCTCAAGATATGGCATTTTGGGGATTTTGCAAGGAAAATTAGAGAAAATTAGCAAAAGCGCCAACTGTCAAGGGTTGTGAGAGAAAATACATTCTTTATTGGCTCATCAATCATAAAATTTTCTATTAAACACATTACAATAGTGATTTGAAAGTATATTTCCTGTCTTTTTGTGCCTTGCTTTAGCATCTTTGGTGAGGGAATATGCAATTTATTGATCAAATTCAAACTTGCTTGAACAAATTTATATCCCACGGCAGAATCTATGTATAGACCATCAGGACCATGGCTCCAGGGCCCATTCAAGTACAAAGTTGCCTATGCAGGATCCAAATTCAGATTTGTTGACCCTCCTTGCTGGTGTCACTGGGTCTGAATTCGTTTTTGCTGATTTTCCCTAATTTTCCTTGCATGAGATCTTGTATTCCGCAAGAGAAGCCACCATGGGACAGTGGCCCTTGTAGTTGTGTAGCCCTAAGCCCCAGTCAGTCAAAATTTAACCTCGAACAAATCTCTCACTGGAGAAAGAAAATAATGTTAAATTCACCTTCTAATGTTTTCTTGCAGTGCTCAAATGCTAAGTCAGGTGTCCTCACTATGACTTGATACCCAACACCCATATAACAATAGGCCATGCAGCGCGCATGCCTCGCACATCTTAGCAGACACTGCAACAATAGCGGGGCAGATTTGTCATGAATAGGGGAGTAATATTGCATTTATACATAGAAGCATGAAACTTGACACATCGTTTAAAAACATCTTAATGAATAAATTTAGATAAGGAGCCACTTCAGATTTGACCTGGTTGAGCCATGGCTGCCATTTTCCAAAATGGCGGCTAATTCTCTCATTTTCCTGTGTTCTGTGAAGTGTTTACAGTTTGACCATATGAAAACAGTAGTCATTATTTCTTCTAAAGATCTAAAAAAACACTATCAATTGAATTCTGGGTTGAACTAAGGAATTTTAGGGTGCTCAGGGTCCCTTTTGTTATAAGTTATAACTGTTAAAGAACATGCAGTTTTTTCGCGGTTTTCCATAATTCTATGGAATCTCAATTAATAATAATATTTAAATAGTCCACATATTTGAATTCCTTGTAAGAAGAGCTTTCAAATGAATGGTAGCATCACTTGTTTCCGTGAATTATTTGTCAAAATGAACCTCAGACTCGAAATCTTCAAAAAACTTAAAATTATAATTTTTTCCATTTCCACTCCAAATTTACGAAACCCATTAATGCGGGTACTCATTTGAAAGCTCTTTTTGTAAAGAAATATATGTACAACTTATTTTTATATTTATTTAAAATTGGCAAGACCACGCAAAACCGCGAAAATACAGTATTTGAGTTGATAATACTACCAAAATGGATTCTAGATAGCCTGAAAATAGTTGAGGCTACTAAAAATGTTGTAGTAATGTTCTGAATACCCAGAGGAGGAATAACAAACACTATTTGCATGCATTCTATTCATAGGAACTACACAGAAAGCAGCAAAATGGAAGAATTGGCGCCATTTTGGAAAATGGCTGCCAGTAGCCATCTATGCTAAATCAGAGGTGGCTCCCTATCCAATTATATTAAAATTTTGTAGAGATGTTTTTTAAGTGTGCGCCAAGTTTCATGCTTTTATGTATAAATGCACTATTTTTTTACATACCTGCCCCGCTACAAGGAACTTCTTCTCTCTAGTCTTAATAAACCAGCCACATATCTAACAGATTCCATCTGAAGAATGCTTACAGCCTCTTAGTGCTATTTTTTCCACTGGCATGAAGCTATGGTTGAGAAGAGTCATGTGTTTAACGAGCTAATCAGAATCCTTGATTGCGAGTAATTTAATTCCAGTCACATTAAAATATTGCAAAAGGGCTACTAATAAGAATGTATTTCCAGAATCACAAACTTTAAGTTTAGTAGACAATTCTGGTGTTGCTCTATCACGTTTGACATGAACAACTGAGAAACATCAGTCTCAGCTCATCTGAAGGAACAGGACAAAGTTGAAATTTGTTACATAGTAAAGTTCACACAATAGTAGTTACGATACGATATGATACGATACAATACGATATGATAATAATTTATTGTTACTGTTACAAGTACACCAAAATTTGTAGCAATTGACGATATTCAAAAAGAACATAGTGAAATTGAAATAAAGACATGCACAAATTATAAAATTATACAATTATATAATATAATAATATAGTATGATTTTATATAGCGCCCATTCCAGATAAATCTGCTCGCCGGCGCTCACCATACTGAACGGCAAAAATACCAGTCATATATAGACATTGCCGGAGCAGGGTTTGAACCCGCCTCCACTGAGCACAAGGCAGACGTGCTAACAGTTATGCTACGGAGCCATATAAATGTATATATATATATATACAATTTATACATTATTCAGCATCCTAACACTTGTCGGCACAAATGATTTACTAAGCCTTGCCGTTCGTGTGTATTGTGCTAGGAATCTTCTGCCTGATGGTAGTAACTGATGGCAACTATACAATGGATGTTGAGAATCTGATCTTATGGCTTCTGCTTTCTGCCTGCTGAACTTCTCATATAATTCTAACAATGATTTTGCATTTTGTACACCTAACCTTTTAACATACTTGATCACTTTTCACAGTTTGCTTCTTGACACTTGCGTGCAGTTGCACTACCACACTGCTATTCCAAAGGTGATAACTGATTCCGCAACATATCTATAAAAGAGTTCAACAATTTTGCTATCTACATGTAGGTTGTCCAGTTTTCTAACAAAGAACATTCTTGAGTTGTCCTTTTGTAGATGGCACTGACATTTGAAACTTACTAGTAGACATCAAATACAAACACGGAGGTTATATTGAAAAAGTGGTCGCAGTGGCCATATTTATTTGGCAATACATGACGGGACACAAGACAGCAGATTCACACACACACAAAAGACAGAGACATGACACACAGACAGAACACACAAAACATAGATAGCTGCTTTGGGAACAGACCCTACAATGGGTGTCCCTTACTAGAATAACATTGATAGATAATAAACAACAGAATATACATTATTTTAAATATTTGGACAGACGTACAATTGAATTAAAGTAACAGTTATATATACTTGAATAGTTTAGTGGCAGATGCGAGAGCCGACCCTTGGGCCATTTGCCCTTAAAATTAAATTTTTATAAGATTAACCCATTATAGGGAGTGGAAGGGTGGGAAAAATTTTGAAGTGCGACCCTTGAAATGGTCAGCAGTGGTTTTTATAATTATTGGAGTTTATAACAGCTTTTGTAATTCCAAAAGCCCTCGGAGGATGTGGAGGAAACGGACAACACAGGGGCTCAGAACCAGAGGAATTAATAAATTGTGGACAACAACTATAAACAGAAATACAAAAGGGGATATTGAACTGACAGAGGCCTAGGACCAAATCCAAATTAACCAGAAACACAAGAGGGGAGGTGTTGAGATTTTTCGTCTACATTTCCAACCTCCTTTGGTTACTATAACCAAATTCCCATTGAAACTTACTAGTAGACATCAAATACAAACACGGAGGTTATATTGAAAAAGTGGTCGCATTGGCCATATTTATTTGGCAATACATGACAGGACACAAGACTGCAGATTCACACACACACAAAAGACAGAGACATGACACACAGACAGAACACACAAAACATAGATAGCTGCTTTGGGAACAGACCAAGAAACTAAGGAGATCCCAAGAGCAGAACCGTGGAAAAAAGTGACAAAGAACAAAATTCCGAGTTGGCGTGAAGTGAAGCCATCGGACATTGGTGCAGAGACCAGACTACTTATGAACAATCAAGGCGGGAGCCAGCTCGGAGTAACTCTCCGGGTCAGGCCTCATATACTCCATGTAAACCGACGACTTCCAACGGCCAAGCCTCTTAATGGAGGCAGAAGGGAGACAAATATAACAGCCCCTCCCTGATTTGTTTCCATACTTCCGACAAAATTTATCATTAAATCTTCACAGCTCAAAAAGCAAGATTTTCCATGGCCAAAAATTAAAAAAATATTTTAATTGCTCTTTCTGGAACTTGGAGAGTGTGAATCACTGCAATTAACAGTGAAAAAAATTCAAAAACCTTTTTTTAACAGGATGAGACAGTCTGCAACATTTTCGTTTCTAAAAAGTGCAGGCCAAAGAGCCAATGGGAGTCAAGATATCGTCCTAGACCATTGATGTTGGTATGCAAAATGTAGGTATTTTTGAGAGCTTTCCAACCATGGCAACTAGAATGCTGTATGACAAATACTGACAAAGTTATAGAGAACCGCGGATTAACGAAAATGGTCAAAAACGAAAAAAAAACATTGAAACTTTAAGGCCTTTGGGAGACCCCTTCCTCTAGTTGGATTTCCTTAAAATTTCACCTGCATCAGTTTTATACCTACCCTCATCAAATTAGAGGGTATGCGATGTGAAATTCACAAAATAATTTTTTCCCATCTAAAAATGGACCACCCTAAGAAATACAAAAGGGGATATTTAATTGAACTGACAGAGGCCTAGGACCAAATCCAAATTAACCAGAAACACAAGAGGGGAGATGTTGAGATTTTTCGTCTACATTTCCAACCTCCTTTGGTTACTATAACCAAATTCCCATCGTTTCAAAAGTTAACTTACAATTCAATGATGGTATAAATATTTGACTCTGCCACTCTTTCTACAATTTCATGATTTATAATTAGATCTTTATGTAAACATTGTCATCTTCTAAAATCTATGACCCATTCTAAGCACTAAATTTACCTCCAAAACTTTGAATTAAATCAGAATCATTGCACAAAGTTAACAAACCAGTCACATTATAAGCACCTGTTTTGTGGCACTTGTGCAATCCAAACAAGTTTGGGTAAGCTCCAGTCTGGTGAAATGAGAATTGCATGCTGCTGCCACATGGCACAAAAGTTGATTTTCTATGCTACATTGCTGTCCCAAGAAATAGTTCTAATTTCATTGCGCACTCACAAAATTTCTATTCAAGATTGATGTATACCAGAGTCAGACTCGGCAATCACATTCTCTAAGGAAATAGACCAGGGGCGGACTGGCCCCATGGGCCAGAGGGCATTGCCCTGGGGCCCACCACCTCAGGGGGGCCCACCAGCAACCATTTGAAAAATCTAAATGATCAAAGATGACGTAAAGAGGTAAAAATCGAATTGTGGCCATAGAAAAATAAACAATTCTTCAATTTAAACTTGAAAAGCATAATAAACAATTAAGTAAGGGGCCCCTCTCTCAGTTTCGGACATGGCCCACTAGGATTTTGATGAAGGTAATAATAAATTTAGAAGCGGAAAAATAAAAAATTCTTCAATTAAAACTTGAAAAGCATAATAAACAATTAAGTAAGGGGCCCCTCTCTCAGTTTCGGACATGGCCCACTACGATTTTGATGAAGGTAATAATAAATTTAGAAGTAAAATTGAAAATACCGCTATTGCGATAATAGGGGCCCATTAGTGACTTCGCCCAGGGGCCCACTGCGGGGCCAGTCCGCCCCTGAAATAGACAAGGCCATCAGCACACTCAGAAACAGCCCCGGTGTCTTCAAGACAAAATTGTGTGTGTTCCTCTAGTTGAAAGTATGTGGACGCTCGCATGAGCTCGCGAAATAGCACACTAGTCACTAGGTGGCAACACAAGACAGCATATGTTCTGATCTGTGGCAATACAAGAGCAGTCCACTTGTAGACAGGGTAAGCTCATAACAGACTGTTCAGTCACTGTTGTGTCCATACCTCTGTCCTGGCTCAATTTATAAGTACAGATTTTAAATTCTCAGAATATGATTTTTAAAAATTAATTTTGTTTTTGAAGCAAGATAAAACAAGCTCAATACAATCCAAAGCCATAAAAATAAGTTTCAGTGCATTTTCCAAGCTGAAACAAGTGTCTGAAAAGCCCATGCAAATTGAAAACTTACATCAACAGCCCATGTCAATTGGCAGTTTTGTTAATTTTCAAGAGAACTTCCTTGCAATAACCTTCAAAAATGCCATATCTTGAGAACCATTGGACCTAGAGACTTGAAAATAATACCAAAATGTTCTGAAATTCCCTTTTCCTGTTCAAAGTCAATACATTTATATGACTCAAAGTCAATAGTTTTTGAGCTATAAGGGAAAATACTATTTTCTAAATGACCGAAAATAGCAAAATAGCCATTTTCAAAAGCGAAGTTTGGGAAGTAATTGTAGAGCTTCTCCAATCTCCATCTCTTATGGCATAAGCAACTGGGAAATAACAATCTCAACCCAGGAACAAGTCAAAATTGAAATTTTGTTACATAGTGTTATAATTAGGGGAAAATTCACCAAAAAAGCTCCACTTTATTTGTGTCATATTCAAGAGAAATCTTTTAGTATTTATGATTTAGCTTTGAGCTATGCAAGATACAAGGCATGAGCTGTCCAGAAAAAAGTATAGCCATTTTGTTAGTTACATCAAGTGAAGAGAGGGCTTCTTTCTCTCTTAATGCAATCCACTTCAATCATAACCATCCTTGAAAATAATCCTATGATTAAAGTTGATGCAATAAGACCCTCCATACATCTTATATTTTAGGTTATTTCATGGATGTCATATTATGCCAATGACCATGGCTGAACAGTGAAAAAAGGCAGCTTTGCTGAAGTGGTTTCAGGCCACAATTTGCCTGAATCATGACAAACCTATGTAATCCAAATAATTCATGAATACATTTTTGTTGATCAAATGAATTGTCCATGCTTCATTCGAACAATTGCCATGCACAACATGTTTTGTTTGCTTATATAGTGTTTATTATATATTTATTTGCAGAAATTACATGGAAATAAATGACACCAATGGCATTCAGAAAAAAAATTTAAAAGATATGAAGGCATTTAGACACATCCAGCAAAAAATACTAACACAAGTGGATGATAAGCTTACAAGGCCACAGAAAAAAAATTAAAAAACATAGTTCGTTGCCCACATGTTCATCCAGGTCTTATAATACCCACTATTTTCAGGTATTTTCATTCTGGAGCCATGTTTGAAATGGTCCAAAACTTTTATGAACTGAGGTATACAATTGAAAACCTGATGATCTCCATATGGGGATTATGACAGTAAGTAATAAGGTGGTTGGTATGGTATGGTTATTTTTGTCCTTAGGGAAGCACATTAGATGACATAGTATCTGGTTTGTTTTCAAATTAAGGGACCGTTCAGAATTTATGACTGGGGGGGGGGTTTCTTTGTTAAAATTTCTTACCCCGCCCCCTTTTGGAAATGTTGTCAAAAAGTAATATCCCCCCGTTGAAACACGTGTGTACCCCCTCGGCCAAAACTCCCACCCCCCCAGTCATAAATTCTGAACGGTCCCTAAATACAAACCTGTGATCAAAAGTTAATAATAATGATCTCGTTGTAACACATTATAAGCTCCCAATCTATATGATTCCAACCAACAACACAATTTTATATTGAACTGCTGTATGGAGAGCATAATCAAGAGCTGACCCAAACAATCAAACATTCAACAAACACACTCTTTAAATCAGACTCCTTGGCTTGGTCAACAACACCAAAAGGTATTCAAACACAGCTCCTATTGCTTTCGATGAAAAGAACAAGCACAACGACCTGTATATAATACTAGAAAAGCCCATCAGGGCACATGCACTGTTATATAGGTCTATATACATGATATATATTCATGAAAACTCAGGGGGCAGAACCAAAAAATATTGAAAATGATTCAGTTCAAAAACATTGATGCATAAAGGGAAAGCAAATAATTGTAATTGCTGAAAGAACTATACAATTTTAATCCAAGAAGGCAAAAACAGATCTATACACTCTTATGCTGTCACACAGCTTCTGTTAATTTCTTTTCCGACACAACAGCTCCCTCTGGTGTTAATTCATTAAAAGAAACAGAAAAAAAACCTGAATACATTAGTATAAATAGAATAAGTCAGTGTATTACAAGTAATTCCTACACATATTGGGAGACAAAATTGCAACTAAAATAGGTTTTTTTTAGCCAAAAACACTATTATTATTTTTTCCACCTGGGGGCCACGACGCTACTGCAGTGATCACATGACCATGACGTCATCACCCATAACAGAGCGTCTCCATGACGCTCGCTGTAGGCAGGACTGCTGGATGATTGAAACTGATGGAAAAGTGTGGAAACAACAAATTTAGGGTCCCTTGAACCACCAAAAGTAGCTCTGTCTGCCCTTCGTGACAATGTAAGTACCCTGTGCGAATTTGGCGGTGGTGGGCCACCCAGATTCCTCAATCCTAAAGGTCTAGAAATAGGTCAAGATTATGAATTATATTAAAGATATTATGTAAGTAACTCACGTAAAGTTGACAGCAACAGAAAGTGAATTCAAGATGTCAAATACCAATCCATGGTACTCTGCTGTGTTGTTTTCAGTCACTGTTCTGTAATTGTAGTACAGGTAATCCTGAAAAATAAACTTCACTAATAAAATTTAGTGTTTTAATTTTCCATCATAGAGTTTGGCTAAATTAATTTATACACAATAATCGTTAAACAGCCACATGTTACACTCAAATCCCATATTTATAATACAGACATATCATGGTTGAGTTTTTTAGGGTAAGGAGGGGGAAATCCGTCCCCTTTTTATTCCTGGGGCAATTCTGAGCCCTTCATGGTTTAATTTTACTTGCCTTTAAGAATATAGGCTAATGCCTAGTTCTCACGGCACGTTATGGAGAACTTTTTTAGCGCTGAGGGATATCTTGCGATGAATTCTAGGAAAAAATGACCATCCTGGCGACATACAATGTTTATAAAACGATTATATAATTGATTAAAAGCATATCACGGCGGGATAAGATCGTAAATCAGCGGGATAAGATCGTAAATCGGCAGAGACAAGATCATATCCCTGTGGGAAAGATCTAAATGCCTGGGGGGCAAGATCTAAATGCCTGTGGAACGTCAAAAATCATCGGCCGGATGTCAAAAGACCGTCGACGGAATGTCAAAAACTGCCGGCGAGGTTGCAAATGTCCCGCAGGGGAAGTAAAAATATCCCGCAGGGGCAGGAGAGGTCCCCGCAGGAGCAGGAGAGGTCCCCTCAGGGGCAGGGGATGTCCTAATATCCCGCCGGAGATGTTTTTGAGACGTTCTCACTGAAAAATTCCCGCCAGACATCCAAAAATCAAGAAAATTTTGGGCTCTGTTCCGCCGTCATGGAAAAAAATTTTCAAAGTGTTGAATCTTTTTTGACATCCACAGCGCAGTTTTTCCATTTCTAGGAACCCCTGAGGGAAACAAAAACTACCCCCGAGGGATGTGAAAAGTCGACAGTGGATCACCCAAATTCATCCAAATTACCAGGAAATACCATCCCGCCAGCCTAAAGTGGTCCGTAACGTGCTGTGTGAATGGGGCATAACTTGAGGACTAATCTATATTTGCACAAAAGAAAGACCAAGGATTGCTGGTTTGTTTGTTGGAACAATCTAACAATGCAACACTAATATAAATGAAGGCCAGTGTCCCACGATTATTATCTTTTATTCTACTACTATTTATATATCTTTTATTGAAATTTGTTAAGTACGTTGCTACACACTGTGCCTTGAAAGAATTTCAAAACTTTTAGGCTCCTCATCAGTGGCAACTTAATTCCTTCGAGGAGTCCCATTGCTCATATTTTTTGTAGGAAATCCGTTTATTTTATATATGTGTGTATTTTTTTCCTTTCTTATGAGCAAGAATAAAATGAGTCTGAGTACAACTGTATGACTGTATGAGTCATCTGTGTGTATGTTTGCTACAGTTTTTAATCTTCTTGCTGCTATTCAATAATCTTTTGGGGTCGGATTTGCCCCGGGGTCAGATTTCCTCCACCTTACCCTGCAGTGGAAATATCAAGTAGATATACATATATGACTGAATGATCGATATATATCGATGGTGAAAGTGCAAAACCTCGTAAGTCAAACAAATCTGTTTTTCAGAAATTGGAAAAAACTATCAGCGATAATTTTTTATGGTAATGTTCATTTCTATGCGAGTTAGGCTCTACGTGATTTATAGAAAGTGAGACCCTGTTTTAGCATAAGTTTTTGTCGTAGGTCATTGACCCCTGCATTGATGCTACCAACAGATATGAATGAAAATGTCGAGTTACAAGGTTTTGCACTTTCACTTTTTGCAAGTTAGTGAAAGTGCAAAACCTTGTAACTCGATCATTTATCACATTTCTAAGCAACTTGCAGCATTGAATGTACTTCCAATCTATAGCTATACAGTCAAAATTATGTGTTGACCATAATAAATAACAACTGCTAATTTTAATTAGTGGCTACAATAGCAAGAATGAGGAAAATAGCAATTTTTCAAATTTTCATGCACAATTTTTTTCAATAGCCTACATCACTGAAACAAATATAGGGAGGTATAGATTTCTTAATAGGGAAATTTCCTGAGAGCCATAAAAAAAGTGCCGCAATCATTGTTTTAAAAAAAAAGTTGAAATATCCGAAAATATGAGCATCTAAGTTCTGATTTGAGTTACGAGGTTTTGCACTTTGAATTTTTGGAACAAATCGATATACAAGGTTTGGTGAGATCATTTTGTTACCAGTGTGTTACAGCTTCAAAAAACAGCAAACTGGCAAGGTGACCAATTGACAACATGTATTGGATATTGAAATAGTCATTCCACCCAAAATCTAAAAATGGCAAAATTTTGACATACGAGGTTTTGCAATTTCACCATCGATATGCTGCTGCAAAGAGCCTTTTTTTTATCTCACCCTTCAGCATAGGTATAGAAACCAGATGGGTAGCTGCCTCCCAAAAGAATGTGGCAAACTTTTGAATTGACAGTGAATTTGGGAAAAGATTTAAAAAATTGAGCAGGAAGCCCTGTTGAGCCAATTATGTACTGCCCCCCTAAACAGATGACCTCTTCTATGCCTAGGGCCTCAGACACATATTCTCTTTGAGGAAGGGGACAGAGAGCGTTTTAACTTTTGCAAGATTCATAAAAAATTTCAATTTTAAGAATCACAATTACAACTTTCATCTCAAAATGTATACCACTTCTAGAATATTCCAGTCAGGCTTGGTCACCAATATTGCAATGCATTAACGACAAAGTAGAATGGCTGCAAAGGTATTTCACCCGACGTGTGTTTTGCGCCCAACGTATATGTGCTAGTTATATCCCGCGTTTGAGGGAATATGTGATATATACCGAGGCGTATACCCAAACACAATAAAACATAAACAAAGAGATCTAAAAAATGAAATAAAATAAGAAGGATTTGACTGAAATAGAAAACAGCTACAAACAATTTGCCAAGTGGGATTAATTAAATAACATGAAAGTCAGTTGAAGAAAAAAATCTAAAAGGCAACAGGTTGACATATAAAATGAAATTCTCAATTATTCTGAGAATTTTCTGGGATATACAACTCCAATGCATGTGAAAGGTATTGTAAATTATCAATCAAATTTATACGAAAAAGCTAAAGAGATTTCCCATACATATTTCTTAGAATCTGATTATAGAAGCAATTGTGATTTCAATACTCAGCATAGGCAATTATTAGGCATATAAGCATCCCAATTACCCACTTCCATACATATATATGCTCAGATAATATAATAAAGTAATAAGTAGCTAGTAGCAAAACTATAAGAAAAAATATAAATGTAAATTTCTTTGATCTTCCCTAATGTCTTTGCTTCGTCCGTTTTTCCTTCTTTCATTTACTTTCTTCCATGATTGTTCTTTATTTTTGTCTTAGTTTCTGTCTTCCTTTCTTTCTGTCTTCCCTTTTTCCTGCCTTCCTTGTTTCCTGGCCTCCTTTGTAGCTTTCTCACTGTCTTTCTGTCTTCATTTCTTCCTGCATTAATTTCTGTCACTCTTAATTCCTTATTGTCTTACACCATGAATACACATGGTCTTTCAGTGCAGGACATTTGGCTAACTGTTCTGTATTGAGTTACTGCAAAATTAATATTTATAGTCCATCCAAAAACAACAAAAATTGGTGGGAGGCCGGATAGGAGTCTATTCATGCAATATTAATTTTAAGCGAGATAGAAAGCATACATACCACCAGTCTTTATCGACTGGTTTTTCGTCGTTCTTTAAAAAGTATGTTGTCACAACAATGTCATGTTACATTTAGATGCGTCCACTGTGGTATAACAGACTTGACCCAGCAATTAGTGGGCCACTTGCCGTATGACTGTAACTTCAAGTAATATTCCATATTTTCGCCTTTTTACACTATTTTGGAGAAATCAAAAGAACGCTGAGGTTGTGTAGAAAGAGTCCATACACTCTAAAAAATGTCAGGACGAAATTGGTTTTTTAGATTCACAATGGTTTTTTGAAAAACCCAATTTCAACGCAAAACCAACATGGATTTTTAAAATGGTAAAAATCCAGAAAATCACTCAGAGTTGCACCCTTACATCCACTATTTCCTTACTAAAGTTTATGATGCAGCCTCAAAGAACAACATAGGTGTTTTTCATTAAGGAATCATCATAGATCCTACACTCTAAAAAATTTCAGACAAAATTGGTTTTTTAGATTCAAAATGGTTTTTTGAAAAACCAAATTTCAATGCAAAAAACCAACATGGATTTTTTTTAATTTTTTTTTTTTTGCATTGAAATTTGGTTTTACAAAAAACCATTTTGAATCTAAAAAACCAATTTTGTCCCCACATTTTTTAGAGTGTTGGTATGAACGTCGGATCGGCTGAGTTGAAATGTGACAATAAATATATCTGTATCTGTATCTGTATCTGTATCTGTATATCAAATATACAAAATATTCTGGCAGCTGATAAAAACAAAATATTCTGGCAGCTGATCAAATAGAAAAAAAGTAAAACTTAGACTCTTCCATAGTCGTGCTGAAAATATCTTTTTGTACAATTAAATTGTGAGCTATGGACAACAATGAAAAAAGCATAAAATTACATTGACGTTTTTAAAGGAAGATGCTTAGGAAGATTCTAGTCATTACATACCAGGAATCCAGGACAGTCCTCCAGGATAGAATCTCAAATGAAGAACTATATAACAGAACAAAACTAAGTCCGTTAAGTTGAAAAGTGAAATAAAGAAGATTGCAGTAGTATGGACATTTGCTGAGACTGCCGGAGGAAACACCAGCAAAGGGATTAAGGGAAGCGAGAAAATATGTACGGAAACCGAAGGGAGGAGAGAAATTGACATGGCTAAAAGTAGTGGCAGAGATCTTGATTTAAGCTAAGAATAAATGTTACAGTTGTAAATGGTAATGATAGAAATAATTATACATAATGAATGTCATGATGAGAAACAGCTAGCTGAAAACAAGTCTTTGGCAGGTTGTGATAGGCCACGCTATGTCCCAGGACGGCAGGGTGTAACAGAAGAAGTATACAGGGTGAACAAAAAAAAAGTAGACACTTCTGTAAATGAACTTTAGCAATACATACTGCAGCTGAAACGTACACAATCTTTATGAAATTACACACAGAGATGAACCTACATATTGACATAACACTGCTGAAGTTATTTTGTCCTAGTAGCAAATCTGATCTCACAGTGACCCTTAATATAACCTATATCCCTGAGATTGATTTCCTTTGAAGTTTTTCCCGGTTTCTTGCATACAATTTTTTTTACAAGTCAGCTAACAGGTTTTAAAAATGTCTCAAAGGTGATGCCATCTCTATTTGCCATTGTGATTTAGTAATATTGCCGGTAGTCAAGGCATGGTGGGAACAGATTACGTCTGATCGAAATTTACCAAAATTTTTATCGACCAATTTTGAGATTCTGTACATGGGTTTAAACTGGCCGGAATGTATATTTGTGTTCAGAACATAGTTTGTGCACCTCTAGCTGTGATTTGATGTATTATTCATACAGGTTTACTATATATTTTATCAGCTCCATTATATATAATGAAATATATGGCAGTCCGCCAATCACCAGTTTAGTAATTGCCTAAATTCCATTACTACATTGTACATGGCCCTGAAACAACGTTTTTTGGTTTTTGTAGTATCTCAACAACATTTTCTGTCAATATCGTGACAATGCTTGGATTAAAGCATCCTCAGGGATTATGTACACAAGGAGAGATTGGTGGCACACAATGACCATACAAGTCCTCACATCTCCATTTCATGTGCTACAATTTCAGAGTAAGACATGAAGCAATTCATTCTTAAGGAACAAGGCATATGTTAGGCCTCCATACTTTATTATAAGACACTTTTTGGCTTTACTTTTCAAATATTTCCTGCTAATAAGAAATAATCTCTCCTAGACCTGGCATATTATGCCCTGCGTGACCATTTGACATTATTCTGAGGGGTTCTGATGTTTGCATGATCACATTTTCCTGTGTCAAGCTTCTTTACATACCAGTCAACAAATTTCAATCAGTTTTGTATTTCTCAGACCACTCATATTGACATTTTCAACAGCTTTATTCAAGCATCCACTTCTACCCGGCACAGCAAAAATCATGGACAACTTACACTTTGTTATAGTGGAAAGGCTATGCAAGTATGTCTGTCATTTTTGCGCTTCAAATGCAGTGTGTTGATGATTACCAACAAAATGAGCCATAAATCAAAGCTCTGTGGCAAAAATTGATTACTTTATGACCACTTAAAGAAGTGTCTACTTTTTTTTGGTTCACCCAGTACTTCCTGGCTCAAACAGCTTAACGGGATCATGATTTTGTCAAGATTAGATGTTTTGTATCAATCGTAACAGTAAAGCAAGTTGCACTCTTCTCAGAAGTATGATGTTTTCAAATTAGATGTTGCTGTACCTAAAGTAGGGGAGACCGGGGCTAGTTGTCACAGGGGCAGGTTGTCACACTGTGTAGAACTTAAATATGCTACTATTTCTATTTAAGGCATGCAGGAACACTGCCAATCTATATGAATGTTAAAAGGGGAGTGACTTAAACCTATCTGATCAATATATATCTATATCATTTGAAATCTTGACATCTTATGGGACATTCTTTTTTATTCAGCACTCGGGGCAGGTTGTCACACTTTCGGGGCAGGTTGTCACACTCTCGGGGCAGGTTGTCACACTTTTGGTTAAAAGCTCGGACACAGGAAGTGGGACTCCGTAAGGCAGATTTTGACTAAAATAAGTTATTTTGGACATATGAGGAATCCTCTGCTTGTCCAGTGCAGACCTCAACAAACTCGCTACTCTGTACAAGGGTGCTACAAATGAAAGCTTACCAAGCAGCAGAAAAGCGTTCTGATCAGGAGGAGGAAAATCACAATTTTTTAATGAAAATTTCTTCATAAATTTGAAATCGATTTACTATGACACTATGCCATATCTGCATACATCTTTAGTCATAAATAGCATGTATAAATTACCAATTTATATTTGTGATAGTTTTTTTGGTTTAAAAGACTGGTCCTAATGGGTAACAACCAGCTCCAAAAAGTGTGACAACCTGCCCCGTCTTTTTGTGACAACCTGCCCCGACTGATGAAAATGCAAGAAACGGGCAACCAAGGCTGTTCTTATCATATTTTGCACTATTTCTTCCTATCATTATTTAAAGATTTGTTTACATGGTATGTGTATAAACTTTAACTTTTTTAACAACTATTTGTTAATGAGTAGGATGACATGCAAGTTGCGGGTAAAAATTTACTTTTTGTGTCCGGAAATTTTTAATAGACCGTGTGCCTACCCAAACTCACTTCCAGGGGTCAAGATATTTCAAAAACACTCCAGTGGGTTCTAAAAGCAGTATACAATGATTGGTTGAGTTGTGTAACTCCATAGTTCAATGCAATAAAAAGTGTGACAACCTGCCCCTGTGACAACCAGCCCCGGTCTCCCCTAATTTTTTTTGAAAATTTGTTCAGCTGATTCAAACAGAAAGTTCTCCTAAAAAATTTGTCATAACTAGTGATGATCATACAAATTTGTTATTACTACGGAAGTCTTTTTACCTACCGGTGGTACAGCAACACGTAAATGCATTCCTAAAGACGTGATGACAATAAAATCATACGTTTGTAGCCTGATGTAGCAGATTCCCTTGAGAATGTTTTTCACACTGTGCGTTTAGTGTTGCCTTACGTATTTAGTTATACCATACCTATGAGCCATCAACCAATCAGAAGCCTGTATTCGGCTGGTATATATGACATATTCTTTGCTGTTCACTTGTATGCCCATGGGAGTATATAAGCCTAATTGTTTTTAAAACAAAGCTTATAACACAAAGGACAAAGAACAAAGCTGTACAAAACAGTGTTCACTAGTTCGGCACTATTTATCCCAATTGAATTGGAATATTCTATCTACATGTATGCGCCTTCCTCAATGTATCATTCATGGATGAATATTCACATCAATTTTTTAACAGAATTTACAGCAATGGAATTATTAATCTTACGTAATCCAATGAAGTTATGATGGAAATGTTTGTATTATAATTGGGCTATGAAGTTGGTAATATAAGTTCATCCAATGAAGTTATACTGGAAACTTATGTATATTTGTGCTGAGAGCGCTTCAAGTCTCTATCCTGAATCTGTATCGGAATCTGTATCGGAATCTGTATCTGTATCTGTATCTGTATCTGTATCTGCATCTGTATCTGTATCTGTGTCTGTATCTGTATGAGCTTCAAAGTATTCCAATTGATAAAATCTGCATCAAGCAATGATGAGATTAGAAATACGCGATATGCGAATACTGAGTGCGTTTTTATATAACGAACATCATTTAAACATTGTCAAAAAATAAATTGGCACTGGCATAAATATTTATGACTAAGTGCTGTTGTTAGGCTGTATTGATTTGTGTTAATCATTCTTGAAGCTGGTGGAACACTCTGTAGTCCAGGTTACGCAGTGGCAGGTATACACCGATTGCCAAGTTATTAGGCAGAAATGGTTTTTTGCCCTATCTCCAAAAGTATTTCAAATTTTTTTATTCCCATTCACCCACAAGAGTGGGTTAGGGTAGAATGTTATTCTGTGAGAATTTTGTCCCATTCCATTTACGCAGTCAGAAGTTACGGCATTTATTAGAGTTTTTGGGTGTGCAAAGTTTTTAGGTATAGGGGCATACTGCATTCAAATCCAGACAAACAATTTGAAATCAAGGATGATTATGGTCTGAATATATTTCTAATATTAATTTTCATAAAATTATTCCATATTCAGAAGCTTCCATCGCTTCAGTTTGAGGCAATCCATTGGATTTAGCTGGAATTCCCCAAACAAAGCCTCTCCTGAATTGGAAATCATCTTTGCAAAAACACTCCTCTGAATCTTATCTGTGCCTTTGATTTTGTCCTGTGACGATTTCAGCCAATTCTGGCCTTTGTACTTGAATACAAAGCAACTCAAAAACTTGTCAAATGTCTCATTCTGAACTCCCATTGGGATAACATTGCAAATAGGATCAGGGCCGGATTATCCATAGGGCACAATGGGCACTGTGCCCAGGGCCTCACATGGTAAGGGGGGCCTCAAAAAATTGTGAAAAAGAGGATCAAAGGTCACGAAAAAGAAGCATTTCCTCGCTTTTCCAAGACATACAACATCCAATACTAAAAGCTCTCATGATCCACAGGGGCCTCTGAGGTCCCCCTCATACTTAGATGGTCTTTCATTCAAACACCAACAAACTGATAAGTTTTGCCAGCATAACATATTATGTAATCCTTCCTTGGCTGAATCAGTGAGAATTGACATTTTGAGTGTCCTGTGTATCAGGCCAGCGGCCCAGCGTAAGTAACCAATAAACTAACAATCTAACACAAGTATTTAGTAGGGGCCTTTGAGGGGGTTGCATAATAATCATAGATAATGAGGGTGTGTTACCATTAATCATAAGAATACGTTTTAACTGCATTGTTTCTCAAATTATAGTGCTTTTAAGCAAAAAAAAGAAAGCAGCCTCTGATTTCCATTTTGGACCATTTGAGCCAAAACTGTTGTTGAACTACAGTGGAGTTAAAGCCATGATTATCAAGAACATATATCAAATTTACATGAAGGTTCTCAGACTCGGTGTATCTTTATCATTTCCAGTTTTAAGCGGCTCATGCTTAAGATTCAAATTTGGCTAAGTTTGAGACTCTGAGAAGAGGGGTGAAGAATGTCTTTATATTAGTTACATTAAATATCATCATCAGCAATAATAGAATATAGTGTGCAAAAAAAAGTCATGACATTAACGGAGTTTAAATTGAGGAGATTTCTGCAAAATTATACATGTATATTCCATTTTCTTTGATAAAACACAAGCCTTGTCATTTTCACATCGTTTGTACATTTTTTTCTGAAATTGAAATTTTGAGTTTGTACGGAAAATTTTTGGTAAATTTTCACTTCATGTTTACACTCGATTACACAGATGGGGGCCTCAGTTCCTCATTGTGCCCAGGGCCTCCAAGACCCTAGATCCGGCCCTGAATAGGATGAGATAAATCATAATTTTTTTGCTTTGCTGTTGACTTGGGTGAAGAGCTACAATCTGGCTGGAACTCCTGCAGCACGAAGTTAATAGCATAAAGTAACCTACCAAACAATTTAGTTGGTGATATGACTTATAATTTGTCAAAGAGAGGCTCTGTTTGTTATAATTCAGTAAATTCAATGGTATTCAAATGACACAGAGTAAAATGCACCGCTTCCAACTGAAGGCATGAAATCTTCCGAATATGGCATAACTTTATGGAAATTAAAATTAGGAATACAATATGTATATCAAGGTCATTTTCAATTGAGATTTCAAAGTGTTTGTGTATGTTACAATGCAACATTCAAATGTACCTAATAACTTGGCTCACCTGAAACCTTTAATATATGCCATAACTTCAAATTAAACTCAGAAAAATTGTGCCAATACTTCAGGTTGATAGTCACTTAGAGTTGATCTTATAATCACGACAACGGGCACCAGACGTTTGTTATGTCAATTATTGAAGACAACCTGAAGGGGAAATTCAGAAAGTCATCATGTCCATGTCAACTACCTCATGTGAACTAGATTCCATGTCCACCCAGTTGCTCAAAAAGGTGATTTCTGCTGTTCTCCCAGTCATCACTAAAATTGTCAACTCCTCACTTGAAACTGGTCTTTTCGTTGAACAATGGAAGTCTGCTGTCATTCGACCTACACTCAAGAAGCCTGGCCTGGACCTCATACTCTCCAACTATCGTCCGGTCAGCAACCTGCCTTTTCTGTCGAAGGTACTTGAGAAGGTGGCCCTGCAGCAGTTTATGGAACACTGTAACAGCAACAGCCTGATACCAGACTATCAATCAGCTTATCGAAAACACTTCAGCTGTGAAACTGCACTAGCCAAGATAATCGATGACATCTTGTGGGCTATGGAGCGACAGCACGTGACAGCACTGATGGCCTTAGACCTAAGTGCTGCATTTGATACAGTGGACCACCGTATCCTGTTAGATGATCTCCAGTATCATTATGGTTTCAATGATAATGCTCTGATGTGGCTCGATTCCTACTTACGACCTAGGACGTGCAAGGTTAACATCGAAGCGTCTTACTCCACAGAGAGAGACCTCACCTTCTCTGTCCCACAGGGATCCTGCATGGGTCCTGTATTATATCTTGCTTATGCCGGGACCTTGCAGGAGGTTATACCAACAGGAGTTGCACTGCATGGTTATGCAGATGATCATGCAGTAAAGTTATCTTTCCCCGCACAAGATAGCAATGATGAGATTGAGACTGTCAAAATGTTGGAGCAGTGTGCCGTTCATATCAAAAGCTGGATGGATGAGAATCGCTTGAAGATGAATGCTTCCAAGACAGAGTTCATCATGTTCGGCTCCAAGAGACAATTAATGAAGTGCAATACCAACAGCATTGAAGTTAGCAGCGATACAGTCCATCGATCAAACACCATCAAATACCTTGGAGTATCAATAGATGAAGAACTAAATTTCAAAGATCACATCAAAATTAAATGTAAGTCAGCGATGTGGAACATCCAACAAGTCCAGCACTTTCTATCGGTCTTGACCAAAGAGGCATGTGAGACGCTGGTTCTGGGCCTGGTTATTTCACAGTTGGATTATGCCAATGTTGTCTTCGCTGGACTCCCAGAATGTGACATCCGAAAGCTCCAGCGTGTTCAAAATATAGCTGCTAAACTGGTTCTCAATGATGGCGACTCCACTGGCTCCCAATCAGACTACGAGTGCAACATAAGGTGCTAACACTTATATATAAGTGTTTTAAGGATCAAGCACCTAAATATCTTCAAGACCTTATCAATGGCCCAGTTACAAGGAGAGATGGTCTGCGCTCCAGTGACAACGTTTTGCCATTGCGAGTACCCTTCACTAAAAGAAAGACTTTTGCTTCGAGGTCCTTTAGTGTTATCGGACCTCAGTGGTGGAATGCACTCCCAAATAACATCAAACTGGCAGAAAATGAGGACATTTTTAAAAAACTTTTAAAGACACATTTATACACTCAGTTTTAACTTTACCTGCTATTTCGTGATATATATATATATACATATTTATACATTTTGTAAATCTTATTTGTACTTTCGATTTTACTTAGATTTTATATTATTGTATCTGTGAAGCGCATCTGACGATTTGTTTCTTCAAAGACAGCGCTATATCAAATAAACTATTTACTATTTACTTACTTCTGACTGAATGAACAAAAATTGACAAAATTTGTTCAGAATGATCTTCTACCCTAACCCACTCTTGTGGGTGAATAAAAAAATATATATATTCCAAATACTTTCGGAGATATGGCAAAAATCATTGCTGCCTACTAACTTGGCACTCGGTGTAGAACGGGCAATCGTGGGCAACAGCGTGCACATACATGGATTATACTGATGAATGGTATTTAATAATTTTGGCAATTTATTTAAAATGATTATTGATGCTACATTATATTTTTGTCACAGTAATTAGATTTGCCCTCTTCTGCCTAACAGCCCCGCCGCTAGTGTTACCTTCTGATACCCTTCCCAGCAAACACTAAACATTGAAATAACCATTAAAAAAACGTTGGTTTTCATTTCTGAACGTTTTCATAACATTGATTCAATGTTTTTAAAATGTGAACTTGTGAAGTGCTTGTTGGGTTGTAACAGCCACTTATAAAGTGTATTTACTAACACATAACTACATACAGGTGGGGAGGGGACAGACAGGAAGGGCAATCATCCATCCCAAAATTTGGTGAACCCTGAGAAGTTGGGTAAGGAGCATTTATCCATTTATCATTAGTATATCCAAAGTTGCCTTCCCTTACCAGGCTTAACTTCATCTGGAGACAAAACAGGTCACTTTGTTGATCAGAAATCAGTGAAGTTTAAAATATGGTTATATATGTTAGAATTTTGGATTGGCTGAGATGAAGAGTGGCCTATTTCTATCAAGATGAAACTTTCAGGTGCAGTAAGAGCATGAAAGGAGGCAAAATATTCTGGCAGAGGATCAAATAAAAAATATTCTGGCAGATGATCAAATACAAAATATTCTGAAAGATGATCAAATACAAAATATTCTGGCAGATGATCAAATACAAAATATTCTGGCAGATGATCAAATACAAAATATTCTGGCAGATGATCAAATGCAAAATAATCTGGCAGATGATCAAATACAAAATATTCTGGCAGGTGGTCAAATACAAAATATTCTGGCAGATGATCAAATACAAAATATTCTGGCAGGCGATCAAATGCAAAATATTCTGGCAGATGATCAAATACAAAATATTCTGGCAGGTGGACAAATACAAAATATTCTGAAAGATGATCAAATACAAAATATTCTGGCAGGCGATCAAATGCAAAATATTCTGGCAGGCGAGCAAAGACAAAATATTCTGGCAGGTGATCAAATACAAAATATGCTGGCAGGTGATCAAATACAAAATATTCTGGCAGGTGATCAAATACAAAATATTATGGCAGCTGACCAAATACAAAATATTTTGGCAGATGATCAAATACAAAAGAGGTAAAACTTAGACTCTTCCATAGTCATGTTGAAAGTATCTTTTTGAACAATTAAATTGTGAGCTGTGGACAACAACGAAAAAGGTAGAAAATGACATTGATGTTTTTCAAAGGAAGATGCTTAGAAAGATTTTAGACATTACACACCAGGATCATAAGCATATCCAGCAGGGGGGGGCAAATCTCGCCCCCCTGAACAGATTTTGGGGAAAATTTGCAGATAAAATTATATTGCCCAAGATAGGAAAAAAGTAGGGGGCAAATGGTTGGAAAAATTGGGAAATGATAAACAAAATGGGAAAATGGTATGCAAAATGGGGAAATTTGAGCCAGAAATTGGGTAAAAATGGTAAAAAAGAATGGGCAAGTCAATAAAAAAAGAAATTAAAAGAAAACTGGATTGGTAGGAAGAGTTTTATCAGATTTCCCCAATTTTTTCTTCACAATTTCCGCATTTTTCTGGCCCCAAACGACAGGCATTCCAAAAATATACCACAAACATTTCCAAATGGAAATCTTGGTAGGATGCATTGACCAAAATTCATGCTGATTTTCTATTCTTAGTTTCTGTCTTGTGCTAGGCCTGAGGTATTTGAATTTATTAAAAATCAAAATATGACTGTATTGAGCCAAATTTCCCTGATTTTGGTTTTCTGACTAAATCTTCATAAAATTTCATTTTATTCCCTTAAATTTAACGTAAGTGTATGACTGTGTGTGATTCTGAATAAATTAATCAATCAAAATTTTCCAATTTAAAAAAGATTACGAGGGATCTTTTACTTGTTCACTAAAGTAAAAGATCCCTCACATGGGGCAAATGTGTAACATGTTGAGGACTCCCGCTCTCTCTCTCCCATCTCATCAATCAACTAAACCCTTGTGAGCACCCAGAACTGGGCTTAGAGGGCTGCACTATAGCACTTACCATATCTATCTATCTATCTATCTTTCTATCTATCTATCTATCTATCTATCATATGCCCATGGGAATATATATATATAGAATTTTATTGCCTTTAAGCCTTATTATTTAAAAAAGCAAAAAACACAAGGAACAATACTGTACCAAACAGTGAATTGCCAACAAAAATTAAACAGAAAAAACAAAAGTATTATAAAACCTAATGCCTATGACAAATCCATACATCCATTAGGTCTTCTTTTTGTGAATAAATTATATAACCCTCGGCTAATGCACCAGACAATATCACATGTCCTTTCAAACGCAGGATTTAACTAGCACAAAAATAGAAAACGTTCACTATTTCGGCACTGATTACCCTAATCAAAATTCTAATATTCTATCTGCATGTACGGATAGTATGCGCATTCCTCATTTCCTGTGACACATATGATATTCATATTAATGTGCCCCGGGGCGCATTCGGACGTAATAGAAAAAAAACATTTTCACACACTGTATGCACCAGATATTAAATATATAAAAAGTGTGTAAGACTATATACAGTGCAACAACACCTTGTAGTGCCAATTGTTAATGACATCAAATCATTTGAACCACTCAACATAAACTATCCTGGGTGCGGTCATCAATTTTAGTAACACACAGTGACAGTGCTTTGCTTTAAATTTGTTTCCAAAGGTAATCCACTATGCCTCAATTCAATTTGGCCTGTACACCTATTGTGTGCTGTCCCAGGTCATTCAATCAACTTGGACACTTACATTCTGCCATATAAAGTGTGTACGAATGTGCTCCTTGATCAGAGTCCCAATGAGCCCATGACTTTTACACCAAAATGCTAATTTCTCAGGTACCATCTGGCGTTCTTATTGGGATAGCTACTAATAACTGTTCGTTACGATGTATCACAGTCATGCAAGCATAGAGAAAACCTTATTTGGTCAAGGTTTGTCCAGAGAATTGTTCGAATTTTGCACTATACTTCTGCATGTTGATATATTTTGCGAATAAAGAGATGGAAACATCAGGATGGGAATTTACAAGAATTGATGGCACCATCATATCATAGACCTAGTCAGGAACCAGGAAAACCCCGCCCACCTGTGCTGCCCCATGTTCCAATTTGTCCGGTGTCCCAATGTGCCCCGGTCCCCCCTGCAGGTGTGGAGGGGGCAGGAAGGGCAATGCCCATAATTCAAACAGATGATCCCTGAGAATTTGGGCAAGGAGCATTTATCATAAGTAAATCCAAAGTTACCAGGCTTAACTTCATCAGGAGACAAATCAGGTCACTTAGTTATTCAGCCAATCAGAGAAGTTTTAGGAAAGGTGAGATAAATGTAAGAACTGACCTATTTTCCAGTAAGAGCAGGTAAGGAGGCAAAATAATCTGGCAAATGATCAAATACAAAATATTCCAACAGATGATCAAATACAAGGTATTCTGGCTGATGATTAAATACAAATATTCTAGCAGATGATCAGATGCAAAATATTCCGGCAGATGAGCAACTAAGAAATATCCTGGCAGATGATCTAATGCAAAATATTCTGGCATGTGATCAAAAAAATTTAATAAAACCTAAAATTCCCCATGGGGCTCATAGGGGGTATCAATTTAATATACAAAATATTCTGGCTGATGATTAAATACAAATATTCTAGCAGATGATCAGATGCAAAATATTCCGGCAGATGATCAAATACAAAATATCCTGGCAGATGATCAAAATCAAAATATTCAGACAGATGATCAAATACAACATATTCTGGCTGATGATTAAATACAAATATTCTAGCAGATGATCAGATGCAAAATATTCTGGCAGATGATTAAATACAAAATATTCTGGCAGATGATCAAATACACACTGCAGAAAATATCCGGCAGAAAATCAAATACAAAATATTCTGGCTGATGATTAAATACAAATATTCCAACAGATGATAAAATGCAAATATTCTAGCAGATGATAAAGACAAAATATTCTGGCAGATGATCAAATACAAAAGAATCTAGCAGATGATCAAATATCAAATATTCTGGCAGATGAACAATTAAAATATTCTGGCAGATGATAAAGTGCAAACCATTCTGGCAGATGATCAAATACGACCTAAAACAAGCGGGCATGAGGCTCGTAGGGGGGAATCATTTTAATATATTCTAGAAATTGTTGAGTACTTAATGTTAAAAAAACTGTTGGTATATACATTGTAATAGGTTCCAAAGTATAAGTAGTGTAGATCAGGATGAATTTTGTCTGGAACTCTCAGATGAATCTATTCATAATGTCTCCGTTTCAAAATATCTTGGATGACATGTTGATATTAATCTTAAATTTGATAAACACAGAGTGTCAATCACAAATTTATGTATAATAGGGTGGAGTGCAAAAATTCAAAATGTTTTTGGAGGGGCTCTTTTTTTAATTTCACAATTTGACTTTTTTCACTCCACCCTAAATTATAAGAGACCCTTTATTTAGGCCTATTATATAGGGCATCGATAATTTGGAACACACTGCCAGAGAGTATTTTAAAAATATATATCAGTCTATTTTCACCAAACTAATAATAAAAGCTAGGAAATATGATGGATAAAACTATTCTTGTATGCTCAGTTACTTGTGAGTAACAGCAGCTGATACTAAATTTGACACCTGATGATACAGGCTCTCAGAAATTCAAATCTTGTGTACTGAAGCTGGGAATGGCCATTTTGCTCTGTCAGAAATGGCTCAATTGAATGGGCCTACAATCAGATTGTTTTTGAATGCAAGTAAATGATTTATTACATACATTTGGGAAGATAAATATCTCAATTCATAGGTTATGATGATTTTCAGGATAAACTGCAGCAATACATTGTATTCAGGATTATTGAATTTATGCATTTATATTCATTATTCATTGTTAGATAATTAAGGTCTTTGCTGAGGAGTTGTCTTATGCTAAGATCTCACGGCACGTTACGGAGAACTTTTTTACCACTGAGGGGTAGCTTCAGTTGAATTCTAGGGAAAAAATGACCATCCCGGCAACATACAATGTTTATAAAACTATTATATAATTAATTAAAAGCATATCACGGCGGGATAAGATCGTAAATCGGCGAGATAACATAATATCCCTGTGGGAAAGATCTAAATGCCTGGGGGGCAAGATCTAAATGCCTGTGGGATGTCAAAGATCGTCGGCGGGATGTCAAAAGACTGTCGGCGGGGTGTCAAAAACTGCCGGCGAGGCTGCAAATGTCCCCCCAGGGGCAGGAGAGGTCCCCGCAGGGGCAGGAGAGGTCCCCTCAGGGGCAGGGGATGTCCTAATATCCCGCCGGAGATGTTTTTGAGACGTTCTCACTGAAAAAATCCCCGCCGGACATCCAAAAATCAAAAAAATTTTGGGCTCTGTTCCGCCGTCATGAAAAAAAAGTTTGAACCTGTTGAATCTTTTTTGACATCCACGGCGCAGTTTTTCCATTTCTAGGAACCCCTGTGGGGAACAAAAACTACCCCTGGGGGATGTGAAAAGTCGACGGCGGATCACCCAAATACATCCAAATTACCAGGATATACGATCCCGCCGACGCCTAAAGTGCTCCGTAATGTGCCGTGTGAATGGGACATTAGAGCCCCTTAGTGATTCAGTTTTCTCAAATTCCATTAAAAAAAGACATGGATGACAGTATAATATCAATGGTCTGGCCGCATTACAGAGCGTTGAGTTTATTAGCTGCTACGATCTCTCCCAATCAGTCTTACATGTGTACCTGAAATGCATTCCAATTCAAGTAAAATATCAAGCTCTTGAGTGGCATTGACCCATCCAGATAATATTTTGAATTATAAGAACAAAACAGGGAAGTGTTTAACTTGTAAATAGCTGAATAGTGTTAAAAATGATGTAAATGTACTTTTATCTTTTAAAAAAACTGTATGAGCTTCCATGTCAAGGTATAGTATTACATGGAGCAACTATGTATGAGCCATTGCTCCACAGTGTATCTCAGACACCGCGCAGCACTTCTGGAAGCAAAATTATCAATGTTTTGGATTACTGGATGAATAAGAAGTTCTGTAACTCCATTGGGACCATAGGGGATTCTAAGGCGTGGTCAATAAACATATATATAACATAAAGGGGAATCATCATTTTTAGCAAAAAACATGCCAACTTTGACACCATCCTGTGGCAAGAAATATTGATATTTTAATTCCAAAATTATCTAGATTTGTCCGAAAACAACTGGGCATAAACCGTGTCCAATTTTTTTTGGGTACTGCAAGCGGTTCTTGTGAGCAACACAACAAAATCCACGCATTTTTACACTTGCCCAGGACTTACAGGGCACCAGCAGTTATCAGAAAATCTCAAATTTTCATCAGTTTGGGCCAGAAAAAACTTACTTTGTGTGGAACTGTGGACTTTTTGTGTTGTTCACCGCTGAGAATAGTACCCAAGCTTCGATTTAGAATAGTAGTGGTCATCTGTCACTCACAAATTGTTGTAGGAAAGCTTTTTATCTTTTTTTCATGCTTTGAGTCACCACCAAATCTTCCCTGTCCTCCATCTTGCCCTGAACTGCTTTGGTGACGTCACCATGGCCATTGTTGCTATTGTTGTGGTTATGACATCACCATGGTCAGCTGACCAGTAATTTCTCAAATTTAGGCTGATGTAGGATTAGGGCCTTTTACATGGACACTGAATTTTTTCAAGCAAGTGAAAAATAATCATTTTTATTAATATGTTAAAATGTTGAGCTAAAAGTGAGGTTTTTAGATTTTTATGGTCCCTCTCTGTACTTGTTGCAGGATGACTTTCAAAATGGCTGACAAAAGCTGAAAGTAGCTCTTAGAAAATTTTATTTTGCCTGGGAAAGTTATTCTTGTTAGTACTGAAGATTCATATTGCACTTAGCATTTGACTTTTATGTCAAGGAATATCTGTGGATAAACTTAGGGTACTGGCAGGTATGTTTATTTAAGACCAGGTTATTTTATGACAAAAAATCAGAGATTTCCTGGTAACTGCTGGTATCTGATAGGACTCAAGCCCTGGAGAAGGCTGAAATACGCTTTGTTCATTCAACCAG
This sequence comes from Platynereis dumerilii, assembly GCA_026936325.1. Taxonomy (NCBI): domain Eukaryota; kingdom Metazoa; phylum Annelida; class Polychaeta; order Phyllodocida; family Nereididae; genus Platynereis; species Platynereis dumerilii. Next base: position 10,311,023 of record JAPTHN010000004.1, read on the forward strand.
TACGAAAAAACTACTTGCAGTAGCTTTATGAAATTTACATATGTTCAAGACTGGATATGTGGAAATTGAATGCGTATGATTCAATGGAAATTGGAGTGTTAAAACTGCAGAAATGTGATCCCCTATATATTGTATATATGTAATATTAAAAATCTATAAGCTTAGAAAACCCTATGATCGGGACCTGTGACATTAATTTCATTATGTATATTGACTTCCTGGGAGGTGGATTTATATGACAGTCAATTTCTTAACCATACAGTGTTCACTATCTTACCTTCAAAGATATATATAGCTGTTTGTGGCCATCAATGACCTCACAACAGGCCCTTTCCACTGCATTGAAGTGAACTGTCAATTTGTCATTGAGTAACTTGTGACCTCATTAATGAGTGTTATGATTTAGTGTGTGACTTATTTTGAAAGCATTGAAAAACGTAGAATTATTAGAATATGACTTCACAGATTGCTTATGTGTCATAGAGAATAACATGACGGCAGTACCAGGTTGATAGTGGCCAGGTTGATAGTGGCCAGGTTGATAGTGGCCAGGTTGATAGTGGCCAGGTTGATAGTGGCCAGGTTGATAGTGGCCAGGTAGATAGTGGCTCTCACAGTACAATTACTGTGCAATTGGAGGCCTCTCATCCTGGTATCTAATTATCCCCCATGCTATGCTATGGGGGATTTTACTTTTAGTCTCCATGTCATGGCGTCCATCAAATATCTCAAACACCACACAATGCACAATGCTCATCCTTTCCCAACATTCAAAGACCCCCCTAAACTTGTCAAATCTGACCATAAATCAATAAATATCATAACCATTTCCACATCCCAAATACTTTTTGCTGTGCTTTTGGCCTGCTGCCATGTTATTTTTGAAAGCTAACTCCACCCCCAGGTGTCTCCACCTACTTACATGTATGCACAATTTGCCCCTGGTGGAAATATTTGGAAAAAGTAAAATTGGAATTCTGGTGGGTATTGATAGATGTGTAGGGCATGGGGGATATGGAGGCAGTATACCTGCTCTTGTTTCTTAAGCACTACTTTGCCCAAATTACACAGAATAAATGATATCATAGAATTGCATCACATGACATATTTTTATTGATGTGAGTGTTTTGCGAGTTTACAGAGAACTTACACGTAAGTGCTATAACTCTATTACTAACCAATGAATTCCTTGTTTAAGTCCAATTGTGATTGTTAACTCTTGATTTTACTGTAGTTCTCAATTCTTCAATCTTATCAAAAGTTCGAGATTTATAAAAAAATATCACCATCCTTAATCTACTCTTCCCATTAAACACAAGGTTACATAATTGGTACAATTTTACAAGGATTTTAGCTTAATTTAGTGATTTTTGCCCTTAAAATTACTGCAGATTACCTGGTATGGAGCTAGAATTTATGGAAGTGAAAGCAGTACCTACACTCTTTAAACAGATTGGTTGAATATACCAATATATTGGTTGAAAATAACCAATTTTATGTGTTGAAATAGGACCAACCAATTCATTAGTTGCAGTCAACCAATCATGATCAGTTTTAAAGCTACCATCCAATTTGAATTGGTTAATCTCTCTTACTGTTATTTCAACACACGAAATTGGTTAAACATTAACTTTAATAATTGGTTGAATGAAAGAACCTTATTGGTTCATAAGGAATGGGATTATAGTTAGTCAACCTCATGGCCCTAGGACCACCCCTGTGCAGAATTCAGTCTGACAGCTGTTATCAAATTACCATGGTCCATGGCGTGACTGTTCAGGCTATATAGTATCTAGTGCAAAAATACAAGATGTAAAGCCATTGAACCCACATGCTAAGGACCATACATCCACCCCAGCTGAATGGCTATTCATGAATAAGGTGTAATTTCACTCATCAGGGGTTTCATTTTTGAGGGTGGGGAGGGGGCGGGGTAATTTTTTATTTGTTGGGAAGAGGGTTGTTTGTTTTGTTGGTTTTTTTGCCTTGAGATCTGAAAAGAGAAAGAAGTTTATAGTGACAACAAAAAACAGTTTATCATAGATAAAGACAGAGAGATGGAGAAAGCTCAGCTATCCACCAGAAGGCACTGGAGATGGCTTTAAAAATCAGTAGACTTTTCTTCCTGGTTTTACCAAGCAGTCCATTCACACCACTAAGATAAAATACACTTACCTTGTATAGAAATGTCACTGCAATTCTACATTAACTACGGGACATTCCTGTGGGATCTAGAACAATTGAATGTGAGTGACTGTTCAAGTTCTTGGTCACCATGGTTCTCCAACAAAATGTTTAGTCTACCTAATCTTTCACATTTTAAAAGATATTCACTCAATATTTTTTCGGAAACTGTATCTATAATTATGTGAGGCATTGATTTAATTGACATGCCTGTGCATCCTGCAGGATTTTATAATTTCAAAGTTACACACTAAACTTGACTTGACAGTGGATTTAGATGGCGGCATCTGGCTCTCTATTGCTCATGATTCTGCTGTTGTGAAGTGTTAAAAATTCCTTGGACAAACATGATATGAGCTCTGATCTTATTTATTACACTACCTTGTATTGAAATTGTTGAATTTTTAAGTCAGTTGTGATGTGTAAGCAGGGATCATAGCATAAATTATCAGATTATACACCGTTTGTTTGTTGTTACAACTCAGTCATACTTTTATTGTTGATAAGTTCAATGATTCCTTGCTGATCCTTTACTCACTTGTTCATTTAAACTTCTGTGTACCACATCAACTTGAATAGATCCCCTCCTTTCATGAACGTTTTAACATGTACATTAGTAAAACTTTTCCTGGCTGTATTGAGGGCAGCCTTTATTTTTAGGGGCTTCTTTTCTGCTGTATTGGAGTTGGTTGAATAGTTTTCAACCAATTCTAGTGGTTTGCCCTCAACCAGTTAAAATGGTAATTTCAACCATAATAATTGATTAATTTTGCCTCAACCAATTGATTGGTTGGTCTTTTCCCAAAAATCAACCAATCTGTTTTAAGAGTGTAACAGACACCTCACTGTACCTTTTAAGCAACCTTAATTTATAATAGGTCAATAGTACATCTTTTTCCATGCGAAAATTATATTTTTACTGTACTCGCGAATGGTTGAAATAGTCCCAAAATAGAAGAGGGTAGGGGGAGATTTCAATATCAATGGATTTGGCTGAAATGTGAAATACATGGTCTGTTCACATAGGAGATCAATTGGTTTAAAGGCCAGTGTGATCCGGAAAAAGTCCAAAAATTGAGACACCCTAGGTCTGGTGCTGGACCATTTTTTACAGGTGGTCCGGTATTTTGGCGGTCCAGGGCTGAATCGCGGAATGGACCTGTCCAAGGTGGTCTGGTCTGCATCACTATTTTCTGCAATGCTTATTAGATAGTTGATGTCTGCTTGTGTGGGCAAGCCACTTGTTCCGCAGGAGAAATTATCAATTTAATACCAGTGGGCCTTTCACCCAATAACGGCTTCTCATTGTAACTCGAGTTATTGATATAATTGTATTAAATTATTAATTGGTCATTACTGTTAGAGGTGTCAGGCTTATTTGCAATAATACATGTATTGTAAAAAAATTTATGACAGCGGCACTTATTTTTACTTACTAAATAAGACAAACTAATTTACAGTTAGACTGAGGTTCACATAAATAATTATCCCTGGCCAGTATGTGGGACGATGCCAATGATCGCAAGTGGTTAGGAGCCCTGTTGCCAACCTGCGCATACCCGCTCCTTTGCTTCCACATAAACAGCAAAAACTGTGCCACCACAGCCACTATTTACAGTCCTGGACAAATGTTCCGTCGCTAGCACATGTCACAGATACAATTGTCAATAATTGGACTTGTACTGAACAGATTTTAATGAGTAATGGCTCAAATGAAAGCTAAATCCTTCTACAGCATGCTTATGTCACGAAAATAAAGTTTTGTCTCAGTCTGAATAATCTACAAATTAAAATTAAAAGTATATGGCCAAAATGTGCCTGGACAAAAGTCCTGTCGCATACAAGAAGTTATGCTGAAAAATTGTCTAAATAATTTTGAAATTGCTAGAATGATGAATAATTGTCAGAGCATTTAGTCATGATGTAGGAGAATAAAAAAAACTAACTTGTTCAACTTAATTGTCTTGTAGAACAATATCCATGGGGTTCCACGAGGACTCACGTGAAATATCAACACAGTGTCAATAATAATCATCAAAAGTGGAAGATAATACAGACCAATGCTTTCTAAAATTCACAAATATTCTTTGGAATTGTCCTTCCTGCCTTCAAACTTATTTTGGTGGACGTGGGATCATGAAAATTTAGATTATAGTATTCCCGCTGGGAGAGCAGGTGTAATGGTACATGCCACGTTGACGAGAAAAATTAAAGTGAGGGCTGCACTTTTACAAACTATGCCATTTGGCTTCAAAGTCTGACCATAGCAGTGGTTTACAATAATTTAGGACTAAAATTTGTTCTTGCCTAAAGCTACTGTTAATCATATTGTCCTCTTGCCATCTCGATCAATTTCTTGCTCCGAGACAGTATTTTTGTTTTTCATTATCATGGTCAATTCAGTCAAGTCTGGATAAATTGTATTCTTATAAGCCTTAACAGAACATTTGCATTATTTGTGCTACTTTTGTGCAGCTAGAATGTTGTTTTGCATTAAAAAAATTGAAAAATTAATCACTGCAACTCGGTCTGTGGCACCTGGAGGTACAACCCATGTGCAAAAAGTACAAAAACCCAATTCATCCCCAACAGTGTTCATATAAATGTTCCTAGTCACAAGCATCATCAAATGCAGACCCAAAATATTGATCCCTGGAATACATCTGTTCCAACTTGGCCCCTATGTTGATTTTTCAACCGATTATGAAGCTTCCTTTGATTCTGCTCCATCACCCGAAATGATGTACCCTTATCAAATGCCCATCAAAATGGGACACGAGGTAGGGAAGCTCATTCCAAAGGATATTAAGGAACTTTTGATGATATTTTCCTGCATTATCTGCCATCCTTGATGAGTTTTACTCATGAAATGTTGATATTTTACCCAAACCTCATGGATATTGTCTTCAAAGATCAGGAATTCATGCGAAGTGATATTTTTACATTCAGTTACACCATGACTACATTCTCCAACATTTCTGCATCCTTTTTGCAGTTTCACTATTCATTAAAACAAATTTTCAGCAATAAGTTGTGCATGCGACAAGACTTTTGTCCGAGCACTGTTGTGACAGACTCTTATTATTAATTTCTAGAATAATAAGACAAAGATGAAACTTTATTTTTGCAATAATATAGGCAAGTTTCAGAAGCCTTTGGCTTTCATTTAAGTTATTTCCTTACCAAAATCAGTCAATCAAAAGCCACGTTATTAACAGTTTTGTCAATAACATTTGGATGCGACAAGACTTTTGTCCAGGACTGTACAACACACACCCAGTCTCATCTCATTGCGAAGCCCAGATATTGCTCTCTCTCAATCCTCTTTTCAGGAAAAACAAGAAAGACACCGCCTCCCTCCCTCCGGACATTCACTCTGCTGCTTCACCTGCGCAGCAAGGACACCTATTATCAGTTTATGCCACAGTGTTGCTGCTTCACCTGCGCAGCAAGGAAACCTATTATCAGTTTATGCCACTGTTTTGCTGCTTCACCTGCAAAGCAAGGAAACCTATTATCAGTTTATGCCACTGTGTTGCTGCTTCACCTGCACTGCAAGGACACCTATTATCAGTTTATGCCATTGTGTTGCTACTTCACCTGCAAAGCAAGGAAACCTATTATCAGTTTATGCCACTGTGTTGCTGCTTCACCTTCGCAGCAAGGACACCTATTATCAGTTTATGCCACTGTGTTGCTGCTTCACCTGCGCAGCAAGGACACCTATTATCAGTTTATGCCACTGTGTTGCTGCTTCACCTTCGCAGCAAGGAAACCTATTATCAGTTTATGCCACTGTGTTGCTGCTTCACCTGCACAGCAAGGAAACCTATTATCAGTTTATGCCACTGTGTTGCTGCTTCACCTGCGCAGCAAGGACACCTATTATCAGTTTATGCCACAGTGTTGCTGCTTCACCTGCGCAGCAAGGAAACCTATTATCAGTTTATGCCACTGTTTTGCTGCTTCACCTGCGCAGCAAGGAAACCTATTATCAGTTTATGCCACTGTTTTGCTGCTTCACCTGCACAGCAAGGAAACCTATTATCAGTTTATGCCACTGTGTTGCTGCTTCACCTGCACAGCAAGGAAACCTATTATCAGTTTATGCCACTGTGTTGCTGCTTCACCTGCACAGCAAGGAAACCTATTATCAGTTTATGCCACATTCACACAGCAGTATTCTAGAAATTGACTGTAATCCCCAAATTAACACACTAGTCGTTTAGTCAAATCAAATCAAAATTGAATAAAATTAGTTTTTATTTACCATCAGTAATTTGAGAAAACGGATAACACAAGCCATTGGGCTGAGTCATATTTGGCAACGCACCAACAGTATAGATCTCCCTAGCTACCTATAATCCAGCATTGGGTCAAGAAATGACTCGTCAATCACCCAAACATTCATGAATGCATATTTCAAATTAAACCTTATGTATAGTCAGATTTAAATGATATCCTAAACAAATATCCAAGTCATATCAACCCTATTTAATTCTGAGTGCCTAATTTACGTAGCTGTCATTCGAAGTTCATCATGAAGACAAGTTCCTTAAGAAATGTAACAAATAGTTTTAATGCCATGAAAAAAGCCACGTTCTATTTACAAAGACAGCAATGCAGGACTCTCTTAGAGTATAATTTAAGAGTGAACTTAATATATTCCTTTGTTAATGATACCATGTCTAATTTTGCTACTACAGGTACATAATATAAAAAATATTCTTTTTGGTTTAATCTTTATAAATTAGTCCAATTCTTCTGCAAAGTTTGCATATTTTTATTAGCTCACAAACTCATGTGGTTGGTATTTTCCTGCTGATGAGTGACAATATGCTTCCTTTGCACTATGTACTTCTGGGATGTATGAAAATATAAGAATTTAACTGGCATTTGCTCACTTTATAGACTCTGCTTGTGTGTGTTAGGTTTCGGTCCAAATATATTGCATTTTAGTTATTTTTCTCATAAATTTTCTTATTCTGCCCCCTTGTGGTGGTCATAGACAATTCTAATAGTGACCATTGAATTTGTTGACCCTAAAATTATCATCCTAGACCAGTTAGAAGCCAAGATATAAGAAAATTTTGATTATCAGCCCGCACTTGCGGGAGGGGCGCCCCGGCAAAAAATTTTGTTTTGACCTCATAAACTTGGATCAACATTCAAAAATTGCTCCCACTCAAGTGGTCAAGGGATCTATGGCAGGGTCCTCTACTGTAAGCAACTAACTGGTAGGAATTCTCACAAGTGCTGTGTGAGACAGTGAGTCATATTATTGTCTAAAAAGGTGAGACTTCTGGGCCTTCTTAAATTGGATAAATGAGTCTGTCACTCTCAATTCTTTCTGGAAGTTTAAAGGGAAATGATACTGTTCAGAACTAACCATAAAAAGTTAATGAGATTTTGTGATAAGCATGCTATGAAATTAGGAATACATGGAAAAAATAAAAATGAGGGGTCACCAGCATTTTTAAATAACTGCTGACACTTGAATGCACCCAAATTGGTCTTTTGAAAACATAGGCAAAATCTTTTTTTTTTTTTAAATATGTGGGCTTATAAGATCAAAAGTACCCATGAAAACGTGGTAGAAGTTGGTAATGTTCAAGCCAAGATATGAAATAACTATTTCTTTTTTTAAAAGGTGGGATCACCAGGATCTGTTACGAACTACAGCCTTAATAGTGGACGGGTCTACCGATGAGAGGGGGGAGGGGTGTCATGTCAAAAATTTCCAAATCCAAGTTGGGAATTACATTTATTTTTAAGTTTCTAGGGTTTTTACTGGATTGTTTTAGCTTGTTTGGTGGCATAATAGCTTATAATAAGGCATATTTTCTTAAATTTCGATTAACACTAGGAGGCACTGTTGTGAACAGTATCTTTTACCCTTTAATCCACAGTGTTGGTGCTTTATTCTGAAGTGCCCTAGTTCAATAGGTACTGACACCCTCAGGGAGATCTGAGAGTCAAATATTAATGTTTCTCAGGTTCCTTGTCTGTCTTTGTGGTTTCAGAAGATGACTTAGATGCTTGCTTTATTCCAAAGTGCCCTAGTTCAATAGGTACTGACACCCTCAGGGAGATCTGAGAGTCAAATATTAATGTTTCTCAGGTTCCTTGTCTGTCTTTGTGGTTTCTGATTATTTTTTGATGCATCAACAGAACTTAGTTTTTGTTATTGATTTTTTTTTATCATTTGACGTGAGGCTAGAGGCCTAAAGGATATTCCGTCTCTGCATATGACCTTGATTACATAATCAAGATGAGCCTCGATCTCATTTAATTCACAGATCACAACTGTTACAGTTGATTTTGACAAGGAGGTGCTAATAATCGACCTTAAAAAAGTAGCTGTTTCTACTGTAAGAAATTATCCCAGGTAGATAATTCTGTTGTTGAACAAACTACAAAATTTGTAGAGGAGTTGAAACTTTTATTTCAAGAGAAGCACACACATTTACTGCAAATACAGTTATATTCAAAGCACTTTTTAAATTGTACATTAATTTCACAATCCATATGACATAATAATATGTTACACTTTAGAAAAAAATATACAATTCTCCAAAGTCATCGAAGAACAACAAAGGAAACTGAAGAGTATTACAAATAGACACCATTACATAAAGTTGTGTAATACCGTACTATGATAAACTCATAGTTTAGCATAAACCGCTAAACAACATTTGCTTGCAATAATGGGTTGACTCAAAGATGTAAGAGATTTACAAAATTTATAATACAGAAAACAAAATTAGGATGGTTTAGTAAAAGTCTAAAAATACTTAAATATAATTCATCCGCAATAGCTACATTAACCAAATTTCTGTAAGGGAAGCAATATATACATAAGCAAATCCAAACAGCACAAACACCTATACATATTAGTTATGAAAATGAAGGACCATTTCACAGTGACAAAATTCATTTTGTGATCCGATTCATAGTAGCGGATGATATCATAAAAGGAACCAAAGGGATCTACAGGCTGTTGCCTTAGTTATTACCAAGATAGTTTTCAATTTGTAATTTTATGAGCAGTCGGAATCAAATAACATTGGAAAGCAATTATATTATCGTGACAAATAATAATCATCGTGTATCATAACATATAAAATTAAATGCAATTTTCACAATAAAGGGGCAGCCATTTAATATTATTGAGGGGGAGGGGGTTTGGTATTTTGACATAACGAAACCTTGAAATAAATAATTTCTGCTAGGGATATTCCCTAAGAAGGTGTTGCTTGATTTGGAAATGATTATCTGGGGACTTTGCATGGCTTGAGATAAACAATCACTGCTGCTGTTAATGTGAAATAGATAATTTCTAACAGAGTAAAACTACATGTCCCCAACCCCCAGATATTGAATGGTTGCCCCCTTAAACCTCCCTCTTATTGCCCATAGATCAGCTGTAAGCCTTTCAGTGCTGCATAGTGCATATATCATGGTCCACAACCATTCGTAATACATGTAAGTATTGGTGTCAAGCTTGCACTTCACTGACCTGAGGTTCGAGACAGGTATTTAATTACAACAAACAGTCAATGGCAAACAATGCTAAACAATATAATCCAGTCAGCTATTTTTAACAGAGGCTCCTTGAAACGATGTCAGAAAATAAGAATATGTGGCAGATATAATAGATATTTCAAGATTAAACTTTTTAAATTGGCTTGGTGGACCATGACTGCTGGTTTGATTTTTAATAGAATGCCAATTAGTACACTTTGTACTGAATCGTTCAGCCTTCTAACATTATGATTGTAACCCCTGATGCTCATCTAATTAAACTGAAGCCAATATGTACATTTTTACAGAAACGTTCAGTCTTCTAACATTATGATTTTACCTCCTCAAATATGATGTTGCTCAGCGGAATTTTACCAAGTTGATCTCATAAATTTGTTTGGTTTCATTTCTTGAGTTTAACCCAAACTATGCAATATTCACATAAGATTTTAAAATTTAAATACCACAAGTTATGATTTTGCCTTAGAACAATTTAGGCCCTTTTTGTAGTGTTCGCATTATTGGTCACAAGTGTTCAATTTAAATAGAAGATAAGAAAAGCGATTGATCATGAAAATTATTCCAAAAATTTACTGACATCAAGAGCTTGTCATTGTCATTATCAGAGTAGACATGGTTTTTCTGTTCTGAAATGGCAACCCATGAGTCACATCTATTAGTAATCACACAATAAATCACTCCTACTTTACAACAAGTTCAATAGAAGGTAAATATTTTGACAATTAGTCAAAGACTGAACAATTTTCTCTTTATCCATTTTCACAATTATCGTCAAAATATCTAGCTTTTATTCTAATAGATACATAAATTGCATATTATTAATATACACGTATATTACATTGTGTTATATTAAATTATATTAAATTGTATTGTATGCACAATTTTACTATAAGGCCAGCTATAAAAATAGCCCATGGGCACTGGGCAGAGACATGGAGAACATTACCCAAGGTTCCCATGCCGTAGCCACAGGAGTCACAATCATCTAGAAAAGCATGTCATTTCACAGGTTACACAAATTATACCCTCTACATTAGGAGGAATACAAGGTTGGGCAAGCCCAATTGGGGAAACCTTGCTCCCACCTAAGACAGCATTGGATCGGGAAATCTCAAATAAGGAAACTTGAAGAAGTTGCCAACTTTTCTTATACAGTAACAAAATCACACCGGACAAAGTGTTACAAGTTTGAGAAGTATATTGGCACTTTGTGATGTCAACATCAAACATCAAGTCCCAAATCACACTGTGTCCATTTTTATTGATGCCTTCAAAAAATAGCATTTTCAATTTTTATTCAAGGATACAGGGTTGCTGGATTTAAATCATGATTTAAATCACTCAATAAAAATCATGATTTAAATCAAAGTTGTGATAAAAAGGCTTAAAAAACACAAATAAAGCTGGCAGTGAGATATTACAGCTTGCAACCTACCATTTAGCAATACTCTTTCATAAATATGTCTAATGACATATCACACAGGCCCCTTGTATATATATAAGATATAATTTTAGATATATGATAAAATATTTCTGATAAATATATCCGAGTAGAATGACTACATACATGTAAATAAAGATTTAAACAATTTTATTTCAATCATGGCATTCTCATGATTCTCTAAACAATTTCATTGCTGCAAAGAATGAAAAACAAAGCCATGTTCTGCAAATGCAGCACTGTCCCCAAAGCCCCTACTGCTAAACTGATATCAAATACACTACATGTGAATCAAAATTAACAGGCATCGTGAGACTGAGTGCAGTTCAGTTCATTGCAGAGTAGGGAAAATGATGACTCATTTTGACATGCCTTTTTATCTTTTAGAAGCTGTATAGTTATGATTGATTTTCAGTGAAAAAGACATTTATTAACACATCCGTATCAAAATGTAGAACTGCTGTCGTAGCTTACATTATGATTATAATGTTTGATACATCGCCTGCCTTGATTTCATAATTTTGCATTATGATTTATCTAATTTAAACAAAATTATGATATATATGCCTTATTGACATCCATATATGTGTTATTCATAACATGTCAATGCATAAAAATTAATAACAGTTGGTGAAATTGATACGGAAAATGAACTTTTTCCATTAATGATTTAAATCCGATTTAAATTTAAAAAATCTGATTTTTTTGATTTTTTTATAAAAATCAATAAAAATCGCAACCCTGCAAGGATAAAAAATTAAATTGATTTTAAAAAATCATGATTTTTGTTAATATATAGATGAAAACAACCTAACTAGCTTCGCTTTCTTAAGATCGATGAAATTACCAAGTGGACAAACATACTGGATTACAAATAATCTTATTTCGTGTAAATATTTATTAAAAATTGTCACTTAATGTAAAAACGGATGTGTTCCTGAGCCATTCCTTATAATCATGGAATCCATGTACCTTGTCTAGGAAACCCTGCTCCCACTTGAGACAGCATTGGTGCAGAAATTCTCACACAATGAAATTTTGGGGAATTGCCATCCTTGAATGATTTGATTAGAGTTTTGTGTAGCCTACTGAATATGAGAAAAGGGACTTGTTCAGTGTTATGAGCTTGAGGTTCTGTTAATGATTGTAATGCCTGTGGCCATAGCATTCTCTAATTATGGTGATGCACTATTTTTTCCAAGCACCACTGTCATATACCTTTCATAGCATGGTGCACAACAGACTGAACAGTCCCTTGTTACCATCCATGTACAGTTAAAGCAGTTAAAATCAGGCTTCACATAACATTAATATAAGAATCATATAGCAAAGTGAAATAACAGTCACAGAGCAGTCGCATTATGACATAATAGTGTCACATGACTTCACATAACATCAATAAAAGAATCACACAGAAAAATGAAATAACAGACACAGAGCAGTCACATTATAGAGTCATGATAATATAATGAGTCACATGGCAGAGTCACATAACAGATTTACATCATAGAGTCACATAACAGTAACATCAGATTCAGTTACATGGTCACATACCAGAGTCACACAACAGATTTACATAACAGTAACATCAGATTCAGTTAAATGGTCACATACCAGACTATTACCAGAGTCACACAACAGATTCACATCATAGTCACATATATATATATAACAGAATAACATCAGATTCAGATACATGGTCATGTAGCAGAGTCACATAGCAGTCGCATTATGGACTCAAACAACAGAGTCATATATCAGAATCGAATACATGGTCACGTAGCAGAGTCACATAGCAAAGTGACAATGCAGATTCACCAAGCAGATAGACAGCCAGACAGACACACAGTCTGAGACAAGAAATGTAATTGCAACAAAGAGTCAGATATACAAGGATAAAGATATTACAAACTTTGCACTGTAATTACATTATTGTCGATATTGGTTTAACTATATCGAAGAGACAATGAGGTAATAATTGTGACTCATGGAGACAAATTATAGAATCACCAAGCAGAGTCTCATGACATATTAAAAAATATATATATTCCCAAAGCAAAAAAAATAAAACCAGAGTCATAAGTAGATTCACATAGCAGGGTCACATTTATTGTAGAATTGAAAATTGCATGGCAATGAGTCACATGACTAATCACTCAACAAATGCACAATGTCACATGACTTATCATTCAACAAATGCACAATGTCACATGACTTATCACTCAACAAATGCACTGTGTCACATGACTTATCACTCAACAAACACACAATATCACATGACTTATCACTCAACAAGAGTGAGTGATATTTCAAGAAGTCCTTTGTCTCAACCACAAATTAACCATAAATTTCTATGTGTCAGATTGGACTTGCGACTTACCAATTTGAACTTAATTTTTATTTCTTCTCTTGCTTTATGTTGCTCTGAATAGCTGGATGGTATTGCTTAGTTTCCCAAATAATTTAAAGTAGTTAACTTTTTTTTATTTGCTTTATTTTAAACAGCCAAATGGTAATGTTTTAATTTCTCAACAAATACCCAATGTCACATGACCTATCACTCAACAAATGCATGATGCCACATAACTGATGTCTCACTTACACATTTGCCATATATTTCTAAATGTGACAGATTGGACCTGCAAATTACCAATTTAAATTAAATTTTTTTTCTTGCCTTGCTTTATATTTTCCAGAACAGCCTAATGGTATTGTTTAATTTCCTGCTGTTCAATTTAACGCAATAAAAAAAATCTTATCTTGCATTATCTTGAACCGCCAAATGTGATAAACTGATTTCTGCATCTGTAATTATTATGTCTGCATGTCTATGGCCTGAGGGTCCATACAGAGCATTCTTTGATTTCTCTATGGTTGATGCCGCGAGTCTTTGCTGAGTCTCCATGCCTGAAGTATTGGCACCCTTCAGTCCTCAGGCATAGATCAATACAATTCAGGAAGACCATTTGACCCAGGTCACTCTTCTTGGAATCAGGAGAGAGGGATAATTCTTGCTTCTCAAAAGTGCCGGTCAATCCTCGTTTGTCCATCAGCCTCAACACTTGCGCTGAAATACCACAAGTAAATCGGTGCTTTAGTTTAGCCATTCGGAAATATCAGCAGTAACTTCATTCAGGAGTCATAAAAGACAGTTTAAGACAAATGTTGTAACTATATTTAATTGATTTGCATTATCAAAAAGTCAACAAAACGTTTCTATTTTGAAATTGATAAATTTTTTATTTCAGGTGCTAATAAAAGACTGGTAAAAAGAGACTGTACCAAAATTGTATACAGGCCAAACAGAAAAGGCCTAGCAAACATTATGTAAATTGGGTAATGTACTTTTTCTATACATTTCTCAGGGCAGATGAAGAGGATATTGTTATTTTCATTTATTTTTGCCACATTTTCATGGATTTCCCATTTGTACACACCCGTGTTATGGTTGATTTTACTTGCATATACAATGTTCATTAGTTAAAAGACTATTTCAGTATATTGATATTCTTCTTTTACCTTGTACTATAATCCCCCGCTGCTTGCGGGCGGGGGATTATACTGATATTCTTCTTTCACCTATTATTATACTTATTCAGCTCAGGAAAACTGCGATAACTTCAAAACTATTGAAAATACTGTTTACAAGTCAAGGGTAATATGCGACTCCATTACGAGCTACTTCAAACAAAATTTCATTATCAAATTTCATGAAACTCATGGGTTATGAGGAAAATATATAAACAAATTCCGGAGCAGGTTTCTGAGAACCTAAGAATTAACTGAGACCTGTAGATTTTTTCAAAGATACCTTGACCAAGTCTCCAGTGCAGAAAGGCGTCTCGTAGAGATTTCTTGAAAACATTTCAAAATATACGACTAGATATACCCATTGAGGGACATTTTTAGGGGGAATGGAGCGACCCCCCCCTCCCGACCCCCACTATATGTGAAAATGAAGAGATAGATTCCCAGTGATGGCACTGGCGAGATTGACAGGGCAATGATAAAAATCTGCAGTGTGTGTGAAAGCATGTGCTTTGATTGAAATGGTAGAGAAATACGTGAAGAGGGAAAATATGTGAATGGAGTTCAGGAAGTATATTGGTGATGAAAAAGAGTAAGTGATATTTTGGCACATTGCCAAATCCTACACAGCAGGAGTGTGCACTGAGTCCTCTGCTATGAGATTGTGCTTGAAGGTGAAGGTGGCCAAAGAGAAAAAATGCACTGGTGATTGGATGCTGCTATGCAGATTAGACCTGAGATAGCGCCTAGGAGCTTGGATAATATTTGAGACATCTTGATATGTTTAGGGCTTGGAAAGAGCTTTAAAATGAGGGTAAGATCGCGAAGATACGATGAGTAGAAGTAGGTCAGCCAAGGTGCAGGCAGCTGACACTGGAGTGGGTGGATGTGTATGGATGTTTTTGGCGGGAAAAAGGAGCAGTGGCGCCAGGCCCTGGCGATGTGACAAGCGGAACTACTGAGCAGATTCATGCGCCCCTGGTGGCAGAGGGCAGTTGCCGTAGAAAAACGTAAATAAGACAGCAGTGGAACTGTTTTCTAGTGTTATCAGAAGGACAGGATAGATAAATAAGGATAGGTGGATAGTTTAGGTGAGTGGCATCGCTAAGGGAGGAGTTTTTAGGTGTTGCAGGTGTGAGCATGTCACCCATGATTTTTGTATCTTATACCCGGCAGGGATATTTTGAAAATTGGACAGCCTGAAAAATTACTGAAATTTTTTATTTTGAAAAACAGGGAAGAAATGCTCGTATAAAGCTGAAAATGGGTACACTAAGAGACCTACCCTAGTGTACCAACTTCTCAAAGAAAAAGATGCCTAACCCTGTCAGCATGCCTCGGCGGTCCAACGTCTGCCCAGCGTCAGTCCGATGTCAGTAGCATCGGACAAGCTTCAGGCCGACGTGGGACCGCCGAGGCACGCTGATAGGGAAATGACTAAAAAACTCAGCTAAA
Source organism: Platynereis dumerilii (assembly GCA_026936325.1). NCBI lineage: Eukaryota > Metazoa > Annelida > Polychaeta > Phyllodocida > Nereididae > Platynereis > Platynereis dumerilii. The sequence goes on from JAPTHN010000004.1 coordinate 10,327,176, forward strand.
CATACATGCGCTGTGCAAACGTCTGTACATTAGCTTCATAAACTTATGCAATATACCACAAAAAGATAGATATTCTTGTTTTAATACTTGTTTTTATATACTTGTTTATATTCTTGTTTATGTACTTGTTTATATACTTGTTTAAATACTTGTTTAAATACTTGTTTATATACTTGTTTATATACTTGTTTATATACTTGTTTATATACTTGTTTATATACTTGTTTATATACTTGCTGATATACTTGTACTGTACTTATACTCATTTAGACGATTGTCAGCAACTGCTAGGTGAAGTTTTATTACCGTTAGCGGTTATCGACATCTAGTCAAACTTCACCTATACCGTAGGTGAAGTTTCTTATTATCGGAGTTGTTTTTGTTAATATTACTATTATTATTAAGAATTTACCTATGGTAAATTCTATTTGATTTTGTTAATGTTATTATTATTTTTAAGAATTGACCAATGGTAAATTCTTTTTGCGTTTGTTAATATTATTAAGAATTTACCTATGGTAAATTCTATTTTTTTTCACTATTATTATTATTATACTATATAATGTTTCAAGAATTTCCCTTCATTCAAACTCTAAATTTTCACCATTTTAAATTTTTTGTGAAATCATCAAAATGTGAAAGTTAGATATCTCAAAAACATGGGCCTCAAAACTGAACCCTGGGGAACACCCAACATAAGAGAACGAGACTCTGATGTTTTGCTGTCGATCTGGATGGACTGTCTCCTGCCAAGAAGATATGAGCGAAACCAGTCAAGGGCCTGGCCGTTGACTCCAAAGGAGTATTCCATTTGTCTGAGTAGCACAACCGTTCAGAATTTATGACTGGGGAGTGGGAGTTTTACCAGAACTTCAAGTCAATAATTGATACTCCCCCTTTCCATGCAGATTTTAGTACCCCAGCCTTAGGCTTCATGTCTATTTTAAGTAACCCCCTCCGGACCCTCCCCCTCGACACACATAGCACACAAAGCAATAGGCCTACATATATATGTACTGTTATGTATGTGCTCCTTGGTCAGTCACACGTACAGATTGAATAATTTGTGTTTTTTTTATTTTTTTTTATTGTTGACACATGTTTCAAGATGATCGGTGTAGAAACCTCAAGTCTTACACTGTACAGTTTGTCACTTTGATATATAGAAATGATGAGGACCAGTTCACTGTGAAAAATGTTTTTCGTGACTCATGATAGCCGATGAAGTGTCATCTCTGCTTTCACCATTGGAAACATGGAGGCTTTTTGATCAGTCGTGATCAAGAGAAGGCCAATTGACATGTCATAACTGATTGTAGAGTGAAATCAGAAGCATAATCCTTTGTTTGGCTGTCACCAACAAGCGGAATAAGTCTCCTTAAATCAAATTAACATTGAAAATATTGGGAATGGTCATGACAAATCATCAGTATGATGGCACACGAAGTGGGGGAGAGCAGGGCATGATGGGTACCTTAACTTTGGAGGTCCACCATGTCATTACTATGCCAACTAAAATAACTAATTGTTGCTGACTGGTTTTTCTTAGGTTCTAATTTACGCATACAAAATCTTGTTTCGCTTAATGAAATACTGTTTGAGTTATAAGCACTTTTAATTTTTGGACAGGTGCCCATCATGCCCCACAAGTGTAGGGCATGATGGGCACCTTGTTGGGGCATGATGGGCAGCTTCAAGTGTTGGTCAGTACTTTTGGCATTACAGTTGTAAAAACTGAAATAGTTCCAATATTCTAAACAAAAAGTTTGCATTACATGACAACTGGTAGTTATTGAACCAACTCAACAAACCATACAGGGTGACCCAAAAAAAAGTTGACTCTTGTGCAAATGAATTTTACCAATGCACACTGCAGCTGAAAAGTACACAATCTTCATGAAATTACAAACAATGATGTACCTATATGTTGACAAAACACTGCTAAAGTTATCTTGTCCTAGTTACAAAATTGACCTCACGGTGACCTTTTATGTAGCCTATATCCTTGAAATTGATGTATTTTGAAGTTTTTGTCTCTTTCTAGCATGACATTTTTTTAGAAGTCCGCTGATAGGTAAAACGTCTTAAAGGCAATGCCATCTATATATGCCATTGATATTTAGTCATATTGCAGGTAGTCAAGGCTTGGTGGCAACAGATTACTGCTGATCGAAATTTACCAAATTTTGACTGACCGCTTTTGAGATCCTGAACATGGGTTTAAGCTGGTCGGAATGTATATTTATGTTCAGAACATAGTTTGTGCACCTCTAGCTGTGATTTGTTGTATTATTCATCCAGGTTGACTATATATATTTTAGCAGCTCCTTTATGTTTAATGAAGTATATGACTGTCATTCAACTACCAGGGTAGTAATTGCGCAAATTCCATTGATACAATGTATATGGTCCTAAAACAATTTTTTTGGGTTTTTGTAGTATGTCAATTACATTTTCTGTTAATATCATGACAATACTTGGATTAAAGCATCCTCAGTGATTATCAATACAAGGAGAGATTTGTGCCACACAATGAGCAATCAAGTCCTCACATCTCCACTTCATGTGCAACAATTTCAGAGTCAGACATAGAGCAATTCATTCTTAAGGAACAAGGTATTTGTTAGGCCTGTGTACTTCATTATAAGCCATGTTTTGACTTTACTTTTAAAATATTGCCTGCTAAATAGAATTAATCTCTCCCAGACCAAGCCTTGTGTGATCATTTGACATTATTTTAAGGGGTTCTGATGTTTGCAGGACCACAGTTTCTTGTGTCAAGCTTCTTTACACACCAGTCATAAATTTCAATTAGATTTTTATATATCTCAGAACGCTCATATTGACATTTTCAACAGCCTTATTCATACATCCTCTTCAACCCGGCACAGCAAAAATCAGGGACAACTCACACTTTGTTATAGCAGCAAGGCTATGCATGTATGTCTGTCGTTTTTGCCTTTCAAACGTAATGTGTTGATGATTACCAACAAAATGAGCCATAAATCAAAGTCCTGTGGCAAAAATTGATGATCTCATGACCACTCAAAGAAGTGTCAACTTTTTTTTGGTCACCCTGTAATCACTTTTTCGTCTAAAAAATGCAGATAACAATTGAAAAACGTAAATTTAACTTCATAAAGGTGATTTTGCTCACAAATTATGTTTGTAATTCTATACCTAATGTAGTTATAAGAGAATACCCCATAATGTTTACAATACCACGTGAAAATGAAAAAGCAGTGGATATATGCCATGTGCTACTGCATTGTATACTCAATGGTTTTTTGTATACTCAATGGTTTGATCATTGTCGATGATGTCATGGCATTGTTGACCATTGTGACGTCATGGCCATGGTGATGTCACAACATTGTGACATCATCAGTTGAGCAGCTATCGGTGCTATGATTGGCTGAGGCCACCGTTGAGTATTGATCATCAGAGTGAAGTTAAGCTTTCTTTTGAGTTACAATAAGGGGTATAAATAAGACCAAATGGTTGTATGATGGTATTTTGAGATGTACTCCCACTCGTGAAGATAATATCCTGAGTCCTCTTTACCCACGAGTGCTGACGCACTCGTGGGTACAGACGACTCCGGATATCTTCAACTCATGGAGCACATCTCAAAATACCACCATACCCATTTGGTCTTATTATAATACCAATTGATATTGAAATAGGCAGTATTGTCCATTCTCACCAATCTTCAATTATTATATTGCAAGAAATACATATAATTAGTTCACATGGGGCATGATGGGCCCCCGGCCCCACCCTCCCTTACCATTTTCACAGTGCAACAGTCCACTCTTTTTCTATATCAAAGTGACAGACTGTAATGATTTTGGCCAAGCCAATCCTTTAATTCAGAGTCAATTTAAGACTTAAATATGGTCAGCTTGAAATTATCACTCACTGGTTTCACAGTTGTCTCCCTCAAATCCAACAACACAGGCACACAAGTAGCCATTCAGTTGGTCTGTGCAGGATCCTCCATTCTGACAAGGGGAACTGGAGCATTCATCGATGTCTGCAATAAAAAAAGAGAATAAAAAAATATAAGAAAATAAGTGATTGTTGCACTCAGTCAGACTGAGTGAAATTCTCCATTTATAGTTGGCCTATCAGGCTATCACTGTCTTTGCCAGCCTAATGATATAATGACAATGACAATGACAATGACACATAACTTATTTGCTCTTAAAATAAAACAATTACATTGATGGCATATAGATATTATACAATTTAGAGCCAGGGGACCCTCTCAAGACAAAAGTACTTGTCGCTACTAGAGGGCCACCTTGAAGGAAAATTAATTAATATATTACATAATGACATTGAAGTGGAAATAACTGGTAAACTGAGAAAAATATATATTAAGGTACTTTAGCAAACCATGAACAATTCAACAATTTAGGTTATTAATTTAATTATAAAAATAAATTTCATGATATAGCTGCACCACATCACTGCCAGACCACAATATGTGAGAACCAAGCTAGAGTGTTTTGATATGCTGACTTTAAATATGGGTGCACCCCAAGGCTGTGTCATGTCACCAGTTTTGTTTGTTCTTTACACCGATGACTTGTCCTGGAATACCAAAAATGTATGTGTGCTGAAGTATGCTCATGATACTGCCATTGTTGGTCTTATTGAAAAATAATTGTGATTTTGAATATAAGTTGAGTATAGAATTTGTCAACAAATGCAAATTGTCTTGACCTTACATTCCAAAAAACAAAGGAAGGTGTGTGGAATTTCCGAAGGAAGTCTATGTGAGCTACACCTGTACTTATCAACAATCTAATAATCAATATAGTACCAATGTATAAATATCTTGGAGTACCACCAGATGACAAATTCACCTTTAGACATCATGTTGAACAGAAAATAAAGACGGTAAAGAAGCGTATGTTTATTCTAAGATGTATGAAGAAACTTGATGTAGATTCTCGTATTATCTGCCTATTTTTTAATGCTGCAATTGCATCTGTTCTTTTGTATGCCTGTGTTTCTTTTTTCGGAATGTTGAGTAAATATTTAAGAACTGATTTTGAGAGACTACGCATAATTTGTTGCAGAATATTAAACGCATCAGGGCAGCACCTGGTGACTTTGATGTAGTGTACTATGAGGTTATATCATGGGTAGGTGCAGTACATCCCTAGTATACTCCCCGAGACCCCAGTATATTCCCGAGACCCGAAGGGTCGAGGGAATATACTGGGGTCGAGGGGAGTATACTGGGATGTACTGCACCTACCCATGGTATGACCTTTTTATCCCATGTCTAGGCACATTTTTCTATTTAATTGAAATTAGTAATAGTACCATTGCGAGATAAACAGTCATCCATCTGTCTTTCAAAATGCCTTGAACCAGCCTGTGACTTACACACGTTATATATAGCAACTCCATAGCCTATATATAATATACATATATAAGTCAACCAATCATCTATCTATCTATCTATCTATCTATCTATCTAATCTATCTAATCTATCTAATCTATCTAATCTATCTATCTAATCTATCTATCTAATCTATCTATCTATCTTTCTGTCTATCTGTCTATCTATCTATCTAGCTGTCCACCTATACTCTTAGCATTAATATTCAAAAATAGGATTGGCTGTTTGACAGGTTCTGAAGTTGATTGCTGATTGAATTATGTGAAGCTTGTAATAGTCTTATGATTGAGTATTATGAAAAATAAAGTGTTGAACTGCCCACAATTTTTACCATGACATTAAATTGTATTTTAAAAATCAGCCTAATATGTATTACCGATTCTATGTAAAATTCAACTTCAATAAAATATCAGAAATTGATAAATTAAAGTATATTATACACTTCCAAACAACAGAACTGTGTGATTTCAGAATTAAGTGAGTTTGAAAGTGATTTTATAACTTTTGAAAATAATACTGTAAGTGAGCCCTTGTGTCATTTTTAAATTTTAACTCTATCTATACATTTTTTATTCAAATTGGTGACTCTAGTTTCTTTAATTAAATTACACAATGTTACCATACTCCAAGATGTCTAATCCCAGCAATGAAAACACAGGAAAACTCTGTGCACAGTGTAGGAGTGGTGAAGTGGTGGATTATTGATTTTTTTTTCTTCTGTGCAGTCATGCATGAACTCTGGTTTGTCTGGCTGAGCTGAAAGTGAGTGTGTCACATTGCCGCACTGTGATTGGTTAATGAATCTAAAGTCAGTATACTCCCTGGCAAATACTGGTCAGCTGACCATATACTGGTTTTTCTCCCCAATACTGACTTTTTCCCTGCTGTATTGGCCCAGTAAAAAACACAGTATCAGGGAGAAAATGTGCCTAGACATGGGATAAAACTCTAAAACTGTGAGTAAGGCAAACAGTGGCGTCCCTATGGGGGGGGGCACGGGGGGCACAGGCCGCCCATTGGACCTGTGCCCCCCCAGGTCCCCCCCATATGAACTTTCCAACGCTAAAATATACAATTAGTATAGAGAGTGCCCGCCCAGAGAATCGCGTGCCCCCCCCGCTCGAGACTCCCCAGTTATGCCACTGAAGGCAAATGGAATCATGAAGGATCCTAGTCATCCCCTTCATTATGAGTTCGAATTATTGTCAAATGCCATTATGCTAAATTCTGTAAGTTGAAGACATTTCCTTATGTGCTTGTATACATTTTTCTTTGTTTACGCCTACTGACAGTACCGCACAAAAGAATTTCACGTTGGTGACCAATAAATTATCTGTGTCTGTATGTGTATGTGAATCTGTACCATGTGAAACAACAATATCAAAGTGCAGGGGCGGACTGGCGGCATTTCGGACCCGGGGCAAAATAAGTCAATGGGCCCCCAAATTCCTATTTTCAGATTAAATATGACCATAATAGGACATCGACTATAGTAGGGCACCTGATGTGGTAGTCTTACTGGCCTCAATTAATTGAAATTTTCAAATTTGGTGTTGAAAATAAGAAGTTAAACCTTCTACCGTTGATCAAACCAACACATATCAATCTACATATTATTATTAAGCATATTATATGTCTACCCAATGAATTTGTACAAGCTATCAATCTACACAACAAATATTTCACAGGAGACCAAAAGTTAGGGTTAAATGGGGAAATACTAGTAGGGAAATGTCGTTCAATTATTGATTATTGTTAGGTTGGACTTACCAGTCTCACAAGTAGCTCCTACATGTCCAGCCACACAGATGCAAGTAAAACCATTGACTTCATCAATACAAGAACCACCATTCAGGCAGGGAGTGGAATGACACTCATCAAAATCTGCAAAATGGCAAAACAACAGTCAGTAGGGTTAATTGATTTAAAAAAACAGGAGATCGGCATACTTTTCATTTTATGTAAAACATCACATAATTCAGTAACTGAATTTTCTAGCTACCATTAAAATTTGATGAAGCGCACCAGTGAATTTTTGTAGCGAAAATAAAAATTGACGTAGTGCTGCAGGATTGACAAGTTGTGAGTTTTGACCTATTATTATCACAGAGAAGTTTCTTACAATATGCATAATACGATAATGCCGCGGCATAGAAGACAGGACGTGCAAATACTCGTTTGGTCAACAATATTCAATATAGGCCTGCAGTCAGGGGCGGACTGGGGGAGAAAATAGGCCCTGGAAATTTCAGCGGACAGCGGCCCAGTTAGCAGTTAATCTGATAATACTTGAGGGGTATGCCTGTGGTGGACCTATATATAGATGCATTCTATTGCAATTTTAACAATACAGTACGCTAGCCATGAGGGTTATAAACTTTAAAAAATGTTACATCCTGAACAAACATTTTTCAATGTAGACTAATGTTTAAACAAAACTTTCTTTAACTAGAAAACTCACAGCCCCTTGTCTCAAGAATCATCTTGTTGGACCAATTATAATGTAATGTGATTTCAATGTGTTTTTTCCCTCTCCAATGCCCATTATTGTTTTAAAAATCTGTGTCAAATTAAATATGGAGATGTCAGTGACTGGGATTATGTTTATGCTAACCTTAAAAGGTCCGCTATTGCCTAAAAGATAGTAAGTAAAACAACAATGGGCCACATCTATAGGTAGTACTTTTCAGGGCCATGAAAAAAAAATACAGTGCATAGGCCTAATTATTAATGATCATCTTAAAGGTATAAATAATTGAAACCAACTTTATCAAGATTAAAAACTTAATGATGTAGAATAAGTCTATGATTTTTATACCATTGGAATTCTCTTTTAAAGATGATTCTAATGATACCGATTTACAAAATATGTTGTGGTCGCAAAAACTTTCACTAAGTTTATCAGATTTCTTTTTCTTTTATTTCCAATCGCCAGTCAAGCCCTGTCTACAGTTTGTAACATTATAGCAGGAGACTTTTTTTGGGACACTGCAGTCAATCATGATGTCATCTGTGGTGAACTGATGACGTCACACGAAGAGCTGTACCTTCAGTACATCGATGACGTCATAGGTGACGTCACTATTGTTTTCGGTCCTCTGTCTGTCAATATATTGTCGGGAGTGCCGAAAATTGTGGTTTGAGCAAATAATAGGATGTACGGTATAGAATTGCTTCAGACATTGAAAATTATATGTCACTTTTTGGGCCTCACAAAATATATATTTTGCCCAAAAAAACTGTGAAGGTCTTCATGGATGTTCATGTCGATTTTTTATGTGGTACCCATTATAGACATACATAATGTATCCAAAGGAATATCTTTTAATTAAAGTGGTTTTTGCTTGAGAATTTTGTTAATATCAAAATTGAAATGTACAGCACTCAGCTTCTACTCTTCCCAATTTCATGAAATTAACACCAAAAATGTGTAAAATCATAGCCTTTTATGTGCTCCAAGGGCATATACCTATTTATATAAGTAGCTAATTTTACATAAGCAGTTTCACATATTCAATAATAACTCAATAATTATTTGATAAAATCATGAAAACCCATGATGTAACTATCAGTCTTTCATCTAATATTTTTCAATGAAATGTGGCCTGAAATAGGCTACAAGTTACATTTGCCAGAACATCCCGGTACAAAGATACTTTTGTACCAAAAGCCATTGTTATCCTAAATTATGTAAGTTGAAGACATTTCCTTATATGCTTGTAAACAGTTTGCTTTGTTTGCACCTACTGACTGTACCACACAAAATAATTTCACTTTGGTGACCAGTAAACTATCTGTATCTGTATCATGTAAAACAACAATATCAATGTGCAGGGGCGGACCGGCGGCATATCGGACCGAGGGCAAAATAAGTCAATGGGCCCCCAAGTTCCTATTTTCAGATTAAATATGACCATAATAGGACACCGACTATAGCAGGGCACCTGATGTGGTAGTCTTACTGGCCTCAAATAATTGAAATTTTCAAATTTGGTGTTGAAAATAAGAAGTTAAACCTTCTACCGTTGATCAAACCAACACATATCAATCTAATATTATTATTAAGCATATTATATGTCTACCCAATGAATTTGTACAAGCTATCAATCTACTCAACAAATATTTTCACAGGAGACCAAAAGTTAGGGTTAAATTGGGAAATACTAGTAGGGAAAGATCGTTCAATTATTGATTATTGTTAGGTTGGACTTACCAGTCTCACAAGTAGCTCCTACAAGTCCAGCCACACAGGTGCAAGTAAAACCATTGACATCATCAATACAAGAACCACCATTCAGGCAGGGAATGGAATGACACTCATCAAAATCTGCAAAATGGCAAAACAACAGTCAGTAGGGTTAATTGATTAAAAAAACAGGAGATCGGCATACTTTTCATTTTATGTAAAACCTCACATAATTCAGTAAGTGAATTTTCTAGCTACCATTAAAATTTGATGAAACACACCAGTAAATTTTTGTAGCGCAAATAAAAATTGACGTAGTGCTGCAGGATTGACAAGTTGTGAGTTTTGACCTATTCTTATCACAGAGAAGTTTCTTACAATATGCATAATATGATAATGCCGCAGCATAGAAGACGGGACGTGCAAATACTCGTTTGGTCAACAATATTCAATATAGGCCTGCAGTCAGGGCCGGACTGGGAGAGAAAATAGGCCCTGGAAATTTCAGTGGACAGCGGCCCAGTTACAGTCATTCTAATAATACTTTGAGGGGTATGCCTGTGGTGGACCTATATATAGATGCATTCTATTGCAATTTTAACAATACAGTACGCTAGCCATGAGGGTTATAAACTTTAAAAAATGTTACATCCTGAACAAACATTTTTCAATGTAGACTAATGTTTAAACAAAACTTTCTTTAACTAGAAAACTCACAGCCCCTTGTCTCAAGAATCATCTTGTTGGACCAATTATAATGTAATGTGATTTCAATGTGTTTTTTCCCTCTCCAATGCCAATTATTGTTTTAAAAATCTGTGCTAAATTAAATATGGAGGTGTCAGTGACTGGGATTATGTTTATGCTAACCCTAAAAAGTCTGCTATATACTAGTAGGCCTAAAAGATAGTAAGTAAAACAACAATGGGCCACATCTATAGGTAGTTCTTTTCAGGGCCATGAAAAAAAAATACAATGCAGAGGCCTAATTATTAATGATCATCTTAAAGGTATAAATAATTGAAACCAACTTTATCAAACTTAAAAACTTAATGATGTAGAATAAGTCTATGATTTTTATACCATTAGAATTCTCTTTTAAAGACAATTGTAATGATACTGATTTACCAAATATGTTGGGGTCGCAAAAACTTTCTCTAATTTTATCAGATTTCTTTTTCTTTTATTTCCAATCGCCAGTCAAGCCCTGTCTACAGTTTGTAACATTATAGCAGGAGACTTTTTTTGACACTAGGGACACTGCAGTCAATCATGATGTCATCTGTGGTGAACTGATGACGTCACACGAAGAGCTGTACCTTCAGTACATCGATGACGTCATAGGTGACGTCACTATTGTTTTCGGTCCTCTGTCTGTCAATATATTGTCAGGTGTGCCGAAAATTGTGGTTTGAGCAAATAATAGGATGTACGGTATAGAATTGCGTCAGACATTGAAAATTATATGTCACTTTTTGGGCCTCACAAAATATATATTTAGCCCAAAAAAACTGTGAAGGTCTTCATGGATGTTCATGTCGATTTTTTATGTGGTACCCATTATAGACATACATAATGTATCCAAAGGAATATCTTTTAATTAAAGTGGTTTTTGCTTGAGAATTTTTTTAATTTCAAAATTGAAATGTTCATTACTCAGCTTCTACTCATCCCAATTTCATGAAATTAAAACCAAAAATGCGTAAAATTATAGCCTTTTATGTGCTCCAAGGGCATGTACCTATTGCTAATAGCTAATTTTACATAAGAAGTTTCACATATTCAATAATAACTCAATAATTATTTGGTAAAATCATGAAAACCCATGATGTAACTATCAGTCTTTCATCTAATATTTTTCAATGAAATGTGGCCTGAAATAGGCTACAAGTTACATTTGCCAGAACATCCCGGTACAAAGATACTTTCGTACCAAAAGCCATTGTTATCCTAAATTATGTAAGTTGAAGACATTTCCTTATATGCTTGTAAACAGTTTGTTTTGTTTGCACCTACTGACTGTACCACACAAAGAATTTCACTTTGGTGACCAGTAAATTATCTGTATCTGTATCATGTAAAACAACAATATCAATGTGCAGGGGCGGACCGGCGGCATATCGGACCGAGGGCAAAATAAGTCAATGGGCCCCCAAATTCCTATTTTCAGATTAAATATGACCATAATAGGACACCGACTATAGCAGGGCACCTGATGTGGTAGTCTTACTGGCCCCAATTAATTGAAATTTTCAAATTTGGTGTTGAAAATAAGAAGTTAAACCTTCTACCGTTGATCAAACCAACACATATCAATCTAATATTATTATTAAGCATATTATATGTCTACCCAATGAATTTGTACAAGCTATCAATCTACTCAACAAATATTTTCACAGGAGACCAAAAGTTAGGGTTAAATTGGGAAATACTAGTAGGGAAATGTCGTTCAATTATTGATTATTCACTGTAAGAAATGACCGTGTTTTTCTGGCTAAAAGAACTGTAAATTTATTGCTATTTTACCAGTATTTTTTTAATACAGACTCTGTCTGTGAATTTACAGTTCTTTGTCAGTTACAAAATGGCTCCAAGATAAATTTACTGCAACATGTCATTTAACATTCAGTTCCCGTTGATGAACAATGACTTCAACAGTTAATTTACTGGCAACTTGTAATATGCAGACAAAACATTTGAATTGACCAAACAATCAATACACCTAGTAAGATTAGGAACTATAAACAAGAGATTGCATGGACTTCAACCACGGAACATGTGGTGCCATCTATAACATATGCTTTACACAGCTGTTAATCAAACTTAATTTATAACTTATCTGAAGGTAATGGAACATCCTCATTCATATGATCTTAAAGACGCTGTCATTATGCAAAAGTTTCAGTATCTATTTGTGACACAGACATTTATTTGAGTCTTATGATGTGATCTAAAGAATGACACTATTAAAACCAAAATATCCCAAGCGCAGTCTGTATCAAAGGAACATACTTCGATAAACTTGACACCTGGTTCTCTTGAAAAGTATCCATCAATTTTATGGTTTGTGAGCAGTGACTCTCTCACTCTCTCAGCTGATTCCAGCTTCGTTACGTCCCTACAGCTATGCGGCAGTTAATTCATGTGCTTAGTCTGTTGTTTCACACTTGTGCAAAAGTAAGAATAACATATACTATCCGTATTTTTACAGTAGATTCTACAGCTCCTTGTATTCTTTACATTCTATGTTTGATAGTTGATATAACTGTAAAATATACTTTAAATAAACTGTTTTATATATGTACATTATACCGTAATATCACTTTGTTGAATACGCAAAATTACAGTTCAATGTACCAATCTGCATTTTACGGTTCATTATCCTGTTCAGGTTTATTACTACTTTTAGAGTTCTTAGACCTGGAACAAAGTTGCCGGTGAATTTAACTGTAAAATTTAACGGGAATTTTTTGCAGTGTTGTTAGGTTGGACTTACCAGTCTCACAAGTAGCTCCTACATGTCCAGCCACACAGATGCAAGTAAAACCATTGACTTCATCAATACAAGAACCACCATTCAGGCAGGGAGTGGAATGACACTCATCAAAATCTGCAAAATGGCAAAACAACAGTCAGTAGGGTTAATTGATTTAAAAAAACAGGAGATCGGCATACTTTTCATTTTATGTAAAACCTCACATAATTCAGTAAGTGAATTTTCTAGCTACCATTAAAATTTGATGAAACACACCAGTGAATTTTTGTAGCGAAAATAAAAATTGACGTAGTGCTGCAGGATTGAAGACAACAGTTCCCTATAGTACACATTCTTTTGACAAGTTGTGAGTTTTGACCTATTCTTATCACAGAGAAGTTTCTTACAATATGCATAATATGATAATGCCGCAGCATAGAAGACGGGACGTGCAAATACTTGTTTGGTCAACAATATTCAATATAGGCCTACAGTCAGGGGCGGACTGGGAGAGAAAATAGGCCCTGGAAATTTCAGTGGACAGCGGCCCAGTTACAGTCAATCTAATAATACTTTGAGGGGTATGCCTGTGGTGGGCCTATATATAGATGCATTCTATTGCAATTTTAACAATACAGTACGCTAGCCATGAGGGTTATAAACTTTAAAAAATGTTACATCCTGAACAAACATTTTTCAATGTAGACTAATGTTTAAACAAAACTTTCTTTAACTAGAAAACTCACAGCCCCTTGTCTCAAGAATCATCTTGTTGGACCAATTATAATGTAATGTGATTTCAATGTGTTTTTTCCCTCTCCAATGCCAATTATTGTTTTAAAAATCTGTGTCAAATTAAATATGGAGGTGTCAGTGACTGGGATTATGTTTATGCTAACCTTAAAAGGTCTGCTATATACTAGTAGGCCTAAAAGATAGTAAGTAAAACAACAATGGGCCACATCTATAGGTAGTACTTTTCAGGGCCATGAAAAAAAATACAATGCATAGGCCTAATTATAAATGATCATTTTACAGTACAAATAATTGAAACCAACTTAATCAAGATTAAAAGCTTAATGATGTAGAATAAGTCTATGATTTTTATACCATTGGAATTCTCTTTTAAAGACAATTCTAATGATACCGATTTACAAAATATGTTGTGGTCGCAAAAACTTTCTCTAATTTTATCAGTTTTTTTTTTCTTTTATTTCCAATCACCAGTCAAGCCCTGTCTACAGTTTGTAACATTATAGCAGGAGACAGTTTTTTTTACACTAGGGACACTGCAGTCAATCATGATGTCATCTGTAGTGAACTGATGACGTCACACGAAGAGCTGTACCTTCAGTACATCGATGACGTCATAGGTGACGTCACTATTGTTTTCGGTCCTCTGTCTGTCAATATATTGTCGGGAGTGCCGAAAATTGTGGTTTGAGCAAATAATAGGATGTACGGTATAGAATTGCGTCAGACATTGATAATAATATGTCACTTTTTGGGCCTCCCAAAATATATTTTGCCCAAAAAATCTGTAAAGGTCTTCATGGATCTTCATGTCGATTTTTTGTGTGGTACCCATTATAGACATGCATAATGTTTCCAAAAGAATTTTTTTTAATTGAAGTGGTTTTTGCTTGAGAATTTTTTTAATTTCAAAATTGAAATGTTCATTACTCAGCTTCTACTCATCCCAATTTCATGAAATTAAAACCAAAAATGCGTAAAATTATAGCCTTTTATGTGCTCCAAGGGCATGTACCTATTGCTAATAGCTAATTTTACATAAGAAGTTTCACATATTCAATAATAACTCAATAATTATTTAATAAAATCATGAAAACCCATGATGTAACTATCAGTCTTTCATCTAATATTTTTCAATGAAATGTGGCCTGAAATAGGCTACAAGTTACATTTGCCAGAACATCCCGGTACAAAGATACTTTCGTACCAAAAGCCATTGTTATCCTAAATTATGTAAGTTGAAGACATTTCCTTATATGCTTGTAAACAGTTTGCTTTGTTTGCACCTACTGACTGTACCACACAAAAGAATTTCACTTTGGTGACCAGTAAATTATCTGTATCTGTATCATGTAAAACAACAATATCAATGTGCAGGGGCGGACCGGCGGCATTTCGGACCAAGGGCAAAATAAGTCAATGGGCCCCCAAATTCCTATTTTCAGATTAAATATGACCATAATAGGACACCGACTATAGCAGGGCACCTGATGTGGTAGTCTTACTGGCCTCAATTAATTGAAATTTTCAAATTTGGTGTTGAAAATAAGAAGTTAAACCTTCTACCTTTGATCAAACCAACACATATCAATCTACATATTATTATTAAGCATATTATATGTCTACCCAATGAATTTGTACAAGCTATCAATCTACTCAACAAATATTTTCACAGGAGACCAAAAGTTAGGGTTAAATTGGGAAATACTAGTAGGGAAATGTCGTTCAATTATTGATTATAATTGTGAGTTGGACTTACCAGTCTCACAAGTAGCTCCTACATGTCCAGCCACACAGATGCAAGTAAAACCATTGACTTCATCAATACAAGAACCACCATTCAGGCAGGGAGTGGAATGACACTCATCAAAATCTGCAAAATGGCAAAACAACAGTCAGTAGGGTTAATTGATTTAAAAAAACAGGAGATCGGCATACTTTTCATTTTATGTAAAACCTCACATAATTCAGTAAGTGAATTTTCTAGCTACCATTAAAATTTGATGAAACACACCATTGAATTTTTGTAGCGAAAATAACAATTGACGTAATGCTGCAGGATTGAAGACAACAGTTCCCTATAATACACATTCTTGTGACAAGTTGTGAGTTTTGACCTATTCTTATCACAGAGAAGTTTCTTACAATATGCATAATATGATAATGCCGCGGCATAGAAGACGGGAGGTGCAAATACTCGTTAGGTCAACAATATTCAATATAGGCCTACAGTCAGGGGCGGACTGGGAGAGAAAATAGGCCCTGGAAATTTCAGTGGACAGCGGCCCAGTTAGCAGTCAATCTAATAATACTTTGAGGGGTATGCCTGTGGTGGACCTATATATAGATGCATTTTATTGCAATTTTAACAATACAGTACCCTAGCTATGAGGGTAATAAACATCCTGAACAAACATTTTTCAATGTAGGCTGATGTTTAAACAAAACTTTCTTTAACTAGAAAACCACAGCACCTTGTCACAACAATCATCTTGTTGGACAAATTATAATGTAATGTGATTTCTATGTGTTTTTGTAGGGACCATCTCAGATCTGTGTTGCATACTCCACATTAGGATATAATTGACATGGAAGGTCCCTTACTATTTGGACAAAAATAACCAGCCAAGTGCTACCTGTCATCAGTTTATGTGCACTGCTCACTCAACCATGACATTGGTTGCCATGGAAACCTCTGGTTGGGGACCATATCCAAAGCACAAATGGAGCATATCCCATAGAGATTTCCTTCATATAAAGTGTAGGGATGATTTAATACAAGTAGACAAAACAACTTTATGAAAATATATGATTTTCTACTTCTCACAACTCCAGGACCTATGATATTCATTAGCACATGAAAAGTTTAATAATCCAAGTATGCAAGCTAGAATTAGTTTGTTGAACATTGTAGATATATAGAAGTTCAATATCTTTATTTTAAATACACGTACTAGCAATGTCAAAGTATATAAAATGATTCTCATTGCCTGGTTTGCAGTCCGTGTTTAATACATGTAATTAGGCATGCCTAGTACTCATGAAGTAGCATGTAGGTAGGTTATATGTGGAATCTATATTGCATTAAAAAAAAACCTCATATTTAATACAAACGTCCCTACAATTCTTTTTTTAAAAAGAATTTCTTGTTTCCCTCTCCAATGCTTCTACTCATCCCAATTTCACGAAATTAAAACCAAAAATGCATAAAATTATAGCCTTTTATGTGCTCCAAGGGCATATACCTATTGCTAATAGCTAATTTTACATAAGAAGTTTGACATATTCAATAATAACTCAATAATTATTTCATAAAATCATGAAAACCCATGATGTAACGATCAGTCTTTCATCTAATATTTTTCAATGAAATGTGGCCTGAAATAGGCTACAAGTTACATTTGCCAGAACATCCCAGAACATGCGCAAACTTGAAACCGCATAATTAATGCTCGGCCTTGATGGTGGCAGGAGTGAAAAATTCCGCTTTTTTTTAAATTCCTGGTTTCTCTGAGAACATGGACCAGTTGGCTGGTCAGTAATTTTTTCTGAAAGGTAGGTCAGCCTGGGTGGCAACATTTATTTTTCATAGGCCTAAATGTAGGAGCAGTTAGTTGAACAAAATTAAGTCATGATGTAGCCATGAAAGGTTTGCAGCCATGACAAATCTGGTGATACTGATACAATGTATATTTATAGGCCTACCCCTCGTGATGCAGTGTTACATGTGATGATAGCCAGAGAGTAAGATCATAGTAATAGGCTATCATCAGCCCTGGGCAGATCCAAAAAATGTCGGACGGGAGGGGGGGGATGTGGTACCTTTGGGGTTTACAAAAACAACACAGAAAATGTCAAATCTACAGGCCCAAGGGGGGGGGGGGGTTCACACCGCTACTGATCATTGATGTCCTCAACTACCCAATATTACCACTTATCCTTCCTATACCTTGTTTTTTAAAATTTTAATTAGGCCTATTTACTTCAAGGTAACCCGTAGTAATTATTTATTTCAAATGCACCAAGTCCCCGTGTATCCATTCCTAAATTAAGCAGTTTGTTAAGAAAAATCCCCACCAGAAATTATTTATTTCAAGACTGCCCCAAGAATATTTATTCCTAATAAATGACCCCATTATATTGGTGCACCATCCATTTCTACCTATCAGTTTATCTTACGTCATATGTCTGATGTTCCGTCTATCTACGTCTGGCCTCTGCTGTGTCTGTGAGTATCAGATGAAAGAGTTATACTATTACAAATGAAGGTAAACTTAAATTGAAGTACAAAATTTCAACAATGTCATTTGCAAGTGTGAAATAACCACAGCAAGCATCACTCTGTATATTCCTCTATAGTGTTTCAGTGGGGCAAGATGTCTTAGCGGCATTTTACAGTGCTCATCAAGAAAAATGAGAATGTTGTTACTTGATCTTGCAGATTAGAGGACTTGATGCAGCAAGCTATTGTAGAACAGAAATTTTATGTTAAAGATAAGAATAAGGCTTTAAGAGCCAAGTTGTGGTCTGGGTTGAGGCAAGAATTTAGAGAAATTTCTGGTCACAAATATTACTCTATTGATGATTATGATAAACTCTTAGTTAAACTTAGAAAAATTAAAAAAGACATGATTGTGACAACTGATTGTTCTGCAAAATCAAAGAAGGTGCAGGTTCATTCAGCCCAAACTGAGGGTGAGGACCTTAGGTCAAGGGTTAAACAACTTCAATCGAAGTTTGATGAATTTGCAAAACAAAATTCTTCTTCTAAAACAAGTTAGCCACCTGAAATTACCTGTTGGCTCTGTGGGCAAGTTGGCCATGTTAAGGCAGGTTGTCGCAAGGGTCATGTACACAGGTCACGGTCGTTGGGAAGGAGCCACCAACCGGCCGATGCAGCCAAGCCCCAAAAGTAACAAGTCAACTTTTTGGACCACCCTGTGAGACAGAGACCGCCTTAGAGGGTGCCAAGGTTAAGGGCCTTCTGGACACTGGAGCTACAATTTCCAGGAAATTACTTAGCTCACAATTACCACACATTCTTGTGGTTCCTGTAACTAAAGTGTTGACTGTTGAGGTAGCCAGTGGCGCTAATTTGCCCTTTGATGGTTATGTTATTGTTGATTTTAATGTTTCATTTTCCCATTCTTCTTACACGGCATTGTTGTGCCTGATACAGCCTACAACGAAAAGGTTCCTGTCCTGGTTGGAAAAATGTTCTGTCTATGCTTCTTGCCTCCTCACAACAAAGTCCTGGATTAGGTAGCCTCCCAAAGGCATGGTCGATGGCCCTTCAGGTAACTGACAATAGTGATAGCTGGTTTAAGAACCACACAAGTTTTATTGGACTTGGGAAAAGTTTGAGTAAAATTACACTTCCGCCAAATAGATAGGCTGTTGTTGAATGTAAACTTACTGAAAGTTCTCAGTATGCTGGGGCTGCCATTGTTGTCACAGGCTACGCTCCCAACTGGTGTCCATGTTGAACCTCTGTTGTTTTTATATGACTCCACAATCCCCGATTGTTCCAGTTCACTTTTCAAATGCTAGCAGTCAGACAGTAGTGCTGTTAGGTGATCAAGTGTGTTGTGAAGTACAGATGGCGAGAGTGGCTGATAGTCCTGATTTTAGAAGTGATTCTCAGAATACTGAATTTGATTTTGAATTGGATGGTCACGACACGGAGTTGACGTCGGAGCAGCAAGTAACTGCTTCGTCTTTTCTTCAATCTTGGAATAGCATATTTTCACAAAATGAGTTGGACATAGGCTACACAACAGCTGTGCAGCATGAAATAAAATTGGTGGACGATACCCCTTTCAGCAGCGGTATAGGCGTATACCACCTGCCATTATTGACGAAGTCTGCCTGCACTTACAGCAACTTCAAGATGCTGGGGTTATCCAACCTTCGAGTAGTCCTTATGCATCGAATCTCGTAATAGTTCGTAAAAAAGACCAATCATTAAGGGTATGTACAGATAATAGAGCCATGAATATGAAGACGATACGAGATGCCTACGCCATTCCCAGAATAACAGAAATGTTTGATTAGCTTGGTGGTTCTGTCTTTTTTTTTTCAGTGCTAGATATGAAGTCCGGCTACTACCAAGTTCCGGAGAAGGAATCTGATATCTGTAAAACAGCGTTTACAGCTGGCCCATTGGGACAATGGGAGTATAAAAGGCTCCCTTTCGGCCTAACAAATAGTCCAGCAAAGTATCAGCATTTAATGGAGAATGTGTTCAGAGACCTAAATCACAAGTGCTTGTTAATATATTTGGATGACATTATTGTGTATTCAAGGTCATTGGAAGAGCACTTACATCTTCAAACAGCTACAAGCCTACAATTTGAAGTTGGTTCCCAAAAATGTAAAATCTTCAGGAGCAGGGTGAAATACCTGGGTCATATTGTTTCAGCTGAAGGCATCGCTGTTGGTGATTCCAAAACAGAGAAGGTCACCACATGGCCAGTTCCCGAAAATCCAAAACAGCTACACCAGTTTTTAGGATTTTCAGGATTTTTCAGAAGGTTAATCAAGTTTTACTCCAAGATTACTAAACCACTGGTTGATCTGCTGACCCAGACAAACAAGTCTGAGAGGAACAAACCTCCGTGGTGTTGGCAACCTGAACATCAGAAAGCATTTGATTTGCTTAAACAACATCTCACTTCTGCACCAATACTATCTGTAGCTGATGCATCTCTTCCCTATGAGCTTCATGTAGACAGTAGCGCGTATTCACCAGGAGCTGTTCTCTATCAACGGAAGGATGGTTTGCCTCACACAGAGCTCCTGAATAAATTTCAAGATTAAAAAAATTCAACAAGAAAATTGAAAGCGCACGCTTCTAGAGCAGGATCAGGAGTATATTTCAAGACAAAAACCAAAAAAATTCTGTTGTGAAAATTTTGAGTTATATTCATTTTAAATTGTTTGTTTATCACACTCACATTTTCATGCTGAAATTGGGGCAAAGAATGCTGTTTAAGACCTTTAGGAGCTTTAGGGAGACAAATATTGATGGTAAGACATTATTCTTTAATTTACATCACCATTGAATCCGTGTTAGATATATTTATACCAAAAATATTGTGCAGGGTGTGATAAACACATGTGACTGCATGTCATAGGAATTGAAACAACCTGCAAGTAAATTTGCAGCTTTTAAATATTGCCTCTGTTAATTCCTTTGAATGATTTATTGTTTAGGCCAGTTTCAGCAAAATTAAATATACATATTACATGATATATGAATATTTCATGCATTTTCTCATTGCATAATTGCGTGTTATTTATTATCATATATCTCTGTGAGATTTTACTTATCAATATCTTCAAATGCCACCCGATGCAGAAGTTAATGGTGCAATACCTCAGCATAATAATCAGCTTATAGCCTCTACAAGATACATTTTAAAGTGATTATTTGACCCATCATTGCTCAATTGTCTGCCTTTGCTGTTGTTTACACATGAGTGACTCTCTTTCAAGGTCATGTTGTGTTTCAGTATCAATTTTCAAGCTATTTAGCATCTCACACTCATATTATGATGTCCTGGCTGAGTAAGTTAGTCCATTATATGAGTTTTTTGTCCTGAAATTATTGCAAAAAAATGCCGTCAGTAATATTCATTAACTCACTTTCCAGATCACCAAAAGCCACACTTTGGGTTTATTACTTAACACTTATCCAATGTTTATATGATATATTGGGGAAATTTATATAAATCACATTCAGTCTTAGTAGGCCTAATGATAATTATCAAATTTATCTCGTTTGAAATGTCATATTTCGATGAAAAATATTGCAAAAATTCGAAAGAAAGGCTAAATTAAATTCAAATCAAGCTAAAAGCAGGTGAACTATTCACTACAA
Source organism: Platynereis dumerilii (assembly GCA_026936325.1). NCBI lineage: Eukaryota > Metazoa > Annelida > Polychaeta > Phyllodocida > Nereididae > Platynereis > Platynereis dumerilii. The sequence continues at coordinate 10,348,892 of JAPTHN010000004.1, forward strand.
ATGACCTAATCAATTTACTGGGGCCACAAATTCATTTCTTTGATAAATATGCATCTGCATGTGTTTATCACACTCTGCACACTATCTTTAACCAATACATATCTAACACATATACAATTATGATTTAATTTAAACAATGATGTCTTACCATCAACACTTGTCTCTCTAAACATGATAAATGACTTAAACAACTTTGTATGCCCCCGTATCAGCAAGAAAATATGAGTGTGATAAACAAAAAAATTTAAAATGACGATTACTCAAAATTTTCCCAACGGAATTTTTTGGTTTTTGTCTTGAAATATACTCCTGATCCTGCTCTAGAAGCGTGCGCTTTCAGTTTTCTTGTTGAATTTTTTTAATCTTGAAATTTATTCAGGAGCACTGTGCTTGCGTCCTTGCATACGACAGCAGAACTCTGAAGCCTGCAGAACAACGTTACCCCACACACGAACGTGAGTTTCTCGCTCTCAAATGGGCTATCACCAAGCAATACCATGAGTATCTTTATGGGGCCAAGTGTACAGTCTCTACAGACAACAATCCGTTGACATATGTCCTTAGTACAGCCCATTTGGATGCAACAGGCCATAGATGGTTGGCCAACTTAGCAGCTTATCAGTTTGACATCTAAAACAAGCCCGGAAAGTTCAACAACAGTTCCTGCAATATGTTACACTTTACTGAAGGAGTTTGATAGACTGAAGTTGATGCGTGGTGGAAAGTTTAGAGTCTCCACGGCTGATGGAAAGGAAGAACGAAGACTGGTGTTGCCATCCTGCTGCAAGAAGACAGTTCTTCATCTTCTTCATGATGATATGGGTCATGTAGGACGTGACCGGACAAGAGCTTTGGTGCAAGAATGCTTCTTCTGGCCTAGAATGTGTTCTGATATTGGAGGAGTATGTCAGTTCATGTTCCAGGTGTATCTCTCGGAAAGCCAATGGAGATAAGGCACCTTTGTTCCTGATTTTGACATCACAACCCTTAGAAGTTGTTTCCATGGATTTCTTGAGTCTTGAGGTATCCAAGGGTGGTTTTAAACACATCTTGGTTATTACAGATTTGTTTACTAGGTATGCGGTCGCCATTCCCACCAGGAACCTGTCTGCGAAGACAACAGCCTTGGCGTTCTACAACAACTTTGTGGTTCATTATGGGTTCCCAGGAAGGATCCGAAGCAACCAGGGAGGAAGTTTTGAAAATAAAATCATCCGTGAGTTGTGTGGCATCACTGGTATGGAGAAGTCTCGAACTACACCCTATCACCCTTCCGGGAATGGGATGACGGAGCCCTTCTACAGCACTCTCCTTAACATGTTGGGAACTCTAGATCCAAATTTGAAGACTGATTGGCACAGCAGGGTTTCATCTCTTGTACATGCATATAATTGTACACCCCACTCTGTGACCCATTAGAGTCCTTACTTCCTGATATTAGGGCGTCATCCGAATCTGCCATTGGACATAGTGATGGATCTGCAGTGGAATGCAGACTGGCAGTCGTCATCGGTCCCTCAATATGTGAAGAACCTCAGGAACAGCCTGAAGCATGCCTATGATGTGGCAAAAGATTTCTGCAGATGTAGGTCGTCTCAAACAGAAGGATGCTTATGACATGAGAGCTCCTGCTGCAATCTTGGAAGTCGGCGATCGTGTGTTGGTTAGACAAATTCATTTTTCCGGCAAACATAAAATAGCTGATCTTTGGGAATCTGCTATTCGTGTAGTTGTTAAATAAGCTTGATTGATTCCCAACAATTTGTCAGTTTCATTCTTCTAAATAACTCCGTCCTTTTCTAGACTCACTTCAATTTTCATGACTCCAAGGGAAAGTTTGTGGCACCCAAAAGAAATTCAACTACCAGAACAGGTCAGTTCTCTTAAAAAATCACCTCAACAGATGAAAAACCTCCTTTTCTTGGCCACGTGATTTTGTGGAGAAGATTTTGAGTCCTGTTTTTAAAGGTGTTTTTGTTACTTTCAAAGAAGATTTCTGAGCTTCATGAAACTTCACACAAAGCCAGAATAAACACTTTTCTTCATTTTGCCACAGAATATATGATCCATAAAGCTGATAAAAAGCCATTGCTGGTGCCATTGTTTTAAGTGAAGCATCAGTCAGAATGTGATTTCCCTTTATATTCTATCATAATAAATGGAAATAATGAACTTGGTTCAAAAGCCCTTGTGGGACTGGTGGCATTTCGGACCAAGGGCAAAATAAGTCAATGGGCCCCCAAATTCCTATTTTCAGATTAAATATGACCATAATAGGACACCGACTATAGCAGGGCACCTGATGTGGTAGTCTTACTGGCCTCAATTAATTGAAATTTTCAATTGGCCAGGTAAAAACAAACCTTGTTGCTGTCTTGGTATTTAAATATTTATGTTGATATAGCTATGGTATGTACATATAAAAACTCGGTGGATTTTCATTCTGTATTCTGTATAAAATATTTCGTTGTTCTGTTGGTATTCTATACAAAGAATTTTGTTGTTCTGCTGGCAAATTACTTATATGAATTACAATATGCAATTTCACATGACATTGTGCTGTTATGTTACTATTAACTTTGTCTCACTGCTCTAAGCCAAACTTTAACTAGACCAAGCCAGAGAAAACATTCATATTGTCTATATGATTACATGACTTTTTATTATTTTTGCAAGCTTTAGACCATGAAATCACAGTCACTGCTTAGCACATGTCAACAGTCTTATCTACTAAATGTATATAAATGTATTTTCTACTTTTTACTTACTAACCCGTACTCTCTGCAGTCCATCCTATTTAGCGTGTGTTATTCAATTGTTATCAATGTTCAATTTTACTCTAATCAGATTATATTGTCTTTGGTTTTTTAATAAATTTATTATTTTCAATAATTTTACAAATTTAAAACCGTGTTAGACGTCATATATATTCTTTATGTTTCAGTGAAAATATTAATTTTAAGTGGAGATATTGAAGTAAATCCAGGGCCTACCCAAATTCATGATAACTTGATACTTGGTCACACAAATATTCGAAGTATTCTTGTTAGTCTTTCGAATTCAACTTCTTCATATGAAACGCACGTTTTGAAAATACCGTGCAAGCATGTAAACCCCGCTGGCTCTATGTGAAGCCATTGAGACCATTTGGACACTGTTACATGCATATAAAAGTAATAAATATTGTTTGCAAAAGAGAAATGAGCATTAATAAACACTTGAAAAGGGCATTGGTTTCACATTGGTAAATGGCATCATATTTTGGCGTTTTATCTTGATAATCTGTGAAATAGCCTGTTTTTACAAATTTGATGAACTTTCTTACCAGAACTATTAATTCATATGACCAGTCCTTACCATACTACATTTACTACTACAGTAGATTAAAAATTCAAGTTAAAAAGTTTGTAGATAATGCAGTTCTGGAGTTTTAGCTAATTGAAAAAGTTGCATCAATAATTTACGCCAAATGGAAGAGCTTTTGGAATGCCTGCAGAGATAAATCAAGATGAGAGATACCCCTTAAAGGTATTCAAAGCCACTTCATGGACCCCAGATATCATGCCTGGAAACAATCAAGGTCGTATCTTTCATGAAATCCCAAATATTAACATTTGAAAAGCGACTTTCATATGACAAAAAAGCCATAAAAATAGTCTGCTTTGAAAATGTTTCTAAACTAAACTGTTCAAGATATTGAGCTGAAACTATTCACACATCTATTACACTACTAAAGGCCAGTTTGAGAGATGTTTGAGATGAATCTAAGGGGGTCAGGCGTAAAAATTTCCTGAAATATATTGAACTAACATGGAATTACGCACATCTAATTGCTAGAAATTCCTGGAAACTTCATTCCCGTCTGAATGACAAAATAAGATAACAGGCAAAGTTTGAATGAAATATGAGCAACACAAAGTGAGTTATGATTGATGAAATCCCCAGCTACTGGTCATGTGGAGGACTGCAGTACCCCATAGCCAGCGGGGTAAAAATTGACCTTTTAAGTTGTTATCTGCTTTCACATGACTATGATATCTTTGGTGTCTCTGAGTCATGGATTGATCAAGGAGTTTTGAACTCGGAATTGCTCATCTCTGGTTACCTTCCTCCATTTCGTAATGACAGAACTATAGCACTCGGGTGGCTGTCTGGTGTATGTTTCTGAAAACTTGCCTGCTGAACCACGCCCAGATTTAGAACCATAGTTATCTGAAATAGTCTGCGTAGAACTAAGACTGTCTGACTTGAAATTGTTAATATGTAATATATATAGAGCACCTGACTTTGACATCACAACCTTCTGTAATGATCTTGAAACTATTATTGACGCTGCATCAACTGAGTGTGTTGGTGTCATGATTATGGGTGATTTTAATTGCAGAAATGTTGAATTTTGGGCAGAAGATCACACAACCCCTGATGGTAGAGCCTTGTCATTTTTCATACATGAACCTACTCGCTCAACGATGCACTCTAGATCTTGTATTGACTCAATATTTACAAACAAGCCTGAACAAATCTTGTCTAGTGGGACTCAAAGCCAAATCAAAAAATCGTGATCACAACACTATCTTCACTGTATTAAAAGACTCTTTCAACAAAGGAAGTCTTATGTTAGAAAGGTATGGAACTTTAAAAAAGGAAATTATGACCCCTTGAGGTTTGCAGTTCTAAATGCTGATAGGCAGACAGGTTTTGCTTCTAGTGATGTTGAGATTATCACAAAAAATTGGATTAAGTTATTTCTATCAATTGTAGAGCAAAATATTCCTCACCATTTGGTACAAATTCGACCAAGTGATAAGTCATTTATGAATTCTAACATAAGGCTACTTCTTCGAAGGAAAGAGCACCTTCTGTCAAAGTTTAAGCAAACGGGCAAAAACCATGATTGTATAAATTATCAGGCATCTCGAAGAGGAGTTGTACGAGAAATTTGTTCAGAAAAAAATGCAAATTACTCAAACCCTTTCAAATGTGACCAATGCATACACCTGATAGCAAGTGGCCTAAAAATGTAGTTCAGTTAGTACATCTTATTCAATTTCTGCATTGAAGGTGGTCATAAACTAATCACTGACAATGATGAAAAAGCTGAACTACTTAATAAACACTTCATTAGTCAATCATCTCTTGATACCTCCTCTATACCACTGTTAGACAACCCTACCACTCCAACTATATGTATAAGTGATAAAACTATTCTACCCTATGAATTGTAAGGTGTTCTTAGCAAGCTTGATGTTTCAAAGGCAACTGGACCTGATGAAATTGGTAACTTTATCTTAAAAGAAGTAGAGTTGTCTCTTAGTGAACCTCTTTGCAAATTATTTAACTTTTCCCTTAGCAAAGGCATTTTTCCCAATGTTTGGAAAATTGCAAATGTTTTGCCTTTGTTCAAAAAGGGCGACCCTTCTTTGTGTACTAATTACAGACCTATATCCTTGCTACCGTGTATTGCAAAAGTTTGAGAAAAATTAATGTTTTGTCGCATTTTTGGTTTTCTTAAAGAAAATCATTTACTAAATAGACAGCAGTCAGGGTTTATACCAAATGATAGTGCTATAAACCAGAAAACTTATATTCTTGAAAAGCTTTACATGTCTCTCGATATAAACGAGGATGTTATCGCCGTTTTTTTGGCAGACCTCGTAGAAGAGCTGCCTATGAGATTGAAATTCTGCCATATCTTGTGGGTCAAGTTCCTGCTGCCTGACTTCTTCAATCATAATGCCATTTACCATGTATCATGTGATGGGCCTCCACATGAAGTGATCAACTTTTGGTACATGTTAATCCCATAATAAACTCTCTGGCAAGGGAAATCCATTCAACCCAATGCTGCAGCAATGAATGACATCATATGCATTCCCCCCCCCTTATCTCCAACGGGGTTCCCCAAACAAGGCATTGGTTTGAGCAAGTGTGCAGTCAACTGTGACCTGTGCATTGCTGCTGATTGTTTACCAATTAGGGACCAATAACTTCTAATTTATGTGTTGTTACTTTATTTGTGAATTACGGTGACACGGATGAATGATCTGATCATAATAAAGCAAGCTTTACAGGTATGAACAATGTGCAGAAGACGTTCTCTAGCACTAAATACATAACAGCTATATCATTGTTCTGCAGAGGTGTGACGTTTAATTGGCTGACACATTGTTATTTTAATTGAGCAAAAAAGGATATCTCTAGCAAATAGCAATCAACAGATTACAACAAAATAATCTCGTATGTATTTCCCATTTACATTTTGGGCCAATGGGGGAACATAAGTTTCTCACTATTATCACATGGCAAATTCTCGCTGCATGCCACGAGGTCTGCTTTAAAGTGCCTTGTGCACGTTATGTTCTTGATCTTCCTAAAGCTTTTGATACAGTTTGGCACAGAGGCCTCTTGTCTAAACTTAAAAATATTGGTATGACAGGAAATATTTTCAAATAGCTTGAGTCCTACTTGACTGGTCGTAAGCAATGTGTCACTAGAACAGTTAATAAGTCATCCTTGATGGTAATACCAGCTGGTGTCCCTCAAGGTTCTGTGTTGGGACCATTATTATTTCTCGTTTTTATTAATGACATAACTGATGGTCTATCAAGCAATGCATATCTTTTTGCAGATGACACTCGTATGTTCCAACCTGTCATGACAAACATACAATTGACTGCAAATCGTGTAAATGATCTCCAAAATGTAAAAAGCTGGCCTGACAAATGGCTAGTGACCAATAATGTAGACAAAACAGTCTGCATGATTTTCAAAGTGGTTGAGTAAGGCCTTTAGTTAATTTGATAAAATTTGGAGACACCTACTTGAAACAGGTTGAATGCCATTCCCACTTGGGTATGAATCTCCAAAGTGACCTCTCTTGGGAAAAGCATATACTGAACACTATTGCCAAAGCAAAAAGGTGTTTGGGTTTACTAAAGCAATAAAGCAAGTACACTGCCTCGAGGGGTGCGCTTGAAAGATACTATCTGACTTTCGTCAGACCGCTCCTTGAATATGGTAATTTTTTGATAGTTGTACATTGTACCAAGGAGCTGTCTAACAAACTTGAGGGCTGTAATAATAATATAATAATAATAATAATAATATGGATTTATATAGCGCTAATTTCAATAAACTGCTCATCAGCGCTTTTTCAGATCAAATCACTTGTAGGAATTCTGGAACAAATGGGTTTTTAGATTCTTCTTGAAGCTTTCTAATGTTGTGCTGTTCTCACTTTTTCAGGCAAATTGTTCCATAGCTTTGGTGCTGCATAGGAAAATGCTCGATCTTCAAACTTATTTTTGTTGCATGGAGCAGGTTCTGCTAACAGCAGTTTGTGATTGCTTCTCAGGTTGTGTTCTTGTTGAGATTTGACTTGAACAGGTTCTTGGATGTATTGTGGTGCCTGATTGTTCATTGCCTTCCACGTAGTTGTCATCAATTTGAACTGAATTCTCGCTGTGATTGTTTACCAGTGCAGTTGTTTTCTACTCTGGCTGACACTGTCATGTTTTTTCAATCTCTCAATTAGTCGAACTGCCGAGTTTTGAGCAACCTGAAGTTTATTTAACAATCGGGTAGCAGTGCCATACAACAGCCCATTTCCATAGTCTAAATGAGGGGTGACAGGTGCATTGACAGCAGTTTTAACTATTTCCTTGTCCAGGTTTTTTCTGAGTTTCGACAGGTCTCTCAAATTGAAATATGCGTTACGACACATTTTATTGATTTGCTTCTCCATGGTCATATTTTTGTCAAAGAGCACTCCTAAATTGCGAACATGGTTGGCAATTTTGATTTCAACATTGTCTTGTTGACATGCAAGAAATTTCTGATTTCAGCAATACAATTTTCCATTTTCTGTTTTGCATGTTCTTCACCCAAAAGGTTGGTTTAAATGACAGGATAAGTTGCTCATCATCAGCGTACTTCTGATCTTGAACTTGATTTCTTCGTGCTACTTCACTGACTGGGGCAACATAGGAGTTAAATAAGATTGGTCCAAGTTTAGAACCTTGAGGAACTCCAAAATTGAGAGGACGTTTGCTTGACGTTTTATAATTAATTATTACAGACTGTGATCTTTCAGAAATATAAGATTTGAGCAATCTTAAGGCTGCACTTTGCACACCATAACTGTTACGCAGTCTTTCTAGCAAAATGCCATGATCAATTGTGTCGAATGCAGCAGACAAGTCCAACAACACTAGCATTGTCACCTCCCCATTGCTCAGATTAAGCATAATATCATTACGGATTTTTGTAAAGAGGGTTTCTGTGCTATGAAATTGCTTGTAGGCTGATTGTTTTTCATCGTCAAGATTGTTCTGAGTGAGGTGATCAACGTACTGTTTGATTACAGCACTCTCAATGATTTTACTCAGGAAAGAAAGGTTAGAGACTGGCCGATAATTCTTTTTGATCAATTCAACACCTTCTTTTTTCAAAAGTGGTTTGACTAGTGCATGCTTCAGTTCAAGGGGAATTTCTCCAAGCGTTAATGACATATTAACAATTTTCGTTACGATTGGCAGAAATTCATCGACACATTCAAGCAGCAGCCATGTTGGCATTGGGTCAAGTTGGCAATGTTTGACAGGCATTTCAGTGATAAGTTTCTGTACTTCTTGTTCTGATAGAGACTTAAACTGATGTAAATTGTGGCTGAGGTCGGTTTGAGAGGCATCAGTTGTGATCTTCATTCCTGAATCTAATTTAGATCTGATGATTTTGATCTTTTCATCAAAGAAGTTGTTGAAATCATTCGCTAGTTCTGTTTCATTTGTGTGATGGGGAAGAGGCAGATCTTGTTTTCTGTTGAGATGAGAATTTAGAAGTTTAAACATCGCCTTAGAATTTCCCTTTGTGCCTGGAATTTTACACATCAGATCGTCTGATTTACGCTGATTAAGCTTTTCATTGAGTGAGTTTCGTTTTTCTTTGAAGACGTTCCAGTCTTTTTCTAAACCAGTTCTTCTCCATAATTTTTCTGCCTTTCTCTTTTCCTTTTTAAGAGGTTTTATTTCTTGATTTGTGAATGGGTTAGGTTTTCAGTTGATTTGTAGAGTGACACAAGTCTGTTTAAGTAGACTGATCGATTTTGGTGATGTAGTTTTTGTGACAGATGCTGTTCAATGTCTTTCTTGAATTTGGCTATATGGGTCAAAATTTTATAAGTCTGAAATTCTTGTCTCCAGTGTTTCACGATAATTCATGATGGCAGGATGACCAATAGAGGACCTCTTGTTGTCATTTGTCATAGACAAGGATATTAGCAAAACTTTTGACACAAAACATAGGCAGAATATTTTTATCCCATCCAAAAATAGCATTGATGTGGCCAACCCCCCTGAAAATGGCCTGTCTCCACCAACACATTCTTTGAAAGATCGCATCACAAAAACTAGTACAATTAAACTCTTCCATACATGGAGACTTGACTGTCAGTCTTCTAAAATCTGGTCACCAATAGCTGAAATAATATTCTGTATAAGAGCAGGAGGTGGTTGTGTCAATGTCTCCAATATTGCGTCATTAGCATCACGCCGGATTTGTTTCTTAATAAAAAATAAAGGGACACACATTCTGTGAGAAAACCTTGTGTCTGATGTTGTCTGAGAACCCAAGAAAATAACTGAACTATCTGTAGCTTTGTATCATTTATGTAAACCAAAATATTAGAATCTTTCTGTCGGCATGTCAGTTGTCCTATCTCAATTTGTCATTAGCAAACGCCTTGCTACTCTATATTGACTGCATATTTCTGGACCAAAATCACTGTGAACATGTTTCTGGTGTTCATAAGGTCATTGCATGCACATATTGCCAGACTGCCAGTTTTGCACTGGTCCCTACAAAGATTTTTGCTGTAATTATCATTAGCATCACGCTGTCATTAGCATCATGTAAAAAATGGCTTATTGCCTTTATCTCACTAAAATTTTGTTGTAGGTGACCGGAATTGAAATCAGTTGAATATATATTATCAATACATGTTTCAACAGACTATTACATAACATTTTTACATTTTCCTTGCATCTGACATGCTTAGTATGAAGTTTGATTCTTCTCTGAAACTACTAACCAAATATGGGGTGCCAGCAACATTTTACCATTGTCTAGCGTCTGAAATATGGTTTAGCAAAGACATTGGGCACTGGAGGGAGTAGTGGAGATCATCTTTATTATTCAGAATCCAAACTATTGATGAAAAGAGTATTTTTGTTTGTTTTTGTAAATTTCTGGTTCAAGGATTTGTTTTATCTCAATAACTGTTGGTCATAGAGACCTGAAATATAGCTCATTTTGTGCAGAATAGCCACTTTCCTATTTGTTGGTAATACATTATTCAGCTCTAAATGGTACAGATTTCAAGTTATAGGCATGATGCTAATGACACACATATTTGGTATTTTAATTGATCAAAATGCAGTTTCTCAAAAATAATTGCCATTAGAGACCTGGAACCAGGGGCGGACTGGCCTATGTGGCAAAGTGGCAACTGCCACGGGCCCACCCACTCAGGGGGGCCCATGCAAGATGTCAAAAAAATTTTTTTCTTTAAAGAGCACAATCTCGCTGTCAGGTTCGTGATTATGTGTTTTAACTATACTAACTGAAAAGGACATAACCCTCTCATGTGGAGGCCCCCAACATATAATATTAACAATTTAAAAATTACCCCTGTAGTATTTCAATTTTTAATTGGAAAAAACGCCGACGGTATGGACGTAGGGGCCCGTTGACTGATTTTGCCACGGGGCCCAAAATGCCGCCAGTCCGTCCCTGCCTGGAACTTGCCAAAAATGTGCCAGCCACTTGCCTTATCATTGGCAATAGATTGTTTAGCCCCAAATGGTCAGGATTTTTTAGTTAGAAGTGCGATTTTAATGACAGTCGAAAAACATTACAGCTATGTTTATCACCTCAGTACAGATCAGCAGGGCATTGGGACCCTTGGACATGAAAGCGCAGTGATAGCTGATTGTTTTACCTACCCAATGCAAACTTTAAAAGGCATTTCTGGAGCGAAAAATTTTCGAAATTTTTTCAGCTCAAATTTCAAGGTTTTCAAATTTTGACCCATATCTATGCTGCGGGTCTTTCGGAAGGAAATCTTTTTCTGTGGATTCTTGCCCTTGTTAATGTCAATGTTAAAGAGGATGCAGTAATGGTCCGACAGAAGGTCACTGACAGCGCAATCTCTGAGGGTTGTTGTTTTATTTTATATTACCTAATCAAGTGTGTTTCCATCTTTGTGTGTTGGTGAAGATACAAGGTCAAACATTTCAAGAATGTTTTTAAATTGGATAACTTTGGCATCATCTGGTTTATTCCCGTGAAAGTTTAAGTCTCCGACTACTATAGTTTCATTGTGATAGGTCTGATAGTGGGATAAAAAGTTTGTGAATTCATTAAAGAATTCTGATAGACTGTATTTGTTCTTTTTGGAGGGTTCCGGCCTGTACACCACAAGAATTGTGACAATTTTTTAATTGAGTTTTACCTGACGTACAGCTGTATGCTGCAAGAACCGTGACGGGGCGAAGAGATATACCTCCCGTGAAGCTCTTTATAAAGAACTGGGATGGATCTCATTGGAAAAAAGAACAGTACCATAGCAGGGGTGCCAGAGCAGGGGGGCAGGGGGGCAATTGCCCCTCCTGCCCTTGTCTAAGGGGGTAGGGGGGGCAAAGGTGCCCTTCAGATCCTAAAGAAAAAAAACCTTATTTGGCCTTATTTTATTAATTTCAGGGACAGAGTAAGTATATATCTAAATTTATTTGTGACTCTCTATTTAAATTTTGTCATGTGAAATTGGCGCGAATACAATTTGCCCTTTATCATCTGACCGCCCCTGCCGCCCGCTATTCCTTCCAACACCCCTGAGTCTGTACAAAAGAGTTTCTTGCAATCATCAGTTATGTTGTGGAATGGTCTTCATGCCAAAAATTCAACAAGTCTGCTATCTTTTAAAATTAAATTTAAAAAAAATATTCCCACAGCCACCAGAGATATTCCCCCCTGGGCTGTCCAGAAAAGATGAAGTTATATTAGCACAACTTCGACTTGGCTTTTCCAATTTAAATTCACACTTGTTCAGCAAAGGTTGTATTACCTCAGCACAGTGCAGTTGTCTGCAAAATGATGAAACAATTGATCATTACTTTTTTATGTGCCCAAGGAATCGAGTTATCAGAGAAATCCTTATGGCTGAATTAAGAGATTTGCTTCATGAAAATGTAATTTCCACTGAACTATTGTTATATGGTAGCAACGAACTTGAACCTAATGTTAATGTAGATATAATAATGAGCACTTTAAATTATATTAATGCAACCAATCGATTCTAAATGATAACTGCAAGGTACTACTATTTTTTTTTCTCTACTAACTCACTGGGCCTGTAATTGATCAAACCAACACAGATCAATCTACATAAGCATATTATATGTCTACCCAATGAATTTGTACAAGCTATCAATCTACTCGACAAATATTTTCACAGGAGACCAAAAGTTAGGGTTAAATTGGGAAATTCCAGTAGATGAATGTTCTTCAATTATTGATTATTGTTAGATTGGACTTACCAGTCTGACAAGTAGCTCCTACATATCCAGCCACACAGGTGCAATTGAAACCATTGTCATCATCAGTACAAGAACCACCATTCGCGCAGGGACTTGAATCACACTCTGCAAAATGGCAAAACAACAGTCAGTACTCAGTAGGGTTAAGTGATAAAAAAACAGGAGATTGGCATCCTTTTCAATTCATCTAAAACTCACATTAAGTGAATTTTCTAGCTACCATTAAAATGTGATGAAACACACAAGTGAATTTTTGTAGCAAAAATAAAAATTTACAAAGTGCTGCAGGATTGAAGATAGCAGTTCCCTATAATACACAAAAGTTGTGAGTTTTGACCTATTCTTGTAGTTCAAAACTGACGGTTTGCTTGAATCACAGAGAAGTTTGTTACCATATCTTAAAATAAGAGATGCATCTCTTCAGCTTTGTTGTCACTTCTAAATTGCAGTCCCTGTATACACATGTATAGACACCTTCGGTCATATGTGCATGGCAGGCTGTGCCAAATCAAACACATCAGACCAAGTAAGCCAGATGCCTGGTTTGAAAATGTGTCAGTACTAGCAGTAGGTGATTTTTTACAGCTGCCACCTGTAAGGGCAACATCTCTCTTGATCCCAGAAAATACACAACCCTATGACCTATGGGATGACCTGTTTAGTGTTGTATTCCTAGATGAAGTGATGCGGCAAAAGGACGACAAGGCTTTTGTGCAGCTGTTGAGTAGGCTACGTGTGAAAGGCAAGGCATACACCATAACCACTGAGGATGATACTGTACTGAAAGGTTGCACCAACTTACCACATGAACCTCTTGATGCTCTGCACATTTACTCCACAAACACACAAGCAACCAAATTGAATTGAACAATGCAGTTGTCTTTTCTTTTAACTGCTGAACAATTGTAATGTTCACAATGACACAACTGCAATGTCTATTTTGAAGATCATGATTGGCTGAATTGAACAATGCAGTTGTCTGTTCTTTCATATTTTGAACAATTGGAATGTTCAAAATGGCACAACCACAATGTCTGAAAGAAACAATGGAATTGATTGAATTGATCATTAAAGTTGTATGGTTTGCCCCTGCCAGACAATCTTGGTCTATAATTATCATACATTTGAATTGTTTAACTGTTGTTCATTGATCAGTGGCAATGATCATTTTGAACAATCAAATTGGTTGTTTTTTTTAAAACAATCTGATTGTTTGAATTTTTGAACAATTTCAATTGTCTGTTTCAGACAACAGTTTGATCGGACACATATTGTACACCGGCATTGTCTGATATTAGACAATTTTTGTCTGATATCAGACAGTCCTTTTTTTCAGTGTGGGGAACAAATTCATTTTAGCGAGCTGTGAAAATGAGCATATTTGGCAATTGCAACAGACTGCCGCCCCGAGACCTCCCCCCCTCCCGCCACAATGACTTTTTTTTTTACCATTTGGTCAAAACATAACAAAAGCTTACTTGTTTTTGATAGATTTGTGATTTTTTGCGTCACTAAAATAATCTGTTGTCATGCATGTGTTGATAGCATCAATTAAATAACAAGCTGTTGCTGATGACGTCAGCACGGCAGAGCCCGAAACCATGTCAGCCACCTTTTGTCAGCTCACTTGAAGAAATTATGGCTGACTTTTTCAGCTAGCTGAATTTTGTTGGCTGCAGCTGCAGCTGACTAAAGTCGGCTGAATTGAAGCGTTATTGTCATGAAAGTCCTCGCCGATGTAGAGCTAGAGCGTATAGATCTATAAATCATCCATAAAAAAGAATTTGTCTCATTCATATTAATCAAAAAGTACTAAATAGGACCAGTTTAGCTTAATTCAACTGTGGATGACAGGCCTGTATCTGACAAAAATATAATATAATATAACCCCCGGATTTGGTCCCACTTGGAAAATTAAGAACAATACCCCACCTGAAAATATGTATATAAACTTCCCAGTAGGACAATTTGGCAGGGTTCTTTAAAAAATGTCTTTCATATGTCAGACCAAGTTTCAAAAAAACTTCGAGTTTTTCAATTGTCAGACTATATGCCTGTAATTATAAACACAATGATATCACAATGGCAGCTGAATGGCCGTCATATCAAAGTAGTGGGCTCACTTGTATCAAAGGTGTGAATTGCATTCAGATTGCAATCACTAATTGCCATCATAAGACATAGGTCTAGAAGCTGAATGAGCCACTCTTAATTACAATTCTCGAAGTTCTATTGTTTCTGTTACAAATTGGACCATAATAGCCAAAGACACAAGTACTTTAATTGGCTTCAAACTGGAATTTCAGCTCGGCTGACTTCTGTCAAAGTCGGCTGCTGGACTGACTCATCTCAGTGACTTCAGCTGACATGAAAGTCAGCTCGCGGCGGCAAATGTCGGCGGTTCCGGGCTCTACACCACGGCCCTAGCTATATATTGAATCATAACAAGTCAAGTCAAGTCAAGTCAAATATTTTTTATTTAAGTGACCTGCAGTTTACACTGCCCGGCCTCTAAGGCCTACAAGTCACCAGGTGGGCCACAAAGAACACATGCCAAAAACAAAGCAAAACATCAGTATGAATAATAGAAAATCCTCATCTCCTACATTTATAAGCATTCTTTATAAATTTTGCTAGATAAGTACATAATTGTTTACAATTTAAAATAGATTTGAATTTGTCTAATTCATCTAAATTTGAAAAATTGTCAATAAATTTTACACAATTCTCGAACAAAATATTTCTTTGAACAGTGTGCAATGTACAAGTCATCAAAAAATGTTTTTCATCTTCAATTTCATTTATATTACAATTTGGACAAACTCTATTTTCCAATGGAGTAATAGGGGAAGTAAATCTACCTGTTTCTATTGACAAGGGCAATATTCCTAACCTGAATTGAGCAAGAAATGATCTCTCAGAACGGTTAATTACTCTATTGACATAATATTCCACATTATAATCATTTTTAAATATAAGATAAGTTCTAAGTTTTGGAAAATTAGCAAGATCCTGTTTCCATCGATTTTTATAACTTTCAACTAACCTGGTTTCGGTAACTTTCAATAAACGATCTAAGCAGAATTTATCAGACATAGATTCAAATAAGTTAAGCTGATCAGTAGCCTCAAAAATCTGTTTAACCTCCCAGGCCCAATTTTTTAAATTTGATATTTTACAAAGGTCAACATCATGTAAAAATATTCTTTTTACTAGCCTAGAATCATCTAATCTAATCAACCTACACCAAAGGCGGACCATATTAACTTTTCTTCTTATTTCACTCGGAGTACATACCATTAAAAAAAACACACCACTAAGAAAAATTTCTTTTCTTTTGATAATTTTAGGCTTATGTAGGCTAGCAATAGCAAAGGGTTGTAAACAACTAACTTTTTTTATCAAATAACCTCTGGAAAATGGGATCCAGTCTGAGTTTTCATGACGCCACCTTTAGTTGGTTGTCCAGGCAACCCAATCAGCGGTGATGTCAAAAACAATGTGCTAAAAATATATGCCTCAAAAACGTGCCCCAAAGCAAATGGAAAGCAGGCAAGACTGTGACCTTGTGGCGACGCACTGCGGCGTCGCTATTATCCAGAGTATCAGCTCTAATTTCAAGCAATCACTCCTTTCTTAACAAGTAAATCTCTGCCAACTTGGTATCTCACTGTGTCCCGAGCCTGAAGTTCTAGCTTTTGGACTATACTCATAGTGCTGGATCGTTGGCATAGGTCACAGAGCTGCTTATAGGTATTACTTCCTTCCAATTAAAAATATGATTGAACAATTGAAAGAGAAAGGCAAAAAGATCACAAATATTCGTTACAGTGCATTTCTTAACATAGTAACTGGGAGACCAAATGGTCTCCCAGTGGACAGATTTGGTCTCCCAGTCAATGCCAAAATGGTGTCACTGGGAGACCAATTTTCCCCAGATACTCTCATTGATTTCGCATTTGGTTGTCATGATTTGTAGTTTTTTGGATGCGTTTAAAAGCTAGGCTTCTTATTATTCTTTATTGTCTTTATAATTAACTTCTGCTAATGCCATCTTTCTGATTTATATTTTTTATAAATTAAAAATTTGTATAACTTGTTTTGTTGAAATTGCCCAAAATTCTAAATCAGCAGTCAGCTCTACAGTCGAAATTGCAAGAATGTCATTACATGTAGCTGATTGATAGATGTCGCGCATCATGGCACTACGAAGTTCCGTCGGTCCTCCAGTAGAAAATCCTTAAAAAATCTCTGAATTTTGTTAGCTGTTTGTCATGCTTTACCCAAAAAGTTGCATTCATTGCTATCTGCAAACGTCTTCCCAGCCCTCTGAATTTGTATCTAAATCTCACTTTAACTGTCATGAGGGATTATTCTGCACAAAAAAAAGTTTAACAATGTCATTCAGTGGTATTTAAATCGAAAGCCATCTTGCCCTTATTTCAATCAGTAAAAGAAAGCCAAGAATGGCATGTCTCGTCATGGATGAGTTCATTAATGTTGTTACAGCAAAACAGTCACAAAGATCTGACATTGTCAAAACTGTCACACAAAAACCAAATTAATATGAACGGTGAAATTCATGAATGGCACAACACTTTGAGCCTATCTTACAACCTCAGCCATCTAATCAGCTTGGGTCATCCTAGGCTTCAGAAATATCAGAGAAGTAAGTAAACATTGAACTTTGGTATCAACTGACATTTGTCGTTCAATTTTATTTTCAAATTGATGGCTACCCAGCAAAAATTAACGTTCATAAAACATTGAATTAATGCCATAAAAACGTTCAGAACCAATGTAGCGTTTTTATAAGTTTTTTTTAAATGTTAGAGTGCTTGCTGGGTAGTGCCTGAGGTTGACATTTGAATTATATGTATATATATATAAAGTTTTATTTGACAATCTTCATTTCAAAAAGATACATGTGTCAAATGAAAAAAAGACTGGGAAATAATATCCAACTGCCTTTGAACAGGGAAATCTATTATCTACATCTAAAAGAGCTTTGAAATATGCAGAATAGATTTTCATGAGAGAATTTTTGGAAATTCCATTTTAATTTGTAATATTGAGAAGATCATGATTTTCAATTAATTGTCTTTTGGCTGCATGCTTTGAAAAAAATGTACCATGTGATATATTTAATATGATTAACTATGTTGTGGCTGTTGTATTAATCTTAATTTTTGCTTCTTTTACTGATCCAAAAACTATTTTGAGTGCCATTTGAAAACCTTTTGCCAATGATTTTTTGGGATGAGGCAAAATAAGGGGTACTCGATCGCAGGGTCTGCTATAATCATAATCAATCGAACTTTCATAAAATTTTTAAAGGACTATTCATAATATCCAAGTTCATTTTTTTTTGGAGGGGGGGGGACTTAGTCTTTGTTAAACTGTTTAAAGCGTCTTACTTGATTCTGTTACAGATGATTTCATATTTGTAGACATTTGAGGTAGAAAATACATCATTTTTCTTGCAATTTTCATTGGTTGAGAGAAGGTATGACACCACTCTCTCCTGAAAAGTGACATAGCGTTTTACATGGGTGACCACTGACCATGGCATTTTAAGCCATTGATCTCCTAACAGGGACTGACATCAGCAGTTTCGAGTGAGTTTTCAGTTTGTGTTTCACACATTTTCAGTAATACATTCTGTAAGTCCAATGTTGTGCATTCAGACGATTAGGATCAGATGATCCATGCAATGACTGTTTACAGAAAATAAACATGCATAATTGTGAATATAACATTTTCTCAGAGGAGGGGCTCAGCTCAGACGTGAGGACAATGGGCTGCCAATCGCGGGGTCCTTGATCTGATTCCCACTGGATTTTCTTATGAATGCATATGTTGACCACATCACTGGGTTACCGTCCTGTCCTGAGGGACCATTCAGAATTTATGATTCTGGGGAGTTTTGTTGGAACTTTCTATCAAAAATGTATACCCACTTTGGTTTCATGCTTATTTGTACCTCTTATACATTCCATGTGGATTTTTAGTATGTCCCCTTTTCTTTTATTAAAATTTCATACCCCCTTAAGCATGTTGTGAGTAATAAGTACACCCCTTGAAACATGTGTGAAAAAGTTGGTGCTCTGTCGGGCAAAACTCCAATTCCCCTCAAATCATATTCTATTTAGCCTGTAAGGCACATAGATTCTGGACAAAAGGTAAAAATTATAGTACTGTCCCACTTGTAGCACCCGCTCAGGTAAAACTCCCATCTCCCCCGCAACCCAGTCATAAATTCTGAATGGTCCCTTACTGATGTCATAGACAATGCTTGCAGCTTTTGGTCAAGGCATGATAATTTAGTGTAAATAGATGTGAAGCCATTCAGAGTCAGCTTGAAACTGATTTAATATCAATTGAAACAATCAACAGTTGTACACAGGAGTGTGAACTACAACTGTTCATGGAGAAGTGAAAGAGTTCATGTGGATTGCAGTTTGACATGTGTGAACAACTGCCACAATACTGTATACTATTGGTCAAAATCATGACGTCATTTTTCCAGCCAACATCACTTGCTAGAAGCAAGCTGAAAAAAAGTGACACGCAATGAGCAACTTGACCAATCACCTGACAAGATTTTCTGATGTCAGACCAGAAAGTTTGCTAAATATTTTGTTATTTACGAAATGTCTACAAATATGAAATCATCTGTAAAAAAACACGAGTGTAAATATGAGCGCCAATGACAGGTTTTTTTCTCAGTTTTTGGCAGCCCCAGCAAATGATAGAGAAGTTGCCCTTAGGTGAGGTAACAAGGCTTGTATCATTAGGCTTTTCAGCTGCTGCTGACACAATTGATCAGAAGATTCTATGTTTGAAAAGCAGATATGGTGTTCATGATTTCGCACTGTGTTGGTTCAAGTCATACATTTCTGAAAGGTCAGAGTCAGTTATAACCAATAACTAAACATCAACCAAACCAAAGATTATGTACCCAAGATGTGACGCCACCATTGGGCTCCATGGGAATCATCATAACATGACGCCACCTGTGGAGTGGGCGCTAAACTATTACTAGACACGCTCAGCTTCATAACGTCAACTGGCAGAGATTGAAGACAAACTGACTGCTGCAGTGGCTGCAGTGTAGGCAGTGAGGGCAAGTTAACAAAAAATGTTAACTTAGTTAACAGTTAATAAGTTAATGAAATTATTAGCAAAGTTATAGTTAATAAGTTAAAATTGTGGCCAAGTTAACTGAAGTTAAAGTTAAAAAGTTAAGTTAATTTTTTTTTACTTCGATAAAAAAAGCAGACAATATCTGTGAAAATATTTATTGCAAGTAGCTACCAGAATGTAGTCTGTTCCACAGCCCTAGTATACACTTAGATTGTGGCCAGTGGAACAGGCTAACCAGAATGGGGCTCATCTTTCTCAAAAAGAGGCACAGGTTGAATTTTCAGACAGAGGCACTCAGACAATTAATAGCTGTCTGAGTTCCACTATTTAGCTATCTTTTATCAAAACGTGTCTTTTTTTCGCTTTTTTTACTAAAATTTACGGTATTTATTAACTTAACTTGTAATTAAGTAACGGGAGTTATTAACTTACGTTGACACACAAAAATATGTTAATTTAATAACTAGATACTCAATTTGTTAACTTCGTTATTAACGGATTAACGAGTTAATGCCCACCACTGAACTGCGTAGGGGTACAAAATTAAGTGTGACTATCCGTCTAGCATTAAAATGTGCAATTAGGCCAAATTTGGTAACAACTGACAAATGTATATTTTCTAGTTTGAAGATAGCATAAGCCTATTAAATACTGGAACTTGAAAAGTGCTGCATAAGATTAAAATGAAGATACAATCAGACAATGTACAGTATTGCCTCTCTGGTTGGTCTCTCGCACCCAATTGAATCATACAATGGACCTTTGCCCCTATCTTAGGCTATCTATTCCGGGTGAAAGCACAGTAAAGGCCTCAATTGCGTTTTGATCAGATGAAAGTAAATTTAGAGTCCTTGAAACCGATTTCTGGCATAAAGAAAAAACAATGCAGTATTTAAGCTTGATTAACAAGTAAATCTGAGAAATTTAGGCATTTTTCATGAGCATACAATTAAAACCATGCTCTGGGCAGACCTTTAAAGTGGGTATAATTTGTCAATTTTAGCATGTAACCAGTGGCCCTTTTTCTGAAGCACCGTCTGTTGCAGCAATGCTGTAGCCTAATATTTAGTTCACATTCTGCCGGTGACATTATCTGTTTACTGTACCTCCCTGGCCTTCTGTAGGGACCATTGGCTGACTTTTCAATATGATAGATACGGTAGCCATGACGTCTAAAGAAAAGGAGTGTATTTTTATGTAATAATTGGCCGAATTTGGTGCTTTTGCCTAGATATGATATTGGTTTTATGAATTTAAGCAAAAAATTTCCAATGGCCACAGATGATTGTAAGATACAAGAAGCTTTAATGGCTAAAATCGATGTCCGTCCATTACGTCCACAACTGATTTTTTGGTAATTTAAATTAATTAAAGACCAGCTAACACGTCAACTGAGATGGAAATGCATGTCTATCTCTCTCTACCTATGTATGCAACTGAAAAATTAAAAAACACAATGAATTTAACTTATACACTGGACACCAGGCTAAAAAGTGTAAATGTCCGTCCATTACGTCCACAAAAATGTTCAAATTAGTCTGGGGACTGATATTTGGAGGTCTGGTATGTCACAAATAAAGCAGGGATACCATGTTTAGTGACAAATTTGGATTATTTTAGTGAATACTGACAAGGCTCAAAAATTGAATTGGTCACAGTTCATGCAAACTGTCCATGTCATATCAGCGAAAACTGTCGAAAAGCCGATGGTCAATTTCAGCAGAAAAACCTAGATTTTCATTGAACTTTCATAATGTAGTTTATAGCAGCCCAGCAAATACCTGTCTTGATTTATTAGACAAACATAATTGTGTATTCTACACATTATTAGGTTTAAATTGATGTACTACACTTGCACTTCTGATGAAAATAATTCTTAGGTCATAGGGGCCAAATATTGAGGCGCTTACTGTGCTTTCACCCTTCCCACTCCATGAGCCTGAGGTGAGGGAGTGGGGGGGGGGGAGGTGTTTTGCGTAATTACTGAAATGCCAAAATTGTATGATGACATACTGGTGAGAAAATTCCAGTGAAAAGTGACAGTGAATAATAACTTTGGCTTTTATATATTTTTAATTAACAGAAAATAATTATTCTACTTCAGCTTCATGTTTTATGTTTGTCTGAATTCCTGCACAGGTAGAATATGTGTATACAGGGAGATCATCCCGGAGATGTCCTTACCCGGGTGTCCTTACAGCTAGCTCCCTGGTATATATATAGGATAACCAGTGGTCAGGGGCGGACTGGTGGTATTTCAGGCCCGTGACAAAATAAGTTACGGGGCCCCTTGCATTATTGTTTTTATTTGGGCATTATTCCAAAGTAGAAGGGCCTTTTCCAGCACCCTCTCACATTGCGGCCCTAATTTCAAAATTTGATTGTATCATGTTGTCATGACCTTGGTCCCCAAGCTAGACATTTTGGCTATTTTCTTGATTTTTTTTTTAGCACCTTACATGGGCCCCCCTAACTGGTTGGGCCCGTGGCAGCTGCCACTCTGCCACATAGGCCAGTCCGCCCCTGGCTGCCGGGGGGGGGGGAACCCTTGGACTAATAACTCTGTGCATGGCAGTTACCAGGGTAGCTCCATGCTCTGTGTGATTGTTCCATGGGCCTACCGGTGAACAGGGCAAGAAAAAATGTGAATTTCCCTGCAATTTGATGAATTATGACAAAAATTTCCCAGCAATGGTCGAGAATCAAGCAACGACTTCCAAGTCAGAAATTAGAACTTTTTTTTTTTTTAAACTTTCCCGTGAGATTTAGGGATTTTCAGTTAATGAAAAAATTGGATCTTATGGTCTCACTAAGCCTCTCACTGGCCCAACAGGCCTGATTTCCTATTAAGTATACACACTAGTCTGGTGTGTGGACTCTTTTGAAGTCTGCTGTTGAAACTTGCTGACTCAGAAATAAATACAAATAAATATAGATAAATGGTGAGATAGATAGGCCTAAAGGGAGGGAGATTAATTGTTCTGAGACATGAACTGTACTTTAGGCCTCTGTTTATTTATATTATGCCTATATCACAGATCAAGATCAATGCTTTTTGAAATAATTAAATGTGAGATGGCTATATAGGCTATATAGATCAACATAATTATAGGCCTACGTAAAGGATATCTTGAGAACATGAATTCCACGTGACGGAATCACAGTTTGCATGTGATTTTCTTTTCTTATCTTATTACAAATAATATGCATTCAGTGGTATGACACATGACGATATGTACGATGAAGTAGTACCACTCTCTTAATGAAACTGAAAAGTAATAACTGCAATTTCAGGAATAAATTGTGAGATACACTCCATGAAAGGTAGCGTGACGGAATCACTTCAAATAGAACACCATTCTGAGGAATTCCCGAAAGGTGGACCATGTTAGCTCTCACATATTAAGAATCGATCATTAGCTCACTTTATAAGATATTTTAGGATATCTGGTATTAGTATAAGGCAGAATATTGATAGTAATGCTGATGAACATTTCAAAAAGACACCTGGAAGCTTGTGACGGAATCACAATTTCTTTGTGACGGAATCACGAGTGAAGATGGGTTTTCTGTATGGTGGAAGAGATAACTAAAAAATCTGATAAAATAACACCCTATTTGCTTGAACCTTAATACGAAGCTCAGGAAAGCAAATTGGGGCACATGCTGAATGGCTAATGAGTGTAATTGCAATGTACAACCCGGTAATATAAAACAAATTTATGCACATTATTTCCTTTGATATGGTCATGTGCTCTTTCATGGGCTTTGCTTGTGTGTAAATAAACCTATACACTTTGATAGAACTCACAAAATCAGTTTGATATTGCGTATATCAAAATAGTATCAGCTGTGTTAATAAATAACGTAAAAGCAGTAAATATGTGAAATTGCTTGTTTGTTCACCTCCCCTATTAGCATTCAGCATCTTGTCAAAAGAACACTCATCGCGTCGTATGAACAAAATATAGACCAAAGTATTAATTATACTATTCTGCAAAATTTTGTACAGTACACTTTCAATCATTTCAAGTATTCACATACAGAAATTTTACTATGTTGTAACCAGGCCTGTTGCTGCAAATCCAGATAAAAAATACCTGCTGACGCAAGTGCAACCCTAGGCCAAGAGTTATCATGTTGGCCCAACATTAAGTTTTTTAAGTATGGCTGCCAAGGTCACAGAAATTGTTCAAGGTCATTCTTGTCAGAACTCATTCAACGTCTTACTATGATACACTATCCCTGTTAGTTCGGTGATCCAGGGATCAACCCACAAATGGAGTTATCAACGACAAAAGCTTTTCACAAATATGGCTGCCAAGGTCAGAAAAATTATTCAAGGTCACTAAGTCAGAACTCCTGTAGACAAAATCTTACTTGGATACACAATTCCCATTAGTTTGGTGATCCGAGGAAAATAAATGAAGTTATCATGTACACAAGCTTTTTATATGGCTGCCAAGGTCACAGAAATAGGTCAATGTCACTAATGTCACACTTTGTCAATGTCTTACACTAATACATGATCCCTGCTAGTTTGGTGATCCCCTGAATGGAGTTATTTTGTACACGAGATTTCAATAAATATGTCTCCCAAGGTTCAAGAAATGAATCAAAGTCACTGAAGTTAACACTCCTCCAAGGTCTTACTGTGATACACAATTCCTGTTAGTTTTGCGATCCTACAATCAATACAAATGGAGTTATCTTTCACACAAAAAAGGTAGACAGATGGACAGACAGACGGACGCCACTGCACTCTGCAATACCCAGGCCATGTGAACATGGCCGAGGGTAAAAAGGGGTACCAGCGCCTTTTTTTTATCCTGTTGAATTTACATTAGTTAATAAACCAGATTGGCTCAAAATCTGCAAAGGCATACATGTACTGGCCATCAATACCATATGTATCTGCTGTTCGTTTGGGGACAAATTCTTCAACTTTTTAATATATTTTAGGAATCCATACATATGAAACAGTTGCAAAATGGGAATATGTCTGAAATCAAGGTTTTCCAGAATGTTTTGTTTCACAATTAGAAGTAGTCAACTTTTAAGGTTGTTCCTTGGCAAAGAAAAATTCAATTTAATTCACAAAAATTCTTAACATTTCAATTAAGTGATTCCGTCACGTGTGATTCCGTCACGCTGATTATTCGCACTGAGTGAGCTAACAATTGGAAATTGCACACCAGTTGTGTAGTTTACTGGATTTTTAAATAGGATTATGCCATCTCATACCATTTACTTCACTTTCTGAACAAGAAGAGAAACTATTCATTCTTCAGCGTGACGGAATCACATTAAAATTATTTTCTCAGTACTGACATTAGTCATGATATTTGCACCATGAAACAACTGTTTTGGGTAAACGGTCATAGCCATTTAAAATCACAAGTACTAATGGATTAATTCAGTATATATATAAAATGTATGCATTCCATTGTAATGGGTAGAACAGAAGATCAAATGTCTGGTCTGCAGCCACTGCTTTTCAGACAGAAAGGTTCTACATGTCTCATGAAATGAACAGCATCGATGGGGACTGAAAATTAAAAATTTGAAAAATTTCTGATCTGATTTTTTTCATACAAATAGTTTTTGACCAAAAAGTGCAATGAAATTATTCTTGGCATCAATTTTGAAATTTACCCTCTTGGTTGAGTTTCACGTGGAATTCATGAGAAGAAAATTCCTATATATATATGAAATCCAGCGGGTGAACAGCTAGTAATTATTTGTGTTTTTCCTTTTTTGCCCCGAAGAATTGGGTGGAGGCCACTTGGGGATGGGGGGGGGAGTGACAGGGAGTGACCTTCAGCAATGTTCTGCTGCCGCATAAGAAACCCCAGAAAGAATGACCTACTTTGACCGTGATTCCCTAGAGGGGGGGGATGTCTGTATAGGCCTACATGCTACATAGGCCTACTTGTTTTAGTTGAGTAAAATCAATTAAATATAGGCATTCGATGCTTTTTTTTTTCATTTAACTATCTATAAGTTGATAAATTTATTGTGTTGAGTCAGCATAAACTTACATTTTAATTGGTTTTCATTATTATTTTTGACTGCAGTTTAACCAGTGGCGTAACTGGGTGGTCTCGAGCGGGGGGGCACCTGGGGGGGCACGCGATTCTGTGGGGGGGCACCCTCTATACTAACTGTATATTTTCGCCAGAGTTGGAAAGTTCATATGGGGGGGCACCTGGGGGGGCACAGGTCCAATAGGGACGCCACTGAGTTTAACCCTGGCAAGAATGTAGACAGCATTGAATGATTATGGGCCTAAATGGGCTATCTTATATGGTCAAATGATTATGAGCAATCCTATATATATGGCCTCTTTGACTTTTGTACGTTTTAGAGTCAATGGCCTGGAACTTCTCACCAAGGAATCTACGGGAATTAGGCCTAATGATCCGATGGCCTCCAAACAAGGGGGGGGGGGGCAGTCTTGAAGGTTGCGAGGGCAATCGACAGGAGGCTACGTCGGTATAATTATCATTGTGAAATTTTCACCGGTAGGCTAAAATTGGCAAATTATCGGTACCGTAGATGCCTATATATATCAGCTATAGGCCTATGTGACAGCCTCAGCCCTCCCTTTGCAGTGTATTGGCTGAGTGCACTCCACTCGCTTGGATTTTTTTCGCGCCACCCAGGGCAGCTGCAGGCTGATTATTATGACGTCATTGCTCTCTCTGCTAGCGAGTCAAATTTTCGTGTCGCCACGGTCGTTTAGTGCAGATTGACAACCTGAACTAGCAAAGAAAATAAATTAGTTACAATATTATTTGTTTACACAAAGAAACAATCATATTTAGTGTGTGTACTCAAGATATTTTTCGTTAAAAAAAAAAAGCTAAAAAAAAAACAGTGCTGCCACCTGAGTTTTGGGCGCGAACTAAGTTGATTCCCGAAAACGGTTTGGCTTCCCACATGTGACCAAACTGCCACTGAAATTTGGAGTTCTGCAAGGTTTCAAAATTAGCACTAATCCTCTTCAATTCATACATCCCTCCATTAAGCGAAGTTGCTGAAAAAAAGTTCAAAGACCAAACGTATGCTGATGACCAACAAATTATTCTCTCTTTCAAACTAACTTTCTTAGATCAGGAAAATGTGGTAGTTAAAATGGAAAAGTGTATTGCTGAAATCAGGAAATTTCTCCATGAAAACAAGCTTTGTAACAATGGAGAACAAACTGAACTACTGCTCATTGGCAATCCACACCAACTTAATAAACTCGAAGTATCACCAAGTCATGTTGACGATGTAAAAATTAGTGCGGCCGAACATATCAGAAATCTTGGTGTAATCTTTGACAAAAAAATGACAAAGGAAAAACAAGTCTACAAAATGTACTGGGATGCCAATTTCAATCCAAGAAATATTTCAATAATCAAGAAGTCTTTGCATTAGGAAACTTGCAAAACAGTAATCGACCAATGCTCTTGTGACTCCTCACCTAGACAATGGAAATGGTCTTCAATGTGGAACATCAATCGCTTCATGAATAAACAAGTGGCCGAAAACTCAACACTTCAACTCATTCAAAAATTGAATAAGCGTGACTGTGTAAGGCAGCAAGTTGGCTTCCTGTTCTGGCTAGAATACAAAACAAGCAAAATATCGTGATTCAGTGAAAATCTAAATGTAACTGTAATCTGAGAAGCAATGTCAAAATGCTCTTCAGTGAATCAACTTCCTACAATAAAAACAAGTATAGAGACAGTTCCTTTTTCGCACGCTACTCCAAAACTATGGAACCCACTGCCAGAGATTGTCAAGGCCTCCAAAACTCTCGACGGCTTCAAGAGAAATCTCAAAACTCACCTGTTTAAGAGCTCCTACAAGGAGCGGACTGGTGCCATTTTGACCCCACAGTGGCAGCTCCAGGATTTATTTGTTGGGGAGCTGAAGAGGGGCTTCTCCACTATTTGGTGAGACTGCCAATAACTAAGTAAAACCTGTTATCAATGCGCATTTTTAATCCAGCACATTTTTAAGCCAGTGCATTTCAACAGATTCAGTACCCCCCCCCCAAAAGTACTTGTATGAAAGTTGGACTCACTGTCTATCATAGTTATAGCAGACCCTGAGTGTGAATACACCTTATTTTATCAACAAATTTGAAATATGTCTTCAAGTTCATTTGGTCTCAAAACATTAATTTTTATGTTGTTTTTCTTTATAATCTAACTGGACAATGCTAAAACTTTGCATAGGGAACTAGGGTGTTTGGTTTGCTCATTATTATGGACAAATGTAATTGATCATTTTCGGTACTAATTTGCAGCAAGGACAACCATAACCATGATTGTACATGTCATACTCGGCCACAAACTAGCAACGAAAGATTCTTTTTATGGCACAAGAATGACAATTTGTTATTTCTCCGCCTTTTTTATTTCCTTTGTGAAATTATTTTGTTAAGTCGGTCGGTATCAGTATTTAAAAGTAGCTCAGAGGTAAGGCACTAACAGAATAGTTCAAGAGCAAGAACTTTTATCGGGATCAAACCCATGTTGGCATGGCTTTACCTTTTAAGAAAGAAGTGATGGCTCGAGTTTAGAGTAGATATTCCAAATAATTCATTTGAAGATCTAAACTGTACCACACAGTCCCTTTCATTGGTTTACATGGGCGAATACAATGGGGACCTAGGGGTAGACCTATGAGTCAGTTGAAAATCAAATCATGACTGACCAAACAGGAATTCAACTGATTGATTCAACTAATTGGCAGAATTCAACTCTAACTAGTTGAATAAATTACAACCGACAAAATTCAACTTTAGAAAAAAAAAAATTTTTAAGGAAAAAGCGAAAGGCAAGATGGCCCAACACTTGGATTTTCATTTTGTTAATTACAATCATTTAAAAAATTTGTTTGTAAAGAAAAAACAATAACGACAACAGATCAAACTCTTGTTATCCACTTCCAAAATGATCAGAGCAGGGAGGGGCATGCAGCCCCCCTTAACTTTGAGATGTGATTTGACCTACTTTTTGTGGTTGATTATTTGAATGCTTATGTTGTAAGGTAGGGATCACTTGACTCTACTCATAACTAATGAAACAAATGTCTACCAATTTTAATAAAGGAGCTACGGCCATTTTTGTAAAAAATATAAAATGGCCTTCTTACCCCACCCATCGGGCAATGAGTTCTTCTGTCATTTTTAAGGCATTCTATAAATTTTTTCTGAATTTCACAATTCTTGTGTTCATACATTTATTTTTTAATATTTTTTTACCTGTTTCAATTTCAGCCAAATTTTTTCTATTTTACTTAGCTATTCTCTCAAGATTTAAGGTAAAGTACACATTATTAAATGGTTCCTGAAGCAGCTTCGAGGCCTCAGTGAAGGGGGCCTCATGCCCCATACCATGTGGGGTCTCTTGCCCCAAACCCATATATTTTTTTTAATTTGACCTCTGTATTTTTAGCTAAATTCAAAAAACATGATCGTAAAGTGAAGCAATGCAGATATCCATTGCTTTTGAAAATTTCCAAAGTTATTTCTGACAACCCCTGTCAAAGAATTAATCAATGTTACAAAAACCACGCACCTTTTTTTTTTCTTTAATTTCTACTATGGTTTGGTGCTGTTTGCTCTGAAAATGTGTGACATCACCTAAAAGCCTTTAGCTTCAATCCTATCAATAACAAAACACCAAAAAGGTAAGTTTAGATATAACCCTGGGGGGGGGGGGGTCTCTCATTTAACCAGGGCTTCTTGCCCCGCCCTACACTAAATCAAGTGGTTTTCGCTTGTGGATATGCTTTCTCTCTCAGATTGTTTGTTTGTAAATTTATTAATAGGCTCCAGAAAAAGCCGAGGCTCATCTGGCTGGGGCCTTTGATACCAAAAGATATGTACACATAAAAAACTTAAAATGAAGTACGACATATAAAAAGTATCATTATTAAATTTAGGATTTGAATTTTTGTAAAAAAAGATAGTATAAATGACAAAATTGAAATACGGTTACTATGTGATGCAACTCTTTACTTTGGCAAATGTTATTATTTGTTTATTCTATTTGAATATTGATTTTTAATGTTTTGTTGTTTTTCGTAACATGCTGAATGATTCACTCTTTCCTCAGTAGTTTTTTATATAGTGGCAGTGCACAGATTTTTTGAAGGATTGTATTGATTGATTGGTTAAGTCTTCATTCGATTCCATCAACAAAGCATTCCATATTTCACTTCCTTTAAATACATGTACAGGGTGGTAAAAAAAAACTTTACACTTCTGAATTATTATTTGAATTGTGATCATTGTAAAAATTACTTTTTTTTGAAATACAAAAACAACATGTACAGCAATTAAAGAACAACCTTTCTAGAGATAAATTATTCAATATTGGACTGATGACTTTTCTACAGTGGGCCTAAATGACGAAGAGGTGTCAAAAACGATACTTTGTGTCAGTTTTTCCCACACAAACTTACTTGAAGCCTTCATTGGGCAACTAAGGTCTGTGGTGTCTTGCAGGGATCTGCCTCTAAATTTGCTAACCCAGAATAATCAATTTGATTGAGATCTTGTGATAATAGGGGCCATATTGTCCTGGCGAGAAACTTGGCAGGGCAAACCTTGATCCACTTCTGGGTTTTCCATGGGAGTGAGGTTGTTGCCGCATCTTGTTTGCAGGTCAAATTACTTGTAGCACTGTATGTCTTATCTATTCAGGGCTTCAGATGCTCTTTATAGATGTTAATGAGTACTTTTCCTGTGATTTTAACACCCTGATCATCAACCTTTAGACAGCTTTGTTTGGAAATCTTATAATGGCCATAGTGCATGCTGAACTTGGTCTAGCACCTTCTGGTTTGCACTGAACTCTTCTCATTTTCATTTTATTTTGTATTTAATTCATCTTGTGAAGCTCAGTTGCTTCAAAATTGCTGATTGGCCATGACCAACCCAGAATAGTAAAAACGCAGAAGCATTCATTGCCTCGATTTTGTCTACTATGAAAAAAGTTTTAATCATTAACCAATTATCCAAAGATCTAGCATACTTGGCTTGTATATACAATAAGTACCCAGGCACTGGCTCAATCATGGAAGCCTGAAAAATGACATATCAACTGTAAAGTTTTTTTGTGACCACCCTGTAGCTTATTTTGTTTTTAGCTTGTTGGGTTTTCACTCTAATCTACATGCAATAATTTTGACTGATGAGTTTCTCTATTATTTATTTCCTCATTCCTCTTGAAATAGTCATCGAACACACTAGGCAACAGCTTCTTTCTTTGTTTATGAACAAATTGGTCAACAGTGAGCTAATACAAATCTCTGACACTAAGTAAATTATTTTGAGAAAGTATTTGTTTGTTGGGGTGAGGAAATCCAGTCCAAGTAGCATCTTTATTGCTTTATTTTGAGGTACTTGTACTCTTTTGAGGGGAGTTTTGCTTGCTATTCCATATAGTTGACTTCAATACTTAATTTTAGAGTGTATATAATATATGCATAATAATGCTTAGTTTTGTCATTTCTTGGCAACCATTTTAATTGAAAAATTCTACCTGACTTTGGAAAAACACACAAAATGTGACTGACCGAGTTGAAAATGAAATTCAACTGACTCTTTCAACTTATTCGACTGACTCCAGGGTCTATCTTGGGGGCCAGTCCGTCCCTGGCTTCCACAAATAAATCCATCATGCACGAGCGCTAGTTTACTGGAATAAGCACTATGTAAATGCAAGTTATTATTTTTATTATTATTAAATTTTTTAATTTCACTTGATGCACAGGATCATAGTATTTCCAAGTCGGCTTTAAGTGTTACCAATTAAGAAAAAATCTAGAACAAACTGATGGGAAATTTTCAGGAATCCACTTGGCTACAAGTGCAGCCCAATGGGTGGCATAAGACGGGGGTATATATGCTACAGAAAAGCCCTGAAGAATAAAAGACAATGAACAGCCTCCAGCATTGATATAGAAATGAAATTTGATGCAAGCGTCTGGAGCAAAAATGAGGTTTTACAAAAAGTATGCGCACTTACGTTTCTCTAAAGGGCAGTTCTGGTCATAAATGCCTCATGATAATATATAACAAACATTTGCATACAATAAGATTTGTTGCAAGCATGCAAAGGGGATCATTCAAGAAAAAGTAATCTTACTTGGACATTGCAGGTCATCCACTGTCACACTGTTCCATGGTTTCCCTGAGCAGGAATCGCGGTACACTCGAATTGTAGTGTTCAACTTTGCCCAGCACAAGTTCTTATCACAAGGAAGAGGGTTGCTGCCAAGGTAAATTGTCAATCCTGTACAACTTGCTCCACGGCAGTAGGTGTAGGCATTCTCAACTTTTGTCAGCTGGTTAGTATCGAGGCGAAGCAAAGTCAGTTGAGGCATGTGTTGTATGTTACTCATGTTGAAGTGGGTCAGTGCATTGCGAGATGCATGCAGATTTTTCAATGCAGGCAGCTTCAGGACACCATTAACTTGTTTTAGATCATTGCCAGATAGATCGAGAAACGTTAATGCATTGGCTCCCTCCAGTTTTGCTGAATCAAGTGTTTTTATTTTGTTACTGTACAGAATGAGTTTTCTGAGAGTTGAAGCAGATCTGGTCACATTTGGGATGGCAGTAATCTGGTTGATTGGTAGAGAGAGGACATTAAGATGAGAATAACGGACCACTTGGTCCCAGGTTGCATTGGAGATCTGACAAAAATACATGTAGAGTTTTGTCAGGGAGTAACTGTTGTCAATTGCAGCAAAATATGGGACTGTTTTGATTGGGTTGTGGGAGAGATAAAGAAGTTCCAGTGGATTGTTGTCAAATGCATCAGGAGAGATGCTACTGATGTTGTTGTTGGACAAGTACAGCTTCTTCAGCTGACGCAAGGATGAGAAATCTGTGCTGGTGATCGTTGTCAGTTGATTATATGAAAGAAGCACTGTTACAGAAGTGACAGGAATGTCGGTTGGAACAGCCGTCAATCCAGCATTATATTTGTCGTACGTAGATGCTTGGGCCTCATCGATCGAGAAGATTAACAGCATCAACCCCAGCAGCAAGAGTAGATCATGCGACGCCATCATGACAAACCTATAATGAAAACATTCATTGATTAGATTGAAGATCAAGTCAACGTTGATCAAGGAAAGAAATTTCACATTAGAAAATTTCTGTTGTCTGAGGTCAAATTTCCTACAAATGTGAAAGTCATGTACCAAGTGACAGGAAATCAATATCTGGAAAAATATTATAAAAGAAGCAAGTTAGCATTGATCAAGGAAGGAAATTTCATATTAGGTCAGATTGCTGTAATTACGCAAGACATTGTGTAAAAGTGATATTCCAAGCAACATCAGTTTAAGGGAAGTTCACCAAATGTCAACTAAACGTCAAACACGGTCTATATAAGCCAAACAGTACTGAAAAGAAACTCTTGTAGAAAATTCAGCCAATGATTAACTTCATGTAGTTATCGCCATCTGCTTTATACAGGATGGGAGTGATGTTTTCCAAAATTTCTAGAAAACTGAATTCCAGGCCATTTCAGTTGGCACATTGGGACCATTGATTTTCAATTAAAACATATGTATATTGTTTGATCATCAGCCCACTTTGTTTGGCTTTTAGCCTAAATTTTTGGTGCTTACCAAAATATAAATTTCAGGATAGTAATTATAAGTCCACGGAAACTTGACAACAAAAGCCAAAAGCATTAATTTTCCTTCAGAGTGATTTGTGTGTAGATGTATTAAGGTTTATATGTATCTCAAGTCTCAACACATAGGAGGTATTAAGCTCTGAAATTTCCCTGGTTAGTGCCTGGATGGTCCCCTTTGAAATGGTGTTTACTGTTGAAAATTACATGACACTTTATTTTTAACCCTGTGGGGCGAGAATCTGTATGCATTCCCATGCTACAAGCCGAAAGACATAGGCAAATACAAACTGTTTCATGTGTGGTATCTTCCACTCCACTGCCATTCAACGTCTGCTTAAGAATCCCAGCAGACGACTTTCTCAGTAGTCAGTGGTTCAATTCCTCTAAATTCACATTTATGACAAAGAAAACACCTGGATGTCCCATACAATGACCTTCTCTGGTACATTTTCTTGATATCACACATGCCATGTAGTGTTGACAGTTGTTTTAAGCAACACAATTAACCAAAAAATCAATCTTATTACAGATCTCGTATAAGTGTGCCATGTTCCATGTGAATATATGCACAGATGATGTCAGTATTGCAATACTGACATCACTATTGGCACCCCAAGCTAGAGTGTTGATTCCAACTGCTACCAACAAGTCAGGCTTATGGGCTGTCTAAGTGTGAATAACAATTGATTAATCTGCATTCATTGGTATGGTTGTTTGATTCAGTTGGAGCAGGTGAAACTGATATGTTTGAGCCACTTGCTTGATCCATCATGGACATTCATGGTGTTCTGTTGTGAAATTTCTCCTTGAGGGCAGCACCTTGTGGCTTTTCAGCCTTTTAGGTAAGATCTGCACCAAAGAAACTGTTCAGAATGGATGACTGGAATGGGGATGATGGGGAGATTTTTTTGGAACGTGGCGGTGTTGCATGGGCATACCAGAAGACGAGAAATGGGGGGGGGGTGGTAGTTGCTCCCCAAAAATTTGGGAAAAGGCCAGACAAGGAGGCTAAGAATTCGATCATCAAATAAACATTATTGGAAATCAGTGATAAGGATGCCCCCTGGCAAAACACCCCCCTTAGGTCTTAAATTCTTAATGGTTCCTGAGTATATTATTTTTGCCAAGACAGAGCAGCAAATGATAACCTCTCAGACCAACAAATGAATGTGAGAGTGAATGAATTTGTTTTGTTGTAAAAGTGCTAAAACTGATAGCAGTTATACACAAAATCCATGCATTGTATATAGCTGGATATTGTAACTTTTGGATTTATTCAAAACATCAAACTGAAAAATCAATGTTGAGCAACAATCTAACAGCTTATTGTGGATTTGTAATGGTGTGATCAGTATGGGTTCCAAGTGACACAGCTGAAACTGCGAATATACCAACTGTGAAATCATTATGCTGATACTGACATCACAAGAGCACTGTGGCAGTTGAAAAGAACATGGCACACTAATATGAGATCTGTAATAAATCCGAGTTCCACACTGAACTGCACGCAAGTTATATTGTTGTCACATTAGATACCGCATCTCAAACACTTATTTTCACATTACATTTGCAGAATAACAAGTTTATTTTGGTACAAAATTTTCATATGAAATTACTGTATTTAGAATTGTGTAGAAGAGTTATAAAAATCAAAGTGAGGACATTCAAGCATATTAATACAAATAGAAAATTCACATATTTCAGTAAAATCCAGTTTAGCTGAAACAGAGAACATGCTGAATTGCAAGTGAATTATTTATGAAAAAACTGTAACACACATTCAGTCAGTGTACTCATTTATGAAAACACTGGGATTAAAGTGATAAGAGAAAATAAACTACTCATATCAATTTAAAACAATGTAAAACAAGGGACAAAACATCAAATTGAATAATCAATGTTGAGCAACAATCTAACAGCTTATTGTGGATTTGTAATGGTGTGATCAGTATGGGTTCCAAGTGACACAGCTGAAACTGCGAATATACCAACTGTGAAATCATTATACTGATACTGACATCACAAGAGCACTGTGATGGATCAAGCAAGTGGCTCAAACATATCGGTTTCACCTGCTCCAACTGAATCAAACAACCATACCAATGAATGCAGATTAATCAATTGTTATTCACACTTTGACAGTCCATAAGCCTGCCTTGTTGGTAGCATTTGGAATCAACACTCAAGCTTGTACTGCCAATAGTGATGTCAGTATTGCAATACTGACATCATCTGTACATATATTCACATGGAACATGGCACACTTATACGAGATCTGTAATAAAGAAATGGCAGTGTTAGTGTACCCATCAAAAAGCTCTGAAGTGCATTAACCAACCTGAGGAAAATCAAATAAGATAAACTCATAAGCAAAAATCAGACAAGGTAAAATCTAACATAAGAAGATCAGACAAGCAATAATCAGTCAAGTGAATGTCAGACAAGAGAAGATCAGGAAGCAATAATCAGACAAGGATCAGACATGAGAAAATCAGATAAGCAATATCAGACAAGGAAAGTCAGACAAGAAATAATCAGACAAGTAATGATCAGAAAAGAGAAGATCAGACAAGCAATAATCAGGCAAGAAATAATCAGACAAGAGAAAATCATACCAACAATTTTCAGACAAGGAGAAGTCAGACAAAAAATATTTAGACAGGGAACAATCAGACAAGAGAAGATCAGATAAGTAAAAATGAGACAAGAGAAAATCAGACAAGTAATAATCAGACAAGGAAAGGCTACACAAGAGAAGATCAGACAGGCAATAATCAGACAAGGAAAGATCAGACAAGAGAAAATCAGACAAGTAATAAGCAGACAAGGAAAGACCAGAAAGAGAAAATCAGACAAGTATTAATCAGACAACGAAACAATAATCAGACAAGGAAAGATCAGACAAGAACAAATCAGACAAGTAATAATCAGACAAGGATGAGACACAAAAAGAACATATAAGAAATAATCAGGCAAGTACAGATCAGACAAGAGAAAATCAGACAAGGAAAGATCAGAAAAGACAGGATCAGACAAGTTATAATAACAGAAATAAAGATCAGACAG
The DNA here is from genome assembly GCA_026936325.1 of Platynereis dumerilii. Classification (NCBI taxonomy): domain Eukaryota; kingdom Metazoa; phylum Annelida; class Polychaeta; order Phyllodocida; family Nereididae; genus Platynereis; species Platynereis dumerilii. Next base: position 10,385,358 of record JAPTHN010000004.1, read on the forward strand.
GAGAAGATCAGACAAGCAACAATCAGCCAAGGAAAAGTCAGACAAGCTATATTCAGACAGGGAAAAATCAGACAAGAGAAGAGCAGACAAGGAATAATAAGGCAATAAAGATCAGACAAGAGAAGATCACACATGCAATAATAAGAAGGGAATAATCAGACAAGTGAAGATCACACAAGCGATTATCTGACAAGGAAAGATCAGACAGGAGAAGGTCAGACAAGGAAAGGTCAGACAAGAGAAGATCAGTCAAGCAATAATCAGACATGGAAAGATCCAACAAGAAACATACAAGGAATATCAGACTAGCAATAACCAGACAAGGACATGTCAGACATAAAGGTCAGACAAGTAATAATCAGACAAGCATTAATCAGACACGGAAATATCTGAGAAGAAATTATCAGACAATTAATAATCAAACAAGGAATTATCAGACTAGCCATAATCAGACCAGGAATACCAGACAAGAGTGTATCAGACAAGAGAAGACCAGACAAGTGACAATCAGACAATGAAAATCCAGACTAGAAATATTCTGACTATCAGATCGGAGAAGAATATGTAGACTAGTAAACATCATAAAAACCATAATCAGACTTTTAAGGAAAGAACAAACAAGCAACAATCAGACAAGCAATAACCAGACAAGGAATATCAGACATGCTCTTATGAGACAAGGGAAGGTCAGACAAGCAACAATCAGGCAATGAAAGATCAGACAAGCCATAATAAGACATGCAAGGAAAGCTCAGATACAAAAGAAATCAGTTTTTGTCTGATCATCCCTTGTCTGATATTTCCATTCTTGATTATTTCATGTCTCATCTTTCCTCATCTGATCACTGCTTGTGTGATAGAAAATTATATTGTTTCATTGAAACATTAGAAAATTTATTTAGAGGGTAGAAAACTTTTTGTTGGCAAATGATAATGTCTCATGTGGTCAATAAACAAGATAAATAAACTTCTAATTGACTGTTACAAAAATGTTTAAACACATTATGCACTGCATTATAACTATATGATCATCTGTGGAACAGTGATTGTTATTTTATACCCTAAATATTTGGTCAATTTCAATGAATTTACCTTGTGTGATTTTACCAAAGATCTTTCTCAACAATACTATGACTTCTGCATTCACAACTCTGCCCTACTTTGACAAAAGGCATTATCTCCAAAATAGCCACTTTTCAGGAGAGCCCAAAAACGTTGCTATATTTTCAATTAATGACCCCATAAAGAGTATTAAACATAGGTGTCATGCTGCATTGTCAAATTAAGGCAGGTTTATCAGAATTTTTCCAGAAATATTTATTTTGTTGTTTTTTGCTGAATTTATACTTCTAATAGAAGTTAATGCCTTTTGTCAGAGTTTCAAAATTGGAGCAAGGACGACAAAAGGCATTAACTTCTATTATGACGAGATATAATACATGAATAGTGCCAAAATGGTAAAAATATTTGACTTTTTGTAAATTCCTTTTGTATGGCTTGCATGGTAGACAGATTCATGAGGTGTAATCGGATTGATAGCAGGTAATAAAAATACTGAACATAATGCCTTTTGTCAGAGTAATGCTGATTTAATCCCTTTTGTCATCTAATAGTGGCCAGATAATGCCTTTCTCCATCTGATAGTTACCTTTCATCATCAGATAATGCCTTTTGTCAAAGTATTTTTGTAAAGTTAATGCCTTTTTAAAATCTGACTACAACAAATATGTATGTGATGACCAAGAAATTTTATATGCATATAGATCTAGGTTTATAGAAAATTCTGAGCCAAAAAAAAAGTTAATGCCTTTTGTCATCCAATGCCTTTTGTCAAAGTAGGGCAGAACTGTAAACTACAATTCTTTTTTTTTTTTTAAGAATTTGTTATTATGTATCTCTCTGTCTGTCTATTCATTCTACTAATCTACTGAATGATTGGTCAGTATCTTTACTATCTATCCTTGCTATCTTTAATATCTATCATTACTATCTGTTGAAAATAAATATTCATTCATTCATTCATATATCTTTAAGTTTACCATCTATCTACAGTTCTGCCCAAAAGTTTACATACCCCTCTGCAATATGACCAATTTCACTATTTCCAGGGCAATTTTAACAACAATCATCAAATCATACATGAAATACAGTGCACTGCATGTGGCTAAACATTTCTGAACCATTAAAAATCCAATATCAATTGAATTTTATGACAGTTTCAAAAGTTTACATACCCTCCTGTAATATCACATATTTTCCTGCTTAGGATCAAGAACTGCTTATGTTATTTTACCACATATGTCTAAAGTACTCAGACTACATCAACAGTGCTTTTAATCCATTCTGCATCACATAATTTCTGTAACCCACTTTCAATGTAAGTCTCGGCTGGGTCAAGGTCTGAGTCCGATCAACCCATAATTTATCAATAAAATTCCAGTCCAGAGAGCCCTTCCCAACTTTCTGGAAAAGATATTTGGACAGGATTGGTGGAAGATTTTGGATTGTTGTCCTGTTGCAGCACCTTGTTTCATCCCATTCCTAACTTTCACCCTGAATCATGTTGGTTCTCTTCCAAAATTTCCTGGAAATCAGTGGTGTTACAACTCTCATTAGTCTTGGCCAATTTTCCAGTGCTATATGCACTCAAATAGCCACAATGCATCATAAATGCACCACTTTGGTTCACTCTATGAATGGTGCAATTTAGCCTGCGTACCTGATTGACTTGTGTCCAAAAATAGGTGATTATGAGACAAACTTGGATGCAATACACCTGAAGCAGTTTAGTAAGTCCCAAGCCATCTGCCGAAATGTTTTTGGATGGATGAGACTTCGCTGAGGTGTTATATCATTAAAATTCCGTGCAATGTGTTAGCAGGAGTTCATTCAGAATTACGATGACAAGAGGACCATTGCAAAATTGAACCAGGGTGGTGCGCTTTCAATGCTTTGCAGCTGTTTCAGTTCAAATAGCACCAGAGACATTGTCAAGACTGAAGAATTGTTTAATATCACTGATTTCCAGAAAATTTTGGAAGAGAACTAACATGATTCAGTGTGAAATTTAGGAGCAGGATGAACAAGTCGTAGCAACATAAAAAGAATCCGAAACCTTCCATCAATCCTGTCCTAACATTTTTTCAGGACAGCTTCTTGAGTGGTTTAACACCCTGCAAACTGGAATATTATCAATAAATTATGGGTTGCTCCGAGACAGACCATACCCCAGCCGAGACCAACAACCAAGGTGGAGTTGCAGCAATTCGGTGAAGCAGAATGGATCAAAAATCACTGCTGATGTAGTCTGAGTACTTTTGACATATTGTGGTAAAATCCTGTAGGCTGTTCTTGATCTTAAGCGGAAAAGATATGTGATAGTACAGGAGTTACAAAATTGCCCTGGAAATAGCGAAATTGGTCATTTTGCAGAGGGGTATGTAAACTTTTGGGCAGAACTGTATCTATCCAAAATTTAGAATCTGTCCATGTAAATTTTGCGGTTTATCTATCAGCTATATAATTAATATATCTGCCGGGGGGATACAGTTTCAGATGCCATTGCATAATATGGTCTGGGCAAGTCAAATATGAACCAAATTAGCATCTACAATATGTATCAAAGAAATGGTGCCAATCACCACAAAGCTCGGATAGAAATGATTGACTTTGGGTCTCCTGGTTGACCAAATCCTGTGAAATACTTGAATATTTTCTGCAGCTGCTTAGTTTTATTTTCTTATCTTTATTATTGAAATAATTGTGATGGGCAAAATGACAACATTCTTGTTTGTAAAATTGTTCATTTTGGAGATGGGGGGGGGGGTGTCCGATCGTCTGTCTGCTCTATTTTGGCTCAATTTTACAGCTACCTGTGTCGTCTGCTTCTGTGACAAGGTATCAGTTCAGTATGGAAGAGTTCAAGCATTGCAAAGCATGCTGTCATACCTTGTTATAAGTTATTAGTGAGAGGAGTTAGTGGACTGGCCTAGCCCAGCAATACACGGATCACACTCTGTCTGCCTGTAGGAAGAATACTGAAAAACCTGCTGCTAAAATATTATTAGAAAAGAAGATGCAAGATACCTTGCTGCTGAAATGTAACTTGAAAAGGCATTGAACAACCTGTTGTTGACATATCATCATTGAGAAAGAAAATGAAAATCCCCCAGCTTAATTGTCATGATTAGAAAAGACACCAAAAAATCAATTTTCATAATAAATAAAATATAATATCCATATACAACTACCATATGTAACTACCATATGTAACTACCATATGTAACTACCATTTGAAACATTCAGTACTTACGAAATGACGGGAGATTGTGGAGTCCCTTTGGTGTTCAGTTGTTGGTGCAATGAAAGCAAATTCTTAGCCAAAGAAATATGTTACCAATATTACATGCAGTCTTTTCTCACAATCAGCACCCAAACTGTGAAAACTGCGAAGACTGTCTGTGTCAATCAGGGTACAGATGAAGAGTGATGAACAAGTATGCCGACTCACAATTCTGTAAGTAAAAAGGATGAAGATGATAACTTGAAGTGAAAATACAACTTTTCCCAAATGGTCACTTGGTTTTAAATTTTTAGGTAACACCTCACGGGGACCAATTTGGTTGCAAACATTAAATATTATGTATGTGCAATTTATTTTATGACTTTCCCAATAACTATTGATATGTACATTAGTCTTCTGAATATTGAGGTGAAAATACGACGTTCCTGAAAGAAATCAATATGCTTCAATATATCTTCTGACCAGCAATATCATAGAAGGATCAATTTCTTTTCAAACTTTTATATGCAGTTCATCATTGCAACTTTTCCCAAAGGGAGATTTGGTTTTAAATTTTCAGGTAGCACCTGAAAGTTGAGAGGACCAATTTGTTTCGAACATTAAGCATTATATTTGTGCAACTCATCTTTATTACTTTTCCAATGATCATCATTCATGTTAAGTGCATAATATTGTCTATTGCTTCAGAGTATTGCGAAAGGGAACTCGGCAGCCACTTCTACGATACAGTAGCATATTTATGAGGCACAATGGGGACATGGTCCTCCTCAGACCAACAATTTTAAAACATGGGGAAGGTAGGAAATGCCACAACTGACTGGGTATTCCCCACATGCTCTTACCTTTTGTATACAACCCTGCAGGGATACAATGACAGAACAGCAAGCACTAAACATTAAAAGAAGCTTAAAAATAGCATGCAATGTATGCACCGTGTCCTCGAGCAATTTAATAACCCCTTGTAACTCAATGGGAAATGATCATTCTTTGACACATCTCGATAAATTGCTAAAAGAAACACTCTGTCTATCTATCAATCTATCTATTAATCTATCTATTAATCGGTCTATCTATCTGTCTAGCTATCTGTCTATCTTAACTGTCTATCTATCTGTAATTTAGTAATTGGCTGAAGCATAAACTTCATGTTGTGGTGCGCCCCACTATTAGGGTGGTCCAACATCAAATGGAAAATAATAAAAGTGTAAAATGTGGTGATGGTACCCCCTAACTTTTTTCCTTTGGCCATGTGGAAGAAGTGTGCAAAGTTTCAGCCAAATTGCTTGATATTTAGAGGTGGCTCATCAATGTTGAAAGTTTGCTATATTTTGTATTAAAATAGATACGCTGTATCTGAATAGTGAAAAATGTGTAAAAGCATATTTTCCTTTCATTTGAGGCCTATTAAGGCCCTAACCAACTGAGGAAAAAGCAACATAACACTTGTTTTTATATCTTCCTATCCAGGTTTTAAAAAAAAGTGATTTGTCACTTATATTATTTAAATTCTTATGTCAATTGATGTGTATTGGGCGAAAATTTGGCAAAATTGGTACGCCAATATAGATTTATTAATAAGTATCAAAATTTATTGGAGAGGATCATTAAATAAATGTTTTGGGATCATGACTGAGTCATGCCATACTACCTTCAATAAATTACTATAGTCCAGCATGAAAAAGAGTATGGGATCTAATCAGAGAAGGTTATTCACTAGACATCAGAAGGATTCTATACGTGTACTGTTTAATAAAAAGCTGCCGTGACTTTTGATAGTGTGATGTTCTCAACATCTTTTCTCAATTTCCGGCAAAGTGGTATTTCGAAACATGCTAAAGAAACTTTTTTAAAAAGAGGTGCAGGTAGCAATTCCTTCTTTCGCAACTGCATGTTCCACATTCAATATATACCAGTATGCAAATGACCTATAAATAATTCTTAGGCGAGATCTTGGACGAATTTAGTTTTATGTGTCAAGTAATTCATGCGCACCTGTGGAAATTAGAGATACCCTAGAAATAATCGTGTTGGTTATGCAAAGATCCCCTGCTCAAAAATTATAAAGTACTCATAAAATCAAAGTTAGTTCTTTGATAATAGAACACAGTAAGTTGTCTTTCCCAAACAGGTATCCCTGCAAAAGATAAAGTGCCTCAAACATTGTACTGTGACTGACAATAGCGGGGAAAAAATGCTTTTGTATTGTAAGAATCCCTTTCACAACTGATTGGTCTTACAAATTTAAGGTAGGTAAATTTTATTTATTGTCGTTTTAAATCAAATCACATATATCACAATAAAACAATACATGGATATAAGCACCATACTTCTGTACGACAGACTAAAAACAGCTACTCTATTCTAAAAGCTACAACTATTAACAACACGAAAGAATATCAGATAGGTTACATCAATAGCTTATCACAGCATAATTAAAGGTGTCAAACAGCTCAAATTGTATTGGGTAAACTAATCATGTTAATGTTCACATCAGAAGCTTCCGGGTGTGAGAAACTTCCAAGACTGGCTTATCTGGGGATAGGGGTCATTTATAATAAAACCAACCAAGAGGATGGGATTTACATTCTTTATCATGCTAGACTAGAATAATATATTGAAAGTAGTATGGCATGACTCAGTCATGATCCAAAAACCTTTCTATGAAATTTTAATATTTATTTATAAATCTATATTGGTGTTTCAATTTTGCCAAATTCTCACCTAATACACATCAATTGACATAAGAATTTTATAGATATAAGTGACAAATCCCTTTTTTTTTCAATGTGGAGAGGAAGATATGCATACAAGTGTTATGTTGCTATTTCCTCAGTTGGTTAGTGTCTTAATAGGCCTCAAATGAAAGGAAAATATGATTTTATACAATTTTCACTATTTAGATGTAGGCGTTTTAATGCAAAATACAGCAAAACTTCAACCTTGATGAGCCACCTCTAAATATTAATCAATTTGGCTGAAATTTTGCACACTTCTTCCACATGGTCAAAGGAAAAAGTTAGGGGGTACCATCAATGAAATTAGGACATATATTTTTTTGGACCACCCTACCCACTTTGTCTCAGGGCGGAAGGGCCAAGGGGAAGAAGAAGAAGATGCTTATCAGAAATCTTCTGCTCAGCAAAGAGGAATTCGGGGGATTAAAGTTAACTATTTAGAGCAGTGAGACACAAGATTTAACATAGGGGAAGGGGGTGATAATTCCAAAATGTTGCTGTGTGGCATTTTTTGTGTGACCTGGACCTAGTTGGGCAACACGGTTGCCCCCATTTGTCAATATAAGCCGAAAACCCATATGGATGGAGCCTTTGAAGGTTGACACGAAGAAATAATGTCGAAAATTACCCCCAACTATTGGTCTTAGAGACTTTTGAATAGGCTCAAATTAACCGGAATCCAAATTTTTTTATTAGTGTTTCATAGTAACTATAGGCCTAAGTACAATATTTTTTTGTTTTTGGACAAAAACTGTTTTTTTTTTTGCTCTTTTCCGTCAGTATACAAGCGTAAACTCGCGTTGCAGACTGTGTGTAGTGTTAGAGCCTAAATAATTGCAAAAATTGCTCAATATATGTTTACATTTAATATATATATATATGCATTTGACAGTTCTATTCAATATTATTAATTACTGAATCATACTATACCAATTTGTTGTATACCATGCATAGATTATGCCTAAATTTATTTGATCAGCGAGATACTTGATTTACTTATGACAATAACATAAATATCTAGTTTCTTATGACTGCATGGTACTCTGTGAGGAGCTATCTCAAAAGTCTTGAGGTTCACTGACAAGATCTTTGACAAGCTTATAAAACAAGTAACATTCGCATCACCATAATAATTCTATCTTCAAATATGAGACAGCAGTAATTTCAGTAATGGCATGAAATTAACTTGAAGAGTATAGCATAAATGATGACTCTTTTAATACCAAAAGTCCAATAATGGAAAAGGATGTCTGTGATGGACAAGTAACTCTCAAATTGATTGTTAATCATATCCATTTGTTTCCTATGCTCATCTTGCAGTAATTATATATCATAAGAAGAAAATAGAAGATTTTTCTAGAAGAGAAACAAGAAGATGAGGCAGGATCTAATCATTTTAACAGTAGTAATACTGAACATGCTGAACAAAACAATTTACAATGTATTGACTGTGCCTGACATCTTAATGCACACAATTTGTATCAGGAATATTGGTCCATACACTCAAAGATTGGGTTTGCATATAGCTATGAAAATAGAGTAAGCTGTTTCTCAGAGGAGAGAAAGATTAAGCTGAAAAATCTGCCTCTGCCAAGTGACCTTGGGCCAATCCCAGTGACTTCTTAAAAAATACAGTTCTTTCTCTTAAATCTGAGGAGCATGCCTTCAGTAACATTGAATTCTCAGCATCTTGTGACTGCTTTGTTTTTAGCACTCTTTATCACCAGACTTTTTACCAATGAACAGTTAACCAAAGAAAAGCAAAATTTACACAGACCACATGTGACAAAAGATGAAAAGGAACAGTACTACTTGAGGAGAACAAGTCAATCAATTTCTTGTTCAGAAACAATTTCAGGCATGTAACTGGTATGTTGAGAATATTTCTTTTCTAACAAGTTAGCCACGCAAGTCAAGATTCTAGAGTTATCCAAGCTCTCAATACTCTTAACCACAGGCTTTCTCCTACTTAAAGAGAATATATCAATTGGGTTAAAGGAAACTGTTTCTGAAGATATAATGAAAAAGGACCTTGATGCTGAAAGGTCTGTGCTCTCCATCAATGATTAACTGGACAGAGAGGCAGTAACCAGCAAGAACACAGCCAGGGAAGCACACATTTAATGCTAAATCAGTTATTTTGTTGAACAAGGAAGATGTACATTATCGCGCGCACTCATAGGCGAACGGTGCGTGCAATTTTTGGGGGGGCGAGCGACATTTGCCCAAATTTCAAGATCCAGGTTTAGTACCATTTCAAATTAAATTGCTTTGAAATCATTAAATTTCAATAGTGTTTATTCAATCATCTTCCCAAATTTTTTAGCCTTTTTGCCCGAATCTTACTGTTTCCCCCTACCCCCCCCCCCCTCCGATACGCCTATGCGCGCACTGATGCAAGGCTGCAACACAATGGCGCATTTAGGCCAAAAATTATCATGGAAAAGACAGGAAAAGCAGCAAATTTCCCTGTATTCACTCCATGTTTTGGCCCCCTCTTCAGGCCATTTCCAGATATGCCCCTGTTATAGCATTTGTTGGCCAATGGTGAAACTTAATTGCTGCCATTGAAATAATGGTCAATTTGTGGACAGTTTCCCTGTGGTATAGAGACTGAATAAATACATTTACATTATGCACAAGGAGCAGTTACATTTCTCGTTTATTTGCAATAACTCAAATGTTCATGCGCAATATTTTTTAGAGCATATGCAATTTCTTTTGAAATTGCATATATACATATATGTTGTTAATTTTCATTGATGACCAAAGCTGTAAAATGGTAGACACAACTCCCTCTGTGGCCCTTTACATGTTCGGCTTAAATGTTTCATATCTCTATCTCTGCCAGGTTATTCTGTGTGACATATAAGCAGTTTGTTATAATCATATCCTATACTTGCAATGCTATTGTGAATTCTCCCATGGCCTAATTGGTAAGTGCGCTTGTCAACTGGCTTTGAGGGCGTGGGTTCAAATCTCACCCCGGGAACTCACTTTAGTCCGAGCCCATGGGACATTAAATGGAGGCGGGTTGTACTACCCAGTGTTCAACTGAAAGACCCTCGGCATCCCTGAATTAATAGGGTATGTGCCAGACTCACAGTCTTCTCATCTCATCATCATACGGCGATCGCCTGCCTTCGATATAGCCCACTAAGGTGCTGCAGAGGCGTAAAACACAAACAAACAACAATGCTATTGTGCTAAGTCATTTAATGTTTCAGCTTTCTGGGGAAATTACAGCAGACAAATGACAATTGCTTACAGAAAGCACTGGAATGATTCTTGAGATCATATCCCTATCTCTGATGTTATATTCTGTTTAACTCAAAAGCTGTTTGTGAGGTCATATCCTATACTTGAAATGCAATGCTCTCATCAAAAGTCATGTAACGTTTCACACCATCCATCAGTGAGCTTTCAATTTACCCAATAGACAAATTGACATTTCATATCAATATATGTGATAGGGCTTGTTGCATGCTGTGATGTCACTGATGGCCACTAGAAGCTGAATGTGAGTACTCAGCATTCGTCAACTGTAACGGCATTGTCAGCAGGTCAGGGGAGGATCAAAAAGTGCTGAATGGGGAGGGAAGAATGAATGGTGCTAAATTTATGATAGAATTTTTTTTTTTTTCTTTCACTAAAATCTTTAGTCCTGAGGGGCCAGCGCTTGAATCTCCCCTTCTAGACCTGCTAATGAGGGTGAATATGGATCTTTTCTCGTGTGTTTGCATTTTACAATACTGGAGAGACATCAATCAATCCGTAAAAATGCATTGTTAATTTAAAGTTACGGCGACAATCGATGGACAGCATTCAAAACTCAGTTTTTGAAAGATCGTTATTGGCTGATTTATAATTGCGAAAGAAGGTGAGCCAGACATATAAAAACATTCATGAACAGTGCTTCAATTTCAATACCAATTAAAACTGTTTTTCCAAAAATAATTTCAATATGAGCATTGAGTTTGAAAGCGGCTCTCAGTATTATACAGCTATTGCACAGTGCCGAGTATAGACAGTTTTTATGAACACTGATAGACAGGACAGAGCCACCGGCTCACCGAGCGGAGCGAGGTGTCTCGTCCCTTATTACAAAGTGAACCAGATGGTTCAACGAACTTCAATCAAAAAAAGTGCATAATCGCTTTTTGAAATTAAGCTCATGTCATGATTCTGATGAGGTTAGTAGTACTAGATACTCTGGCACTGATCTCTGTAGAATTATTAATTATTAAACAATGGGCAGTGATTGTTTATGTCATGACGTCACTATGGGCTGCTTGTGGCGTCACAGCAAACTGCTGCTCTTTACTTAGAGAATTTGAAGTTATAAGACTAAAATTTAGTAAAGACCACTGATAAAATCATTGCGGGATATAAATAAGAGGCCATAGTAGTGTAGTTCACAGCTGTGAACATCATTTGTGTCAGGTCTGCTTCTGAATTAACACTCGTCATACCTGACACTTCATAATTTGTTGTTTGCTTTTGGCAAATACAGGATTTACTTCCCTCTTCGGGAAGGTAAATCTTGTATCCGCCACACAAACAACAAATAACTAATATTATCCTTCAACTGATACTTTCTACCTACTTAAAAGAATGCTACTTGAAGATGATCGTTTTAAAAAATATTTCTTTAACTTCTAAAGTCAATTTGCTTTACACTGAGTAATGAATACGTCCTGCTTATGCGTCTTACTTCGATCCTATAGAAAAACCCTGCATTTCTTAGCCGTCTTATAAGACGATTAGATTATATCATTTGTATATCCCAAAACTTTGCATATCTTCCAAAATTCAACAAGTTGGTGTGCGCCTGTTAAATCTGAGAAAATAGAGGCTTTTTATTACTGTATATCTATTCAATTTTCTGTTTCTTTGCTAACTGAACATATTTTCTATATTTAGGCCTATGCCTAAGGATTTGATATAATTTTCTGGAGAGTGTCGGTGAGAATCGATGTGTTATCAGCAAAGCATATACAGTTCTTAGTTACGCTTCAAAATATTGCAATAACACATGTAGTTTTTCCTCAAAGTCAACAAGGTCCTTAAAAAACTGTTAATCCATTTAGCAATTATTAAACTCTCTGATTTTTTATTGCCAGAAATTGTCAAATTAATTCAATGAGGCTTGTCAAAAACTTAACTTGTATTGATGACATCTTTTATATTTGTATCAATAAAGTTTTCTAAAATGCAAGATCATTAGCCAATTAAGCAATTAGGAAAAGAACATTGCTAACTCATGAAAGGTATAGATTGATTTGTCACTAATTGGTCTTATAAAACTGGTTGTTTAACACTAATTTGGGAGTATCAGGGAAGTATTGACTGTCTAATAAAAAACAAAGTATAACTCAGCAGCATTAAAATGCACACATTTTTAGACAACTTCACAACTTAATTATAGATATCGCCAAGGCTTTGGAGTCGGAGTCGTGGAGTTTAAGGTTTTTTGGGTGGAGTCGGAGTCGAACTTTGATTTTCAGGTGGAGTCAGAGTCGGAGTCGAAAATTAAATGCTTGATTCCAGACTCCTAAAAATGGTTAATATAATTTCCAAAGGCACAGTTACAAAAATGTGAAATGTATCCCAAATTTTACATACAACTTCCTGCACGAGTTCATCTACAAAATCCTATGAAAAATTTGTATAATACATTTTCTTTACTATTGATAACATAATATTTGTGTGCAATAATGCCGATAAGCGGAGTTGGGAGTCGGAGTCGTAATTCTGGAGACCGAAGGAGTCGAATTCGGAGTCGCTTTTCAGAAAGCCAAAGGAGTGGGGAGTCGGAGTCGGTTCACTTGTTATCCGACTCCAAAGCCATGGATATCGCCATGAACTTTGCACTGGTGTAACTTAATGTCCAGAAACTTCACAAATAAAAAATTGTAAATGTGGCTGGATCACACCACTTTTATTGCAACTTGCATTACGACTAATAACTTTTCTGTTTTTTGCAAGCTGAACTTTTGTATTTAATTGCTTATGCTTACAAGAAGGATCTACAGCCATGGCCATAAGTTTATGCCATTGCTATGCTTCACTATGGGGCTATCATTGTGACCAATTGCGATATAGCAAATACTTGCTCAATCTTCACAATATTGTCAGGAATTATAATTTGTACGCAGTAGCATGTGTTCCGATAGAAATTGTAGCATTAAATGACATAGCATAGTAATGGTGAGGCAAAATCATGAATTTGTTTGAATATAGGAATAAAATCAATTCTGATGCTAAATCTTATTTCCGTTATAATAATAGTGACAAAAGTGTCTGGATGTATTGGGAACACATCAAATTAGGCATTCATGACAAAATTACAATCAAATACATGCTTGAGTTTTTGGTTCATGGGGTTTTACTCGAAGAATATTTTTCTTTAGATATGACAAATTTGTAAGTAGGTGTAGGAAGATAGCGTATTTCTTATCTGAAAAGGAAATTGTGTCAAATGCTCTCCATACATCTATGTTGAATTTGATGAAACAAATTAAATTTCATCATTACAGAAGAAAAACGTTTTACTACTCCTTTTTTTCTTGAGAAATAAACAATTTTTCTAATTAAAAACACTGCTAGCAAACCCTGATGAACCAATGTTAAAGCTGCATACTTAATTGTGATTTTGTCATGAATGCTTCATTTGCATGGTGTGTGCCCAAAGCTGCCAGAGACTTTGGTGTCTGTAACTATCATGCAAATGACATGGCATCAATACTGACTATATGTAGAGTCAAGGATGGTAAATCCGTCCACTTTTGGCTAAAACTGCATTCACAGGAAAATGGTAATAGATACAAAAATAAAAATTAGTCCAGTGGAAAGAGCATATTCCGTATTACAAACAACAGTCAAAAGAAGTCAAATATTCAAATCATTTTTGCTGAAACCATGGCAACAAACTTGAAGGTTAGGGCACCTAAATCCGTCCACCCTGCTGGTAAATCCGTCCAGCAGGGATGGTAAATCCGTCCATAGAGCATATAGCAGCCCACACCTATCATATCTCATTATTTTTTCAAGTTTTGCAATTTATTAAGTCTTACAAAGGTTTTTGGGTCAATTTTAGAATAATGATTCACTGATTACAATTGTAATGGAAGAATTAAATAACAGAGGTCAGATTTAATTTGAATAATTTCAATTGACCACCTAATTTACAATTAAAGAACATTTTTATCCGATCAAAGGGGTAAAAATGTTCCTATCTAATTTTGTGAGCAGTGGTGTGCCATTTGTAGATATTTAAAGTCATTAAAGGAATTTTAAGGTTAATTTTAGTGGGTGGACGGATTTACAAACCCCAAATCAAGTCACTTTTGAAATATTGATGGCAATTCCGTCCACTTTTATTTCCATTGTATCTCCTTTCCAGGTGCTGCAATTAAATTATTTAGCAGATCCTAAATGAATAATGAAATTCTACATCTTATTCAACTATTTTTCACCTTCAAAACGTTTTTTGTTAAATAATATAGGCCCACAAGATGCCAGTTGGTAATTCAGAAAATGGCTGTGATGACGTCACAGGATTTCATTGTATTTCCCTTTTGTTTTTAAATGGAGTAGAAATATCATTTAAAATACTGTCATCACAATAAAAACGGCAAAATTACTTGATGAACGAGTTTATCTTGCATTTAAAACTTCCACAACTGTAATAAATTTAATTGTATGCCTATTTAAGGGGGTGGACGGAATTACCAACCTGGACGGATTTACCATACTTGACTCTACAAAATTCATCTAATTTAGTATTTTGCCTCACAGTTATTAAGTAACTTTATTCCAGTCACCATATTTTATCAGAATCCCTGCCACTTTATACAGACTATGATTCCTGAACATTTGGTGAAGATTGGGCAAGTATTTGCTTTGTTATGATTATTCACGATGATAGCCCCACAGTGAAGCATAGCAACTGAGCAAAAACGTACGGCCATGGCTGTAGCCTACATATATACATTTTAGTGATTGTCCCAAGGAGTCACAAAGCCTTCAGCCAAGCATATGCAGTTCTTAGTTACAATTTAAAACATAACATTGACATTTATTGTTTTTCTTTCAGAAACTTTCAAAATCAATTTGGTCTGCCAAAAACTATAATATAATTGGCAATTATTGAACTCGGTGATATTTTATCTCCAGAAAATTTCTATCGAATTCAATGAGGCCTGAAAAAAACTTCACTTGGATTGATATTTGTATAAATAAAGTAGTCTCAACTGCAAGATGACTAGCCAATTATGAACTTAAGAAAATAATGTTGTTAACTCATGGATGGCATGGATTGATTTTTCACTCTTTAGTTTTATAAAACCGAATGCTTGGCACTAATTAAGCTTTATTTAATTGGAATATCGTTTGATAAAATTTACCAAATGGCTTAACAACACCAGAAAAATGTAATTCAACAACATCAAAAAGGCACACATTTTTAGAGAGCTTTTTACCACCAACTGATATTGTTGATATCGCCATAAACCTTGCACAAGTGTCACTTAATATCCTTTCTGAGAATACAGAAACTTTCTTTAAAAAAAATTGTAAAAGTTGCTCTGGACCATGTCACTCTTGTTGCGACTTGGTCAAAAATCAAAGTCACGACCAATGTAAATTGCCCTATAAGCACATCTTATCAAGTCCATCACAGCTCAATGTCTTGAGTGTGGACTGTGGACATGATGAAGGTGGTCACCATTGCCACTATTGTATTTTCAATGCATTATATGTGTTCCGGTTTATTTTGGTGCTACATGATATTTTAATAATTTTCAAATTCCGAAATTAAGACACATATTTTCAAGAAATATTTTAAGGAGCCAACCAGACGATGGTTGGAACAAACTATTTTCGCAATTTTAACATTGCAGTACCCCAGCTAGAGGTGGAAACACCTTTTTTTCCTTCCATGTTCTGAACAAACTTTTCTTCCAGTGTCAAGTGGGAAAGAAATTTTTTAAACCATAAATCCATAGCCCCAAGTCAGTACTAGCTACCTAAGGTCATGAAATGTTGTGGAGCCCAGATTGCTCCTGTGGTGAGAGTAAAGGACATGATGTTTTCCTGTTGGTTAAAATGGCTGATGCTGGATGTTGCTTCATTATTATGCCAACTAGGGACTGAAGGAACTAAAGGTAATTATATAGTGTCATATGTTTTCTCTTGCTTTCTGGTGACCCCTTGGCAGCGACATTGAATTTGTCATAAAGGGGCACCAGCTTTGAGCATATATATACAAATATATATTTTTTTCTGTATCCATATTTATAATTGTATAAAACTCAAAGAAAATAAATTGATCTGAATCTGAATCTGAATCTGAATCTGAATCTAGGGGAGCAAGGAACATGGGTGAATGCAAATGTCCTAGATTTATACATGTGCACCTGGCCTCAACACCACCTTTTCAGATGTATTTTCCCTTAGCCTATGCAGGTTGGAGCTACATTTCTTGCCAAGCTCAGCTACTGGGGGGTGGAGGGGAGGTTTGGTCAAGTTGTAGCATGCTAGGCTGCCAATCGCTGGGTCCAGGGTTCAAATCCAGCTCTTGCCATGTCCCTGGTCCTAGGGGAGACCAGGGTAAGTTGTGCCGCGGGGTAAGTTGTCCGCCTACAGTTCGGGTTAAATGAAGAACTGGGCAAAGAAGCCAATGCCACCTATATATACCTACTTGGTCAACATCATCAGGCATCAAGAAATAATACTAACAAATATAATGGTATGAAAAGCTACACTAATAAATTTAATTTTGTTGCTGAAAACTGGAAGTGCCGAGGACTGACATTCTGGTTTCTCAGTCATTTGGTATTTGTAATAAGATGATGTCCCTCTGGTAGGATGGAGTTAAGAGGTATATCTAGACATTTCTGTTGTTTGATTTAATTTTGCATTGTTTTCTTATTTTTGACAACCAGTTTCATCCAGAAAATCAATTTGGGGTAAGTTGTGCCGTTCTGATTGGGGTGAGTTGTGCCAATGATATGACATAGGAATTAATATTTTATTAATTTTTTTTGTCCAAATTTTACGCAAGGCCTAAAAATGTTGTGAAATAACTTACACTGAAAGGAACACATGTTAAAAGAGTTATAACACCCTCTAAACAATAAATAATTCTGTTTTTTTTCAGCATTTTTAATTTGTGTATAAAATGGCTCATAGATGTCTGATTAGTTTCATGTAAAATGTCAGTCATACATTAAAAACATGATACAAATGATCTATCTGAACAAACGGGTGAAATACAAGTTTTTTTTGGAATAGATTATGCGGCACAACTTACCCCGTCACGCGGTACAACTTACCCCGGCACCGGGGTAAGTTGTGCCACTTGACCTACTTTTTTAAAATGCCTGTCATGACCTTTCCAATGGTCAGACTGCCCTGAAACGTCGGTTGATTCTGGCCAACATATTATATTTTGATGTCTGATTTTTAGATTGCATGACTAAGCTTTGGTTAGGGTATTCTTTCCAGTACAAGCATTGTTACTAACTAATTTGGACCTCAATATTTCATTTGGCAACAATTACTTTCATGTATCAATAATATTTCATTTGTTTCAACCCTTCAAAATTTGGAATTTTTTCATTGTTTCAGTTACTGACCCCAATTTTCAGGATTTCATCCAAATTCATAAAATTTTCACTTTGCGATGCTAAGTGGACCAAAATCTATCAAAATAAATTGTTAAAAGCTCGTGGTGGCTCCCATCATGAAATGGTGTTGCCAAATGTTCACTCAGTTTTTGACATCTACCTATATACCATATTTATGAGCAAGAGTGTAATTGAACGACCAATCACTACAATTATTCTTGGTACGTAAACTAGTTTAAGATTCATTTTGTTGCCATATTTTTGATGATCTCATTTGATAGACAGCTGGCCTGCCTGGCCTTCATGTGAAGGTGTGCCATGTCTCCTGCCTTGTCCAGTCTGTCAAAGAAAATCCTCAGTTATCCTACATCAGGGGCAGACTGGCCTATGTGGCAGAGTGGCAGCTGCCACGGGCCCATCCTCTCGGGAGGGCCCATGCAAGGTGCCAAAAAATTAAAAATCAAGAAAAAAGACAATATCTCAATCTTTTTTATCAATTTTTTGACTGCGTGATGCAATCAAACTTTAGGTAAGGGCCCCAATCTTTGAGAGCCCGTAAGGGAAAGGACCCTTCCACTTTGGCATAATTTTTTTATTGCTGAAAATGGAAATTTGGGGGCCCATTGATTTGTTTTGCCACGGGCCCGAAATGTCGCCAGTCCGCCCCTGTCCTATATGATTGATCTATCTTGGTTAACTGCTTGGCTGAAAAAGTCTTTCAAAGTTGTAGTCAAGAGCAAATATAGAACAAAAACTGGCATTATTTTTTGAGAAACAAGACCTCAAAAAGCAAAGCATCCACGCACTGGGCGTACAACACCAGAGGATGAAAGGTCTATCACTCATTACAAATTTCAGAAACATGGAAATGTAAATTTTACATTAATTTGCAGTTGTCAGATGGTATTGTTTTTAGTTCCGTTCTACACCGTTGACACAGTGGCTGCTATGAGAATACCAAAATGTCATCGCCTATCTGGTGCAAGCAACAGCCCTATAATCTGCAAATTTGCCTTTGACGATGATCGGGAACTGGTCTGGAGCAAACGTTTCGAATTCAAAGGCAGTGGTGTCTACATAACAGAGAACTTTCCTCAAGAAATAGAGGACCGCAGGAAAAAACTGTATCCTGTAGCCAAAGCTGCCAGAGCCAAAGGTATGAAAGTCATGATGAAGTATGACAAGGTGGTCATCAATAGTACTGAGTACAGCGCAGGTAACCTGTCTGAACTGCCAAAGGATCTCATCTCTACGACAATGAGCACCCAAACGAAAAATGGTGTCACATGCTTTTTCACCGCAGATTCTCCTTTGTCAAATTTTCACGTCGTGGAAGGTGGCTTTGTCATTGATGACAAAAGATTCGACACTGTTGAGAGATTCTTCCAACTAAGCAAAGCCAAATTTGCGGGGAAAACAGATAAAGCACACAGAATTCAAACAGCTAGAACTGCAGCACAGTGCAAAGCCATTGGTGACTCAATTGTAGTAAATGAAAGTGAATGGCTTCCTGCAGCCGAGAAAATCATGCTAAAAGCGTGCGCAGCCAAATTTCGTCATTCACTGATGAAACAAGCACTCCTAAATACATCCGACACAATACTTGCTGAAGCAGGACCAAATTGAACTTGGGGAACAGGCATAAAAATGTCTGATCCCAATGCTTTTGACAAAAACAAATGGGGACGTAACCTCCTTGGAAGGATTCTGATGGACATTCGCAAAGAACTGCAACCAAGTTCCTACACTGTCTCAAGCACAAAATTCTAATTATCTTGCTGATGCTAAGTAATTCTGACATTTCGTTTATAATGATGTATACTCTTTTTTTTAAACTTTTTGATTGCACTGTTGACAGGTATCAAATTAGATTAATTACTGCTAAAATTTTCTGTCAAACTTCCTACATGGGCTGTGACCACTCCTTGCTTTGGCCTAGGCAGCAAGAGCGGCTGAGGTCCAGGCAAGGGGTGGTTTCAGCCAATGGCAAGGACAATGTCCAACCCGTTTTCCTATCACTGTTACCTATCTGAGTTATGGCCATCTCTATCTGTATGATAGATTATTTGTGTTAGTTTAAACATTCCTATTATACATTACCACATCATAAATGTATTTGTTGTGCATGATACATTTAGTATTGCATTGGTTGTGGCCTCTCTAGGCTTGGACCTAGGCAGCAACCGCGGCCAGGGTCCGAGCCGGGGGAGGTCACGACTAATGGCAGTGAAAATATACTGTTTAATGATTATTTGTGGTAACTGAGATACTGTCTAATGTTCTTTCATTTCTAATTATTTCACCGGTTCTTGCGTTTCTTTTCACAGCTGATATATAATGTTAATTATAGCTGATATATATGCTTCTTATCGTAGCTGATATATATGCTTCTTATTATAGTTTGTATATATGCTAATTAAGGAAAAATCATTTGTCTATTTGTTACAGTATGTCACTTGTGATACTCTAGACACTACCATTACACTTTGTCACGAGATATAATTGTGCTGACTAGCGCTGCTGGTGCATGATGTAGTATTGCAGTGGTTGTGGCTTCTCTTGGCTCAGACCTAGGCAGCCACCGCGGCCAGGGTCTGTGCCAGGGGTGGTCACGGCCGATGTCAATGACTTCCCTTGGAACCTTAGAAATTACTTAGTTAATTTAAGTACTTATGAGGTATTTGTTATCTCTAGCTTGGTAGATATAATATGTGACAGTAAGGTGTTACTTAGATATAGTTTCGTCCTATATTTATTCCATAGTTCATCATGTTACCACTGCTTAATATTTCAAAATATTTGATGAATGAGATGTTTCCTAATAGTATTTTAAAGTTCAAGTCTTTAAGTCAATATAGATATCTTATTTTCCCCAAAATGTTCCATTTACTTATCCAACAACCTCCCATTCGCGCCTCCAGCCTTCTTTAGTTATCCTTTAAACCCACCAATGCTCTATCTTTACCATCCTAGGATTGCCATGTACACGTTTATTTCATTAATTATTATGTTTATATTTCATGGGACAGATTTTTACAGGAAAGGCACTGAAAGCCATAAAACATTTCTGAATATCAGGAATAATGTATCACAATAGTAGCATTGACATGTTAAATAACTACGGTGGCCTAAGTCGTAACTCTCTTATTGAGATCCTTCAGCCTGACATGGATTTAAACAATGATGAACCTAATATTCTGGAACATTCCATGTATTTTGAAGTAGATGCAATGTCTGATATACTCAAGGGAAAGAGTGGTTTCAAAATTCTTAGCCTTAATTGTCAAAGTCTTCGTGCTAAAATAAATCAGTTGAAACTGTATGTGAGTATATTTACGGAAAAAAATCTTACTTTTGATGCGATTTGCATGTAAGAGACATGGCTGTCTTGCTCTGAAAATATATCTGACCTTAACCTGCCAAATTACAAGTTAATCAGTCAAGGGAAGTCTTGTAGCATGCATGGCGGTTTGGCTATATATACCTACATGAAAAGTATAAGTATGACATCACTTCAGGTTCAGAATATGACAACTAAGTTGGCACCGCGACCCTTCCACCACAGGACAAATGGTGGAACCTAATTTTTTGACCCAGGAGCAATTCAGAAACTGGTTGAGATGATTGAGATGATGGTGGAAATACCTTCCAAAAGTCATTCTGTGCGTTACCCTGGGCGTATAGGGTCACACAGCATGGGGAACCCTCCATTCCACCACAGGACAAATGGTGGAACCTTCTATCCACCACAGGACCAATCGAATAGTTTGAGTCAGCTTTTGATAAAATGCTTGTAATATGTCTCTTAAAAGTAATTTTGAGTAATTAGGTCAGTGTGGGGTTAAATAGATGAAGGAACCCTGCAATCCACCACAGGACAAATGGTGGAACCTGTAGTTTTTTGACCCATGATCAATTCAGAAACTGGTTGAGATGATTGAGATTATGGTGGAAATACCTTCCAAAAGTCATTCTGTGCGTTACCCGGGGCGTATAGGGTCACACAGCATGGGGAACCCTCCATTCCACCACAGGACAAATGGTGGAACCTTCTATCAACCACAGGACCAATCGAATAGTTTGAGTCAGCTTTTGATAAAATGCTTGTAATATGTCTCTTTAAAGTAATTCTGAGTAATTAGGTCAGTGTGGGGTTACATGAATTAAGGAACCCTGCAATCCACCACAGGACAAATGGTGGAACCTGTAGTTTTTTGACCCAGGACCAATTCAGAAACTGGTTGAGATGATTGAGATGATGGTGGAAATACCTTCCAAAAGTCATTCTGTGTCTTACCCGGGGCGTATAGGGTCATACAGCATGGGGAACCCTCCATTCCACCACAGAACAAATGGTGGAACCTTCTATCCACCACAGGACCAATCGAATAGTTTGAGTCAGCTTTTGATAAAATGCTTGTAATATGTCTCTTAAAAGTAATTTTGAGTAATTAGGTCAGTGTGGGGTTACATGGATGAAGGAACCCTGCAATCCACCACAGGACAAATGGTGGAACCTGTAGTTTTTTGACCCAGGACCAATTCAGAAACTGGTTGAGATGATTGAGATGATGGTGGAAATACCTTCCAAAAGTCATTCTGTGCCTTACCCGGGGCGTATAGGGTCACACAGTATGGAGAACCCTCCATTCCACCACAGGACAAATGGTGGAACCTTCTATCAACCACAGGACCAATCGAATAGTTTGAGTCAGCTTTTGATAAAATGCTTGTATTATGTCTCTTAAAAGTAATTTTGAGTAATTAGGTCAGTGTGGGGTTACATGGATGAAGGAACCCTGCAATCCACCATAGGACAAATGGTGGAACCTATAGTTTTTTGACCCAGGACCAATTCAGAAACTGGTTGAGATGATTGAGATGATGGTGGAAATACCTTCCAAAAGTCATTCTGTGCGTTACCCGGGGCGTATAGGATAAATGGTGGAACCTTCTATCAACCACAGGACCAATCGAATAGTTTGAGTCAGCTTTTGATAAAATGCTTGTAATATGTCTCTTAAAAGTAATTTTGAGTAATTAGGTCAGTGTGGGGTTACATGGATGAAGGAACCCTGCAATCCACCATATGACAAATGGTGGAACCTATAGTTTTTGGACCCGGGATCAATTCAGAAACTGGTTGAGATGATTGAGATGATGGTGGAAATACCTTCCAAAAGTCATTCTGTGCCTTACCCGGGGCGTATAGGGTCACACAGCATGGGGAACCCTCCATTCCACCACAGGACAAATGGTGGAACCTTCTATCCACCACAGGACCAATCGAATAGTTTGAGTCAGCTTTTGATAAAATGCTTGTAATATGTCTCTTAAAAGTAATTTTGAGTAATTAGGTCAGTGTGGGGTTACATGGATGAAGGAACCCTGCAATCCACCACAGGACAAATGGTGGAACCTATAGTTTTTTTGACCCAGGACCAATTCAGAAACTGGTTGAGATGATTGAGATGATGGTGGAAATACCTTCCAACAGTCATTCTGTGCCTTACCCGGGGTGTATAGGGTCACACAGCATGGGGAACCCTCCATTCCACCACAGGACAAATGGTGGAACCTTCTATCCACCACAGGACCAATCGAATAGTTTGAGTCAGCTTTTGATAAAATGCTTGTAATATATCTCTTAAAAGTAATTTTGAGTAATTAGGTCAGTGTGGGGTTACATGGATGAAGGAACCCTGCAATCCACCACAGGACAAATGGTGGAACCTATAGTTTTTTGACCCAGGACCAATTCAGAAACTGGTTGAGATGATTGAGATTATGGTGGAAATACCTTCCAAAAGTCATTCTGTGCCTTACCCGGGGCGTATAGGGTCACACAGCATGGGGAACCCTCCATTCCACCACAGGACAAATGGTGGAACCTTCTATCCACCACAGGACCAATCGAATGGTTTGAGTCAGCTTTTGATAAAATGCTTGTAATTTGTCTCTTAAAAGTAATTTTGAGTAATTAGGTCGGTGTGGGGTTACATAGATGAAGGAACCCTGCAATCCACCACAGGACAAATGGTGGAACCTATAGTTTTTTGACCCAGGATCAATTCAGAAACTGGTTGAGATGATTGAGGTGATGGTGGAAATACCTTCCAAAAGTCATTCTGTGCGTTACCCGGGGCGTATAGGGTCACACAGCATGGGGAACCCTCCATTCCACCACAGGACAAATGGTGGAACCTTCTATCCACCACAGGACCAATCGAATAGTTTGAGTCAGCTTTTGACAAAATGCTTGTAATATATCTCTTAAAAGTAATTTTGAGTAATTAGGTCAGTGTGGGGTTACATGGATGAAGGAACCCTGCAATCCACAATATGACAAATGGTGGAACCTGTAGTTTTTTGACCCAGGACCAATTCAGAAACTGGTTGAGATGATTGAGATGATGGTGGAAATACCTTCCAAAAGTCATTCTGTGCGTTACCCGGGGCGTATAGGGTCACACAGCATGGGGAACCCTCCATTCCACCACAGGACAAATGGTGGAACCTTCTATAACCACAGGACCAATCGAATAGTTTGAGTCAGCTTTTGATAAAATGCTTGTAATATGTCTCTTAAAAGTAATTTTGAGTAATTAGGTCAGTGTGGGGTTACATGGATGAAGGAACCCTGCAATCCACCATAGGACAAATGGTGGAACCTATAGTTTTTTGACCCAGGACCAATTCAGAAACTGGTTGAGATGATTGAGATGATGGTGGAAATACCTTCCAAAAGTCATTCTGTGCCTTACCCGGGGCGTATAGGTTCACACAGCATGGGGAACCCTCCATTCCACCACAGGACAAATGGTGGAACCTTCTATCCACCACAGGACCAATCGAATAATTTGAGTCAGCTTTTGATAAAATATCTCTTAAAAGTAATTTTGAGTAACTAGGTCAGTGTGGGGTTACATGGATGAAGGAACCCTGCAATCCACCACAGGACAAATGGTGGAACCTATAGTTTTTGGACCCAGGACCAATTCAGCAACTGGTTGACAGTAGCAGATCCAGGGGGGGGGGTTCAGGGGGTTCAAACCCCCTTGGACCCAAGCCAAAAAGTCTCATAGACAACTGATACTCGCGCGTGCATAAAAAGAATCCACGAGGACTAACACGCATGTGACCCTGCACTCACGTACGGTGTTTCACGCCTCTGCAGCACCTTAATGGGCTATATCGAACACTCACATATGGTAGTCGTATACATGGGAGTTCTGCTCACAAAGTAGTTTCAAAGTTCTCTTTGGTTTCTTATTTGAAAAGGATAGTTGGTGATGCTAAAGTGCACCAAAATTTAAAGGCACACACTAGTACTCTTGAAGCTACTATACACTGTATCAGTTTGTAGCTGAACATTAATAGAGAGGCTTTGCTGTACATTTCTGTGTGACGTGTACATGTGGAAGTGCTATCTTATTACATTGTTGTCATGACAGCTTACACGTCCACGGGACCTGAAAATGTGTCGCAAAACCTCTTTAATTTCTGATGAAACATAAAAAAATATCTATTGGATTAAGCAGCTAAAACTGCATTCAGATTGCTCAAAATTAATCTGAGAGCATGTAAAATCCGTTGGCTTCTGGGGGCCTTGAACGGCCCCCAGACCCCTGCCGCATATGCTTCAGCCCTTCAGGCTTCGCCTCCTTTGCAGTCCCATCACTCAGCCTGAACCCCCCCCCTTCCAAAATTCCTGGATCCGCCCCTGCTGATGTATGAAATTTGCCATAACCTATTGTCGTGTTCTTAATTTTCTTTCATCTCTATATCCAAAGGCTTCATTAATTCATTGAAACAACAATATTTTTGTGCTTGTTTTAACATCATTGAATTATTCGTGTTCGACGGTTGACTTCGAAAAATTGAGTCAAATTTGAAGCTTCCTGATCTGGGATGTTGTAAATTCCCTTTTGCACATGTCAATTGAATCTTTTTTGCCATTAAGATCTAGTATAACATATACTTAGTTGTTTTGGAGCCTTTAATGCTTTTGAAAAGCTCTGATTTTAACCTGGATTGGCTGGAACACAGTAAATCGGATCGATAGACTGTGAACTAATACATGTTGGTGACTGATACCTGGTGATAGAATACAGAAATTACTTTGTCG
Source organism: Platynereis dumerilii (assembly GCA_026936325.1). NCBI lineage: Eukaryota > Metazoa > Annelida > Polychaeta > Phyllodocida > Nereididae > Platynereis > Platynereis dumerilii. The sequence continues at coordinate 10,411,155 of JAPTHN010000004.1, forward strand.
CACGCGTCACGCACACAAAAATATTGATCATATTCAAATTTTTTTTTATAAATGGTGGAGCCATGACACTAATATTACCTGTTGTGACAATTACCACGTTATTTTAGCAATTTGTACTTGTTTCATGAACCAGCCAATAATATAATGGCATATATAAAGGCAATATCCAATCAAAAAACACCCTTTTCATTCGAAATGGTCATACTTTTCAATCAGTTATGACATATAACATCAAATAAAATAGATTCTAAGCAAAACCAGCATTTTTTGCAATTTCATATGACATAGTTACTCAAAAATCAGGATTTAAAAAAGGGCCAAAAATCATGCTTCTTTCAACTGTTGCTGAGTTTTAATTGCAAACTTGAAAAACATGTAGCTATGAAAACGATAATAATACTTACTTCGGTGGCACTTATTTGGTATGAATTTGAAGTCAACATCCAGACCCATAACATAGGACAGTTGAAATCGTTTTAAAGGAACAAATATGTTTATGATGGAAATTCAATAACATTTTTGAAAAAATATTATAGAAAAATTATCAAAAATAGTGAGTTTCTCACAATATATTTGATGTACTGCAATGAAAACTGCCCTGAATACTCTACAATATTTGCCCTATGTCATCATATAAAGAAATTTGATTTACTGTGATGATAAATTGACATTTAATTTAGTTTTCTTTTGTTGACATGGAAATAAAAACGTTTACATATTCGGTATTATCCTGCTATCATCAGTTTTTTCCACTGGTTGAGGCTCTGTGGCAAATATTTTTTCTGGAACTTAGATATGTTCTTAGCAAAACTGCATGTCACACTTTGGCTGCATTATTTTTGTACAGGTCATAAGCAAAAGTCTCCCAATTGCCCGCTTCATATATATATGCTCCTGAAAGATAATATAATAAGCTAATCAGTAGCAATATAATTAGAAAAAATATTTGGAGTGAAAATCTAAAAAGAAATGGCTTGAATTAAAAAAATGTGCAGAAAAAAACCTCTCGAATATGGAACAAAATGATTGGTGGAAAAAATAATGTTGAAAAAACGGAGAAAGATTTGAAAGTAAAATTTTTAGAAAAAAAAAACAACCCAATATATATATAATTGGTAAAAAGATGTTGTGATTGTCAAAAAATATAAAGGGAAATGGGCAAAGGAAAAAAATTGTAGAAATCTGGAGAATTAACAATATATCCATTTGGATTTGACTGTTAGGAGGGGCCTTCATATATTAATGGAGGGGGGGGGCATTGGAGTTTTTTTTTTCATGGTAACAATGGCAGTAATTAGGGGGGGCGGGGTGGTCTAGTGGTAGCATGCTGAACTGCAAATCGCTCGATCCAGGATTCGAATCCAGCTCTTGCCGGATCACCTTGGCCTATGTTGGATGGCAGTTTCACTCATCCTTCGTCTCATTGCCGTGTCCTCCTCCTGCCCTTATTAGCCTACCAAGTGCAGAAATACAGGACGTAAAACCCCCATTCATCCATCCAAGCAGCAGTAATTAGACCTATTTATTTCAAATTTTTATCAAACAAAAAGTGTTTATTTTAGAATGCTCAAAAGTAATTGATTTATTTTACCAAGAACATGACAAGAAATTGTTTATTTAAAATAACCTTCCTCCCCTCACGGAGTTCTAATATGGTTGACCCTTAGTCATGATACTTGCATTAAAAACTGTCTACAAGTGGACCGCTGTTACATTGCCACTTCTCTTTTCAGCCTGGGCAGATCAGAACATAATGCTGGCATGTGTTGCCACCTACATGTAGTGACTGCTATGCCGCGAGCAGGGGCTCGCGGTCCACACCATTTCAATCTGAGGAACCGGGGCCTGTTTCTGAGTGTGCTGATGGCCTTTTCTGCTTCCTTAGAGAATGTGATTGCCAAGTCTGACTCTGCATGGTATACATCAATGTTGAATAGAAATTTTGTGAATGTACAATGAAATTAGAACTATTTCTTGGGACAGCAATGCTGTAGCATACAAAATCTACTTTTGTGCCAGGTGGCAGCAGCATGCAGTTCTCAGTTTCACCAGACTGCATTACAAATTTAAATTGGGATCAAATTAAAGGACTGATGGATTTGTCATAGGCGTTAGGTTTTATTCATAATACTTTAGTTTTATTTTTGCTTTGATTCCACTGTTTGGTTCAGTTTTGCTGTTTGTGTTATGAGCTTTGTTAAACAATGAGGCTTTTTATACTCCCATAAGGTCCAATGTCATGAGTTGGTAAAATTTCAGTTTTGGCCCAACGTAGACATACATTTCCAATCATATCTCAGCTTTCTGATAGAATTTGTGCATATATAATGGATCATATGAAAGGTGGTGATGTCCCCTTTGATATGTATAGCAGTAAATGTTTCCACCACTTAGAGCTTTTGATATATTAAATAAATGATAAATGATGACATATGGGGTCAGATTTCGGCGTCACGCTGGACACTACATGAAAAAAATGCATGTAAAACTTTAAAATACAAGTAAGTAAATTCAGATAGAGTAAAATTTGCAATTTGGTATTGTGCTCTGGTTAGTTGAGCATCTTATGAATACAGAAAAAAGGCCATAATATGTTTTGTATACATATCAGAATGACACCTTTTGTAGTATGAGGTTGTTGTGTCACAAGCAAAGCCAAAATGAACAATATGATTTTTGATGCATTAGATAAACCATTCATGTATTTTATTTTTTCAATATTTAAACATTGGTGTTTTGCTCATGACCTGGTCTGTCAGGAAAAAGTAACAAAACTTTGCAGCAACTCTTGTACTGGAGATGAGAGGGCTAAGTGCGACTGACGAAAAATTAACACCCTCTTTTTTTGGAGAATTATGTTGGTCCTCTCATGTTGAGATGCTGTCTGATTATGGCTCATAGTGGAAATGTTACTTTTCTGGACATTTTCTAGTTGCTCATGAGCTTGGCTTTCCATCGCTGTACATATAAAAAATGGTTGTAACTCTATTTTATCATGGTATTACAGCCCTGTTTTTGAGACTAACGAAAAATTGACACTCTCAAATCTTGTGAAATTTATGACACACCTCTCTTTTATAGGTGCTTCTTGTTCAAGGTGTGCTGAAATGCTCATTATCTTGATATTTTCTTGTTGCTCATGTTTCTGGCGATTCATTCATGTACAATATGTGGTTGTAAGTCAAACCTATTCATGTATTAGAGCCCTGTCTTTGAGACTGACAACAAAATCGACATTCTTACCGATAGTGAAATGTTATGTCTTGACTGCTTTTGTTCAGATGCTTCTGGAAAAAGGATTGTTGCTAGAATGGCCATTACCTTCATATCATTTTTTTTCTCAGGACCATGGCTTTCCAGCTCTATACACAATATGGTTGTAAGTAGAACCTATCTTTGTATTAGAGCCCTGCCATTGGGACTGATAATAAATGCAGCACGTTCTTGTTCTGCAATACCTGCCAACTGCCTTGACTTAGGTTAAATAAGAGGAAATATTTCAAATTCTAGAATTTTTGTATAAAGGATATCATTTTCTGGAATTTGTGTAAATTTCATGGTGATATCTTTAACACTTTACCCTACAAGTCCATTAGAATTAAGTAAGAACAGTTTCGTGAAACTACATTTCAAGTTTGTAAATCCTTCATATTTGTATTTAAATATAACGGCACTCTCTTGCCTTGTTAGCTTAAAAAAGCATTTACAACCAAACACTTTTGCATTTTGGAATCTACTGATATATAGGGAACATGTCTGTGATTATCCATTTTTGTCTTGAATGACCAAAAATCCCAAATTTTACCAACTTGTGACATTAGATCATAAGTGAACAACAAAGAATATAGTATATATACCAGCTAAATACAGGCTTCTGATTGGTTGATGGCTCACAGGTATGGTATAAGAAAATTTAATTGCACAACGAAATTAATATTGAACGAGGACGCAGCCTGAGTTCAATCTGAATACGAGTGCAAATAAATTTTCATATTGCATGATAGTGACATTTTTTTTTTATTACATGACTACTATGCTTCCAATATAATGTATAGATCTGAAGAAAAAATTCCGGCAGAAAAGAAAAAGTGAATTTCTTTTTGTCGAAGAAATTAGTTTTTCGTGTTTTTTTAATTTATAAAAAGATAATATTGAATGGAGGGTTCCACAGGCTGTGAGACCCTAGACACCCCAAGTAAGGCACAAATGACTTTTGGTAGGTATTTCAACCATCATCTGCATCATTTCAACCCATTTCTGAATTGGTCCTGGGTTGCAAAAATTAGGTTCCACCATTTGTCCTGTGGTGGAATGGAGGGTTCCACAGGCTGTGTGACCCTATACACCCCAGGTAAGGCACAAAATGACTTTTGGTAGGTATTTCCACCATCATCTGCATCATTTCAACCCATTTCTTAATTGGTCCTGTGTTGCAAAAATTAGGTTCCACCATTTGTCCTGTGGTGGAATGGAGGGTTTCACAGGCTGTGTGACCCTTTACACCCAGGGTAAGGCACAATATGACTTTTGTTAGGTAATTCCACCATCATCTGCATCATTTCAACCCATTTCTGAATTGGTCCTGGGTTGCAAAAATTAGGTTCCACCATTTGTCCTGTGGTGGAATGGAGGGTTCCACAGGCTGTGTGACCCTGTACACCCCAGGTAAGGCACAATATGACTTTTGTTAGTTAATTCCACCATCATCTGCATCATTTCAACCCATTTCTGAATTGGTCCTGGGTTGCAAAAATTAGGTTCCACCATTTGTCCTGTGGTGGAATGGAGGGTTCCACAGGCTGTGTGACCCTGTACACCCCAGGTAAGGCACAATATGACTTTTGTTAGGTAATTCCACCATCATCTGCATCATTTCAACCCATTTCTGAATTGGTCCTGGGTCGAAAAAATTAGGTTCCACCATTTGTCCTGTGGTGGATTGCAGGGTTCCTTCACCCATTTAATCCCATACTAACCTAATTACTCATAATGACATTTAACAGACATATTACAGGCATTTTATCAAAAGCTCACTCTAACTATTCAATTTGTCCTGTGGTGGATGAAAGGTTCCACCATTTGTCCTGTGGTGGAATGGAGGGTTCCACAAGCTTTGTGACCCTATACACCCAGGTAAGGCACAAAATGACTTTTGGTAGGTATTTCAACCATCATCTGCATCATTTCAACCCATTTCTGAATTGGTCCTGGGTTGCAAAAATTACGTTCCACCATTTGTCCTGTGGTGGAATGGAGGGTTCCACAGGCTCTGTGACCCTATACACCCCAGGTAAGGCACAATATGACTTTTGGTAGGTAATTCCACCATCATCTGCATCATTTCAACCCATTTCTGAATTGGTCCTGTGTTGCAAAAATTAGGTTCCACCATTTGTCCTGTGGTGGATTGCAGGGTTCCTTCACCCATTTAATCCCATACTAACCTAATTACTCATAATGACATTTAACAGACATATAACAGGCATTTTATCAAAAGCTCGCTCTAACTATTCAATTTGTCCTGTGGTGGATGAAAGGTTCCACCATTTGTCCTGTGGTGGAATGGAGGGTTCCACAGGCTGTTTGACCCTATACACCCCAGGTAAGGCACAAAATGACTTTAGGTAGGTATTTCCACCATCATCTGCATCATTTCAACCCATTTCTAAATTGGTCCTGGGTCGAAAAATTAGGTTCCACCATTTGTCCTGTGGTGGAATGGAGGGTTCCACAGGCTGTGTGACCCTGTACACCCCAGGTAAGGCACAATATGACTTTTGTTAGGTAATTCCACCATCATCTGCATCATTTCAACCCATTTCTGAATTGGTCCTGGGTCGAAAAAATTAGGTTCCACCATTTGTCCTGTGGTGGAATGGAGGGTTCCACAGGCTCTGTGACCCTATACACCCCAGGTAAGGCACAAAATGACTTTTGGTAGGTATTTCCACCATCATCTGCATCATTTCAACCCATTTCTGAATTGGTCCTGGGTTGCAAAAATTAGGTTCCACCATTTGTCCTGTGGTGGAATGGAGGGTTCCACAGGCTCTGTGACCTTATACACCCCAGGTAAGGCACAATATGACTTTTGTCAGGTAATTCCACCATCATCTGCATGATTTCAACCCATTTCTGAATTGGTCCTGTGTTGCAAAAATTAGGTTCCACCATTTGTCCTGTGGTGGAATGGAGGGTTCCACAAGCTCTGTGACCCTATACACCCCAGGTAAGGCACAAAATGACTTTTGGTAGGTATTTCCACCATCATCTGCATCATTTCAACCCATTTCTGAATTGGTCCTGGGTTGCAAAAATTACATTCCACCATTTGTCCTGTGGTGGAATGGAGGGTTCCACAGGCTCTGTGACCCTATACACCCCAGGTAAGGCACAATATGACTTTTGGTAGGTAATTCCACCATCATCTGCATCATTTCAACCCATTTCTGAATTGGTCCTGTGTTGCAAAAATTAGGTTCCACCATTTGTCCTGTGGTGGATTGCAGGGTTCCTTCACCCATTTAATCCCATACTAACCTAATTACTCATAATGACATTTAACAGACATATTACAGGCATTTTATCAAAAGCTCACTCTAACTATTCAATTTGTCCTGTGGTGGATGAAAGGTTCCACCATTTGTCCTGTGGTGGAATGGAGGGTTCCACAGGCTGTGTGACCCTGTACACCCCAGGTAAGGCACAATATGACTTTTGTTAGGTAATTCCACCATCATCTGCATCATTTCAACCCATTTCTGAATTGGTCCTGGGTCGAAAAAATTAGGTTCCACCATTTGTCCTGTGGTGGAATGGAGGGTTCCACAGGCTCTGTGACCCTATACACCCCAGGTAAGGCACAAAATGACTTTTGGTAGGTATTTCCACCATCATCTGCATCATTTCAACCCATTTCTGAATTGGTCCTGTGTTGCAAAAATTAGGTTCCACCATTTGTCCTGTGGTGGAATGGAGGGTTCCACAGGCTCTGTGACCCTATACACCCCAGGTAAGGCACAATATGACTTTTGGTAGGTAATTCCACCATCATCTGCATCATTTCAACCCATTTCTGAATTGGTCCTGTGTTGCAAAAATTAGGTTCCACCATTTGTCCTGTGGTGGATTGCAGGGTTCCTTCACCCATTTAATCCCATACTAACCTAATTACTCATAATGACATTTAACAGACATATTACAGGCATTTTATCAAAAGCTCACTCTAACTATTCAATTTGTCCTGTGGTGGATGAAAGGTTCCACCATTTGTCCTGTGGTGGAATGGAGGGTTCCACAGGCTGTTTGACCCTATACACCCCAGGTAAGGCACAAAATGACTTTAGGTAGGTATTTCCACCATCATCTGCATCATTTCAACCCATTTCTAAATTGGTCCTGGGTCGAAAAATTAGGTTCCACCATTTGTCCTGTGGTGGAATGGAGGGTTCCACAGGCTGTGTGACCCTGTACACCCCAGGTAAGGCACAATATGACTTTTGTTAGGTAATTCCACCATCATCTGCATCATTTCAACCCATTTCTGAATTGGTCCTGGGTCGAAAAAATTAGGTTCCACCATTTGTCCTGTGGTGGAATGGAGGGTTCCACAGGCTCTGTGACCCTATACACCCCAGGTAAGGCACAAAATGACTTTTGGTAGGTATTTCCACCATCATCTGCATCATTTCAACCCATTTCTGAATTGGTCCTGTGTTGCAAAAATTAGGTTCCACCATTTGTCCTGTGGTGGAATGGAGGGTTCCACAGGCTCTGTGACCCTATACACCCCAGGTAAGGCACAATATGACTTTTGTTAGGTGATTCCACCATCATCTGCATGATTTCAACCCATTTGTGAATTGGTCCTGGGTCGAAAAATAAGGTTCCACCATTTGTCCTGTGGTGGAATGGAGGGTTCCACAGGCTCTGTGACCCTATACACCCCAGGTAAGGCACAAAATGACTTTTGGTGGGTATTTCCACCATCATCTGCATCATTTCAACCCATTTCTGAATTGGTCCTGGGTCGAAAAATTTGGTTCCACCATTTGTCCTGTGGTGGAATGGAGGGTTCCACAGGCTGTTTGACCATATACACCCCAGGTAAGGCACAAAATGACTTTTGGTAGGTATTTCCACCATCATCTGCATCATTTCAACCCATTTCTGAATTGGTCCTGGGTCGAAAGAATTAGGTTCCACCATTTGTCCTGTGGTGGAATGGAGGGTTCCACAGGCTCTGTGACCCTATACACCCCAGGTAAGGCACAAAATGACTTTTGGTAGGTATTTCCACCATCATCTGCATCATTTCAACCCATTTCTGAATTGGTCCTGGGTTGCAAAAATTAGGTTCCACCATTTGTCCTGTGGTGGAATGGAGGGTTCCACAGGCTCTGTGACCCTATACACCCCAGGTAAGGCACAATATGACTTTTGTCAGGTAATTCCACCATCATCTGCATGATTTCAACCCATTTCTGAATTGGTCCTGTGTTGCAAAAATTAGGTTCCACCATTTGTCCTGTGGTGGAATGGAGGGTTCCACAAGCTCTGTGACCCTATACACCCCAGGTAAGGCACAAAATGACTTTTGGTAGGTATTTCCACCATCATCTGCATCATTTCAACCCATTTCTGAATTGGTCCTGGGTTGCAAAAATTACATTCCACCATTTGTCCTGTGGTCGAATGGAGGGTTCCACAGGCTCTGTGACCCTATACACCCCAGGTAAGGCACAATATGACTTTTGGTAGGTAATTCCACCATCATCTGCATCATTTCAACCCATTTCTGAATTGGTCCTGTGTTGCAAAAATTAGGTTCCACCATTTGTCCTGTGTTGGATTGCAGGGTTCCTTCACCCATTTAATCCCATACTAACCTAATTACTCATAATGACATTTAAGAGACATATTACAGGCATTTTATCAAAAGCTCACTCTAACTATTCAATTTGTCCTGTGGTGGATGAAAGGTTCCACCATTTGTCCTGTGGTGGAATGGAGGGTTCCACAGGCTGTTTGACCATATACACCCCAGGTAAGGCACAAAATGACTTTTGGTAGGTATTTCCACCATCATCTGCATCATTTCAACCCATTTCTGAATTGGTCCTGGGTCGAAAAAATTAGGTTCCACCATTTGTCCTGTGGTGGAATGGAGGGTTCCACAGGCTCTGTGACCCTATACACCCCAGGTAAGGCACAAAATGACTTTTGTTAGGTAATTCCACCATCATCTGCATCATTTCAACCCATTTCTGAATTGGTCCTGGGTCGAAAAAATTAGGTTCCACCATTTGTCCTGTGGTGGAATGGAGGGTTCCACAGGCTCTGTGACCCTATACACCCCAGGTAAGGCACAAAATGACTTTTGGTAGGTATTTCCACCATCATCTGCATCATTTCAACCCATTTCTGAATTGGTCCTGTGTTGCAAAAATTAGGTTCCACCATTTGTCCTGTGGTGGAATGGAGGGTTCCACAGGCTCTGTGACCCTATACACCCCAGGTAAGGCACAATATGACTTTTGTTAGGTGATTCCACCATCATCTGCATGATTTCAACCCATTTGTGAATTGGTCCTGGGTCGAAAAATAAGGTTCCACCATTTGTCCTGTGGTGGAATGGAGGGTTCCACAGGCTCTGTGACCCTATACACCCCAGGTAAGGCACAAAATGACTTTTGGTGGGTATTTCCACCATCATCTGCATCATTTCAACCCATTTCTGAATTGGTCCTGGGTCGAAAAATTTGGTTCCACCATTTGTCCTGTGGTGGAATGGAGGGTTCCACAGGCTGTTTGACCATATACACCCCAGGTAAGGCACAAAATGACTTTTGGTAGGTATTTCCACCATCATCTGCATCATTTCAACCCATTTCTGAATTGGTCCTGGGTCGAAAGAATTAGGTTCCACCATTTGTCCTGTGGTGGAATGGAGGGTTCCACAGGCTCTGTGACCCTATACACCCCAGGTAAGGCACAAAATGACTTTTGGTAGGTATTTCCACCATCATCTGCATCATTTCAACCCATTTCTGAATTGGTCCTGGGTTGCAAAAATTAGGTTCCACCATTTGTCCTGTGGTGGAATGGAGGGTTCCACAGGCTCTGTGACCCTATACACCCCAGGTAAGGCACAATATGACTTTTGTCAGGTAATTCCACCATCATCTGCATGATTTCAACCCATTTCTGAATTGGTCCTGTGTTGCAAAAATTAGGTTCCACCATTTGTCCTGTGGTGGAATGGAGGGTTCCACAAGCTCTGTGACCCTATACACCCCAGGTAAGGCACAAAATGACTTTTGGTAGGTATTTCCACCATCATCTGCATCATTTCAACCCATTTCTGAATTGGTCCTGGGTTGCAAAAATTACATTCCACCATTTGTCCTGTGGTCGAATGGAGGGTTCCACAGGCTCTGTGACCCTATACACCCCAGGTAAGGCACAATATGACTTTTGGTAGGTAATTCCACCATCATCTGCATCATTTCAACCCATTTCTGAATTGGTCCTGTGTTGCAAAAATTAGGTTCCACCATTTGTCCTGTGTTGGATTGCAGGGTTCCTTCACCCATTTAATCCCATACTAACCTAATTACTCATAATGACATTTAAGAGACATATTACAGGCATTTTATCAAAAGCTCACTCTAACTATTCAATTTGTCCTGTGGTGGATGAAAGGTTCCACCATTTGTCCTGTGGTGGAATGGAGGGTTCCACAGGCTGTTTGACCATATACACCCCAGGTAAGGCACAAAATGACTTTTGGTAGGTATTTCCACCATCATCTGCATCATTTCAACCCATTTCTGAATTGGTCCTGGGTCGAAAAAATTAGGTTCCACCATTTGTCCTGTGGTGGAATGGAGGGTTCCACAGGCTCTGTGACCCTATACACCCCAGGTAAGGCACAAAATGACTTTTGGTAGGTATTTCCACCATCATCTGCATCATTTCAACCCATTTCTGAATTGGTCCTGGGTCGAAAAATTTGGTTCCACCATTTGTCCTGTGGTGGAATGGAGGGTTCCACAGGCTGTTTGACCATATACACCCCAGGTAAGGCACAAAATGACTTTTGGTAGGTATTTCCACCATCATCTGCATCATTTCAACCCATTTCTAAATTGGTCCTGGGTCGAAAAATTAGGTTCCACCATTTGTCCTGTGGTGGATAGGTCGCGGCGCAGACCTCTATCCAATATGAAGGCACTAGCTGGGAATACCAAATCATAGACGTTAAGTTGGACAATCCACTGGAAAAAAGTCTTCGTATTGGAAATATCTATCGTCTCCCCCGTGAAACTAATGAGGATTATGATAAATTCTTAAAGGAATTCTCTGATATGTTACAATATTACACAAGTAATTGCTCGGATATGGTTCTATGTGGAGATTTTAACATTAACCTGCTCAAGTTAAATGAAAAGGCCAATGTAAATGAATTCCTTGAATTGATGTTATCCAGTGGGTATATACCTAAGATCACTCTGCCAACCAGATTTTCCTCTGAAAGAGCTACTCTGATTGACAATGTTTTCTGTAAATTATCCACCAACTTTTCAAAGACAACAACAGGGATATTAACATCTCAAATTTCTGATCATCAACCATATTTTATATGCCTAGATTACTTGTGCAGTAAATCCCTACCACCTAAATATGTAAAGATGCAACATTTTTCAGTAGAAAGGTTGGAAAAGTTCAAACATGAATTGCAGTCCTTGGAGCTCAGCAAGAAATTTGGATCTTCACAAGATCCGAATGTCAATTTTGAACTGATGCATTCTGAAATATTGAGACTCAAGTCGAAATATTTCCCTATTAGATATGTTAAATATCACAAACACAAACACAAGAAAAACACATGGATGACAACTGGCTTACTAAAATCCATACGTTTTAGGGACAAGCTTTATGTTGCAATGAAGAAATGCCAAAATAATACGCCACAATATTTCACATTGAAGAACAACCTTTCTACCTACAACAGAATTTTGAAGGTCACTATTCAAATAAGGAAAATCCCGTTACCTCCTTTATAATTGATGGTACAGAAATTAATGATTCACAGACTATAGCAGATAAATTTAATGAATATTTTTGCAATATTGGGCCTGTGTTAGCATCCAATATCAATTGTCCACCTGGTGTTAATTTCAGGCATTACCTCACGGAACCTGTTGTTGATAGATTTGAATTTGCACCTATAAATGCTGATACAGTTGATAAAATTATAACGCAAATTGCCCCAAAGACTAGTTGTGGAATTGATGGCATATCAATGAAGTTCTTGAGGTCTATTAAAGATACAATTAGCTCACCTTTGGCCACACTTATCAATCAAATATTTGAAAGTGGAATTTTTCCTAATAGAATGAAGGATGCAAAAATTATTCCTATTTATAAAAAAGATGATTCCACTAATATTGCAAACTACAGACCAATTTCCCTCTTGCCTTCTTTCTCGAAAATTGTTGAAAAAGTTATGCTAGTTCAGCTAGACAATTATTTCCTTTCAAAAGATTTATATTTTAATAATCAATATGGCTTCCGTAAAGGTCACTCCACAGAGCATGCAGTGCTTGAAAATATAGACAGAATTGTTGGCAATTTAGAACAAGGTAAAATTCCACTGAATATATTTCTGGACCTGTCGAAGGCATTTGACACTTTAGACCACTCTATCCTACTTAACAAACTACAAAATTATGGAATCAGAGATGGTGCTCTAGAACTATGTCGCAGCTATCTGGATAATAGGGTACAACAAGTTGAATTTCGGAGTTGCTTGTCAAATCCACTAATAATCAAGACAGGTGTCCCGCAAGGATCGATCTTGGGCCCTTTCCTTTTTTTGATCTATGTCAATGACTTTGGCAGGTCCACTGATATGTTCAGTTTCATTACGTATGCAGACGATACAACCCTGTCTACAACATTATGCAATAACCATCTGAATGATGGTCACGAAAACCCAATTGACAAAATAAATAGTGAAATTACTAAAGTGTCTGACTGGTTAAAAGTTAATAGGTTATCATTGAATCTTAAGAAAACTACATACATGGTATTCCATACTCCAAACAAAATCATCCCACCCACAAACCTAGTAATGGAAGGCGTAAATATTAAAAGAGTTGATAGTTTTGATTTTCTTGGAATCACCATTGATAAGAATTTATCCTGGAAACCCCATCTGAGTAAAATAGGAAAGAAAATATCCAAAGTTATTGGAATAATGACAAAGATTAAAAGGTATTTTCCAAATGAGATATTAAGAACCATATATTACTCCCTCATTCACTGCCACTTGCTCTGTGGTGTGACCTTATGGGGTTGGAAACCCAATTCAATTGAGAAATTACAAAAGAAGGCTATAAGGGTGATATCTAAATCCAAGTACAATGCCCATACTGAACCACTTTTTAAGCAGCTTTGTATCTTAAAACTGACAGATGTCCTCAAAATAGAAGAGTGGAAGTTCTACTATAACCTATTTCACAAAAGTATCCCAAAGTATTTCCAGAATATATCATTGCTGCGTAATAGTGACATTCATAACCACCAAACTAGAAATTGCTCCTTACTAGCCGTTCCTCGTCTCAAATACAATACTTCTAAATGAGCAATTCGAATCAGACTTCCCTCAATTATAAACTCTGCCCCTTCATGTATCATTGACAAAATTCAAACTCACACCATCTATGGTCTGAAATTTTATCTGAAAAGAACATATTTGAATATCTATAGCAACAATTGTTCTGTTGTGAATTGCTACATCTGTAGGAATCTCAACAGTACTTAGGCCTAAACCGTAGTATATTATTAACCATGTCAAAATCTATAATCATGCTGATTGTCAATATTTTATTTATTTATTATCCTTTTGTGAACTCCTATGTTACCATATAAATCCTTTCCTGTCTCTGTTAACCGAATTATACATTGTAAGTTACTTTGATCATATGATAATCAACAGCCTTTGCAGATGTCTAATTTATTGTTATACGCTTGCTTCTTGGTGGCCCACATGATAGCGGCAGTAGCCTTAATGTGGGTCTCCAAAGACCGTATATATATATGTAATTATTTTTTAACTATTTCATGTTGTATCTCTCTATGGTCAAATAAATGAATATTGTCTGTCTGTCTGTCTGTCTACTACAGATCAGCTTCATTTACAAAAATTGCAACAGTAGTTAACAAACAGAGCTTGAAAGTAATAACTAAATGCACAAAGTAGAAGAAAAAAGAAACACTGAACAGTGATCTTATACGCAGAATGTTCCTAGCGATAAAAGCCTCTTGCTCCCAAGAATCAAGCATTATAGATATAGTTACCAGCTTATTGAAATAACCTCATATCTCAACATTCTATCATTCTAAAACTAAAGGAAACAAATGATTTCTGTGTTAATAGAGTCATTAATGAAAAGCATTACTAACATGAAAATATTTGTCACACAATTATATATTTTTTAAAAGTAAAACAAATTGATTATCTGCAATGTGCTTAGCACTTCCAGTGAACACAAGCTCCATTTTAAAATAGCTGAATAGCTGCCTTGGAAACTGATTTTATTCAAGCATATTTAAAATGTCTTCTTTTCTTTTCAAATAACTTGCATGATAATATAGCGTTACTGTCTTAAATAATATATTTGAATTAAACTTAATGCTCTCAGACCCGAATACATGCCTCATTGGAAACTATTTTGGTGATTTCTATGGCAACCAGCATGTTGCTACAATATTTAGATACTATCTATAAGACACGCTAACTTCTATATTGTACAACAAGTACAAATGTTGACTATGAAATGTATTTCTACTCAATATTAACTGTAAAGTTACAATTGCAAATTATCTTGCACACTTTGCCGTAAGTTTTTTAACCAGGGGCCTAGTTGCTATAGAATTCCCATGTGAAAGAGTAATGGAAATATAACCATCGTCCGAACCTGTAGCTCGTTTTTGAATCTATAGATTTTCTTGAAACTTCCAAAAATTGAAGTTGAATAGTTCTCCCGAATTCTGGTTATTTTTTTTTTAATAGTTCTTTTTAAAGAATCCTGATGCAATTATCAGAAATATTAGATGTGTTAAACTTGATTAATGCAATTAAATGGGATTTTTTCTTCTTACACATATTAAGAATTTGTTATCTTCATATAAAACATGAGATTACATAAACGTAATAAAACAGTAAAACATGATACAAAAGAAAAAATTATTTAAAAAATGATATACTACTAACGTATGACCAAAAGGTTTTAGCATTAGCCTCAACATCTCCTTGTTTTCTTTATTTCTCATAGTCACTAAGCGTGATTTTGCAGTCCAATTACGTCATCAGAGTTGAGGTTATTTCTTACAAGCTTTATTGCAGTATGATCTATCTAGACAGATCTTGATTAGACTTAAGTTCTGACCTTTACATGTTCATTACTCAATTTGGTAAACTATTAACAAAAATAGTCAGATTATTTGTAAAATAGTTAAGCATTTTTGATCGGTTCCTGCCACGACAGAATTATGTATACGAGGGGCGCTCAGAAAGTTTGAGGATTTTTTCTATATGGACACTTGTATTCCATGTAGAACTATGAAGTTTTCACAGGATAAAATTCAAAGTTTTGGAATGGATTTCCAAAATTTTGGACAATTTGGACATTTTTTAGTCATTCTGTGGTTGCCAGGGAAACAGAAAGTTCAGCTAGGTGGGGCAGGTAATACTGAGACCAAGAATGCCAATGAATTGTGGCTGTGAGAGACTTCTCTCTATCACTTGTATTAGTGAGATTGACAATATTTGAAACTAGAAATATAATATTAGCCTTTAAAAATACTCCGAAACCCACCAAAAGCATTAATTAGTACACCTGACCCATCAAAGAAAATGTTCTTTGAAGCCCTCCAGACATAGTTCTGCGAAAGGATTTCTGCAATCCAAAGCCACCTAGCTGGACTTTCCGTTTCCATGACAACCAAAGAATGACTTAACATTGTCCAAATTGTCCAAAATTTTTGAATCGATTCCAAAACTAACGAATTATATACTTCACGAGTGGTTTTCCAAAGGTTCTGTCCAACTTGTCATAACTTCTGATATAGGCCTATCTTAATAAAACACATGAAATTTGGGTTAGTTAATATTGTTGTAATATGCAATTTATTTGCCAAATATAAGATTTTAGAAATAAAGATAAATGTTAGTTTGGTTGCCATAGAAACCTGAAGTCATCGAATGCAGCCCAGATTTTGTAGAAATTTCTTGCATTTTGCTTAACATTGAGGAAAAAAACCTTCTTAAATACACATACAAGGAAGATGGTATAAGTAATAAAACTATCTGAACTTTAAATTGGCTTTTTTTGAATGAATAGATGGCACATCCGGAAATCCAGGAAACAAAAAACCGCATAACTCCAAAACTGTCCACAATTTGAAGACATAAAGACATGCTTTTCAAGTGGAATGAATGTATGAAGAAACACATTAAGTACAGTTGTGCTAGAAAATTAGTGAACCCATAGAGATTTACCGAGTTACCATTGTCGACAATGATAAAGTTGACTCACCGAACTGGCCATAACATAAATTATATTGCACAAATCATTGAACCAATGACTGTATTATACCATTGAGGTTTTCCCACTACATTTTTATCAGGGGTCTTTACGCTGGATAGGGGTTATAATTGTGCAAAAGTAAGTGCACCCTAAGCATAATGTTAAAAGATAGGAGCAGAGGGTGCACTTACTTTTGCACAATTATAATTCCTATCTAGTGCAAAGACCCCTGATACAAATCCAGGTTTCCCACTACATGTAGGGGAGACCGGGGCTGGTTGTCACAGGGGCTGGTTGTCACGGTGTGTAAAACTTAAACGTGCTACTATTTCTATATAAAGCATGCAGGAGCACTGAGATTGTGTATGAATGGCAAAAGGGGAGTGACTTAAACCTATCTGGTGAATATATACCTATATCAATCAAAATCTTGATGTGATATTGGACATTTTTTAAAATTCAGAATTCGGGGCAGGTTGTCACACTTTCGGGGCAGGTTGTCACACTTTTGGTTATGAGCTCGAATGCAGGAAGTGGAACTCTGTAGGGCAAATCTTGACCAAGAAAAGTTATTTTGGACATATAAGGAGTCCTTTACTTGCCAAGTGAAGACCTTAACAAACATGCTACTGTGTACAAGAGTGCTGCAAATGAAGGCTTACCAATCAGTAGGAAAGCATTCTGATACGGAGTAGGATTTTTACGATTTTTCGGACAATTTTACATATAAATTTGAAATCGATTTATTTAAACACAATGCAATATCTGCATACATCTTCAGTCATCAATAGCATGTATAAAGCACAAATTTATATTTGTGTTAGTTTTTTTGGTTTAAAATCCTGGTCCTAATAGGTAACAACCAGCTCCAAAAAGTGTGACAACCTGCCCCGCCTTTTTGTGACAACCTGCCCCGACTGATGAAAATTCCAAAAACGTGTGACCAAGGCCGTTGTTATCAAAATTTTCACTATTTGTTCTAATGATGATTTAAAGAAATGTTTATATGATAAGTGTATTTATTAACTGTATCTTTTTCAACAACTATTTGATAAAGACTAGCATTGCATGCAAGTTAAAGGTAAAAAATTACTTTTTGTGACAGGAAATTTTTAACAGTCCTTGTGCCTACCAGACTCCCTTCCAGGGGTCAAGATTTTTCAAAAAGACTCCAGTGGGTTATAAAAGCAAAAAACAATGATTGGTTGAGCTGTGTGACTCCATAGTTTAGTGCAATAAAAAGTGTGACAACCTGCCCCTGTGACAACCAGCCCCGGTCTCCCCTACCAGCCTGGCCATTGGAATAATTTGCAGTTGTCAGATGGTATTGTTTTTAGTTCCGTTCTACTACAGATCAGCTTCATTTACAAAAATTGCAACAGTAGTTAACAAACAGAGCTTGAGAGTAATAACTAAATGCACAAAGTAGAAGAAAAAAGAAACACTGAACAGTAATCTTATACGCAGAATGTTCCTAGCGATAAAAGCCTCTTGCTCCCAAGAATCAAGCATTATAGTTATAGTTACCAGCTTATTGAAATAACCTCATATCTCAACATTCTATCATTCTAAAACTAAAGGAAACAAATGATTTCTGTGTTAATAAAGTCATTAACGAAAAGCATTACTACAATAACATGAAAATATTTGTCACACAATTATATATTTTTCAAACAAATTGATTATCTGCAATGTACTTAGCACTTCCAGTGAACACAAGCTCCATTTTACAATAGCTTATATTTGAATTAAACTTAATGCTCTCAGACCCGAATACATGCCTCATTGGAAACTATTTTGGTGATTTCTATGGCAACCAGCATGTTGCTACAATATTTAGATACTATCTATAAGACACGCTAACTTCTATATTGTACAACAATAGTGCAAAGACCCCTGATACTTACTTTTGCACAATTATAACCCCTATCTAGCATAAAGACCCCTGATAAAAATGTAGTGGGAAACCTCAATGGTATGATACAGTCATTGGTTCAATGATTCGTGTAGTATCATTTATGTTGTGGCCACTACGGTGAGATAACTTCATCATTGTCTTCAATGGTAAATCTCTATGGGTTCACTAATTTTCAAGCACAACTGTACCAAGTTAATCACTTAGAGAAGTTGTCAAATGATTAGGTTTGTTTACCACAAGCTTCTAGTTGAAAAACTCTCAAAATAATTAAATGGTTTGACAAGATATTTGTGACTCTGTCTGTTTTTAAGCTCTGGGCCACATTTAAATTCAGCAATTATTTTTATTTCTATGATCTAATTTTTTGGGGATCAATTGCAAATTACCTCAGTTTTAACTGACCAAAATATCATGTGTCTGCTTAAAATATTGCTGAAATTATGACCAGTCGGACAGCAGTTTTGGAAAACCCCTCGTAGCAAATTCATAGTTCTATTTTGAACTGTCCATATAAAAAAAAGCCTCGAACTTTGTGAACGCCCCTCCTATTTAGTAAAGTTCTGAGAGTTTATCAGACTATCAATCTTTTTTTAATTTAGACTGAATTTTTTTTCGAGTTCAGAAGTACTACCTCTTTTAAGCGAAAAACACACATCTGCATTACGAAGAATTGGTTGAAGCAACACATGAAACATTTAGTACCTAACTTTATAAGGTGAAGAGCTGATGAAGTACCTCAGGTGCTTAGTGATTAGCGCAATGAATATGATTTGTCAACCTCAGAATATACGTCAGGGCCGAAAATGCAGCTACCACCAGTCTCAATCTGCGAGCGAAAAGTAATTGACAAATAAGCCAACTCATATTTCATTTATAAGAGATCATGAGCGTGGCAAAAATGATTTTTGAAAATGAATCAATTGGCTTGAAGTTTTCATATGTTGAAGATAGACATCAATTCATTTGTAGAAAAAAGTGGTTGCAATCAGCCTTTTTTTCAAAATTTGAGATTATGTACAAGAAAGTCAGTCCACTAACATCTGAAAAACTCAATTTTTTTCTTAATTTTTTTAACTGTGAAGTTTGCCCTGCCATTCAGTGGCCATGCATCCCATATTATGCAATGAAGCATGAAATTAAAGAAGATACTTTCATGGAAAAGCTGATTACAATTTCAAAGAGCTATATTTAGTCTAAATGGCTTACCAATGGGCTCGGAATAAAAATATTGATTTTGACAATTTTAACTTTTTTCATAAACCATGGCGCTCAAAAAAAATTGGCTAGATAGGATTTCTCCTTTCTTTGTCATTTATTTCCAAATATTATGAGGAACAATAAAAAACATAAGAGAAGGTTTCCAACCGCGATGGATTTTGATATAAAAATTTATTTGTATCTCAAAGTAATTTCTGAGAAATTAGACCTGCTTGCCGAAAATCGCCTGTAAAAATATTCGATTTGGACTATAAAGCTGAAATTCTGTCTGATTGCCGGCCTCTTCACAGCGCATCTAATGCTTTAAACCAGAAGTCTCTAACCCTAATAGAAGTAGCACAAATGGCAAATGAAGCGGCCGTCGCACAGAATTATGAAATTCCAAAAAAGCAGCTCACAGAGCTCAGCAGAGTGCTGTTGCTATGGTGATGCCACCATTGCTGGGCCATGAATAGTGAGCCACCTTAAATAATATATTTGAATTAAACTTAAAATACTCTCAGACCCCAATATGGCTCAATCCCAGTTAAATAGGCAAATTCCAAAAATAAAGAATATTCAAAGCAAACTGGCTGTTATTTCTAGTAGAATCATTTGGCAATCTTGAAATTCTGGCAGTTATTCAGAATACTTATATAGAAATATATCCATATACAATATCTTTATAATATGAAATAGGAACTGGGGTAAATACCACGTCGAATAACCGAAAAACGGGGAAAATGGCTTGTCCAATGGCTGTGTGGTTTCATATAATATGACGCTGTGCCACTATTTTTGCTGGTATTAACTTAAGAAATGAATGGAAATGTGCCTAACAATAATATCCTTCAAATAAAAAAATTCATGACTCATTTTCAAATCTATAAATACGTTTGTAAGGTTATCAAAAAAGGCACATAATTTTGCAAATTCCGTTACCAAGCAGTTTAATCATGTTAATATTTACCAATTCTAAAATTTAAAAACTTCATTGTCAAGTGTGAAAAGTTTAGTTTTTGGTGCAATTTACTGTTTTGAAATATATTGGAAACTCTCTTCACATGAAGCCAAAGCAGGTCAAATAATGATTTTGTTAAATTACGTTACCATAGCCTACAGAAGGACCAATAGAGATAGAAAAACAATTATTTTTTATTTTTCTAGGCCCATGATGTCTGTCATCTGGTAAATTTAATGAATTTGTGATGATTATTTTTGCACTGAGGGGGGAAAATGTGCCAAATTTGTGTAAATTTGTTCCAAACAGTGTAAATTACGTTACCATTTCTCATTTTAACCTGTGAAATTGCATTGGAAATGAGCAAAATAAAAGTTAAGATTAGTGAAAGATATTCCAGAAACTGCACCTCTTGACAATGTATAAAAGATATTGAGCAACTATGTCCGTTTCCATAATGGTCACTTTTTCACTTTTTTTGGACTGGAATTTGCCATATATGCCATTGGATTGAGCCATATATGCCACATTGATAACTATTTTGGTGGTTTCTATGGCAACCTGCATGTTGCTACAATGTTTAGATACTATCTATATCACACGCTAACTTCTATATTGTACAACAATTACAAATGTTGACTATGAAATGTATTCTATAAATATGACTAATAATAAAAATAATAATAATAATACTCAATATTAACCGTAAAGTGGCAATTGCAAATTATCTTGCACGCTTTGCTGTAAGTTTTTTAACCAGGGGCCTAGTTGCTATAGAATTCCCAGGTGAAAGAGTAATGGAAATATGACCATCGTCCGAACCTGTAGCTCGTTTTTGAATCTATAGATTTTCTTGAAACTTCCAAAAATTGAAGTTGAATAGTTCTCCCGAATTCTGGTTACTTTTTTGTAAATAGTTCTTTTTAAAGAATCTTGATGCAATTATCAGAAATATTAAATGTTTTAAACTTGATTAATGTGTTTAAATGGGTTTTTTTCTTCTTACACATAAGAATTTGTCATCTTCATTAACATGATATTACACAAAATGTAAAAAAGCAGTAAAACATGATACAAAATAAAAAAATAATTAGAAATAAATGGTATACTACTAACATATGACCAAAAGGTTTTAGCAGAAGCCTCAACATCTCCTTGTTTTCTTTATCATAGTCACTAGGCATGATTTTGCAGTCCAGTTACGTCATCAGAGTTGAGGTTATTTCTTACAAGCTTTATTGCAGTATGATCTATCCAGAAAGACCTTGATTAGACTTAAGTTCTGACCTTTACATATTCATTACTCAATTTGGTAAACTATTAACAAAACTAGTCGGATTATTTGTAAAATAGTTAAGCGTTTTTGATCGGTTCCTGCTATGACAGAATTATGTATACGAGGGGCGCTCAGAAAGTTTGAGGCTTTTTTTTATATGGACACTTGTATTCAAAGTAGAACTGTGAAGTTATCACAGGATAAAATTCAACAGTTTTGGAATTGACTTGCCATGGAAAAAAAAAGTTCAGCTAGTTGTGGCACGTAATACTGAGACCAAGAAAGCCAATGAATTGTGGCTCTGAGAGACTTCTCTCTATCACTTGTAATAGCGTGATGGACAATATTTGAAACTAGAAATACATGGAGAAAAAAATGGATGCCACAGAAACAGAAATTTCACCTAGGTGAGGTAGGTAATACTGAGACCAAGAACACCATTGAATTGTGGCTCTCTATCACTTCTATTAGTGAGATTGACAGTATTTGAAACTAGAAATACAGTTGAGGGTCAGATGTATTCATACACCAAAGGGTGATATCTTCAAAGTTGTGTGGTACCTTAAAATCTGTCAATATGGATATGAAAACACTTCAGATTATTTGCTGGGATTTTTTTCAACTTTAGCATTGAAAAAAAGCTAAATCAAATATGATTTGTAGTTGCAATAAAAATGTCACTTCATCTGGTTTCAAGCACTGCAGAGATTTATAACTTTTCCCGAAGTCTTTCCCCTTGTTCATGAAGTTATCAGATACTGCATCTTTCAACTCAATTATTCACCTTTTCATGCATCTGCTACTTGTCTTCTCCTTTTAATATTTTTAGAAAAATGGAAATATTTCATCTGAGTGCTATTTTGTCACTTCCCTTGGGAGAAATTAGGTCAGTTAATTGTTCATAGCATAGTACCCGTGAAGCAGGCAATCAAAGTATCTGTCTATGTGCATTAGGAGGTTTAGAAAGTGTGTATTCGTAAGAAACGCAGGCACTGCACCTTTTGCTAAATCAGTGAAATGGGAGTTGAAACATTGGAGAAGCAGGATACTCATGAAGAATTACTAATAAGCATAGCTACTGGTATAATATGAAAAGTTGAAGGGAGGAAACGCAAGTTTATTGCAGGCATTAAGTGTAGAAAAGCTGTATGCAAAATGTCGTGATTTTGCACTAAGCATATCATTATGAGTGGAGGCTGTTCTGGTCATTAAAAGTACCCCTACCGAAATACATAGGCTGAGTGAGTGTAGCCCTGGGAGCATGAGCAGCTGAAGGAACAGTGCTCTAATGCTGTGGGTTGTTTTTCCATGCATGAGGTGGCATTTGAAGGCAGATTTTACAGGAATGAGAAGGTTTTGAAGGAAAACAGAGCTTATTGCAAGGGAAAATGTCAATGCCAATAGACATGCGAAGTTTGGTGATGATTGAGAGAAAAATGGCTGAGAAATAAGGGTAACAACAAAGAAACAAGTTAATTGTTCATTGTTCAGAAATTAACAAAACATCATCAGGTAGAGAGGGATTACTTCCTGACATCAATTTCTGTTGGCCTACCAATGCTCATTTTGCCATATTTTGGAGAAAAATCCAAGCGTATGATTTCTTTTGACCTATCAAATTTTGGACATTTTGAATTTGGCGCCCCTTAACAACTACAAATAGTATTTAATTCTGCTTTTTCCAATGCCAGGAGTTGAAAAACAACCACAGCAAATAATCTGAAGCATTTTCATATCCATATATTGAAAGATTTGATGGTGCCACACAACTTTGAAGATATCACCCTTCGGCATATGAATACATCAGACCTCAACTGTATAATATTTGCCTTTAAAAATACTCCGAAGCCCACCAAAAGCATTAATTAGTACACCTGACCCATCAAGGAAAATTTTCTTTGAAGCCCTCCAGACAAAGTTCTGCGAAAGGATTTCGGCCAGCCTAATGCACCAGGCTTGACTCTTCGTTTCCATGACAACCAAAGAATGACTAAACATTGTCCAAATTGTCCAAAATTTTTGAATCCATTCCAAAACTACTGAATCTTATACTGTAGCAAATTCATAGTTTTACTTTGAAAATAACTGTGTATATAAAAAAAAGCCTGGAACTTTGTGAATGCCCCTCCTATTTAGTAAAGTTCTGAGAGTTTATCAGACTATCAGTCTTTTTTCACACCAACGGCAGATAACAGTGGTGATGATCTCAGGAATTTACTGAGACACAAGGGTCCTTTAATGAATTTAGTTTTTTTCGAGTTCAGTAGTACTACCTCTTTTTAGCGAAAAACACTCATCTGCATTACGAAGAATTGGTTGAAGCAACACATGAAAGATTTAGTACCTACCTTTAAAAGGTGAAGAGCTGATGAAGACCCACAGGTGCTCAGGGATTAGCGCAATGAATACGACTTGTCAACCTGAGAAATATGTCTGGGCCGAAAATGCAGCTACCACCAGTCTCGATCTGCGAGCGAAAAGTAATTGACAAATAAGCCAACTCATATTTCATTTATAAGAGATCATGAGCGTGGCAAAAATGATTTTTGAAAATGAATCAATTGGCTTGAAGTTTTCATATGTCAAAGATAGACATCAATTTATATGTAAAAAAAAAGAGGTCCCAATCAGCCTTTTTTTCAAAATTTGAGGTTATGTACAAGAAAGTCAGTCCACTCAAATCTGAAAAACTTTTTTACTGTGAAGTTTGCCCTGCCATTCAGTGGTCATGCATCCCATATTATGCAATGAAGCATGAAATTAAAGAAGATACTCTCATGGAAAAGCTGATTACTATTTCAAAGAGATATATTTAGTTTAAATGGCTTACCAATGGGCTCGGAATAAAAATAGTGATTTTGACAATTTTAACTTTTTTCATAAACCATGGCGTTAAAAAAAATTGGCTAGATAGGATTTCTCATTTGTTTGTCATTTATTTCTAAATATTTTGAGGAACAATAAAAAACATAAGAGAAGGTTTCCAACCGCGATGGATTTTGATATAAAAATTTATTTGTATCTCAAAGTAATTTCTGAGAAATTAGACCTGCTTGCCGAAAATTGCCTGTAAAAATATTCAATTTGGACTATAAAGCTGACATTATATCTGATTGCAGGCCTCTTCACAGCACATCTAATGCTTTAAACCAGAAATCTCTAACCCTAAGAGAAGTAGCACAAATGGCAAATGAAGCGGCCGTCGCACAGAATTATGAAATTTCAAAAATGCAGCTCACAGAGCCCAGCAGAATGCTGTTGCTATGGTGATGCCACCATTGCTGGGCCATGAATAGTGAGCCACCTTAAATAATATATTTGAATTAAATTTAAAATGCTCTCAGACCCCAATATGGCTCAATCCCAGTTAAATGGGCAAATTCCAAAAAAAAAGAATATTCAAAGTAAATTGGCTGTCATTTCTAGTAGAATCATTTGGCAATCTTGAAATTCTGGCAGTTATTTAGAATACTTATATAGAAATATATCCATATACAATATACTTATAATATATGATAGGAACTGGGGTAAATACCATGTCGAATAACTGAAAAACGGGGAAAATGGCTTGTCCAATGGCTGTAACGCTGTGCCACTATTTTTGCTGGTATTAACTTAAGAAATGAATGGAAATGTGTCTAACAATAATATCCTTCAAATAAAAAAATTCATGACTCATTTTCAAAACTATAAATGCGTTTGTAGGGTTATTAAAAAAGGAATGTTACCATTTCCCATTTCAACCTGTGGAATTGCATTGGAAATGAGCAAAATAAAAGTTAAGATTAGTGAAAGTTATTCCAGAAACTGCACCTCTTGACAATGTATAAAAGATATTAAACAAAAATTTCCGTTTCCATAATGGTCACTTTTTCACTTGTTTTGGACTAATTTGCCCATTTAACTGGGATTGAGCCATATATGCCACATTGGTAACTATTTTGGTGGTTTCTATGGCAACCTGCATATTGCTACAATGTTTAGATACTATCTATATGACACGCTGACATCAGTATTGTACAACAATTACAAATGTTGACTATGAAATGTATTCCACTCATATTAACGTAAAGTGGCAAATGCTAATTATCTTGCACGCTTTGCTGTAAGTTTTTTACTCAGGGGCCTAGTTGCTCTAGAATTCCCAGGTGAAAGAGTAATGGAAATATGACCATCGTCCGAACCTGTAGCTCACTTTTCCCATCTATTGATTTTCTTGAAACTTCCAAAAATTGAAGTTGAATAGTTCTCCCGAATTCTGGTTACTTATTTTTAAATAGTTCTTTTTAAAGAATCCTGATGCAATTATCAGAAATATTAAATGTGTTAAACTTGATTAATGTGTTTAAATGGGGTTTTTTTTCTTGTTACACATTAGAATTTGTAATCTTCATTAACATGAGATTAAAACGTAATAAAGCAGTAAAACATGATACAAAATAAAAAAATAATTAAAAATAAATGGTATACAGTTACGTCATCAGAGTTGAGGTTATTTCTTACAAGCTTTATTGCAGTATGATCTATCCAGACAGATCTTGATTAGACTTAAGTTCTGACCTTTACATGTTCATTACTCAATTTGGTAAGCTATTAACAAAACTAGTCAGATTATTTGTAAAATAGTTAAGCATTTTTGATCGGTTCCTGCTATGACAGAATTATGTATACGAGGGGCGCGCTCAGAAAGTTTGAGCCTTTTTTTTATGTGGACACTCGTATTCAATGTAGAACTATGAAGTTTTCACAGGATAAAATTAAACAGTTTTGGGATTTACTTGCCATGGAAACAGAAAGTTCAGCTAGGTGAGGCTGGTAATACTGAGACCAAAAACGCCATTGAATTGTGGCTCTGAGAGACTTCTCTCTATTATATCACTTGTATTAGTGAGATTGACAATATTTGAAACTAGAAATACATTTTTAAAAAATGGATGCCATGAAAACAGAAATTTCAGCTAGGTGGGGCAGGTAATACTGAGACCAAGAACACCATTGAATTGTGGCTCTCTATCACTTGTATTAGCGAGATTGACGGTATTTGAAACTAGAAATACAGTTGAGGGTCAGATGTATTCATACACCAAAGGGTGATATATTCAAAGTTGTTTGGGTACCATAAAATCTGTCAATATGGATATGAAAACACTTCAGATTATTTGCTGTGAATATTTTTTTTCAACTTTTAGCATTGAAAAAAAGCTAAATCAAATATGATTTGTAGTTGCAATAAAAATGTCACTTCATCTGGTTTCAAGCAATGCAGAGATTTATAACTTTTCCCGAAGTCTTTCCCCTTGTTCATGAAGTTATCAGATACTGCGTGACATTAGTGCCAAGCAGTGGCGGAGCTATGGGGGGCCCTGGGGGGGCCAGGGCCCCCCAAATGGATGAGTGGCCCCCCCACCGGCCCCCCCCCATTTCAGATTTGAAAAAATTTGAAAAAATTATTTGAGCAGCAACAGTCACTGGAATACATCCGTCTAAAGTTGTTCCCTTCGCTGGCGCTAACTTATACCCAACTTTCTCTAGAATGACAGTTGCCCTTTGCAAAGTTCTGAGGCATTTGATAATTTTTGATATCCTTATTCGAATATATCTAGCAATATTCTGCATCAAAAGTTTAAGGCCAATCATGTTCCAGGAGATCAGTCACATGACACGCCAATAAATAGTGATATTGGTGTCTTAAAAGTGTTATTAGTGTGTGGAGAGTGATATTGGTGTGCCCCTATGCTCTTAGCAGCAACAATGCACTTAATTGCCTATTACTTAAGGGAAGGCCTGGGTAGGAGGAAGTGGAAACTTCTTGAAATGTCAATCTATCATTTTATAAATATGCTCATTGTAAATAATTGGAAAAAATTAAGTATATTTCATATAAAAAATATTAAATATTAGAAAAATCAGTATTTTACAAATATGTGTAAGTCTGAAATTTTTGATGCAGAATATATATAACAAATAGTGGATGTTGAGTCGACCTACGGCCTCAACCAATATTACTGCTTCGGCCAATAAAACTCAATATCTATATAATATGTGTATTTTTTCAGGGGTTGAGCGACATTTGCCCGAAAATCAGGATCTAGATTTAATAATATTCCAAAAGAAATCTCTTTGAAGCTATTTATTGTTAATTATGTTTATTTAATTATCTGCCCCAATTGTTTGCCTTTTTGTCCGAATCTTAGTGTTTCCCTAATTTTTTTAGGGGAGGGTGAATACTCCCCCTTCCAGTATACCTATGTATCGAGATTCCATGCAACATCTAAAATCAGGGTGTTTTGAGGAGATCTTTCCGTAGCCATTGCTCAGTTAAAGAAATAATGCTCCTTTGAAATTTTTCTAATTAAACAGATCTGATTTACCAGAGTGATTTGTACAAGCTGCTTAATTTTTCATCCCTGCAAGGAATTTCCCTACATTTTTGGTATTTGTGTCATTTGCACAACTTTCTACCTTTTAGGCCTATTTGAGGAGTTGGGTAGATTTCCATCAAAAGGACTTTTATAAATTTTCGGTTTAGACCTATGAAATCAGAAAGAGGACATTTTTAGCAGGAATATACAGAAAACTTGCAAAGACAGATATGAAAAAAAAGAGAGGACCATTTCACTGCAAAACATACTCTTGCTGACTCATGATAATTGATGAGGTGTCATTGTCATACTTTTAATATCAGATCCATAGGATCAGTTTCATTATTTTTTGATGGGTTAAAACTGATTTTAGTGTAAGTATGAGATGTATGGTCATTTTAATTATCAGTCAAAAAAGATAAGAAGACTGTCCATATTGCTTTAGAAGTTGTTCTTAAAGAAGACTTGTAACACTGTGTCTATTTTTAACCATGTAATGCCACAAAAATGTCGCAAAAATGCCGCAAAAGGTTGGCCCCCCTAGTTCAGACCCTGGCCCCCCCTTGGCCCCCCCACTCATGGATTTCTAGCTACGCCACTGGTTCCCAGACTCTTTCAACTCAATTATTCACCTTTTCATGCATTTGCTACTTGTCTTCTCCTTTTAATATTTTTGGAAAAATGGAAATATTTTATCTGAGTGCTAACTTGTCACATCCCTTGGGAGAAATTAGGTCAGTTAATTGTTTATTGTTCTGAAATTAATAAAACATCATCAGGTATTGGGGGATTACTTCCTGACATCAATTTTGTTTAGTTGGCCTACCAATGCTCATTTTGCCATGTTTTGAAGAAAAATCCAAGTGTATGATTTCTTTTGACCCATAAAATTTTGGACATTTTGAATTTGGCGCCCCTTAACAATTACAAATAGTATTTAATCTGTTTTTTTTCAATGCCATGAGCTGAAAAACAATCACAGCAAATAATCTAAAGTGTTTTCATATCCTTATTTAAAGATTTGATGGTTCCACAAAACTTTGAAGATATCACCCTTCGGCGTATGAATACATCAGACCTCAACTGTATAATACTTGCCTTTAAAAATACTCCGAAACCCGCCGAAAGCATTAATTAGTACACCTGACCCATCAAAGAAAATGTTCTTTGAAGCCCTCTAGACAAAGTTCTGCAAAAGGATTTCGGCCATCCAAAGCCACCCAGCTGGACTTTCTGTTTCCATGACAAACAGAGAATGACTTAACATTGTCCAAATTGTACAAAATTTTTGAATCCATTCCAAAACTACTGAATTTTATACTGTAGCAAATTCATAGTTCTACTTTGAAAATAACTGTCCGTATAATAAAAGCCTGGAACTTTGTGAACGCCCCTCCTATTTAGTAAAGTTCTGAGAGTTTATCAGACTATCAGTCTTTTTTCACACCAAGGGCAGATAACAGTGGTGATGATCTCAGGAATTTACAGAGACACAAGGATCCTTTAATGAATTTAGACTGAGTTTTTTTCGAGTTCAGAAGTACTACCTCTTTTAATCGAAAAACACTCATCTGCAATACGAATTTGTTGAAGCAACACATGAAAGATTTAGTACCTACCTTTAAAAGGTGAGGAGCGGATGAAGTCCCACAGGTGCTCAGCGATTAGCACAATGAATACGACTTGTCAACCTGAGAAATATGTCTGGGCCGAAAATGCAGCTACCACCAGTCTCGATCAGTCTGCGAGCGAAAAGTAATTGACAAATAAGCCACCTCATATTTCATTTATAAGAGATCATGAGGATGGCAAGAATGATTTTTGAAAATGAATCAATTGGCTTGAAGTTTTCATATGTCAAAGATCGACATCAATTAATTTTTAAGCATTTTTATGATGTTTATCTCTATGATGCTCCTGTGATCTCCTCCACAGCTTCTTATCAATGATTTAGTTTCAAATTCGACAAAACATAACATATTAATAAATGATTTAAAATTTAAAATTTCCATTCTTATTCCCTGTACCAGGTACCTATGACTTTTATGGAATAGTTAATTATCACCCTTGACAGGCTAAATTCCATTATTAACAAATGATTCATTTCTTTTAAAAAAGACAAGAAAACATAAAGTAACTAAAGTTACATAATCGTTATAAAGTGATGATTATGTAACAGCAAACAATTTACCTACATGCAAATCATGTTATTGTTTTTATTGCTATTATGTAATATCAACAATCTAAAACAGACTTAAATTTGGCCGTTTTCAGTGTTGCCTGCTTTTTGACTATTTAGCGGATTGTCTATCAATCCTATCCCTCTGGCTAATATTGCAGTTAAACCTAGCCTCACATGATCAGTGCTGCCTTACCTAAAAACGCCTTCTCTGAGCATCCCACTCACCCCAACTTTACACCTATCCTTCTTTTTCTGGCCTCTCTTCCTGTGAGGAGCATATAACCTTCTGACTCCTCTTTTATTTCCACTTTCTACTCCATCTCAAAATCGTCACCAGGAGTGCATGGATCTCTCCAACAAGACATGACATTCGTCTCTCAAATATCTTCTCCTGCTTTTAATCCTGCAACTACAGGAGTAATATTTTGTGCGCCTCTAAACCGCTATCAAAGGCTAATTATTTCACTATCTTACCCATTTTTAATGCAAGTTTACTTTTAACCCATTTATATTTATTTTTTTGTATAGATTTTATCTTTCTATTGTTTACATTTCCCACTTTCTTTCTATCTATCTGCCTTTCAACAGTTACATAACAGGCTTTCATACCTTGAATATGAGATAAATATGCACGTTAAGGATCACTATAGGTAATACAAAAACTTTTAAGTGCTTCGCGAATTCATCGCTGTGTAATTTTACATTTTAAAAGTATTACAACATTTCACAATGATGAGAAATCTGACCTGTTGCCTCAAGGGCTGTCTTTCATGATCTGATGGACTTTCATTTGCAAACTTGTACAAGCAAATGTTGTCAAACAAGTATAACAGCAAACAAAGAGATATAAAATGACTTTGTTGTGGTATAAGTCATATAACTCCTTGTTCGTGATGATATGCAATTAATCCCAGGAAGCCTTGATAAATTACATACATGTAGCATCACAAACGAGGGCGTTATCTGTTACTTATAACTGAGATAGCTGTGGTGGACAAAATGACAACATTCGTGTTTGTGAAATTGTTCATTTTGGAGATTTGGGGAGGGGGTCCTCCAATGGTCCCGGTCTGCTCTCTTTTGACTGGATTTTACAGTTACCCTGTGTCGTCTGCTGCAGTGACAACGTATTAGTTCAGTACGGAAGAGTCCAAGCATTGCCTAGCAAGCTTTCATACCTAGTTATTAGTTATTGGTGAGAGAAGTTAGCAGACTGGCCTAGCCCAGCAATACAGAAATCACACTGTTTCTTTTTGTGGGAAGGACACTGAAAAACCTGCTGTAAAATATGATTGGAAAGACACAAAATCACTTGCTGCTAATATATCATAACAAGGAAGGACATTGGAAAACCTGTTGTTAAAATATTATGATTAGAAAAACTAAAAATTACCTGCGGCTTAAATATCATATCAAGGAAGGATTCTGATTAAAAAAGACGCAAGATACCTTGCTGCTAAAATATAACTGGAAAGGGCATTGAAAAACCTATTGTTAACATATCATGATTAAGAAAGAAACTGAAAAACCCGCCCCTAAATCAGAAAAGACAACAAAAAATCAGTTTTCATAATAGATAAAATATAATATCCATATACAACTACCATACGTAACTAACATAGCAACACATTTGAATCATTCAGTACTTACGAAATGCTGTGAGCTGGTGGAGTCCCTTTGGTGCTCAGTTGTTAGCGCAATGAATACAAATTCTCAGCCGGAGAAATATGTTACATGCGATCTTTCCTCACAATCAGAACCCAAACTGTGAAAACTGGCTGTGTTGATCAAGGCGCAGATGAAAAGTGATGAACAAGCATGTCGTTTATAAGTAAAATTTATGAGGATAATAAGCTGAAGTGAAAATACAACTTAGAATTCCCAAAGGGTCACTTCGTTTAAAATTTTCAGGAAACATCTTACAGGGACCAATTTGGTTTCAAACATTAAATATTATGTAGGCCTATGTGCAATTTATTTTTATGACTTTCCCAATAACTATTGATATGTACATTAGTCTTCTGAATATTGAAATGAAAATACAACTTTTCTGATAGAAATCAATAATTATGCTTCAATGTATCTTCTGACCAGTAATATCGTAGAAGGATCAATTTTATATGCAGTTCATCATTGCAACTTTTCCCAAAGGGTGATTTGGTTTTAAATTTTCATGTAACACCTTACAGTCAAAGGGACCAATTCGTTTCAAACATTAAATATTATATTTGTGCAACTCATCTTTATTACGTTTCTTATGATCATCATTTAGGTTAAGTGCATAATATTTTCTATTGCTTTATTGCAAAAGGGAATTCGGCAGCCATTTCTATGAGGGATACAGTAACATATTTATGGGGCACGACTGGGAAACAGACCAACAATTAACATGGATAAGATAGGAAATGCCACAACTAACTAGGTATTCCCCACATGCTCTTACAGGAGGGAGAGTTGGTCTAGTGGTAGCATGCTTGACTGCCAATCGCTGAGTCCAGGGTTCGAATCCAGCCCTTGCTGGGTGACCTGGGTCTATGTTGCACGGCTGTTTCAATCATCCTTCCCCTCATTGCCGTGTCCTCCTCTCGTCCTAATTAGCCTACCAAGTGCATAAATACAGGACTTAGAGGCCCAATCATCCATCAATCCATCCCACATGCTCTTACCTCCCTCCCTCGGGCCGTTTGTATATACAACTCTGGAGGGATACAATGACATAGCAAATCCAGCAAGCACTAAAAATTAAAATAACCTTTTAAAAATAGCATGCATGCACCGTGTCCTCGAGCAATTTAATAACCCTGTATAACTCAATGGGATATTATCATTCTCTGACACATCTCTATAAATTGTTTAAAGTTACAGTCTATCTATCTATCAATCTATCTATTAATCTATCTATCTATCAATCTGTCTATCATCCTGACAGGGAATACCCTGACAACTCAGCCTGGACTTTTGAGTATTCTGCGTCAAGGGTCTGTACGCATCACTCAAGGCTCTGTAACACCCCCTCTGCCAGTTGTTTACCCTTTTTACCCCCTCCTTAAATGGTCTTGGCCAGTAGATTTAAGATAACAGCTGTCCATCAACACTTCAGCAAAGCCTTCAGTGATTAAGTCAGACACGCCCAAAAGCTGACCAATGAACATGAATTCAAGCATGTTATGCAAATGAGGACGATTACGTCTATTTACACCGTTCTATACATATACGATTACAACTGCAATAGATAGATCTCTGAAACCTTTAAAATGATAGGCATACATCTCTGAGGACATAATAGTTGCTTCGCAAATTGCCGGTAAACTTTTGAAGTGGAGAGGAATCCTGGACGCTGATTGGCCTTGACGCTCGTGACGTAAATTAATGATAATATGCAGCGCTTGTAGGATTCGTCTAGGGTAGATTATCTGGGTGTCCATCAAAAGATACAGAGTGGGGTGATTAGGCTGGGGAGTGGTTAATGTGTGAACAACAAGTCTCTCATTGGCTGACCACCCTTGTCTATTTGAAATTCAGTAAATTTATAACTTGGCCTATATACAGTGAATCTGTGGCTGAATTGTCAAGGCCTGCCTATGTAAAGATGTCTGTCTATCTATCTGTCTATCTATGTATCAGGCAGAAGGGACAAAGGGAAGAAGAAGAAGACGCTTATCAGAAATCTTCTACTCAGCAAAGAGGAATTCGGGGGATTAAAGTTAACTATTTAGAGCAGTGAGACATAAGATTAAAGCCAGGGCATCTTTGGCAGCAGTGTAAACATTGGGCATCACTTTGGGTGGTTCTTGGGTGGTTCTTGCATCTGTGAAATGCTTTTCGATCCACACCAACTTCGACATGGCAATGCCATTAATGATAGCCCTGGGACCCATGCGTACCATGGGTCGTCCCATTCAAAATCTTGAGATTTTGACATGGTATCGGGAGAATTGGTCTAGATTAAACAATTCTTATCCAAATTGGGTGAAATTTTGGATTTGGGTAGCCTACATATTTTAATACTGACGGCACTAGTCTTGGTGGCATTTTTCCAAAGATTGGCATGGATGAAATTACTTTTAAATCAGAGAAATGTCAAAAATAATTGAGAGAAAGCCATCAGCCTCGCTTTGGTGTGTGATGTCACCATTGTGACGGCACAAAAATAACCTATGACATCATAAACATTTGTTGTGACATCACCCTCTCACCCAATGGGAATACGCCATTTGTTCAACGTGTAAAGAAAAAAATTATTTCAAGAACTTCACAGGGTGAGTTTTAATTAATTTCTATGTGTAGAGATACAGAAATAGGTGCCGTCAGTAGGAAATTTTGTATAATTGAAATTAACATGGTATAATTGAAATTAACATGCTTTACATACATTTTGAGATATCTTGATTCTCCCAAAGGCTGTCTTTCAAATCTCATGATTTTCCAATGGGAGGATCCACGACCCCTGTCCCCAGGGGTCCAGGGCTACATTGATGATGACAAAGGGCCCGAGGCCCTGCTCTCAGACACAAAAACGTTAGCTTTCATTTCTCGTCCAGCAAAACCGACAAATTTTTGAAAGACAAGGGGCAGAAGATGTGCCTTATCCACGAGGGGCTTTTTTTTTTCAAAGACATAATAAATATGTATATGACTATATTTTTTGTGACACCTCAAATGCAATTCCTCTTCTGTGATTGGTCAGAATGACGTCACATGACAGGGATCAGAAAAGACTCTCAGAGGGCATCAGTTCACTGAATTCACACTGAGGCTGACTGCTGATCAAGATAGCTGTACAGAAGTGGATGGTGGAACCACAGATGTTACCTAAACTTTTTTCATCTGATGAAAATGCAAAATACGATTTGAACCAAGACATTGTATTTGTGACCATTGTGTGGCTACTCCATTGTGATGTTATAAATAGATCATTGCCCTTCACCACATTAAATGACAATAGAACTTCTGGATAGTATCATAAATTGATATGACTTTTAAATTTGGATGACTACCTGATCAATGTCGAAACTTTGATGGAGAAATTTCCTGTCTCTCCAAAGTTATCTTTTTTGTCAGAATTGCATTCATGGTATAACAAAACAGTTATGGCCTCGCGAAACAGCAAGGTGACTGTCACTCCCGAGGGTCAAACAGATTGCACTGTTGCCCGAAGTAACAGTCAACATTTTTATAATGTTATATTGATCATTTTTTCTTTTTCTGACTAACATTTTATCAGTCTGGCTCATACAATTTGCAATTATAAATTGGTCAAATCTGACCTGTAAGAAATTGACTTGTGAATTCTTCCCAGCTTCTCTAGATTTATTTTCACAATATCTTTTATGAACTGAGCGATTGATGTGTCTCCAACATTATGAAGAGTACTATAAGCACACAGCAGATGTGTATTCACAATCAGTAGCAGATCTAGAATGTTTGGTTAAGGCGGTCACAATCCCCACCTCCTCCCTTTGCCTTCCGAATTTTACGTAAAACAATGAATTAAGTACATTTTCATTTACATCACTTAATTAAAAAAACAATTCCTAAAGTCGAGAATTCCATTTGTTTATTAAAATAATGCAAAACACCAAAATCATTGATAGGGACAAACATGGGACCTTGTTATTATTCAAAGAATAATTAGCATAAAGAACAAACATGCAAAATCTTAATAACGCACTGAAGGCCACCAAACAACTGGTATTGTTCCATTGATTTCCATTGTATTTCATATTATATTTACTAGTGACTGTTTAATGCTGTTTGTCATTGTAATATGTTATCACGGTTTACTGTATCTAATATTTCAACATGTATGCCTCTTCTTTTTTTTCCTCATGATGGTCAGATAAAGACTGAAATATTGAAAAAAATAAATTCTTGTAATTGCTAAAAAAGGCTTAAAAAATAAAGCCCAGCAGGAAAGGACCAGAGGGAGAAGCGGTGTTTTTCGTTTTATTGTCAATTGTCATCAATATAAATCAAAAATACAATGTACATGTGCACAGATCAAAGGCATTTTGCTTATGCATACAAGATAGTTTCAGTTGACTGCTCATTAAAGCTTGCAATTTTTTTTCCAAGAAACATGACATAAACATAAAAATTTGTGTTGGTGTTTTTGCAACATAAAGTGAAGTGTAATTATTATTTATTGCTTCATTTATATTAATGTTAAAGTTTTAGTTTTATTGATACTGAAAATTAATGAAAGTAAAATACTGCGGTTGTTAAGGAATTTAACAGGACAACAAATATCTTCAATGGTATTTTGTGGCACTTTATAGATGTGGATGGAGATATCTGTCTATCTACATGTATCTATCTCTCTATATATCCAGTAATATATCTATATATGCATTTAACTATCTATCTAGGAGTTAATTTTTCCTTGCATTTGCCACAAAAAACCATATGATATAACAGTTATTGCACTGCACCTCGTGCAATATCAGTTTTATGGCACCAAGGTGGCAAAAGCATTTTTTGTACAGTTCACTTCTTCACATAACTGATCCAAAACCATGCCCTCTGCTTGGTCTCCATAGTTACATTCTTGCACTTTGATTTTCAGCCTATTAATGAAACTGATCACGGATTCTTTCTCATCTCGTTTACAGGCCATGAACTCTCTTCTAACCTGTCTAACTCTTTTCTTTTTCACAAAGTGCGCTTCAAATTGGGCCTTAACATAGTCATATTCCTCTTTCTTGTTTCTGGCATTGACATCATCTCGGCCATTTGCAAAATTGTATGCTTCAAAAATAGTATGAATACCTGTACCAGGACGTGCCAAGTTGTGTAGCAGACTGCCAATGTTCCTCTTTCCTGATTTATCATCCAATCCGATAGCACAACAATATATTTCATAATCGCCCATCCATTGTGTCCAGTTTGCATAAACGTTTCCTTCCAACCAAAGGTCGGGGCGGTCTCAGCCCTCCAAGCACGCCATCTGCCATTCCTGCAGTTTTCGCCGAAAATATCACAATCTGCCAAAGTAAAGTCACAAAAAATAGTACAATCCAAGTCTTGCTTGTTTTGTCTTTATTTCTGCCCATATCCGACCTTATGACACCATGTGATGTACTCGATAATTCCAGATTAAAATAATGTAGCAGACATACACTGTGCTTCAACCTTCAGTCATCTTTTATTCTCAGACGTAACTATACACGAGGTGGCGACACAATCATACACAAGGTGGCGACACGAGTCAGTACAAATCCAATGCATGACAATAAGCATGCTATGACTATCAGGAATACATGGACAATATAAACATGGGGGGTCACCAGCATTTTTAAAGAACTACTGACACTTGAACGCTCCCAAATTGGTCTTTTGAAATAACATTGAAGACATAGGCAAAATCTTTCTTTCTTTTTTTAATATGTGGGCTTATAAAATTAAAAGTACCCATGAAAATTTGGTGGAATAGAAATTTCATTTTTCAAAAGGTGGGATCACCAGGATCTGTTACGAACTACAGCCGTAATCCATAGTGGACGGGTCTACCGATGAGAGGGGGGAGGGGTGTCATGTCAAAAATTGCCAAATCCAAATTGGGAATTAAATTTATTTTTAAGTTTCTAAGGCTTTTACTGGATTGTTTCAGCTTGTTTAGCAGCATAACAGCTTATAATAAGGTATATTTTATTAAATTTCGATTAACACAAGCGGGCACTGTTGTGAACTGTATCTTTTACCCTTTAATCCACATTGTTGGTGCTGTGTTCTAAAGTGTCCTAGTTCCATAGGTACTGACACCCTCAGGGAGATCTGAGAGTCAAATATTAATGTTTCTCAGGCTCTTTGTCTTTCTGGTTTCTGAAGTTTCTTAGATGCATCAATAGAACAGTTTTTGTAATGGACTTTTTTATCCTTTGATGTGAGGCTGGAGGCTTAAGTAGCTGTTTTTATTGTAAGAACTAGCCTAGGTAGATAATTCTGTTGAATAAACTACAACATTTGTAGAGGAGTTGAAACTTTTATTTCAAGAGAAGCACAAACATTTACTGCAAATACAGTTATATTCAAAGCACTTTTTAAATTGTAGATTAATTTCACGATCCATATGACATGATAATATGTTACACTCTAGAAAAAAATATACAATTCTCCAAAGTATCTAAGAACAACAAAGGAAACCGAAGAGTATTACAAATAGACACCATTACATAAAGTTGTGTAATACCGTACAATGATAAACTCATAGTTTAGCATAAAATGCTAAACAACATTTGCTTGCAATAATGGGTTGACTCAAAGATGTAAGACATTTGCAAAATTTATAATACAGAAAACAAAATTAGGATGGTTTAGTAAAAGTCTAAAAATATTTAAATATAATTCATCTGCAAGAGCTACATTTACCAAATTTCAGTAAGGGAAGCAAAATATACATAAGCAAATCCAAACAGCACAAACACCTATACATCAGTGTTGGAGTCCTCGAGGCCGGCCTCGGGGCCACTTTTGACGGCCTCGGCCTTGGTCTTGGTCTCGGATGACCAATCCTTGGCCTTGGACTCAGTCTCG
This sequence comes from Platynereis dumerilii, assembly GCA_026936325.1. Taxonomy (NCBI): domain Eukaryota; kingdom Metazoa; phylum Annelida; class Polychaeta; order Phyllodocida; family Nereididae; genus Platynereis; species Platynereis dumerilii. The sequence continues at coordinate 10,450,181 of JAPTHN010000004.1, forward strand.
GACCCTCTGGCCTCGGATATTTGCCCGAGGCACGTCCGAGGCCAGCGAAACTAATAAAGTACAATTTTGCTGGAAGAGTCAAAACAAATTTTCCTGTCAGTTAGGTATAATTGTCTGTCAGTTTATTTAATACAATGTATAAGGAACCTGTTATCCTATATATTAAAATCCGAGAGAATAATTTTCTGCTTGTCTTTTAAGACTGTCTATATCTAGGCCTTTTTTAGGCCGAGTGCCAAGCTAAAAGCGGTGCCATTTTTTGTGATTGATATGAAATTATAAATCGTCCAACAGTATTTGAATATTTTTGAATTTTCATTTTCCTTTACTAATTGAGTTGAACATTATCTCATGTAAATTTCGACCATAACGACTTCAAGTTTTAATGTTTTTGTTTACACGTAATGCAAGATGCATTAGTACCTGATCATTAACTTCACACACCAGAGTGTCTGACTTAAACAAATTTTAAAGCAGTTATAGTAAGGCCCGTAATGAAAGTGATAAGCTTTATTAATTCTTTCCCAGTCTTTCCCAGCAGTCTTGAAATGAATTTCTGGTTGATGGGCTATCTCAGTCTGCAATGTTTGATTTAGAAGTAAATAATTAAACATAATTGAGGTTGTCAGACACTCAAAACAAGTCTAATCCATCACTGTTTCCGTAAAAAAAAATTCCAAGTGAGCTGAGTTCCATGTCCTGTTCTTTAAAAATGTAATGGTTGCATCTTTATTGTCTTCATTCCCGTGTTTAATTTGAGTCATTGAGTCAATCTTTAATTGTACTGTTGTAGCCTAATCGTAAACTGATGGCTAAATTCCGATAATATACTAAGCTAAAATAGTTTGGCAGTCAACCATCATTTTTGTCAAGCCGGCCTCGGTCTCGGTCTTTGTCTCGGATGCTCATGCCTCAGTCTCGGTCTTGGTCTCGAGGGGTCAATGCCTTGGTCTCGGTCTCGGTCTCGGTCTCGGATGCTCATGCCTCGGTCTCGGTCTCGGGTGTCCTGGCCTCGACTCCAACACTGCTATACATATTAGTTATGAAAATGAAGGACCATTTCACAGTGACAAAATTCATTTTGTGATCCGATTCATAGTAGCGGATGATATCGTAAAAGGAAACAAAGAGATCTACAGGCTGTTGCCTTAGTTATTACCAAGATAGTTTGAAATTTGTAATTTTATGAGCTATCGATCTTGTTACATGTTTCAGATGCACAATCTCTATGTTTGTCAGTCACAAAAGAGCTGTGTACACTTATATACAATGTATTATAAAGCCTCCAGGAATCAAATAACATTGGAAAGCAGTTATATTATAGTGACAAATAATCATCATCATGTATCATAACAAATGAAATAAAATAAAAACTGCTATTTTCACATTAAGGGGCAGCCATTTAATATCCTTGAGCAGTGAGGGTTAGGCATTTTCACATAATGAAACCTTGAAATAAATAATTTCTGCTAGGGGTATTCCTTATGAATGTGTTGCTTGATTTAGAAATGATTATCTTGGGACTTTGCGCCGCTTGAAATAAACAATCACTGCTGCTGTTAATGTGAAAAGGATAATTTCTAACAGAGTAAAACTACATGTCCCCCATCCCCCAGACATTAAGTGGTTGCCCACTTAAACCTCCCTTATATTCCCCATAAAAGAAGATCAGCTGTAAGACTTTCAGTGCTGCATAGTGCATATATCATGGTCCACAACCATTCATATGGTATTCACATTTGTGCCATTCTCAAATTTCGGGACAACTGGTATAGGAAAAATGACCTGTAACGGAGGGGACAATGTGGTAATGGAGAGTATTGGAGACTATTAAAAGCTGTGACCCTCAGCAACATATACATGAAATCACTCTTTAAAACTATCATTGGTATGCTTGGAAACGAAGGAAACAAATGAAACGGAGTGGACAATTTGGTGAGATCAAAAACATTTTATATGAATATTATGTCTTAATTTACTGAATACATGTTTCATGAAGTCTGCAAGGCAGTGGTACTATGGCAAGCATGCGTCTGATGATATTCAGTGAAAATAGCTCATAAAAAACAATTGGAACCGAGCTAGGGCAAGTCACGAAGTGGACAAAAAAATTTACATAAATTAGTTACACGTCTATTGTATAAATTTAATCAATGAAATTTTTTTTTTTTAAATGTAATATCAACTTGATATAAATTCAAGTCTATATTCTCATGAATCGTGCAAAGAAACTTTGAAAATAATAGTACATTAGGAGGAAAGTGAACACTTGATTTTGTCATGTCAGGTCCAGTGACAAGGAAAAAGCATTGATTTTGTACGGATTATTGGAAATAATGCACACAAAAAAAGGTATAATGAATGACTTTTTGTTACAAATGCAGTGGTTCTAAATAGATGTTACCTGGTGCAAAGATAATTATTTATTACTTAATGTTCAAAAGACAAAAGAATTGGTCATAGATTTTTAGACGATCACAATGTGTACATAAAGATCTAATTATAAATGATGAAATTGTAGAAAGAGTGGCAGAGTAGGGGAGAGTGGGGACCGATGGGCCGCTTGACAAATTATTAACCATGGAGGCAAATCTGCTTCAGATAAAGGATTCATACTATGCACCCTATTAGCTGGTGTAATTCTCTTTAAAATTATATAAGATTGACTTAGATCAACCAAGGAAGAAAGATTAGAAAACACATTTTCTGTCCAGAAAGATGGTGGCCCATCGGTCCCCAACCATGGGGACCGATGGGCCATCCCATGGGGTCCGATGGACCATGTTAATAACTTGCCAAAGGGTGGATAAATAATTCAAAATTTGTTTCCAATATGTTTTTGTTGATCCATCTGAGTGCCTAGGACAATAAGAGATCGAAAGAATATAGGTATGCCCAGATTTTACACTTTGAAAAAAAGCTTGATTTTCTCAAACGTGAAGAGTTGCTTTTTTGTAGTTATAGTCAATCTATTGAGATGATATTTTAGCAGTATATGAAGAGATGCATTAAAAACTATATTGGAGAATTCCAAAACGATTGGTTCATTGGTCGCTAAGAAAAAAAAATTATTTGATATTTGGTTGATACAGAAGTTTGACTACCACCGTTATCATCAAAATCTTGTCTAATACCTCAAATTTGTTGATGAATATTAAAAAATGAGATTATTTTAATTTTTTCTCCATTAATGAATCATTTCTGTCAATCATTTAGATTTTTAGAGGAAAAGTAAAATTTTCCAATGATACTGTACTGCAGGAGAAATCTTGAATAAAAACAATAAAATTCATCAATAACCTTCCATTACCTTATATTTTGGTGAAAATTTAATTTACACTCAATATTGCATCAATGTCTAACGGGTCCTTATGTTTATTATATCCCAAATACTACCTAGATTGAAAATTTGTGATTATGGATATTTTAAATTTCCACCATTTTGTGTTTGAAGCCATTACTAAGGCAAATCTATCACTGTAAATTCGAGGGCATTCATTTAAGTCAAAACTTATCATTTAAAGATGCAAGCTGAAGCTCTATTGTGCTTTTGCCATTAAAAGACTTTAATATCCAGCCCCATGCCAATACGCCACCTATTGAAAATCTCAAGAAATAGTGGCCCATCGGTCCCCATGTTGGGTGGCCCATCGGTCCCCAAAAGCTTTCTGATCAGTTAAACCCCTCTTTTTTGTGAAATATGGTTCTTGTTCCTAAAATTCAATGTGTAAATTCTCACCAATATATAGGACAAATCATCATAGAAAATATATTGCGTCGAGTCTACACACTTTTGAGATATTAAAGTTTTACTGAATCAGAAAAAAAAATTTTAGATGTTGAAAATTTCATTTTGCCTCTTACACGCTTGTGCTATCACTTATTGATCAGTGGTCGATATGGTATTCATAGATGTGATATGCAATAATAAAAATGCTAATCAGATGTTATGAAACGCTTTTGATGTGGAGTTAAGAGGATGGCCCATCGGTCCCCATGGCCCGTCGGTCCCCATGTTCCCCTACAAATATTTAGGTACCATCATTGATTGTAAATTAAATTTTGAAACAAATGTCAGTGCCATCTATAAAAAAGCCAACTCAAGAATGTTATTTGTTAGAAAACTGCACAACCTACATGTAGATAGCAAAATTGTTGAAATCTTTTATAGATCTGTTGTGTGGAATCAGTTATCACTTTTGGAATAGCAGCATGGTATGGCAATTGCACGCAGGTGTCTAGAAGCAAACTGTGTAAAGTGATCAAGTATGCTAAAAGGTTAGGTGTACGAAATGCAAAATAATTGTTAGAATTATACGAGAAGTTCAGTAGGCAGAAAGCAAAAGCCATAAGATCAGATTCTCAACATCCATTGTACAATTGCTATCAGTTACTACCATCAGGCAGGAGATTCCTAGCACAATACACAAGAACGGCAAGGCTTAGTAAATCATTTGTGCCTGCAAGTGTTAGGCTGCTAAATGTATGAATTGTATATATATATATATATATTTAAATATGTATAATTTTGTATAATTAATTTCAATTTCACAATGTTCTGTTTGAATATCGTCTATTGCTACAAATTTTGCTGTACTTGTAACAGTGACAATAAATTATTATCGTATCGTATCGTATCGTATCGTAGAAATATGAAAAACAGATGTAGAGTGACGCTTCAGATATTAATCGCATTCAAATCAACGTCAGGGAACCAGAGTGACGGAAATTGTCAAGTGTGCTACTTTTAACAGAGGCTCCATGAAACGATGTCAGAACATAAGAATATGCCGCAGATATAATAGATACTTCAAGATTAAACTTTTTAAATTGGCTAGGTCAACCATGACTGCTGGCAGCAAATTGATTTTTAATAAAATGCCAATTAGTACACTTTGTACTGAATCGTTCAGCCTTCTAACATAAATTATTGTAACTCCTGATGCTCATCTAATTAAACTGGAGCCATTATGTACATTTTTACAGAATCGTTCAGTCTTCTAACATTATGATTGTATGCCCATCTACTAAAACCTGAGCCAATTAGTACATTTGTATAGAATTATTCTGCCTCTTGATGTCATGATTGTAACTCCTGATCAATATTCATCTAATTACTGCTATTCCTTATTTTTGCAGCTGAAGTCTTATTCTGCAATTTTTTTCTGATTAATTGTTTGTGTACAAAAGTTGAAAGACACACATGAAACACAATTTTAAAGTTAAACTCACACATACTATATATAAATGTATAATAAAAATGTATGTACATATCAATGGTTTGTCACTCCACAACTGAAAGGAATGAATGTAAGCAAAAATCTCAAATATGATGTTGCTCAGCCGAATTTTACCGAGTTGAATCTCATAAATTTATTTTTGGTTTCATTTCTTGAGTTTAACCCAAACTATGCAATATTTGCATACGATTTTAAAATTTAAATACCACAAGTTATCATTTTTCTTTAGCACAATTTAGGCCCTTTTTGCAGTGTTCACATTATTGCTTACAAGTGTTCAATTTAAATAGAAGATAAGAAAAGCAATTGATCATCAAAATTATTCCAAAAATTTACTGTCATCAAGAGCTTGTCATTGTCATTATCGGAGTAGACATGGTTTTTCTGTTCTGAAATGGCAACCCATGAGTCACATCTATTAGTAATCACACAATAAATCACTACTAATTTACAACAAGTTCAATAGAAGGTAAATATTTTGACAATTAATCAAAGACTGAACAATTTTCTCTTTATCCAATTTCACAATTATCGTCAACTTACGTAGCTCTTATTCTAATAGATACATAAATTTTACAATTTACATATTACAATGTGTTATTCTAAGTTACATTAAATTGTATTGTAAGTACAATCTTGCTATAAGGCCAGCCGTAAAAATAGTCCATAGGCAGTGGGCAGAGACATGGAGACAATTACCCAAGGTTCCCATGCCGTAGCCACAGGAGTCACAATCATCTACAAAAGCTTGTCATTTTAGAACTCACACAAATTATACCCTCCCCATAAGTAGGACTACAAGGTTGGCAAGCCCAATTTGGGAAACCTTACTCCCACCTAACATAGCATTGGAGCATGAAATCTCAGACAAGGAAATTTAAAGAAGTTGCCACCGTTTCTTATACAGTAACAAAATCACACCTGACAAAGTGTTACAAATTTGAGAAGTATATTTGCACTTTGTGATGTCAACATTAAACATCAAGTCCCAAAACACACTGTGTCCATTTTTATTGATGCCTTCAAAAATAGCATTTTCCTTATTTTATTCAAGGAAAAAATTTAATTGATTTTAAAAAATCATGATTTTTGTTAATATATAGATGAAAACAATCTAACTAGCTTCCATTTCTCAAGATTGATGAAATTACCAAATGGGCAAACATACTGGATTACAAATAATCTTATTTCATGTAAATATGTAAAATTGTCACTTAATGTAAAAACGGCTGTGTTCTTGAGCCATTCCTTTTATCATGGAATCCATGTTCCTAGTCTGAGAAACCCTGATCCCGCTTGAGATAGTATTGGTGCAGAAATTCTCACACAATGAAACTTTCGGGAATTGCCATCCTTGTATGATTTGATTAGATTTGTGTATAGCCCACTGAATTTGAGAGAAGAGATTTGTTCAGTGTTATGAGCTCAGGGTTCTGGTGATGATTGCAATGCCTGTGGCCATAGCATTCTCTTTTTTTTTTGGTGATGCACTATTTTTTCCAAGCACCACTGTCATATGTATAGCATGTTCCACAGCAGACTGAGCATTTCCATGTTACCGTCCGTGTACAGTTAAAACAGTTTGAATCAGGCTGTATTATGATTTTAATTAAGAGACATCTTCCTTCACGAATTGATCCCGCTTATGAAGTGCCATGATTTGCATTACAATTGTCTCGCATGAGCTGCTCTACAATATTACAAAATCATGCAATAGAGTCTAATTGTAGAGTCACATAGCAGTCACAATATAACATTATAGTGTCAAATGACTAAAATGATGACTTCACATAACATTAATATCAGAATCACATAGCAAAGTGAAATAACAGTCACAGAGCAGTCACATTATAGAGTCATGATCATATAGTGAGTCACATACCAGAGTCACATAACAGAGTTACATCGGATTCAGTTACATGGTCACATACCAGAGTCACACAACAGATTCACATCATAGAGTCACATAACAGAGTAACATCATCAGATTCAGTTACATGGTCACATACCAGAGTCACAAAACAGATTCACATCATAGAGTCGCATAACAGAGTTACATCGGATTCAGTTACGTGGTCACATACCAGAGTCACACAACAGATTTACATCATAGAGTCACATAACAGAGTAACATCGGATTCAGTTACATGGTCACATACCAGAGTCACACAACAGATTCACATCATAGAGTCACATAACAGAGTAACATCATCAGATTCAGTTACATGGTCACATACCAGGGTCACACAACAGATTCACAACATAGAGTCACATAACAGTAATATCATCAGATTCACTTACATGGTCACATACCAGAGTCACACAACAGATTCACATCATAGAGTCACATAACAGAGCAACATCATCAGATTCAGTTACATGGTCACATACCAGAGTCACACAACAGATTCACATCATAGAGTCACATAACAGTAACATCAGAATCGAATACATGGTCACATAGCAGAGTCACATAGCAAAGTGACAATGCAGATTCACCAAACAGACAGACAGTCAGACAGGCAGACACACTGTCTGAGAAAAGAGATGTATTTGTAACGAAGAGACAGATATACAAGGATAAAGATTTTACAAACTTTGCACTGTAATTACATTATTGTCTCTTCGATATTGGTTTAACTTTATCGAAGAGACAATGAGGTAATAATTGTGACTCATGGACAGTCAGTTGAAAAATTACAGAATCACCAAGTAGAGGCACATGACATATTCACAAAAAATATTCCCAAAGCAGAATCATAAAACAGAGTCATAAGTAGATTCACATAGCAGGGTCACATTTATAGTTGAATTGAGAATTGCATGGCAATGAGTCACATGACTAATCACTCAACAAATGCACAATGTCACATGACTTATCATTCAACAAATGCACAATATCAAATGACTTATCACCCAACCAATGCATAATGTCACATGACTAATCACTCAACAAATGCACAATATCACATGACTTATATCACTCAACAAGAGTGAATGATGTTTCAAGAAGCCTGTGTCTCAATCACAAATTAACCATAAATTTCTATGTGACAGATTGGACCTGCCACTAACAAATTTGAAATTAATTTTTATTTCTTCTCTTGATTTACTTTGCTCTGAACGGCTAGATGGTATTGCTTTGGTTCCCAAGTAATTTAAAGAAATTAACTTCTTTATTTTTGGCTTTATTTCAAACAGCCAAATGGTACTGTATTAATTTCTCAACAAATACCCAATGTCACATGACCTATCACTCAACAAATGCACAATGCCACATAACTGATGTCTCACTCACACATTTGCCATAAATTTCTATGTGACAGATTGGACCTGCAAATTACCAATTTGAATTTAATTTTTGTTTCTTGTCTTGCTTTATATCGTCCTGAACAGCCATAGGTATTGCTTTAATTTCCTGCTGTTCAATTTAACGCAATAAAAAAAATCTTATCTTGCTTAATTTGAATAGCCAAATGTGATAAACTGATTTCCCCAACTGTAATTATTATGTCTGCATGTCTATGGTTCGAGGGTCCATACATAGCATTCTTTGATGTCTTTATGGTTGATGCCTTGCGTTTTTGCTGTGTCTCCGTGCCTGAAGAATTGGCATCCATCAGTCCTCAGGCATAGATCGATACAATTCAAGAAGACCATTTGACCAATGGCACTTTTCTTGTAGTCTATAGGCCGGAATTCATGCTTCTCAAAAGTGCCGGTGAATCCTTGCTTGTCCAGCAGCCTCAACACTTGCTCGACTGAAACACCACAAGTAAATAGGTGCTATAGTTTAGCCATTTTGAAATAGCACAGTAATATCATTCAGGTGTCATTAAAGACAATTTGAGACAAATGTTATAACTATATTTGTACCAAAATTGAAAATAGGCCTATATACAGGCCAAACAGTACCGTATTATGGGGTGAATAGGAACACTGGGGTGAATCAGGACAAGCCTGGAAAGCATATTAATCTTTCAAAAGCAACAACTTCTACTTGTTGTAGGGTCTTTTGCACATTTAAGAATAAATTCTAATAAAGATTCCGAAGGATTTTCACGATATTACCTGCAGGCAGTAAGGAACTGCAGCACCTTAAACATTGCCCTGCAGAACTTACATTCTCACAAACTGGACAAAACTTTGCTTATACCACGAAAACTAAAAAAGCTACACACACAAAATTCTAACAAAAATTCAAGTACCGTAATATGGGGTGAATAGGGACACTGGGGTGAATCGGGACAGAACAGGAAAACATTTTATTTGCTCAAGAACACCAACTTCTACTTTCCTTAGGAATTTGATTTTTGGTACATGTATAGTAAACATACACGCGAATATTGTGATAGAATTTGGTACTTCTAACTGCAGGCAGTGAGGGACTCAGTGGCGTAGCTATGGGGGGGCCTGGGGGGCCAGTGCCCCCCCAAATGGATTAGTGGCCCCCCCACTGGCCCCCCCATTTCAGATTTGAGAAATTTGAAAAATTATTTGGGCAGAGCACAAACGTCTTAGTGATCTGAGCCGGCGCTCACTTTAATATTCCCGATTCTCACCAGAATAATAGTTACCCTGTAAAGGTTCTGAGAAATTTGATATTTTTCTATTCTATTTGAAAATATCTGGCAATAGGCATACAGGTCTGCATCCGAACTTTTTAGGGAGGTCTAGCGACATTTGCCCTTATTTTCAAGATCCAGGTTTAATGCTATTTCAAAGAAATCTTGTGGAAACCATGGTTCTTTAATTATGTTTATTTACATGCATAATTGCAACACCAGGCATGCATATGCTTTCCGAATACCCCAGCAGAAGCATAATTTTGTCAAAAATAGTATTCGTTTTAGATTACCTGCGATCATAAATTATGCTCCAATGAATTTCAAAGATAAGATACATACTCACAGTTTACAGGGTTTTGCAAAATACATCAAATTACAAATTATTCAGAACTATGAAAACTTGTGTAATATCCCATTATGCTATACTAGCGTAATACCCGTTCTACGAACGGGAGTTGGAATGTCATATACCTTAGCCCTGTGTACATTTGTAGACCTACACATTTGAACTTATGCAATGAATAAGAATACATTAAAAGATATTTGAGGGCATTGACAGTGACCTTTAGGAGGGAGACTTGTAGAAGAGGGGCACTGACCCTGACTTTGAGTAGGTTGAACCCTCTGGAAGGGGGGCACTGACTCCCATTGGCAGGAGGGGGAGCTGCCCCCCCCCCATTGGCAGGAGGGGGAGCTGACCCCCCATCTGCAGGAGGGGGGTACTGACTCCCACTTGCAGGAGACGGCACTGAGCCTGACTTTCTTCTTCATGTACAAGCATGGTCATTGATGTTGTATCAGGGAATTCTTGTCCAGATAGGGGCTGTGCACTTTCAAAAAGTGCAACCAAACACCATGACCAGCTGGTTTTATGGAAAGTCATTTCTCTCTAAAAAGTAATTGTGAAAGTGGTTTTTTGTACCATATTTAAATTAAATAGTAAATGCAGTAAGTGTTCGCCAGACGAAAATAGCGTCAATGTTCCTATGTCATTTGTGACAGGGCGTGTGTCGCGATGTTAATTTTTACCCTTGTATTACCCCAAAAATTCGGCAAAAGGTGGGCCCCCCTAGTTCAGACCCTTGCCCCCCCTTGGCCCCCCCCCACTTCTGAATTTCTAGCTACGCCACTGGAGGGACTGCAGGACCTTAAACTTGGCGCTGCAGAAACGATATTTTTACAGCTGGTCAAAACTTTGCCAGTACCATGAAAAGTACAGATACTGGACTCATAAAACTTGTAGCAAACCTTAAAATCGGTCTAATATGTTTTTAGGGGACCATAATTAAAGACTAGATTTGGGATTGTGTGTATTTGGTCCTGGGTTCAGATCTAGGTCAATGGCAAAATTTCGGGATATCACCAAAATGACCATACTAATTTTCATTAGAGAGTACTGGCGTGACTGTTTGATAAATATTATTGAACTAGGCATTATTTACTGTAGATTTAGTCCAGAATTATCAATAAATAGAAAAATTCGAAAAAAAAGAAGTTTTAAATAGTTCTGTGCCATTTATCACATATTTTTAAATCTGCGTATTATCAATGAAATTGATTTCAGATTTTCCTGAATTTTTTTTTTGGCATGTTGAACATGTTTTCTAATGTCTATCCACAAGTAGCAATCATTCAAAGAAGGTAGGGAGTATTGATTGAGGAAATAATGGAGTGTCCCGATTCACCCCAAAGTATGGGGTGGATTGGGACAGTAGTCTTCTGGGCTCTGAGCAGTGGGTATTTTAGCTATCATATCAAGCTCCTAGGGGCACTTGGGCAGTTGGACCTTGTGTTCAGACACAATTTGACACCAAATTTTGATTTCTAAACTGATTTTTGCCCATGCTGTGACTGAAAAACGGCCAATTCTGTCCCGATTCACCCCATATTACGGTATATAGTTGTGGCAAATTACGGAAAACATCATTAACTTAGGTACATTACCACTGACTGTACTCAAAAGGCAGTAAAGCATGATCAGTTTCAGAGTTATTTTAGTGTAGCTTTTGGCAGCCAGTATATTAACTGAAAGAATGAAATTAGCGACGGAATGTTACAAAAATAATAGTGGACGGGGTACTGCCATTCGGCAAAATCATTTTAATCTTGTAGAAATGCTGTAGGAAGGTCAAACTCTGCCATAATTGTGATAAATGGGTACTTTTGGCACCTGATTAAAAAGTATGTGAAAAAACATCAAATAAAGGCGGAAAAGTCAAGAGTTTACAGTCCAAAACGATTTAAACAGTTTAAATAATAATGATAATAATAGGTATTCATATAGCGCTAATTTCAGTAAACTGCTCACTAGCACTTGTGCATGATGGATTTATTTGTAGAAACTCTTAAACAGGTAAGTTTTAAGATTTCTCTTGAAGCTCTCAAGTGTTTTTGAGGGAGTTGGTTCCACAGTTTTGGAGCTGCATGCGAAAAAGCTGTGTCTTCATATTTGTTTTTATTGTAGGCAGTTGGTTCATTTAAAAACATTTTGTTATTGCTTCTGAGATTACAGTTTCGTTCAGACTTTGGCTGAATCATGTTTAGAATATACAAGGGAGCTTGTCCGATCAGGCAATTTGTGACTGACCAGAGGAGTTTGTTAGAGTCGAGAATCAGGCAATTTGTGACTGACCGAAAGGAGTAAGTTAGAATCGAGGATCAATCAATTTGTGACTGACCAGAGGAGTTAGTTAGAATCGAGGATCAGGCAATTTGTGACTGACCAAAGGAGTAAGTTAGAATCGAGGATCAATCAATTTGTGACTGACCAGAGGAGTTTGTTAGAGTCGAGGATCAGGCAATTTGTGACTGACCGAAGGAGTAAGTTAGAATCGAGGATCAATCAATGTGTGACTGACCAGAGGGCCATTCCACGCCAGATGGACCAAAATCAAGAAATTTTCCCACATCATGTTTTCCGATTTTGATGAAATTTTAACCTGATATACCTTTAATGATAACATGTGAAAAAATGTCTGCATATTCCACACATTTTGTTTGTGACAGCATCTTGAAAATGTTGGGCTTTCAACATAAAATTAATATTTCATCTTTTGATATCTTTGAAAAAGGCTGCTGAAGGTTCATTTTTCAAGATATCGCCACAAAACTAGACATATACGAGGGGCGTTCAGAAAGTTCTGACCAATTTTTCTGAGAGATGCTTATATTTCAACTAGAGTCTTCAAATTTTCAGGAATACATCTTGAGGTATCAAGGAAACAAATGGCCAAGCACCTTTGAGAACAATATATTTAAGTTGTTATTTTGTTGCCATGGAAACGGCAAGATGGGGAACCCAGCGCAGCTCATTTTTCTAGTGAACTTAGCATTGTGTTTTCCCTGAAATCTAGGGTCAAATTATGTTAAAAAGGACTGCAAACCTGTGCAGGGCCTACTGGCAATTGTGATTGTAACTTAATGATGTCACAATGTTGTGCCAATCCATTGTTTAGCCATTTAAACCTGATTTTTGCACTGTAAAGAGTGATTTTCAATGAGCATTTTACATTAAATGTACCTGAAACGCGATCAGAGAACTTCAAACAAATACAGTACAAATTTCTAAATGTGGCTCAACTTAGCTGTCTATAGCTATTCATTACTAAACTTATCCATATCTATCCATAGCTATCCATTTCTATTCTTTTGTATACACTGGAATCTCTTTGTCCCTTGTTTAAACAATAGTAATTGTGGATAGCTATGGCTAGCTATGGATAAGTGTAGCTTAGTTTAGCTTGGAATGGCTATGGATGGATAGCTAAGGCTAGATTTTAAATGACGAGCCACTTTTAGAAATTTGTACTGTAGTGTTTTCTCACAGGAAAGAATGGTACGCAATCACAGGATCTCATTAGGACAGCATTTCTAGCTACCTCGATGATGATTTAGCACTGTGTGACTGTTGTTTATTCCCTAATCTTAAAGATAAGCTGAGAGGTGAAAGATATGCTACCAATCAGGACTTTTGGCATGCCATTTTCAGGGCTTCTCTAAGTTAAGACTTTGAAAATTGCTTCACCAAGTGGATTGAAAGTTTGCAAAAATTTGTTTAAAGCCACAGAGAGTACTTTGAAAAATTGTGAAGCAGTTGGTGAACATCTATGTTCACAATTAATTGTGTATATGCAGTAAATTAATGGCGATTTACAAAGCCTAATTATTGAGTTTTGTATGAAAAATTAAGCTGCGCTGCCTACCCCAAGGTGTGGTTTCCATGGCAACAGAAAAGTAAGGTAATCATTGGCCACGGATGTAATATTTTCAGAATCAATGGCTATACACCTGAATTTTGTACTGTGAAAATTTCAGTCAAGCACAGGCATAAACAATGTGTGGTGTGCATTTGGCTCAGTCAGGCCCGTCCACTCACTCATTATCTAAACAAGGTATAACAGCTGGTTTGTTTACATTTGAAAGTCGAGATGATCCAGGCAGTATTCCCCAACAAAATTGCATACTTCCCTTCATCATTTAGGGTAAATTCTGAGTGTTACACACTCAGATATGCATGTTCTTAAAGCTAGACATACCTGTGTTAGATGACACTTGATGAAACAGACATTTTAGGCCCAATTTTGCTTCCTATTCTACAATTCCAAATCGTTCTGGTACGCTGTCATAGAGACTTCATTGCATCATCCAATTACAAGACCTGTTACAACTGTCAGTTCTCTTCACGCATCACTGATTTGGAGAGCTGGGATCTTCAGTCCAGTGCAGTGTACAGCAAGGTACTGAACATGGCAGCTGACATGGGCCTGGGTCAGACTGCTTGTTGGCCTACATAATAGTACATAATGACATTGTCTCTGTGTATTTGTAGCTTAATTGCATTTTCCAAGATAATCATTTTTTCATAAGGTGCTGGAACTCCACTCAAACTGGAACTAATTTTGCTACGAAAACACAAAAAGATGCACAGGAGCAATGTTAGTTGATATTGGGCCTGTCATTGACGCCTATATGGGGCTCATAATCTGTTTTAGCTTTTATATTTTTTTTTAGCTTGGTCTTTTTTTCTTTTTTGTAAATTGATATAGCAAGAGATAATTAAGTTTGCAAAGGAGAAAGTATTGAGAAATGTGCATTGAACAATAATAAATATAATACTGTACGTTCTGGATATAGCTTATGATTGCATCCACAATTAGAATGAGCTGCTCTGGAAGTCCACATTTTAATGAAAAACAAAAATAGAGTTCCCATCAGACAGGGAAAAATTGGAAGTATAGACATAAGTCACATAATCATGTCCAATCAACATTGCCACTACACACATGTTTTGCTAAATATAAGAAAAGGCAATTTGCTGATTATCATGCACATGCTAGCTGGTCTAATTGAGTAAAAAAAACATAACAGAAGACTTGGATCATTCTGAAGACCAGGAGCACCAATCCAGTAGAAGATGCACTGCCTGCATATTGCTTATGCCACCTAAGGAACCTAACCTGTGAAATGGCATGAACGAAGTCCTCAATAGTCTACTAAATATGATGACAGATTTACTTCAGTCACTTGATTAAGTGTGCACCGGTTGGTGCTTTATTCTTATTAACTCTCACACTTGCACCATTAGCTGTGAATGCTTTGACATGTAATATCAGTGTTTTTGATACTGCATCAATTTCAAAGATTGTGGAGGATTTACTGATGTTATCAAGTCATTTTCTGGACAGGATTGATGATCAGCTGACAGATTCTTACTGTGTCGTTTTTCATGAAGATCAATTTTGATTTTTATGACTTTATGAGGACATTTATTTCATTTTGCTGATTGATTCAGTGATTTCACAGCATTTGGGTGTGAAAGCACTCACAATGCCCAAAAAGTGTGATAGCTGCAAGAAGTCAGATGCAGAATATCAAGTTTGTGACAGGTGTCACAATAGCAAGTATTATGTGGTCAATGGTTTATTGACATACATTGCTACCTATATACACAGATCATCATTGCTTCAACTGAAGTTGGCCATCCTTGGATTTTATAATGAAAAAGATGTGAGTGAAGCTAAGGAAATTCTTGCTGATGCAACCGAGGGTTTGGATGTTCCCCAAAAGAAAGTCAGCAGGCAAAATTCTAACATGAGAAGTGCCAAGGAGGCAGAAGTGGAAGATATCTTGGCAGTTTTCCAAAAGCTTGATGGATCAGCTTCGGCAGATGCAGTTATCTTCTGTGTGTCAGATGTGAGCAAGCTCCCCCCAGCTGCACCAGAACAGGGAGGTAGTGTCATGAGTTTGGTTGAATCGATGTCCAAGATGTTCAAGGAGATGCAAGAAATGCAGCAGACTGTAGCAGGGATCCAAGCCGATGTACTGAAGCATGATGAAATGTTGAAGACTGCACCAAGACCACATGCAGCTGCGTCAGGATCAACCAGGGGATTACAGCATCCCATCGATGTGGAGACGGTGGCAGAGGCAATACGTCAAGTGAGTGATAAAGCTGCAAAATCGTATTCTTCAGTTGCACAGTCATTAGATGTGGACGATTTCATGAAGATTAGTGGCCCAAATGGAGACAAGCGACTCTTCAAAGGTGGTTTGGCTGGTGGCAAGGATCGTATGAAGCAGAGAGGGACAGCAGGTACGGCAGACAAGTCGGATAGCCTCAAGGCTGGCCCACAGATTGTTCATGTGCAGCTCACAAATGTTCACCCGAACATCGATATTGATACGATAAAAGAATACATCACTGACAAAGATAAGACCATAGAAGTGACTGACGTCAAGGATACTTCCTCAGCCGGTTGGGATACGAAGCGCTTCATTGTGTCGTGCAACTCATCAGCCCAGGATGTTGTGTTATCCCCTGATTTTTGGCCTGATAAAATTTATTACAAAAGATGGTACGTGTCAAGGAAAAGGCCAGGACCAGACAAGGAACAACTAATACATCATGAACAGTCAGCACACAAGGAACACATTGAAAATAATGTCCTACAATGGAACAGGGTTGGGTGATACCCGTATTGACTTTATCAAAGAACTGATTAAAGTCCAAAGAATGGATATATTAATGATTCAAGAGACTTGGTTGCTAAATACAAACTTGCACAGACTTTCTGACATCAATAAGGATTACCTTTATTGTGGGGTGTCTGGTGTTAACGAGGATGAATTACTGAGAGGTCGACCGTACGGGGGAACCGCAATTTTATGGAAAAAGGATATTGCTGGATGTGTAAAACCCGTAGAAATCCCAGGATGTAAACGTGCAACTGCTGTTACAGTGGAATGTAGTGACATGCAGCTGTTGGTGATTAACTGTTATATGCCTAATGACACTTTTCACAAGTCCAATATAAGTGATGCATTCCTGGATGTAGCTGATGCCATTGAATGTACAATTAACAAATACCCCAGCCACTCAGTCCTCTTTGGTGGTGATTTGAACTTGGATACAAAAAGAGGCAATGCCCATGATAACTACTATAGTGGCCTACTGGCACGGACTAATATGGTTGACATTTGGGATTTACCGTTATGTAACTGTCAGTTTACTCACAGTGACCATCAAAGCAGGTCATGTATTGACAGGTTTGCTATCTCTTGCAATATCTCTAATAAGGTTCAGCAAGCAGGAGCTATTTACAGTGCTGTAAACCCCTCAAATCATCAGCCAATTTTTGCAGTTATAGGATTATGTGTGGCAAAGTTTGCTGATGCACCACAAATAAAGAAAGTCAAAACTGCTTGGCACAAGGTGGATAATGAGTCTTCATACATTAAGAAGTATCATAATGAGATTGACAGAAGACTTGGCCTTTTCCCCAGTCTCAGTATTGGATCTTGTAATGACTTTAAGTGCCAAAACATGGATCACAAAAGAGAAATTGATCAGCTGTGTGAGGATCTTATAAACTGTTGTTTGGACTCTGATTATGTGTTCCCCAAAACTAATAACTGTGGAGGTGCTGAGCCTGGTTGGAATGTGCATGTTAAACCATTTAGAGAAGAAAATTTGTTTTGGTTTAATGTTTGGTGCCAAGCTGGCAAGCCTGGAGAAGGTGCAATATACAACAACATGAAGGAGTCAAAGAGACAATACTTCTATGCAGTCAGGAGAATAAAAAGACATGAGAAGTCACTGCGTTTGGAATACATGTCAAAGTGTATAATTGAAAATAAATCGAGAGACTTTTTCACTGAAATAAGGAAGATGTACCCAAAGGTGGCGGATAGCCCTTGCATTAACTCTCTACATAAGTCGAAAGACATAGCAGATAATTTTGGAATAAAATATAAGGATTTGTACAACAGTGTTACTCCAGCACAGAGAGATATGACTCATGTTAATGAGTATATTGAAAGTAACCTGGATTGTAAAAGTGAATCCCTCGTTACTGTTGCTTCTGTTGTTAAGGCTGTTAAGTCCTTAAACAAAGACAAATCTGATGGGGATCGTGGATATGATTCCAATCATCTTATTTATGCCAGTCACATGTACTATGAGAAACTGACTTTGTTGATCAATTCAATGCTTGTGCATGGTCACCAGCCCTCTGCTCTATTACTTGCCACTATCGTTTCAGTCCCAAAGGATAACAGGGGCAACTTGTGCACAGACAAAAATTATCGTGGAATAGCCCTCAGTTCAAGCATTGGTAAAGTCCTTGATAAACTGTTCATTCAACGGAATGGCGAAAAACTCAGTACCTCAAATCTTCAGTTTGCCTATAAGGAAAAACTGAGCACTTCAATTTGTACCCTTGCAATGAAGGAAATAATCAGGTATTACATGGAGAACAATACCAGGGTTTATAGCTGCCTGATTGATGCATCAAAGGCCTTTGATAAGATCCATTATGACAAGTTGTTCCAGTTGCTGATAGATCGTGGTGTGTCTGCAGTTGACACGAGGCTTTGTTAGAGCAGTATGAGAGACAGAGCATCAGAGCAACCTGGAAAGGATGCTATTCAGAAAACTTTGCCGCTGTTAATGGCATACGTCAAGGGAGTATCTCATCCCCGATCCTATTTTGCTGTTATATGGATGAGCTGATACGGAGGTTGAAGGCCAGTGGAATTGGATGTTGGTTGGGCAGTCATTATGCTGGCTGTCTTTCATATGCGGATGATATGACACTGCTTTGCCCCACTATCACAGGGCTCAGAAAGCTTGTTGATATCTGTGAACAGTATGCCTTGGATTTTGGTATGACTTATAATCCTGACAAATCTGTATGCATCCTATTCTGTCGGGATAAGCGACAGTGTGAAATGCTGCCAGAAGTTAAACTCGAGGGAAGAGTGCTTGGCTGGCAAAAGCATATTAAACATTTGGGCAATTATCTAACATTTGACCTATCTGAGAAAAAAGACATTTCCATGAAACGTTCTGACCTTGTTGGTAGAGTTAACACTGTTATCGGAAATTTAAATGGACTGTCAGCTGGGGTAATTTCCAGAGTTTTCAAAACCAAATGCTGCTATTTCTATGGAACTCAAACAATGGATTTTTATCAAAACAGTCTGACTGAATTCACGGTTATGTGGAACAGGTGTGTTAGGAGACTACTGTGTTTGCCAAACAGAACTCATTGTCGATTTCTGCCAAGGATTATTGGAAGTGATAGTCCCCATGATCAAATTTGCAACATGTTTGTCAAGCAACTGAGAAACATGACAAAGAGTGAGAATGACTTTGTTAGGCATATAGCTAACAGGGCAACTGTCGCCAACTCAATAATCGGTGGCAATGTAAGGTATATTTGTCAATATTATGGTGTGACATTTGACAATGGATGGATACCAAGGCTCTCAAAGGAGAATTGTGACAGGAGAGACCTGTGTACAGTTGTGGCCATAAAGGACTTGATTTATGATCAAACTTTATTCCCAAAATTAGACTCTATTAAATTTTTGAATTTCCTTTGTATTAATTAATGTTGATATGTAAACTCATCTAAAATTTCATATTTACTTTTTTGTAATTGGTATGCCTTTTATGTGCATGGAATAAATATATATATATTAGAATTGAGCAATATTCCAGGTATTGATGTAGGCCTACCATATTTGGACATGACCACCGGTCATACCTAACATGTACAAATCAAAAGGTGGCAGCACCTTCCAGCACTTCACCAGATGTTTGATGCAGCTCTTGGGAAAAGACTAGATCCCAGTTTCTCATGACAAAACACGTGAAAAGGTGTTGTGAAATGACTGACCAATCCTGATGTTGCTTGCAAAGCATATGCTTTTTGGAAAATCTGATAGGTGGCATCAAAGTAGCACTTCCATATAAGGCAATTTTCCGGCCATTTGGATTTGGAATGGACGATTTGTGATGCTAAAATGATGGATTTCCCCTAGTATCTTAACAAGTAAGTGAAGACACACTTTAAAACACAGCAAAATGATAACAGAGAGCTAGTTTTAACTGCACATAGAAATTTTATTCAGGTTATTTGATCTATCAAGGAGAAATTCATGCTGATATTTTCAGCCCAGCTCACTGTTCAGGTGAAGCTGTCATACCTTTTCTAATATAAACAATATAGAGGTGCCAACACAATGGGCAGTGCAGGGGAACAGATACACACACACAAGACACATATTGCTTTTGCCTGTGATTCAAGTATATCAAAGAGAAAGGCCTGCTACAATAATTGGTCAGAACTTCCTAAACACCCCTCCCCTCGTATCATGGTGAGATATAGAGCATAATATACGCTGAATATAATGTAGATCATTCTTTCCATCTGTTCGCACCAGCCTGTTAAATATGGTTCATTTTTGCGAAATTGGGGTAAATTGTGGGTTTTTGGAATTTTTTTACTCAGAAACCAAGTTTTCAATAAACCTGAAACTTTGCATGAATTGAGGCAGTATCGATTGCTAATGGTACAAATTTATTCATATTTCTAACTCCAATACTTTTTATGCACATGAAGAGAATCTCAGGACGATTCCTAAAATTCACTTATTTTCAAGTGCAAAAATGGTCATGTGGGACAAGTGATAGAAACTTGACATTTATTTTTGAAGCAGTTTATGAGATCATCTCGTAGTTCTGCAAAAATAGTAGATGCATTATTCTTCATTTTTCTGGAATTAATTTTTAGAAATTTGGAGAAAGGCCTTATTTACACTATGTAGGAGTCTTCCAAGAGCAGGTGGAACTCAAAAAATAATGTGCAAATTTTTTTAAGGTGCTTCAAAGCCACATTTGCTAAATTCTGGTCATTTGTCACTAGATGTTATTTCCAAAACTGAAATTAATGTCACCGCTCATCAATTTTACATATGTATTTCAATATATTGTGATATTATTTTAATATTGATAACCAAAGATACCTTCTCATATTTAACATATTTAAAAGGCAACTGTATCAACTAAATTATTTTTTAAATCTCATTTAGAAAATCTGTCAAAACAGTCCCATATTGTCAATTTTTAACTTCTTTGAAAAATTCACTCAACATAATTTTGTTACTATTTCCCTTTGTGAGAAACCAATATACCTCTTTTAAGTTTGGAATTTTAAAATGTGCCCATCTGAGGTACTTTCAGAAATAAATTCAGCTCTTTATCTGAGGTTCCACCTGGTCTTGGAAGGCTCCTACATACTATATATATAGATGAATAAGGCTTTTCTTCTAAATTCTAAAAACTAATTCCAAAAAAATGAAAAATAAAACATCTACGATTTTTGCAGAACTACAAGAGATGTCATAAACTGCTTCAAAAATAAATGTCAAGTTTCTACCACCCGTCCCACATGACCATTTTTGCACTTGAAATTAGTCAATTTTAGGAAACATCCTGAGATTTTCGTCATGTGCATAAAAAGTATTGGAGTTAGAAATATGAATAAATTCGTACCATTAGCACTCGATACTGCAGGTTTATTGAAAACTTGGTTTCTGAGTGAAATAATTCCAAAAACCCACAATTTACCCAAATTTCGCAAAAATGCACCAAATTTAACAGGCTGGTGCGAACAGATGGAAAGCATCCTCTGTATTAGCTTTGGTCAGCAGCATTTTATATATCTGAGCTTGATCACTGTACAATTTTATCACAATATCTTGAAAAACGTAGCTTCGGCAGCTTTTTGAAATGACTTGACAAGTGGAAAATAGAAATTTTAGTTTGCAGACCTTAATTTTGAAAGTACTGTCAAATTCAAAATACGTAGAATACAGGGAAAATATTTTGCATGGCTTCATAAAACTCATACATGTAGCTTGTGTAGTAATTTCATTACAATCTGAGGCCATGATGTGGGAGACACTGGTCCATTTTGCAAGGATTGGCCCAGGAGTTAGTTAGAATCGAGGATCAGGCAATTTGTGACTGACCGAAGGAGTAAGGGACCGTTCAGAATTTATGATTGGGGGGGTGGGAGTTTTGGCCGAGGGGGTACTAACTTTTCACACGTGTTTCAAGGGGGGTATTACTTTTTGACAACACTTCCAAGGGGGGGTAAGAAATTTTAACAAAGAAGAAATGTTAAAAAACACGCATAAACTTATTTTATTTGGACTTTTTTACGCGCAAAAGTCCGCGAATCTGTACGCGTGGCCGTGTACAACAGTATATATGTGTGTATTGCTGTGTATGTTGAGGGGGGGGGTACTAAAAATATGCGTGAAACCTAAGGGTGAGGGTACTAAAAATAGGCATGGAACTCAAGGGGGGTATACATTTTTGACGGGAAGTTCCAGCAAAACTCCCACCCCCCCCCAGTCATAAATTCTGAACGGTCCCTTAGTTAGAATCGAGGATCAATCAATTTGTGACTGACAGGAGGAGTTTGTTAGAGTCAAGGATCAGGCAATTTGTGACTGAACAAATTGGTTAGTTAGAATCTAGGATCAGGCAATTTGTGTCAATTTGTAATAATGCTTAAAATTTGTAATAATGACTGTAGTAAGCAGGCTGTGTTGGTACAGTGTAGTTGAGGTGATGTTGTCATACAGCTTATGTTTCCTGGAAGGCTGGTTGTTCAGTTGAGTTCCTGGCAGTGTCTTAAGCTCAACAATTTAATGTTGATTGGTTATGTAAACTATATCTATGAGCACTCAAGGTAGAGAAATTTATAATCGAATGTGAACAGGTACAAAAACGAAGGTAGAATAAGCAACTGTTTATGTCAAACCAATGTCCTATGAAGCATGAAGGTATCTTGGTCAGCTGCTCCAAAGGTAGAATGCAATGGGGATTCTGCAGGTTTCAGTGTGGATTGGCAGTGGTGGGTCAAATATCCTCAGAATTTGCAGTGAATGGCTAAAAAGTTCGCCAATACCTTGCAAAACAGTAAAGTAGAGGTTGCTTCAACAAATACACACCAGAATAAGCTTCAAGACACCCAATAAACTACACTAAAAGCCTATTTATCTCAGAGCTCTTCATCAGCGTGTTGACAGTCTGACAGTTCCCCCTATCATCAAAAGAGACCAAAAGAGTTGCTGAGATGTGAGATTTTGTCTGTTTAGTCATGGGTTCGAATTCCAAAGGGGGCAGAGTAACAGAGATTGCCTAAAAAGCCTCACTAATTTTCAATCCAGCTTATTTATGTGGATTTTGGGTTTAAATTATTGAAATCAGCATCATTTGTTGTGTATTTAGTCCAAGATTACTCATCACTTGTAAAATAAGCAGATAACTATATTATCACCAATATACAGTGATTTATTACATTTTGTAAAAAACTTAATATTTTACCCATTATAGACTTCAAATTTGACTAAGAGAGACTTTTTGGGATGCTAACATGTTTTCTAATGTATATTCATAAGTATAAATTAATTAAACAGGTCAGGGAGTACTAGTTATCTAGATGAGTCCTTGTCCCAATTCACTCCAAAGTGAGGGGTGAATACTGAATAGGGACAGTGGTTTTCTCAGCCTTAATCCTTGAAAAATATAGGTATCAGTTAATGGTGTCAGGGACAGTCAGATCTATGGCCTGGACACAATTTTAGACTATTAGTCCACGAGCTGAAATCCAAAAAGGGCCTTATTTTAGAAGTTGGCAGCATCGGCAACTGAACCAAGGTTGCAGGGTACCAAATTAAAGCTAAGAATGTCTAGTTTCAGAATCTAAATGTTGTGAAGTCCAAAAGTGGTTTGCAAACTCACCAGTACAGTATATGTGAGGCAATGTATAAAAACATCAAAAATAATCGAAATAGGCATTAAAAATTGAAAGTGGTGGTGTATGAAAGCTACCTTGCCTATAATAACTTATTATATGCCACATGAAAGCTGAGATTATTATCTGTCCAAAGGTATGCATTGCATCTTTGTGTTGAGGAGAAATGCCACAGCATCATTCTGTTAAGCGGAAAATGGGTGAACGGAACATGCTTTTTAATTGAAATGCCATTTCCTTCCTCACTGTAACACATAGGTCATATTTTTCAGATAATTTGAACAGCAGACATCTTTCTCTTTCATTTACATGTAGGCCTACAACCAAGCTTCTAGCTTAAATATTAGTGAAGATGTGGAAGGTAGAAAATGCATGTACAGCTCGCGAAATTCACAAATTTAGCATATTTAGTCATTCAGTTGGTTTGTGAAAAATTTGCCATTACACCCCCTTTCTTTCACATATATCCACTAAAACATCTTGATAAGGGTTTGTGGGGATGCTCAGTCCTTTTTCAATGCCTTCAAGCCATTCTAAGGTCAGAATTATGTGAAATTATGCTCAATTTACCTTCTAGAACTTAATTAATGTAACGCTTTTTCATTTAAATGTTATGGAAATTGGTCTGCATGTTTCTGTCAAGCACATCTCACTTCAAGGGAAACCCTAGGTTGCCTGAATAGCTCTTTCTGGTATTGTCAATATCATTAAGGATCCACAACAGTTGTGCCTGGAGACTGAATGCATTAAAAATTCTCCCTGATATCATAATCTTTGAGGCAACTGTACACTTATGTTTCTATAGTTATGGCAACAAAAGGTACCATATGTGGGTTAGAAAGTCTCTTACCCACTGATGCACACTTCATCAATCCCATCAATATCTAGTACCACAGGATTTGAACTTGACTTATATGTACCTAATAGCAATAGAATTACCGTTTTTGAATGAGCTGGGAAATCAAGGAATGGAACGGGTGAGGTTGAGAACTGAAAGGCATGGAAGGATGAGCATCTTCCTGAGAGGAAAGGATTTTGGCAAGCATTTTGGGTTGTGCTGGACCATAACTTTTACTGTGGCTTCACAAATGTGTTGCTCTTTATAAATGGCATATCAAGATTTGACAAGATACTAAATTAATACTAATAAATTGATTTAATTTTCATCCCTTTGATATTAAGTAAAACCTAATTACTCAGATTACTCCAATGCAATGAAATGCATGAATTGTATTGGGTGTACTAATGATTTTGTAACACTTTTCTTTAATACTTCTCCACTAACCAGTGAGGGCACATCACACCAAGTATAGGTCAGGTTAAGTCAGAGAGATACCATGTCCTGACTTGCCAGGATTACTTCACTCGAATGCTGAATTATTATTGGCAAATTAGTCAGGGTTCACAGGATTATACTCACTTACCACCACCTTATATCCAACAGTAGAATTGGTCCCATTATAATTCCAACCAGGGTTACTAGACCTGTTCAGAATATGCTTTTGACCTAAATTCATAGCCTACTGCACTGATTCCCATGCTTTTAGGTCTGAGAAAGCCAAAAATCACAACTATTTTGATCTGTGACCATGGGAACCTTTGCCTCAAAAGCCCTGAAGTTATGATGTTGATTTCCGTCAAAAACGCCTAAAATTGTAGGAGTTGGGTAATAGTTTTTCTTGTCTAACTCCTCAGGAAATAAAGATACAAGAATCACATTTGCACCATGTGAAAGATAATGAAATTGCCTTTCAAATGGTATGAAAAATATAAATTTTTATTATAAATAAGGTACGTTTTTGGTGAAGAAAACATACAAATTTGTGTTTCGTAGGTAAAAAAATGAACAATTTAAGTGTTTTTGAACCACCTGAGTGCAGTTATCACATCTAAAATTACAATCTAAGACACTGCAACACTTGTCTGGAACAAAACAGCATTTTATACATCAACAGCAGGAGAGTGAAAATATAGCAACACCATAACACATGCTTAGTATCGACAATACAGGAAGTTTTGATATTTTATACATGTTTTCTACAGTCACTGGCAAGTCCAAGTGTGTGAACATATTATACAAAACAAAGCATGAAGTAAATCTCCAAACACAATGGAATCCAAATTTACCAGTGTTTCAACACTTATATCCTAGGCACACTGCATAACATACGTACCTACAGTTAAGAATTGACAAAAACAACAGATTCAAGGTTATACGTGTAGGAAAACACAGTATATGCAAAGTTGCAGATGATTTTGGCTGAAAGTGGAGTCAAAATAATGACTGATTTGGTAACAGATATAACCATACTTCATGAGGTGAGAGATAACCATACCTCAGGAAATATCTCACCTCCTGAAGTATGGTTATCGCTGTTACCAAATCAGTCATATTTGACTTATTATTTTGACTCCACTTTCAGCCAAAATCAATTGCTTTGCACTTACTGTGTTTTTTCAATAACCTTTAATTTGTTGTTTTCCGTCAATTTTTAACTGGCTGACTGCTACAAGCAATGTCAACATTCAAATCATCCAATGGTATGAAGTGAGACTCTGTCCAGCCAGATAGGGGAATAAGTTTCAATGAATGGCAATGTAGATTTGCCTCTTCAAAAAATGTCTTGTTTCTCTGTTCTCATTAATCAGCAGACTATCTTTTCCGTCATGAACTGTTCATATAGGCATGTCCACACCACAAACAAATGATAATCTAAATGAAAGAATTATTTTATGAATGTTACTTTTTAAATTGCACAGGTATATATTTTAATTTTGTTGTTAGACCATTCTTTATATATTCTTAATAATTTTAAATCTCTGTCTTCCTTTTACACAGGGCAATATTGTAAAACAATAATTTTGGATTGAATGTTTTACCCTGAATAAATATGTTTTATAATTAAATCTCTCTGTGAAGTCAGGCATTTTTTCAAACAAGCAAACCCGTTTTGCCACTCATCGAATTCATATTGGACACTGCTCCCTGATCTGGTTGGTCCAGCGTTTTAGAACTTGATGTTCTATACACTGGACATCAACATGCTTTGTCATTCAGTTGAAAATTGGACAGAAATGGTCATTTTCAAAGTGATTTTACACTCAGTCAAGGTAGGAATAGTGTGGCTGAGTGTGGCATCAAAATGGTGGCCAATTTTAACTGTAATGACCAAAAAATCAGGACCAGAAAAATCAATTGCTTTGGGTTGTTGAAACATGGAATTCGACAACTTCAAAAAATCGAGGCTGACGATCATGATTCTTGAATGCATGTGTGATTATGTTCCCTCTTAATGACAGTGAAATTGCAGCATAAAAACTAAATGCTAGAAAAAGTTACAGATGTAAACAATTCCTTAATTTCTATGCTTGCAGAATGTAGATGTGTCATGCCTACTATCATCCTGTAGAATTATGTCATTGCTAAATATTGACACAGTTGTGCTTGTATGTGTAGGCTTACTTTAATACTTTTGTGTTGTGGGTAGTGTCTAGTGTGTACTTATTGTGGTTTTGCTGCACATGGATATATGTCTTTCAATGTAATTGATGCTTTGGATTGTCAATAAGTGTTGTAGGATTGGTAAATATGGACTCTGTTGTACTTGGAGATATACTTCATGCTTTGTTTTGTATATGTAAGTTATAGTGTTCATGCACTTGGACTTGCTAGTGTTCGATTGATAAAACAAAATAATTCCCTGCATTGTAGATACTAAGCATGTGTTGTAGCGTTGCTATATTTTCATTATCTCGTGCTGTTGATTTACATGATGCTCGTATGATCCCAACAAGTTATTCAGTGTCTTACATTGCCAATTTAAGTGTGAAAACTGCATTCGAGGGGTTAAAAACACTTAAATTGTTCATTTTTTGCCTACGAAACACAAATTTGTATGTTTTCCTCTCTGGAAAATTACCTTCTTTCTAACAAAAATTTATATTTTTCATACCATTTGAAAGGCAATTTGATTATCTTTCACATGGTGCAAGTGTGATTCTTGTATCTTTATTTCCTGAGGAGTTAGACAAGAAAAACCATTACCCCACTCCTACAATTTTAGGCGTTTTTGACGGAAATCAACATCATAACTTCAGGGCTTTTGAGGCAAAGGTTCCCATGGTCACAGATCAAAATGGTTGTGATTTTTGGCTTTCTCAGACCTAAAAGCATGGGAATCAGTGCAGTAGGCTATGAATTTTGGTCAAAAGCATATTCTGAACAGGTCTACTGAGGGTTACATTCCTGTACAGTACTTTCAAAAACCTCAATTACCGAGGTATATTTTTATCCAAATATGACATATCCACGCATGCTCTAGAGCGCACATACACGCTTTTGGGACTCGTGGATGTGCAAGATTTGACACATACACGCGCGTGGATGTGCCACAATGCGCACACGCGAAGGTTTTGGATTCCTGTACATGCTTTCCAGCGTATGAGTGGACATGCTTTTCAGCGCATGCGTGGACATGCTTTCCAGCGCGTCAGTGGACATGCTTTCCAGCGCATATGGGTAATCTACATTGGCGGATCCAGGATTTTTTTAAAGGGGGCACAGCAATACTTATAACGTTGGAGTCTCTAAAAAAAGTTTTTTTCCAAAATTTTAATAGCTTTGATCCATCATGACTGGTATTCAATCGTGCAATGTGATGAAGCCAACATTGCCTAAGAAAATAAGGTCTGCTTATCTCCTATCATGGTAGGGGGTCAGGGTCTCATTGAGATTTTTCTTATGGCAAGCAAGGGCCTCCCCAGCTCCCCCCCCCCCCTGCAATAGAATACATATACGCCACTGCCCTACGATGAAAGGCCTATTAGGGCACACAAAGTTCTAAGTAGGCTAATGATGAACAGTTCCCTCCTAATAAGTCCCTACTCAACCTCCCATGGCTACGCCACCGCTGGAGGGGCTCCTGTGTTCTGATCAATAAACTGCGCTGGATTGCATGTCCAAGCTTGCGCTGGATTGCATGTCCAAACCTGCGCTGGATTGCATGTCCAAGCGTGCGCTGGATGGCACATTCACGATGTCACATACACCCGTGTGCTGGATGGCACAAACACGCATGTGCTGGATGACATGTGCACAGGTGGTCGTGAACGCATATACACGCGTAATGATGCGCGCAATTACATGTACCCGCGCGTGTATGTGCGCTCACTAACATGCGTGAATGTGCCATATTTGGATAAAAATATATATACAATTACCCGGTAATGTATCCAGAACCTTTTTGGTCAAGGATCTTACGTCTAGTATCTGGTAATGTTCATGTTCGTCTTTTACTCATCAAAGAAAAGGCAGGATAACTCTCATTCAAGATTTGAAATCTAACAAATAAGTAATGCATCATTGTCATTTGTCAAGAGTTCATTAGGCTATGACATAGGAACCTGGACAATGTTCCTATATCCTCAGCTAATGAGAGTTGCTCTGTGCCTGCCCTGAGCTGTAAGCTGTAGAAGGCTCACCACAAATTTCCCTACACCAGGGGACAAAGAAGATATACAAATCTCCAAACAAAATAGGCAAATATGTAATGTAATGAATATTGATTAAAAATAAGTAATTGAAATTAATTTTAAGATCCTGTTTAACAGCCTGTGTCATGTTAATTGGCGAGGTTCAAACTTGTCTTTCATAAGACAGATGGATGAAACATATTGCAATTTACTGTACATGCACAGTTTATATGGCAAGTGTGACTTTATTTATAGAATAATCCAAAATGGCATCACACTGGCACATAAGTGAGTGGCACAGAACCACTTCATGGATATTCTCCTTGAGCTTCATTAACAGGATCCAAAACAGGGGTATGCAGATTAGAGTGTCTCTAGTCATTACTTTTGTGACTGATTGAGACATCTGTTGATGGACAATATTTGGCCAATCCAGACAATCTAGAAATAATTAATTTCTGTATTTTCCAGATGTGGTCAAATGTCATTAGAGGTTCTTTTCAAAGCTATTACAGATGTCTGGAACAGTCAAAATTCTTGGTATAACGGAGAGTCAACATGGTCAATGTTACAGTCCTCGTCATATTACGTGGAATCTCAAGTTCTTTTCTATGCTGTTGAACTATGATGTCAAAGATGACTCTATTCTAGCACTGCAATATATGCAAATTAACTTCAAGCTGTGATATCATTTTATACAGGGTCAGATTCCCCAGCCTCTAGCCAATGGGATCCACAAGAACTCAGCATTGTAGTTTCAACACAATGTCGAGTAAGCACCTGCAACCTTATCATCACAGCCTGATAGCCAATGGGCCAGTAAACTATTCATTGGGATCACAAATGTTATGCTTCCTTCAATGTATCAATGTTTTATCTATCACAGGCAATCACCAGTCTAATGATGGCAGCTTTGTGAGCATTCACAGCAGACAACTGTTATAATCCACACGAGTCGTTTGATTAGTCTACAAACTGGCGAATTTTTTACAACTTCAAACTTTGATGGAAGTTGGTATAAACAGAAGGCTTTGACAATTTGTTTGTAAAGACATGGATTATGTGCTGTATATTTGTTATTGCAGCCCATTTGCTGAGAGGCTATGATGTTGAACTTGCATGGTTTTTGCCAGACCCAATTTTCATTCTGACACTGAATTGAAACTGTGACGCTCGGTTCAGGCGGATTCACATTGGCTAGAAGCAAGGCAGGTTATCTGACCCAGTATTAAAATGATGTCACAGCTTGTAGTTAATTTACATATATACGAGGGGTGTCCCAAAAGTTCTGACCAATTTTTTTGACAGACCTTTATATTTGAAGCAGCTGTATGAAATTTTCACAGAATCAATTTCAGGTATCTCACTATCCATTTTGAAAATATGGTACCTGTTCGAACATTTTAAATTACTTTTCTGTTGCCATGGAAACTGAAGGTCAGTGCGCCCAGCGCAGCTCAATTTTTTAGGCCAAATCCAAGTGTCTAGGCTTGTAAATAACCATGGAACTTACTGTAAATATGCAATGTATGATCATGAAAATATTATTTGGAAACCTAACAGTATCTCAAAGTTTTTCATTTACATTTAAAGTCACTGTGAATTAGTTTAACCCATGTGCTAAGGCAATCACCTGGGTCCTCCTAACTGGACTGTTCCTAAATTGTGGAATTTCAGTGTATGTGGAGACTGCTTCATTTCTCGTTATGACTACTATTTCTTTAATTTTTGAACTGGTATATAAATTTTAGTATCACACAAAGTTACAGAAGGCCAAATCTGGTAATTAAAGCAGATGGGATTGGGTTTTGAACCTAAGGTTCTTGAGCACTGCCTCTTGACAGCAGATTGTTTCAGCCAAACCGTCTCAAACGCTGTTAGGCAACTGCTGGAAAACGCCTTTGGTAATTGCCTCAGCTGATCAGGTTGAAATATAAATAAATGTTTATAATCTAATGGAAGATATCTTAAAAGACTGCAAGCTTATCAAGAAATACATTTTCTTGTAATCATTTGCTTCTTTACTACAAATTCTCTGACTTTTAACACAGCTAATTTGCTGAATTTCGTCTGAGAAATTGAGCTGCGCTGGGTGCACTGACCTCTCGTAACCATGGTAACAGAACAGTAAATTAAACACTTCTTACAGTCTTGATTTTTTCAAAATAGATGATCAAATGCCTGAAATTTATTCTGTGAAAATTTCATTTAGCTATTTCAAATAGGAAGGTCTGCCAAAAAAATTGGTCAGAACTTTTGGGACACCCCTCGTATATTGCAATGTTGGAATAGAGTCATGTCTGAAATCACAGGTAAACAGCGTAGAAAAGAACTTTAGATTCCACGTAAATATGAGGAGGACGGTAAGCCATATTTGAACCTTTATAAACATCTCTAAATAATGAAAACCCACCAAACTTTAACAAATCACTGAAAATTATAATATGCAGACATCTCTTGACCCCAGACAATGGTTATTTAGGATCAAGATGGAAGTCTGTAGCACTTATATATATCTGTTCCCAGCAGACAATCCGGATATCCCAAAAAATTAGCCCTTACTGATGTCTCAGTAGACCCCAAACAGAACACTTGTAGACGATTCAGCTATCCATAAAATGAGCCCCTACAGACGTCTCAGAGGCCACAAATAGATGCTTTAGATATCTGTAAAGGCTACAAAAAGTATTTAAAATGAACCCAGTATATATATGTGCTATTCAGTGACATGAATTGGGTACAACTTTGCCTCTGCCTGATTCTTTTTACCAAAATCTGCAATCGGGCCAACATTTTTGATATCTTCAAATGCATGCAGTCTCTATTCAAAACTTTTTTGGATCCTTAATGATGTTGTGAATACCAAATGAACTATTCAGACAACCTAGAGATTCCCTTGAAGTAAGATGTCCTTGACAGAAACATGCAAACCAATTTCCATAATATTTAAATGAAAAAGCGTTACATAAATTATGTTCTAGAAGTTAAATTGAGCATGATTTCTCGTGATCCTGACCTTTAAATGATTTGAAGGCATTGAAAAGGACTGAGCATCCCCAAAAACCGTTATATCCTAACATCAGCTTATAGTCCAAAAAAAAAACCCTGTTTTGGTAATTCTATTGCTATTGGGTACATATAATTCAAATTCAAATTCTTTGGTACTAGATATTGATGAGATTGATGAAGTGTGCATCAGTGGGTAAGAGACTTTCTAACCCACATATGGTACCTTTTGTTGCCATAACTATTGAAACATAAGTGTACAGGTGCCTCAAAGATTATGATGTCAGGCAGAATTTTTAATGCATTCAGTCTCCAGGCAGAACTGTTGTGGATCCTTAATGATATTGAGAATACCAGAAAGAGCTATTCAGGCAACCTAGGGTTTCCCTTGAGGTGAGATGTGCTTGACAGAAACATGCAGACCAATTTCCATAATATTTAAATGAAAAAGCGTTACATTAATTAAGTTCTAGAAGGTGAATTGAGCATAATTTCACATAATCCTGACCTTAGAATGGCTTGAAGGCATTGAAAAAGGACTGAGCATCCCCACAAACCCTTATCAAGATGTTTTAGTGGATATATGTGAAAGAAAGGGGGTGTAATGGCAAATTTTTCACAAAGCAACTGAATGACTACATCAAATATGCTAAATTTGTGAATTTTGCGAGCTGAAACATACATTTTCTACCTTCCATATCTTCACTAATATTTAAGCTAGAAGCTTGGTTGTACATGTAAATGAAAGAGAAAGATGTCTGCTGTTCAAATTATCTGAAAAATATGACCTATGTGTTACAGTGAGGAAGGAAATGGCATTTCAATTAAAAAGCATGTTCCGTTCACCCATTTTCCGCTTAACAGAATGATGCTGTTTCCAATGGCATTTCTCCTCAACCATTCAAGATACAAAGATGCAATGCATACCTTTGGACAGATAATAATCTCAGCTTTCATGTGGCATATAATAAGTTATTATAGGCAAGGTAGCTTTCATACACCACCGCTTTCAATTTTTAATGCCTATTTCGATTATTTTTGATGTTTTTATACATTGCCTCACATATACTGTACTGGTGAGTTAGCAAACCACTTTTGGACTTAGCAACATTTAGATTCTGAAACTAGACATTCTTAGCTTTAATTTGGTACCCTGCAACCTTGGTTCGGTTGCCGATGCTACGACTTTGAATTTTGGGCAACCCAGCTCAAGGACTATATTCTGAGATATATTGGAGGTTTTGTGCCCATGCTATGGCAGGAAAAGGGCCAATTTTGTCCCTATTCACCCCATATTACGGTATCACTGACTTGCAAGATCTTTTAATTTTCTCTTCATTGGTTATTTTATTTTTAACCCATTTCATCTGGAAATACAAACTGCGTGGCAGCATACCCCCAGCACTACCTAGCTCAACTTGGATTACCTTCTGCCTTGAACTCTCATCTCTTGCCTCTTACAAACCTCGGAGCCTCATTACTTTTAACTCTTGTCTCTGACAGACCTCAGAGACTCACTACTTATGCCTCTTGTCTCTGACAGGGCTCACAGCCTCACAACAAGGGCTTTTTATAAAATTGGAGTAGGAGTTGTCATTCAGAAAGCCAAAGGAGTGGGGAGTCTGGAGTCGGTTCACGTTTTACCCGACTCCCGACTCCTTTGGTTTCTGAAAAGAGACTCCGACTCCGACTCCTTAGGCCTCCTGAATTAGGACTCCGACACCTGACTCCCGACTCCACTTATCTGCATTATTGCATACTAGTATTACATGCTTAACAGGGGAGAAAAATGTATTCTACAAATTTTTCATAGCATTATGTACATGAACACTTGTTTGGGAAGTTTTGTGTAAAATTTGGCTAAATTTCACATTTTTTAAACTGTGCTTTTGTAAATGATATTAATTATTTTTAGGAGTCAGGAGTCACCCATTTAATTTTCAACTCCGACTCCACCTAAAAATCAAAGTCCGACTCCACCCGAAAACCTCCGACGCCACAACTCTGACTACTGACTCCGACTCCAAAGCCCGGCTCACAACTATTACCTCTAATCTCTGACTGACCTCAGAGCACCACTACTCTTTCCTCTAACAGACCTAAGAGATTCACGCATTTAACCGGGTTATATAGCACTTGCGAACCTAGCCATGCAAACTATCCAACCAACTTGTTGTGTGTTGCCTGTACGTAGCACTTACAAACCTGCCAACTTGCCTGACTAACTTACTGTGTTGCCTGTACATGGCACTTCCGAATCAGCAACTTGCCATAGAAATTTTAAAACTCCTTTTATTTGGTCAGTCACAAATTGCCTGATACTCGATTCTGACTTACTCCTAAGGTCATTCACAAATTGATTGATCCTCGATTCTAACTAACTCCTTTGGTCAGTCGCAAATTGCCTGATCCTTCATTGCTAACTAACTCCATCAGTCAGTCACAAATTGCCTGATCCTTGTTGCTAACTAACTCCTTTAGTCAGTCACAAATAGCATGACCCTCGACCAGAACTGCTTCGGTCAGTCACCAATTGCCTGAACCTCATATATGTATGTATATTTATTAAGACCAGAGAAGCAAGGATTATCAAGCTGGACTCTCAAAAAATCAATTTTACTGTATTACAACAGAACATCATATAATTAGCGATGGCAATTGAGTATAAACAGTCTTAGAATTGACAAGGAACCTTGAGTTTAGGCTATTTCATTTAATAAAGGTAGGTGAAATTTGTAGTTTTCATTTTTGGAATGTACAGGTCCAATAGTGTGCATATGGAAATTTTAGAAAAAACAATCTTATCTAACTACCGCACTTGAGTCACATAGATAAACTAGAAGTGTCATCAATTCATGTTGACAATGTCAAAATTAATGCAGCCGATCATGTTAGAAATCTAGGTATAATCTCTGACAAAAACCAGATCATGGAAAAACAAGTCAAGAAAATGTGCCGGAATGCCTATTTCAATCTAATAAATATTTATTAAATCAGGAAGTCGTTGGACAAGGAAACTTACGAAAAAGTAGTCCTCTGGTTCATTAATGCACTTTTGTCCTTTTTTTAGATTGCTTTGCAATTCTCTAAAATGATGCTCAATTAAAGGCATTTGTGCTGTTCTGTTCCACATTTTAAGCATCAGGTATCTCAGAGAATTTGTCAAGGTAGAACAATTTTTTTTTTCGAGGGAGAGGAGGGTTTAATGGAAACTGGGTCATTCTTGGCATCTTTAGTACAGTGGAACCTCACCTAAAGACCACCTCGATATTAAGACCACCTCAATTTTAAGACCACTGTATTTTGTCCCAAATATTCTCCAATTGACAGCCATGATAATTTGATTCAGAATTAAGATCACCCCAATTTTCAGAATTAAGACAACCTAATTTGGTCCCAAATTACCAAAGAACCTCAGAATTAAGACCACCTGACGGGCCAAACACCCCAGAAGTTGCATCAGATAGGGGTGGTGCCTCTCTGTCTACCCCTTCAAGATTTTATGTAATCAGTGAAAGAAAGATAATCTGATAACAAAGGAGCCTCTATCATATCTTATGCTGGTCCACTACTAGACTTATCAGCCTTACCAATGAATCAGTCAACGTTTTCCTTCGAAATCCTCACTTTTACCCAAAGAAAATTTCAGTCTTTAAATATTCATGATTCAGAATTAAGACCACCTCGATATTAATACCATTTTGACTGGTCCCATGGGTAGTCTTAATTGCGAGGTTCCATAAAAAAGCACACAGACGAAAATTTTTCTAGTGTCAAAATTCATCCCTCGGCTTTGTTTTTAGTGTTTTTATCACATTTTGAGCTACGCATAGCATGTTTTGCCATTCAATAATTATGTAGTGACCACCCCATGGAACAGGCACTAAATAAAAAAATTTAAAAAGTGCCTCAACATCATCTAGTGCTCCTTTTCTGCTTTATTTTGACACCAATTTGCATTTCTACCATTACAACCCCAGAGATTGTCAAGGCCTTCAAAAACACTCACTGGCTTCAAAAGAAATCTCTCAAGACTCACCTGGTTCGAAGCTTCTAAGCCTTCTACAAATAAATCCATCACTCACAAATGCTAGTGAGTAGTTTAATGGAATAAGCACTATATACATGCCTATTACTATTTTTATTATTATAAATTTTTTACATTTCACATGATGTCCGCTTTCAGTGTCACTAACTAGGGCAAAAAATCTAAGACAAACTGATGCATGGGAAAATTCTGGAATCCACTTGGCTACAAGTGCAGCCCGATGGGTGGCATAAGGCGGGGATATATATGCTACAGGAAAGCCGTGAAGAATAAAAGACAATGAACAGCCTCCAGCATTGATATAGAAATAAAATTTCGTGCAAGCATATGGAGCAAAAATGAGGTCTTACATAGAGTATGTGCACTTACTTTTGGGTCAGTTCAGGTCATAATAATAATATATACAACAAACATTTGCACACAATGAGATTTGTTGCAAGCATGCAAAGGGGATCATTCAAGAAAAAGTAATCTTACTTGGACATGCCAGGTCATCCACTGTCACACTGTTCCATGGTTTCCCTGAACAAGGATCGTTGTTCACTGTAATGCCTGTGTTCAACTTTGCCCAGCAGATGTACTTATCACAAGGAAGTGGGTTGCTCCAAAGATCAATTGTCAATCCTGTACAACTTGCTCCACGGCAGTAGGTGTAGGCATTCTCGACCTTTGTCAGCTGGTTACTCCGGAGGAGAAGATAAGTCAGTTGAGGCATGTGTTGAATGTTGCTCATGTCGAAGTGGGTCAGTGCATTGTACGATAACCAGAGAGTTTTCAATGCAGGCAGCTTCAGGACACCATCTACTCGTTCCAGACCATTGCCATATAGCCAGAGATTTGCTAATGCATTGCATCCATCCAGTTTTGCTGCATCAAGTGTTTCTATTTTGTTATTTCCCAGATAAAGTATTCTGAGAGTTGAAGCTGATCTGGTCACATTTGGAATGGCTGTAATCTGGTTGTTTGATAGATGGAGAAAATCAAGATGAGAATAACGGACCACTTGGTCCCAGGTTGCATTGGAGATCTGACAAGAATACATGTAGAGTTTCGTCAGGGAGTTGTCAATTGCAGGAAAATAGAGGAATGTTTTGATTGGATTATAGGAGAGACTAAGAAGTTCCAGGGGTGTGTTGTCAAATGCGTCAGGAGAGATGCTACTAATGTTATTTCTATGCAAGTTCAGTTCCTTCAGCTGAAGCAAGAGAGAGAAATCTGTGCCGGTGATCATTGTCAGTTTGTTATTTGTTAGATACACTGTTACAGAAGTGACAGGAATGCCGGTTGGAACTGCCGTCAATCCAGCATTATCGTTGCTGTATGTAGATGCCTGAGCCTCATCCATCAAGAAGATTAACAGTAGGGGGGGGTGATAATTCCAAAATGTTTGTGTGCGCACTTTTTTGTGTCACCTGGACCTAGTTAGGCAACACGGTTGCCTCCGTTTGTCAATATAAGCTGAAAACCCATATGTACGGAGCCTTTGAAGGTTGACGTGAGGAAATAATATCGAAAATAACCCAAAAAAATCATATCTCAAGAACTATTGGTCATAGAGACTTGTGAATAGGCTCAAATTAACCGGAATACCCACTTTCATATCAGTGTTTCATAGTAACTATGGGCTTAAGTGCAATATTTTTTAAGTTATTGGACAAAAACTGTTTTTTTTCACTCTTTTCCATCAATATTCACGTTGCAGGCCGTTAGAACTTGAATAATTGCAAAAATGTATCAATCTTTGTTTACATTACTAAATGCAATAGACAGTTCTATTCCATATCATTGGTACTGCATCAAACTATACAAAGTTGTTGTGTACATTGTATAGATAATGCTTAAATTAATATGATCAGCGAGATACTTTATTTACTTATTACAATATCATTAATATTCAGTTTCATATAATTGCATGGTACTCTGTGTGGATTAATTTTTGTAGCTTTCCTAAGAGTCTGTAGGTTTACTGACAAGTTTATAAAACAAGTAACACTCACATTACAATAATTCTTTCTTCACATGTTAGACAGCAGTAATTGCATGAAATTAGCTTGAAGAGTATAAAATTAATATATATTGTACAAATTGTACTTGCTCCATTTCTAGATAAATAATGAATCTCTTAGTACTAACAGTTCAATACTGGAAAAAGATGTCCCTGATGAACAAGTTACTCTCAAATTGAGTATTAATCACATCCATTGGTTTGCTATGCTCTCTTTTTAGTAATGATATATATTACAACGTCAAAGAATAAAACAGAGGATTTTTCAAGAAGAGAAACAAGAAGATGAGACAGGATCTAATCATTTTTTGTAACAAATATGACAGAACAAAACAATTTACAATGTACTGACTGTGTCTGACATCTTAATGTACAAAATTAGTATCATGAATATTGGCCAAAACCCTAAAAAATTGGGTTTGTATATACATGTAGCTCTGAAAATAAGGTAAGCTGTTTCTCTGAGGAGAGAATGATAAAAGCTGACATCTACCTCTGCCAAGTGACCTTGCACCAATCCCCAGGACTTCTTAAAAGATACAGTTTTCCCCCAAATACTTTCTTTCTTTCCTACTCCAACACCCCCTTGCTTAATTGTTTGGTGCATGCCTTTTGTCTTTGTGACATTGAATTTTCAAGCATCTTTTTGAACTGCTGTGTTGTTAGCATTGTTCATCTGATTTTACCGAGTGACTTCAACCATGTAGATTAAGAACAGTTAAACCAAGAAAAGCAAAAGTTACACAGACAACAAGTGACAAATGATGACCAGGAATAGTCTTACTTGGGAGAACAAGTCATTCAATTTTTTGTTCAGAAAAAAAAATTCAGACATGAAACTGGAACCTGAGAATATTTCTTCTCTCAAAAGTTACCAATGCATGTCAAGACAAGGATTTGTCCAAACTCTCAATACATGTACCCTAACAGGAGGCTTTCTCCTACTGAAAGAGAATGTATCAATTGGGTTTAAGGAAAGTGTATCTGAAGATTATAGTGAACAAAATGGCCTTGATGCTGAAAGGTCTGGATGCTCTATCAATGATAAGCTGGACAGAGAGGCAAAAACCAGCAAGAAAAAACTGGCGAAGTACTGCTTCTAATTTACTAAATCAGTTATTTTGTTGAACTTTTAAGATGCTCAACTTGGTTGAGAGTGGTCTGATGCCAAAGCTGAGTTGGAAAAGTATGCATTGTTGAAAAATAGAGATGTTAACAATCTTTATAAAGAAGCAGAAACTTGAAATTTAAAAAAAAAGTGTATTGGTCAGGTTAGGCCATTTATTAGGGAAATGAAGTCTATATAAAAAAATAGCTACACAGTAAAGAGAAAAATGTTACACATAATTATAAATAAAATGTAATGCAAAGTTCCAGTAACACAAAATTCTCAATTCCTAAAAATAGTGACATGTTTCCACTGAAGGTGGCATAAGTATATATTGGGAACTGCATATTTCTGCTTACCAAAAATATGGGTTAAATATTAAGATCTGACTTAGTATCTGAATATCTGATTCATCATCACCAACAGCAATAGGTCATGATTCACAAGTCTCATTGGACACTTAATTAAGACTAAAACATTAACAACTTATATTTGATAATGCTGCTTCAGGTTGCAAAACCTTTCAGTGTCCTCGTGATTAAAAAAAACATGACAAAAAAGTAAAATTTTCAAATATAGTGAAATGCGCTGCCCCTAGGAAACTCATTTAATTTTCTAATATACAAATGGGTAAACAAAATTAGGCCTACATTTCTTCACCAAACACAGACTTACTTTAAAATATGAGAAAATGACTGAAGACAAATAAAGCCCTCTAGTCATTGAAGTGCTGACGAGGATAAAACCCGAACATATGCATCACTAGGTTACATAATAGAGACAAAGATAGACAATGTGACACATAGAAAGACTGATTTGGCTAAAATTGCAATAACTTAACATTTTAGGATGACACTTAAATTTATAGTTGTTAAGGCTTGAAGCAAGTGGAACATAAATTTTCTTAAGCTGACTTCGTTCAAATCAGGCCTATAACGTTCCAAAAAATCGAAAAAATATAAGGTTTTTGCTCAAAATTAAGGTTTTTTGGCTTTATCTTAAAAAATAAGGCAGATAGGCATATATTTACTATGGAAGACTAATAGAAACTCAGGGATTGCGAATAATTTGAGCCTATTTTGAAGTCTCTATGTGCACTGGTTCTTGAGATACGGCATTTTCGGGTAATTTTACCGTCAGTGCAAAAGGCGTTATCTTCAATGCCTCCGTACATATGGGTTTTTAAAACCAAATAATGCAATTAAATCATCATTGGGTTCCTTTTGACCTATATTTTCATATTCAATGCGCACAGACATGATTTTCTGACATTTTCAAAATAACACCCCCCCCTATTAACAGCATCAACCCCAGCAACAGTAGATCATTCAACGCCATCATGACAAACCTATAATGAAAACATTCTTTGATCAGATTCAGGATCAAGCCAACGTTGATCAAGGAAGGACATTTCATGTCATGCAGGTCAAATTACTTACACATGCAAAAGTGAATTTTAATTAAGTGACAGGAAAATCAAGTATCAAATAAATGTCAGACACCCACTCTACTAGCGTAAAAGTTGTGACAAAGTTTGAGAAGATATGTAAAATTCCTGTTGCAAAAATAATATTGCTTTTTCAAATGTGTAAATTATTTATATTATGCTAAGTATGGGTGTCAATTTCTTTTCTAAAACGGGTTGTCAATTATATATATTATGTTAAGTATGGGTATCAATTTCTTTTTTAAACATTTTTAACATGAAATTTCCCATGATTTTATCATTAAAAAGAGAGCGTTTGGCCAACAATATTGTGGAAAGACAGTAAAATAGATAATTACAAAACGAATGTAATGAGTGAAAGTAGTGGAAAGCAAATGATATAAGTTGACCCCTTTTGACACTGACAGGACTGAGACAGCAATTCCAATGAGAAGAAGTTGTAATCACAGGCCAGTGATAATACAATGGCAAAGACACATGGATGATGATCATGGAGCTGTTCGAAGTGCGGAGTGATGAATCAGTAATGCCACCTGATCATTATTAATGGCAGTCAAACTGAGCAGGTTGGTGGCAGAATTTTCAATACTGGACAATGGAAATGGAGTTGCACCTTGCAGGTGTCCCCCTCTCGTTTGAAATGATTTCTCTGAAATTTGAAAAAATATGACCCCACTTGAAGGGTGCCAAAACTTTCGCACCACACTGTATCTGATCTTCTCTTGTCTGACCTTTCCTTGTCTGATTATTGCTAGTCTGATCTTCTCTTGTCTGATACCCGTGGTCTGATTAGTGATTATGGCTAATCTGATTATTGCTTCTCTGATTATTACTTGTTTGATATGCTATTGTCTGATATCACCTAGGTTGATTAGTGCTTGTTTTACTATTGCTTGTCTGAACTTCTCCTGTCCGATTTTCATGTCTGATTATTGCATGTCTGATCTTCTCTTGTATGATCTTTCCCTGTCTGATTATAGATTGTTTAATCTTCTCTTGTATGATCTTTCCCTGTCTGATTATAGATTGTTTAATCTTCTCTTGTCTGATTTTTCCTTGATTGGTTGCAAAAATTTGAGCAAAACATTTTACGCTTTCATTTCGCAATTACCACAAAATATCTGCAATAATCGTGAAAATATTTGCAATAATCATGATAATGTCTACAAAAATTGTGAAAAATGTACCAGAATAGGCAAAAAAATTGTAGGTCAACATTTCTTCCAAGATAATAGCACATTTTCATCCATGATAATGATAGTAATGTTTCTACAATAGTCATGGACATTTTTACTATAATTGTAGAAATTTTCACAATAATTGTAGAAATTTTCACAATAATTGGAAATTCTAATGATGGCATCAATTTCTAAGATAATTGTACTCATTTGCACGTGATAATAGCAGAAAGTTTTGCAGTTGTCATGAAAATTTCTATGACTATTGCGGAAATGTGTACAGTTATTGTAGAAATTGTTTTAGTTATTGTGCATATTCCTGTTAGTATGTAATAAATTTGAGACAATCTTTGAATTTCTGCCAATTTTTTTAATGATTTTACGACAACTAGAGGAGCTTCATATGAAAAACCTTACATTAATACTCTTTTTAAAAACAGGTATTTCAAGGCTACATGATCTGAAATTATCAAATGGAGGAAATTTGGGGCCCCTTAATATGCAATTGAGTGCAACTTGCTTGATTTTTCACAATTTATTTTAGGCTTTTTTAAAAATTAAGGCAATTTCAATATTTTTTTCACCCAATGTGAGGCTCCCCTGAGGTGTGAGGCCCTAGGCTATAGCCTACTCAGCCTAATGGATAATCCAGGCCTGAGTCTAAGCAGATAGTTTTGCTCTTGATCTGAGATGCAAACTACAAAAATGTGCAATCATTATACAGTGTAACAGCAGAAAGTAGGTATGTAGCCTACCAGTTTATCTAAAACATCTCTTGAGAGGTCCTAGAAACATAAAATATGCTGATTCGCCAGTTTGTGCTAAATTTCATTATTCTAGTGAATAATTTTTTCAGAATTGCGAATAAAATATTTCATAACTATGTAAAAGGACAAAGTCAAATAAATTGTCAAACATCACTTGATACAATGTTTGTCAGTATCTGCTTAACTTCGCCGGGGGAATTGCTTGTTGTGACACACAAAGTCTTTGTAAATGAGGAATATACAAAATTAACTTTAAAAAGATCAATAAACTGTAATATTCATGTAAAAGTATTTTTGGCACTTAAAAACGGATGTTAAGATATTTAGTGTTGTTATAGATTAGTTGGCAAAATCAATCAATCTAAATAACATAGAACAACCAAAAACATCATAATATGAGGTTAGTGGGTAGAAATATATTTAATACAGAAATCTACAACTAGGATTTCTTAAAAATAGTTTAGAATGATCCAAATTATAGTTAATAGCAAGGTTGTGTAAATAAAAGTGGTCGCTGCCAGCCTTTTTTTCAAAATATTTGAGTTTATGTACAAGAAAGTCCGTCCACGCAAACCTGAAAAATTCAATTTTTTTCTTAACTTTTTTACTGCGAAGTTTGCCCTGCCATTCAGTGGTCATGCATCCCATATTATTCAATGAAGCATGAAATTAAAGAAGACACTTTAACGGAAAAGCTGACCACATTTTCAAAGATATATATTTAGCTTAAAGGACTTTCCAAGAGGTTCGGAATAAAAGTTTTGATTTTGTGAATTTTTACTTTTTTATAAACCATAGTGCTAAAAAAAATTGGCGAGATAGGATTTTTTTATTTCTTTGTCTTTTACTTCCAAAAATCGTGGGGAACAATATGCTGATAGAGACAAACCTTCCTACCATACTTAAAATTGATATACAAATTTATTTATATCAACAAGTCATTTTTGATAAATTAGACCTGCTTGCCGAAAATCACTAGCAAAAAATTTGTGTTCTAGGGATCAGGCTGAATCTCCGGCTGTAAGTAGTACTCTTCATTGCGCATCTAATGCTTCAAACGGGAAGTCTCTAACCCCAATAGAAGTGGCGCAAAGTGCAAACGAAGCGGCCGACTTATGAAATTGCCAGAATGAAAAAAAAGATGCTGAAGTCCTCTGCTGCAATGGTGACGTTACGATAGATAGGGCCTGCCTGGCTGCGCGTGAATGTGCGTAAACTCCCACTTTGCATGAGTAGCGAGCCACCTTAAAAAGATGCTTGGTGATAA
This sequence comes from Platynereis dumerilii, assembly GCA_026936325.1. NCBI lineage: Eukaryota > Metazoa > Annelida > Polychaeta > Phyllodocida > Nereididae > Platynereis > Platynereis dumerilii. The sequence continues at coordinate 10,494,401 of JAPTHN010000004.1, forward strand.
TGGCTTCTGATGGAATGCTAATTATTTTGATATTTTCTTGTTGCTCGTGTGTCTGGCTATTCATTCATGTATATCATGTGGTTGTAAGTCTAACCTCTCAGGTATTAGAACCCTGTCTTTGAACCTGACAACAATATCGCCGACCGCGAAATTTTGTCTGGACTGCTCTTGTTCCGATGGTTCTGAAAAAAGGATTGAAGCTGGAATGGCCATTATCTTCATATCATTTTGTTGCTCATGACCATGGCTTTCCATTTCTATAAACAAAATTTTTTATTTTTTTTTGTTTTTTTATTGTCAGCCAGGTGTCTTGTTTAGTTTACATGGTGCATAAATAATTGGTGGTTTAATGTAAATTTAATGTGGATAAATATGTAAATTTATAAAATCAGTTATCGTTGATGACGTTCCACTTCTTGTTATATTTCGCCATTTCATTGTTCTTTCTTGCTATGTACCGCTCAATTCCTTTTATGTTTTCTATTCTCTTCAGAAATCCTTCAAATGTTGGTCTTACTTTTTGCATTTTCTGTTGGTAGTTGTGCATTTTTGCTGTTATGATAATAAGATTAACTACCTCTTTCCTGGTGTTTTCCAGCATGATGGTTGTAGGAGTAAAGTTAATATTGCACTGGATTGATTCTTTTGCCCATCTTTGGATTTGGATCCAGAGGTTGTGGCTGGATTGGCAGTGACAGAATAAATAGTCCGCGGGCCACCATAACCCCCCCTCCCCCCCCTTGGGAATTTTGAAGACACATACTATCGGAAAGCTAATATTCCAGAGAACACATTTTTGCTTGTTGGTCATTAATGACATTATATAACCTCAACGACTGGCGGCCATGATGGATAATTCCAAGATGGCCGCCAATTAACCGTTTCGCCCATATCTCTGGATCTAATTGGGCTAGAACAATGATTTTTGGGTCTAAATATATGTTTTCATGGGTCAGGAATTCATTAAGACAGGTTTTGATACTCTCCTGGGAAGTTAAGTGCAGTTTAACCCCGTTTTTCAAAATGGCGGCCATTTATTTTGCCTCAATCATCGATATAATAATACCAAGGATCTTTGGTGTTATACTATCTATTTTAATACACTAAACTATTACTATATATTAATTAGCATTTTTTTAAAAGTAAAGGTCATGGAAAGGGTATTGTTTAATTTTGGACCGAGGGTCTGGACACCCAAGCCATAGCCAGTTCATAGTTTGGAAGTTGTTGAAATTTAGCAAAAATCTACGATTGTCCAAATTTTACGAAGCTTCACTAGAGTGTCCAGAACCTTGGTCCAAAATGAAACTATCTGTGCCAGATAGCCTGGCAAATAAGCTAAATTACCATATAGAATTCAATATGCCTGGCCATTTTTATGACCACTTTTAAGCCAGCTCATAGTTAGGAAGTTGTTGAAATCTGGCAAAAATCTGTGATAGTCCTTATTTTACAAAGTGTGGCTGGTGTGCCCAGACCCTTGGTCCAAAATAGAACTATATGTGCCAGATAGCCTGGTAAATATACTAAATTGCCATATAAATTTCAATATACCTATTGCCTAGCCATTTTTATGACCACTTTTAAGCCAGTTCATAGTTAAGGAGTTGTTGCATTTTAGCAAAAATCTGCGCTAGTCCAAATTTTACGAAGTGTGGCTTGAGTGTCTAGACCCTTGGTCCAAAATGAAACTATATGTGCCAGATAGCCTGGTAAATAAGCTAAATTACCATATAGAATTCAATATGATTCGCCATTTTTTATGACCACTTTTAAGCCAGCTCATAGTTTGGAAGTTGTTGAAATTTAACAAAAATCTGCGATAGTCCAAATTTTACGAAGCTTGACTAGTGTGTCCAGAACCTTGGTCCAAAATGAAACTATATGTACCAGAAAGCATGGTAAATATACTAAATTACCATATAAAATTAAATATGCCTAGTCATTTTTATATCCACTTTTAAGTCAGTTCATAGTTGCGGAGCTGTTGAATTTTAGCAAAAATCTGCGATCGCCATAAATTTTACAAAGTGTGGATGGAGTGTCCAGAACCTTGGTCCAAAATCAAACTATATGTGCCAGATAGCCTGGTAAATAAGCTAAATTACCATGTAAAATTAAACATGCCTAGCCATTTTTATGACCATTTTTAAGCCAGTCATATTTTGGAAGTTGTCGAATTTTAGCAAAATTCTGCGATAGTCCAAATTTTACAAAGCTTGACTAGAGTGTCCAGACCCTTTGTCCAAAATGAAACTATATGTGCCAGATAGCCTCGGAAATATGCTAAATTGCCATATAAAATTCAATATGCCTAGTCATTTTCATAACATCTTTTAAGCCAGTTCATAGTTTAGGAGTTTTTGAATTTTAGCAAAAATCTTCGATAGTCCCAAATTTTACAAAGCTTGACTAGAGTGTCCAGAACCTTGGTCCAAAATGAAACTACATGTGCAAGATAGCCTGGGAAATATACTAAATTGCCATATAAAATTAAATATGCCTAGTCATTTTCATAACCACTTTTAACCCAGTTCTCAGTTTAGGAGATGTTGAATTTTAGCAAAAATCTGCGATAGTCCCAAATTTTACAAAGCTTGACTAGAGTGTCCAGAACCTTGGTCCAAAATGAAACTACATGTGCAAGATAGCCTGGGAAATATACTAAATTGCCATATAAAATTAAATATGCCTAGTCATTTTCATAACCACTTTTAACCCAGTTCTCAGTTTAGGAGATGTTGAATTTTAGCAAAAATCTGCGATAGTCCAAATTTTACAAAGCTTGACTAGAGTGTCCAGAACCTTGGTCCAAAATGAAACTATATGTGCCAGATAGCCTGGTAAAAAAATTAAATTACCATATAAAATTCAATATGCCTAGTCATTTTTATAACCACTTTTAAGCCAGTTCATAGTTTAGGAGTTGTTGAATTTTAGGTAAAATCTGCGATAGTCCAAATTTTACAAAGTGTAGCTGGAGTGTCCAGAATCTTGGTCCAAAATCAAACTAAATGTGCTAGATAGCCTGGTAAATAAGCTAAATAAATTACCATATAAAATTCAATATGCCTAGCCATTTTTATGACCACTTTTAAGCTTTTTCATTGTTTGGAAGTTGTTGAATTTTAGCAAAATTCAGGGATAGTCCAAATTTTACAAAGCTTGACTAGAGTGTCCAGAACCTTGGTCCAAAATGAAACTATATGTGCAAGATAGCCTGGTAAATAAACAAAATTACCATATAAAATTCAATATGCCTAATCATTTTCATAAACAACTTCTAACCCAGTTCATAGTTTAGGAGATGTTGAATTTTACCAAAAATCTGCGATAGTCCAAATTTTACAAAGTGTGGCTAGAAAGTCCGGACCCTTGTTCCAAAATGAAACTATATGTGCCAGGTAGCCTGATAAATATATTAGAAATTACGATATAATACTCAATATTATCTTTAAGATAATAATGGTTTGCACTTAAAATAATAAAAAATTAATTTAACATCTTTGTTACCATTTCTGTGCAGAAATAATTTTTGGCAAAAGAAAAACTGGGTAAGGGAAGAAAAAGGGCCTCTCTTGTTATGAGCATTCCTGTTATAAATGAGAAATATTTTAATGAATAACCAATTTCTTCTTTTATTAACCATGGCTGAATTCATGACTTTTGTATAGAATTTACCTTTGATTACAGTGATTGTATGTGTGTGGAAATCTTCTTTTGTTTTAAGTAAAATGTTGGGGTAAGATAAAGAAAATGGCCTCCTGTCAAATTTCAGTCCCTCCTCTTTTGTAAATCAACATAGCATTATGTACCCTACTAATTTGTGGTTTCAATGATACCTACATTTTGTTATATAAATGAGTATTGAGGCAGTTTTTGCCAATTTTGTGGCATAAAGCATTTCTTGTTAAAAATAATGAAATTTGGCACCCGATATTCAGAAAAAATGTATTTTTTCTGGGATTGAGGCTGCCATTTTGAATAAACAAGGGATAAATGCACTATCTTCCTTTCAGAAAAGGAAACCAGTTGTGATTAAGTTCTTATTTCAGGAAAAATTATGTTTATCCTGAAAACCATCAATGTAGTTCACCCGGACATGTTTGTAAGAAAATATGTTTGGTTGCCAATCTGCAATATGGCTGCCATAACCAAGTAAAAACATGAAAATACCTGTTTTAAAACCCCTGAAAACATAGTTAACAGAATATAGACTATTACAAATATCTACAATTGTTTTCATAAAGATACACAGAATCCTGGAAGATATATTCACAGCAGAATCTATGTCGTTCATCCCCTATATCGGAAAATTTGACTTAATCATACATAAATGCAATAATGAATAATTGACTGCAGGTAAGCTATTGTTGCAGTTACATGGTTGTGTTATACATCATTTTAAAGCTATGAATATACAGAATGATGAGAAAGAAACTTCAGGATGCTTCTGACCCCTAGTGACCCGTACGGGGAACTTTTGTGAAATAAAATGAAATTTTCTTTTTAATTTCGAGTTATGGCCGCATGTTTTCCATTCTGTTGACCAAAATAGATATCCTAATCAATCAATTTTTGCACTAAATAGATAGAGGAATTAAATACCTTCAAAATGGTACCATTTAAGCATCTATACATGGATTATTTTATGAATAACAGTATATTTTCTGAAAATAGCGGCACTTGGTTTGGCGAAAATTTATTTTCAACCTTCCCGCACTCATATAGCTCCTGCTGGTTATCGTTGAGGTCTAAGATTGACCAACAAGCAAATTTTGTAACTTAAGATATATTTCTTTCAAAATATATGGGTCTCCGAAATTCCCAAGGGGGGGGGAGGGTTTCGATATCTGGCCCACGGACTAAAATGGCAGTAGGTCTCTTCTTCCTCTTCGCATATGTCACACCTTGGGCTGGTGTTAATTCCCCATTGGAATAACTAGCTATTGATGCCTGTGTTACGATGAAACAACTTGAATTGGAAGGCTCTGATTGCGGCTGACACTGTGGCTTTGTAGAGGGCCTTGAAGCTTTGGCTTATTGTGGCTGTGTCAATGCTTTCATCTGTAAGATCTTGTTTCCATTTTTCCACCAGTTTGTCCAGGGGCTTCTCGATCTGGTTTACCAGTTTCCTGTATAATATTTTAAAATTTGGAGATTGCCTGATGTAGCTTGATAGGACTTCTGCTGCTAATATAAGAACAAGTATGGCGATGGTGGGCATCCTTGTCTCACTCCTCTTTGCAAGTTGAATGACTGGTATGTCCATCCATTGTTTAGTACGCAGCTTTGGGTGTTGCAATATGTACAGTGTTCTGGTCCATTTTATCACAGATGGTCCAAAGTTAAAAGCACTTAGAGTCTGGTAGATGAACTTCCATTCTAATGAATCAAAGGCTTTTTCAAAATCTATGCCTGCAATAACGGCAGCTATATCTTCTTCTTCAGCTTTGTCCATGATTGTGAGTATTCTATCGATGTTTTCTCAAATGTATCTTCATTTCAGGAACCCTGTTTGATCGCTGTGTATTAGATTTGGAAGATGTTGTTTTAACCGATTTGCAATACATTTTGCTGTCAATTTGTAATCTACATTAAGCAGTGATATAGGCCTCCAGTTTTTTAGTTGAAGAGGGTCTTTTCCCTTTTTCGGAAGGAGAGTAATGACGCCGTGTTATTGAGTTGTTGACATCTCTCCCTTGTAGTAAGCTTCATTGATACTTCTGAGAAGTAGTATTTTGAGATCATTCCAGAAGATTTTATAAAATTCACTTGTAAGTCCATCGCTTCCAGGTGATTTCCCAGCTGGCATTGATTTTAATGCTGTAAGTAGCTCTGCTTCTGTGATGCTTCCTAACCTTTGCCATTCTTCATTGCTTAGTTTCCTTTGTACTTTAGATAAGAATTCCTGACTGCACTCTGAGGTATGTTCAAGATCTTTATGTTCTGTTGTCTGTCTTTGTACTCCAGTGTTTCTAGTCGTTTTTGCAGCTCTGCTGTGGCGTTTTTTAGGCTCTGAAGATTTTTGTTTGTATCTGAAGCAGCTTGGCTCCCAGTAGTGCTGTCATCTTCCAACTTAGAAACTCTGTTTTCTAGTAAGTCCACTCGGTCATTTAAGGTGTCAAGCTTTGTTTCAATCCTATCCAAGCCTCCTAGTTTATTGAAGATGTCTTGCAAGGTTGCACCTGACTGTGCCTGATTTGTGCTTTCATTTTCATTTCCACTTGTGCTGGCCCTGGCTACAGCGTCGTTGCTAGGGCAAACAGAAGAATTCCTTTGGGATTTGAGTTTTCTTGTCATCATTTTTCCGAGAAAAAGAATTTTCCTGTCAATTTCGTATTTATTTTCTTGATCTCTGCTATTTTATGTATTGACTTGACAATTTTCACAGCTGATACTGGCCTGATTCTCTTTGGATCGTCTTTTTGGCACTCCCCCTGTCACGCCTGGTTGCTCACTGTATCATTGCGCAACCGGAAGTCCCATAAAACATATAAACAAAATTGTTGTTTGTCAAGCCATTCTTGGTATTAGAGCCCTGCCTTTGAGACTGATAAAAAATGTGATGCATTCTTGTTCTACAATAACTGCCAACTGCCATAAGAAAGGTTTGATGAGGAAAATATCTTAAATCTTAAAGTTATCGTATAAAGGATATAATTTTCTAGATTCTTTGTTAATTTCATAGTGATATCTTTAAAACTTTTCCCTACAAGTCCATTTGAATGAATTTGCAAAAACTGCATTTTAAGTTTATAAATCCTTCATATTTATGTTTAGATATAATGGCATTATCTAGCCTCGCAACTTGTGACATTGGACCTGTATTGATCCAGGGCGATCTTGGCTGATATGGAGTGATCAATCAGGAGTGATCTGATGTGATCTGTTCGAGGGGCGTTCAGAAAGTTCACGGCTTTTTTTTATATGGACACTTATTTTCAATCTAGAACTATGAATTTTTTACAGGATAAAATTCAGCAGTTTTGGAATGGATTTCCAAAAGTTTGGACAATTTGGACATTTTAAAGTCATTCTGTGGTTGCCATGGAAACAGAAAGTTTGGCTAGGGTGAGCAGGTATTACAGAGATCAAGAAAATCAATGAATTGAGGCTGAGAGAGACCTCACTCTGCCACTTGTATAAGTAAGATTGACAATAATTAACACAAGAAATATAATATTACCTTTTGAAATACTCGCAAGTACTTCAAAAGCGTTTATTCATACACCTGACGCGTTGAAATAAATGTTCCTTGAAGCATTCCAGGAAAAGTTTATGTGAAAGCATTTCAGTCAATCAAAGCCTTTTCTCCTCCAGTGCCTGAAACTATTGCTCCCAGTTATTAAGGTAATGGAAAACCAGGTCTTATGTAAAGCTATATGTCTAAGGAAAAGCTGGGATGGATAATGCTGTCCCTTTAGGTCTCTTGCTCATACCAGTGCTTAGTCATAAGTCCTGATGAATTTAAGGACTCAAATTCTGGCGCCTGAATCGCTCTTGCCAAATCGGGCAGGCAGGAGTGCTTTCTCACATTGGCTCGCCGTAAGAAAACAAACTTTGGTATGCTTGAAAGTATATTCAGAAGCTAATATCACATTTCTTGTGTCAAATATTGTCAATCTTACTAATAAAAGTGACAGAGAGAAGTCTTTCTCAGCCTCAATTCATTGATTTTCTTGATCTCCGTACTACCTGCTCCACTGAACCAAACTTTCTGTTTCCATAGCAACCACAGAATGACTTAAAAATGTCCAAATGTTCCAAAATTTTGGAAACCTATTCTAAAACTGCCGAATTTTATCCTTTAAAAAACGTATTGTTCTAGATTGAAAATAAGTGTCCTTATAGAAAAAAGCTGTGAACTTTCTGAACGCCACTCTTATCTTTTAATTCATCTCTTTTGAGACTTCATTCATTACCTACCTTGGATTTATAGGAAGCAGCAGAAGCCCTATGGATGGTTGGGAACTTGTTCGCAGAATACGAATTCACAGCCGGAGAAATATGCACTACTCGCCAGACACCTCCCTTTTCAGTCGGAGAATGCGCTAACAGCAAGCGTCACACAGCAACCACGGCCTGGATCAAAGTGGAAGCGAAGGTGATGAACGAATGAGTCAAATCATACTTAATAATTAAATTGTACGAGTGCAAGTTTGTTACGAGACAAGTTGTCTTCAAATTTCTAGAAGACATCCTGAAAGAATCAATTTCTTTTCAATCATTTTTGTGTTGTTTCCTTCCACAACTTTCACTCAAGGAATCAACTGACTTCACTTCTTTCAAGCGACTTAGAACTTATATTGTATGTTTGACATTGTCTGTAGCTTTTAATTTTTCAAAGGAAGCTATAGTCAGCCATCGTCAACCATGCATTTTTAACATAGTAACAGGAAGACCATTTTCCCGCGGGCAAAGTATCCTGAGCATGGAGCTTCTGACCACGGGAGAATACAGGAAGACCATAAATTTGGTCTCCCAGTGGAGAGATTTGGTCTCTCAGTTATTGACAAATATTTAGAAACACAATTGCCTAAAGATCCTGTCACTCTCAGCGATACGAATGTGGAACAAGTGCAGTCCTTCAAACTTCTAGGCACCTATATATATATATATACATATTCTCATGGTCCGTGAACTCTGAGGAAATAATCAAGAAATCCAGTTTTCTGCATAAACTAAGACCATTTTGGTTCAGCAAAGCAGCTAAACTTTTACAGAGAAATAAACACAGAACGAGCAATGGTGCAAAAAAATCAGGTCCCCTTGTGGAAAACTACAGCAAACGGCCATTGATTTATGCCAGATTTCTATGTGACCCCTCACGCCCAAAATTAACAAGGAAGAGATAGGAAACGCCACAGAGCGCCACAAGTTCACTCCGTGTAATGGCCCCCCTCAGGCTAGTACGCCCCTTAAATCTGGCGTGAGAAACAAGTTAGCTTCAAATTGTCCGATGACTTTAGTTGAAAAGGATCAATTTCTTTTCAATCATTTACATGTAGTTTCCATCAACAACTGATCCCAAAGGAATCAATTGATGTCAGTCCATTTTTTCCTTTGATTTCTTATATCATATGTTTGATGCCAACAGATTCCATTGCTCTTCAGTTTTGCAAAGGAAGCTAGTCAGCCATTGGCAACCACGCATTTTTAAACATAGTAACTGGAAAATCATTACTGGAAGATCCCAGCGGAGAGATCTGGTCTCCCAGTCATTGAGAAATTTTTGTCACTGTGAGACAAATTTTTCAAGAAACTCCCTTTTTATTAAACTTGCATGTATACATCAGGTTTCTTAGTTTGAAGTTATTATGAGTAATGTGAAACCCAAACATCCTTCTTCCCATGTAAAAAATTATTCTTCATTAACAATTGAATTTTTATGTAATTTTCTTGATTTTGTATTTTCATGAAGTCAACATGTTTGGAATTGAAGTCCTAACGTTCTTCTAAATTAATATCAGGAGCTATCATATTAACAATATCTAATGAATCTTCAACTAATTTGTAGCTGTTGCAATATTGGGGTGTTGTGAATAATGGGCTTATACACTTGTAGTTCTCTCATTCAAGAAAATGTTTCTAAAGGCCATGGTGTACTTGATTATATTTATGATTTAACTTATTCAGGACATCGGAGGGAAGGGTTGGTCTAGTGGTAGCAAGCTGGACTGCCAATCGCTCAGTCCAGGGTTCGAATCCAAAACTTGCCGGGCCACCTGGGCCTATGTTAGACGTCCTGTTTCAATCATCATTCGCCTCATTGCCATGTCCTCCTCCTGTCCCAGTCAGCCTACCAAATGCATAAATACATGATGTAAAGCCTCAATCATCCATGCATCCATATTCAGGATATCAGATGCAAATTGCTTTTTGTATTGTACTCTTAGGATTAGGATAAAGAAGAATGCCGGTCATCCAGTTCACTTTGAATTGTTGCCACGTGCCTGTAGACTCCATTTAAAATTTAATATGCCAAATATCCTGGTGCGGGACACTTTTTTATCAAAGTCACTTTGATGTTATGTAGTTATTGGAGACATCTATTATGTATAACTGTTTGCCACAATTTCTGCGTTTTCACAGACTGTTCGTATACAAGAATTTCACCACGGTGACCAATAAATAATCTATGTACAGTTAGACTAAAAATTATTCAGACGCTTACAAAACAATTTCTTTGCATAATGGCAAGAAATATGGTGAAAAGATCTAGGGGGAATAGGGGCACATTGGGACATAGGGCACTTTGGGATGGTGGGGTTTTCCTGATTCCTGGCGAGGTTTATAATATGATAGTGTCATCATATCTTGTAATTTGACATCCTGATGTTTCTATCATTTTATTGACAAATTACAGACACATTCACAAGTTTGGCTATTAAAGTTTGTTTTCCTACTTCTAAAGTAATTATGGAGGGGTTCAATTCTAACTATTCTGTGGACAAACCATGAACAATGAGGCTTTCTCAGTGCTTTTATGAATTTGATATATCGTAACGAACAGTTATGAATTGCTATCATGATAAACACACTCACTGGTGCCTGAGAAATTTGCATTTTGGTGTAAAAGTCGTATCGGGGCTCATTAGGACAGTGGAATTGGGGCACATTGGGACTCACTTAATATGGTAGAATTTAAGTGTCCAAGCCAACTGAATGACCTGGGACAGCACGCAACAGGTATAAACATTATGTTTAAAACTGTTTAAAGTTATAAACTACCAAATTTTGTTCTATTTCAATTAGCTATTCTATCAAGATTTAAGGTAAAGTACACATTATTAAGTGGTTCCTGAAGCAACTTTGAGGCCCCAGTGAAGAGGGCCTCATGCCCATACCATTGTGGGGCCTCTCGCCCCAAACAGACATATTTTCATTTGGCCTCTATATTTGAACTAAATGCAAAAAAAAATCCAAATAATATCTATATGATGGTCATAAATCGAAGCAATGCAGATATCCATCATATTTTTAAATATTTCCAAAGTTATTTTCGACAACCCCTTTCAAAGAATTAGAAGTTTTCCCAGATAATTTGTGACATACCTTTCATCCAATAGTGTAATGTTGTGATTGATGGAAAAATAAGCAACTGAATATATACAGCAAATTTTTAGAGTGCAGGGGTAAGTAAAACCTATCCCAGAACCTGCTTTGTTGTATGTATGATAAAAGGTTCCTACTCTCTTTGCTAGTTTTTATCTGATTAAAATGAAGAAATGTAACAGGTATATATGATGTCTCCACGTCCAAAAAAATTGCTCATCTCGTAAGAAACTGAGAAACTGCATGAGTGATGGAGAAGTAACTGAGATGTGACAATAATGGCAGTTTACATTGTTATAAGTGATTATTACAATTAACTGCCTGTATTTCATGAAAAAAATCATGAAGATACTTTAATTCAATAAGTCAAGACACAGACAATGCAAGCAGGTGTTTGGTTTGTTAAAATATCAGTTGTCCTATCTCAATTTGTCGATTTGGCATGTAATGTCATGTCATGCCAACAGAAATGCTCAAATATTTCGTTTTACATAAATTATAGGGGGAACCAGGGCACATTGGGACGCTTTTAACGTCTACTAATTTTGCTCAATGCTGAAAGCACTGAAGAACTCAGAAGTTTGCATGAATATCACCAATAGCCTACTATTGAGGTTAAATGCAAGGCATAATAAACAAGACTGCACCTGCCCTTTTACAGCCAGAGAGCAAAATGTGAGTCTTAAAAATAACTGTCCCAATGTGCCCCTGTGTGGCACATTGGGACATCAGCCGGGGCACATTGGAACATCAATTAAAAAATAATTTTAACACTGCATGTGCAATAGATAATACACATAAGTAGTGCGTAAGACAATATACAGTGCATTAACACCTTGTAGTGTCAATAGTTTATAACTTTAAACAGTTTTAAACATAATGTTTATACCTATTGTGTGCTATCCCAGGTCATTCAGTTGACTTGGACACTTACATTGTAAGTGAGTCCCAATGTGCCCTGAATTCACTGTCCCAATGAGCCCCGATATGACTTTTACACCAAAATGCTAATTTCTCAGTCACCAGTGAGTGTGTTTACCATGGTAGCAATTCATAACTGTTCCTTACGATATATCAAATTCATACAAGCACTGAGAAAGCCTCATTTTTCATGGTTTGTCCACAGAATAGTTCCAATTGAACCCGTCCATGTTAACTATAGTAGTAGGAAAACAAATTTTTCCTCGCCATACTTCTGCATGTGGCTGTAATTTGTCTATAAAACCATGGAAACATCAGGATGTGAAATTACAAGATATGATGGTACTACCCTATCATATACCTTGCCAGGATCCAAGAAAACCCCACAGTCCCACAGTGCCCCATGTCCCAATGTGAACCGCGTCCCAATGTGCCCCGGTTACCCCTACAGAGCTACAGATACATGTAGTGCAGTTATTTTGCAGGGTTCTCAAACAACGTCAGACACAGGGTTTTCTCACAGAATGTGTGTCTCTTTCATTTTTATTAAGAAACAAATCTGCTTCGATGCTAATGATGCAGTATTGGAGACATTGAAACAACAACCCCCTGGTCTTAAACAGAATATTATTTCAGCTATTGGGACCTAGGCCTGTGACAAAAATGTTTCTTACTTTATTTTGGGTTGTACAGTACAGCTTTCTTGGGAGTCACATCAGGGGGCAATTTCCAAAAGCACGTGGCTCCCTCTTTTATTTGTCTAATCTGAGCATATTATTTGACTAATCAACTGAGTCACTTGCATGATTCTTGTAAAATTTGACTAATTAAGACCAATGGCTAACCGACCCAGTGTAAATGGTTTTCAATGCACAGGGCTTTCAAAACAGCAAATGACTGTCTAACTGTCCTTTGGGGGAGTAACTAATGGTCTAGGTGATTGTTATGACACTGAAAAATCATTTCAAAATGAAAAAGCAAAATAAAATACAGATTCTCAGTGCGTAGACCATGTCTCTTGTTAAAGGAAGCAAATGAATAAATAATAATTTGTGTTTTTCCCCTGTGTATTTCTGACTGTGTATTTTATGGCAACAAGAAAACGAAATATATATTTCAGGATTTTCACATAGTGACAAGATTATTTTCAACCTGTCGCCATTGGAGAGATGACGTCAAATTTAAGTCAAAACATCCAAGTCATTGGAAAAATGAATATCGATTTTAGATCTTTAAAGCGCAACTCCGGAAAAATCTAAATGATTAAAAGCTCTTGGTGAAACGCACTGATACCAATACGTGTCACAATTATGTTGTGTCTCATTGACATGTTGAGTGAACAGATATGTCGGCGCGGGCGATTAGGATGGCTGCAATCCCCCACCCCCCCCCCAAGGCATCAGGGCAAAAATGTTAAATCGGGGCAACTCCTGGTCATTAACACTTTGGTAATCAGAGAGTCCTAGTAGACATTAGCCTTATAGGAAGCACTGTGGTAATCGCAGAGCTCCAGTAGATATAAGCCTCATAGGAAGCACTGTGGTAATCGCAGAGCTCCGGAAAACAAACACCTTATAGGGAGCACCTTGGTAATCGCAGAGCCCAAGTAGACATTATCCTCATTGGAAACACTTTGGTAATTTCAGAACCCAAGTACTTATGGACATATGCCTCATAGGAAGCACTTTGGTATTCACAGAGCCCTACTATACTAGAGTCTCATAGGAAGTACTTCTGCTTTCCCTGGCTGTTTTAAAATGTAGCATTGGATATTATAGGCCGAAGCACCTGTTGTATTTATAACTTGAAATGGATGGCTATGTTAAAATCAAAAGCACTTCAGGTTGAGACATATGAATATGGTTTTCCCATAAGGCAAAGGATTAGACTTGGGGTGCAAGGGCATAGCAGAGCTAGTGAGAATTTTGGTAGGCAACTGTGGACATTTCTTTCAGTGTAAACAAGTATGAGAGATATGTCTTTTATTCATGAAGGATGTCATCCATTTATTGAACAAAACTCCCCATGGAAGGAAAATTAATGATTCAAAATGTAGTCCTTGGATACTACTACGATTCAAACACACACACCTTTTTTGGTGCTTATTGACTGATAATGTTGCTTTAGCTGAAATGCTCATGATAACTATTTCATATGAATGTTTTTTCATTCTCAACTCTGACTTCTTTTACTTGCAATTCAATCAAAAGTTGTCTCAAGGGAGCCTACAATTCTGCAAGCAGTGGCGTAACTGGGGGGGGGTCTCATAAGGGGGAGGGCATCGGGGGGGGGGGGTATCTTGAAGACAGTGGCGCCACTGTCTTCTAGATACCTTATTACAAAAAATTTTTCAAAAAATTAAAATATCCTTTGGTTTCCAGGGGAGCCCCACATTGCTTGTGAGGTCATGTCACTGCATTTGCCAAGTTGCTATGTTATGCTTGATGGAATGAGAAGCATAATATGCCTTGGTCATTAAATTTTGAGAAGTGTTGAGTTTGGCTGTAATTCCTAATCGAAGTTTTGCTCAGTTACATCAACAACTTATTAGCTATATCCTTACAAGTATTGTGGTTCCGCCAGTTAGTAATTTCTGAAACAACAGTATATCTGGAATTTTTTGTTTTTATTTTGAAAAAATAATTTGAAATTGAAGTGAACGAGTCTTCCGTTGGTAGATAGATTATGTCTGTTGGTATTGATTGACTTTTTTATATCCCTGGAGACTCCTCAACTTTACAGCCTAATGACTGTGGGAAAATTGATAGATAGATAGATAGATAGATAGATAGATAGATAGATAGATAGATAGATAGATAGATAGATAGATAGATAGATAGATAGATAGATAGATAGATTGGTTGATTGATTGATTGATTGATTGCTTGATTGATTGATTGATAGATTGATAGATATGGTAATGGCAGCCCTCTCAGCCCAGTTCTGGGCACTCCCAAGGATTAATTGATGAGATGAATGAGAGGGTGGAAGTTCTCAACATGTTACACATTTACCCCATGTTTAAAAAAAAAGCAGAACTTTAAAAGGTTTTTTGGATCGGGACCTCTCAGTTGCTTTTAATTCAAGTGTAACAAAATATGATGAAAACTTGTTTTTCTGGGGAGGCCCCATTTAAGCATATAACTCCCAAACGGAGCCTCCATTTGGGACTTCAGGGAGTTATGGGAGTTGACAGGAGTTGACAGGAGTTGACAGGAGTTACCAGGAGTTGTGGGAGTTACCAGGAGTTACAGGAGTTAGCAGGAGTTAGTGGGAGTTATAGGAGTTAGCGGGAGTTATGGGAGTTAGCAGGAGTTAGTGGGAGTTGCGGGAGTTACAGGAGTTAGTGGGAGTTACGGGAGTTACCAAGAGTTAGCGGGAGTTACGGGAGTTAGCTAAGTTAGTGGGAGTTAGCAGGAGTTAGTGGGAGTTATGCGAGTTAGCAGGAGTTAGTTGGAGTTACAGGAGTTAGTGGGAGTTACGGGAGTTAGCGGGAGTTTGCAAGAGTTAGTTGGAGTTAGCGGGAGTTATGGGAGTTAGCAGGAGTAAGTGGGAGTTGCGGGAGTTACAGGAGTTAGTGGGAGTTACAGGAGTTACCAAGAGTTAGCGGGAGTTACGGGAGTTAGCTAAGTTAGTGGGAGTTAGCAGGAGTTAGTGGGAGTTATGCGAGTTAGCAGGAGTTAGTTGGAGTTACAGGAGTTAGTGGTAGTTATGGGAGTTACGGGAGTTGGCAGGAGTTAGTGGGAGTTAGCGGGAGTTGCAGGACATCCAGGAGTTCTGGGAGTTACATGCTTAAATGGGGTCAGGAGATGGCAGGATGGATAGACAGAGGTGGATGAGGTACAACCCACATGTGCTTTGGAATGAGCTCTTAAAGGAGAAATATAGATATACAGTACAACTCTAAAATTATGTATATCTACCAAAGCAGGAAGGAAGAATCAGCCACTACCTAAATGTTTCACACCTTTTGGCTCCTTCCAAATCCCTTCCTACATCTGCCTACTGTAAACTACCTTTTAAAATTACATTTAATTCACATTCAGACAATACTGATATTAACTCATTCACCCCCTTCTACAATGGCCATTGTGTGTTATTTCTTTGATATTGTGCCCCTTTGCT
The DNA here is from genome assembly GCA_026936325.1 of Platynereis dumerilii. Classification (NCBI taxonomy): domain Eukaryota; kingdom Metazoa; phylum Annelida; class Polychaeta; order Phyllodocida; family Nereididae; genus Platynereis; species Platynereis dumerilii. The sequence continues at coordinate 10,510,505 of JAPTHN010000004.1, forward strand.
AATTGCAACCTTTTGACAGCTGTTTTAATTGAGTTATTACCTCAACACTTATTACAGTCAGTAATTTTGCTATAGAAAAATAATAGACTGTTGCACTGTGAATATGGCACTTTGTGTGTCATCTTGCTGATGATTTGTCATGATCATACCCAATACTTTCAATGTTAATTTGATTTAAGGAGACTTATCTCGCCTGTTGGTGACAGCCACACGAAAGGATTACGCATCTGATTTTCTCTCTAAAATCAGTAATGACAGGTCAAATGACCTTCTCTTGATCATGACTAATCAAACAGCCTCTATGTTTCCCATGTTGAAAGTAGAGAAAAATGACACTTCATCGGCTATCATGAGTCACAAAGTGCATTTTTTCACAGTGAACTGGTCCTCATTTTTTCCTACATGTATATCAAAGTGACAGACTGTAAGGCATCACTGCGCAGGATCACATTTTGTCCATTTTTCACCAAATTGTGACTCCTGTTTTTTTTTTATAGATATCCCCATATGGAGAAAAACCTGCACAAGAAAGGCCGCGTTTACCACTTTACCTGTTTCAATGAGGGACCTGAAGATATCTGGCCATAGAAAAGTGTATTTATAACCTTTATCAAAGAAGTGCTATCATTGCTGCAGTCAGAATGCGCTGAATATCTCTCTAGACACCAAGGCAACGCGTAACTGTTGTTGTATACACTCTAAAAAATTTCAGACAAAATTGGTTTTTTAGATTCAAAATGGTTTTTTGAAAAGCAAGGGCGTATCTAGAAATGGCCTGGGGGAAATAACATTTGGTGGAAATGCAGTGCTCTGCATTTCCTATATCTTCATGTTAATCTTGGGCATGAAGAAGTAAGGGCGTATTTTTAGAAAAATCCATGTTGGTTTTTTGCATTGAAATTTGGTTTTTCAAAAAACCATTTTGAATCTAAAAAACCAATTTTGTCCCGAAATTTTTTAGAGTGTTTGTCCTCAACCAGTGTGAATGTGATGGTGACTATTGTAAACAACAGACTTTTTGTAGCAGAACATACACTGTATGTACAATGTAGAATCTGAAAAATCTTGCAAAATTGGCATGTGACCTCACACTGCTATGGCATAGGGATTTGCTGTGGTGAGGAGTGTGATGCAGTGTTGGCATATGATGTAGTGTAAAGAATAGCCATATATGCGGTATGTGACATTGTACACAAGTTTTATAAAGCATAACTGAGTTAAAGAAGAAGATTACAAGCTGTGAAAGTCAATAAACAACTGTTACTAATAATACTCTTAAACTGTCTAATCTGAATGTTGTTTACAGTTTACAGCCTGGTTGTCTCAACATGCTCAAGGAGGGGATACACAGTTGCACTTCTTATGTTGGATGGATTCACCTTCTGTATCATATATTATTGAAATTATGAACAATTTTTTTTTTGTGTGCCCTTGGTTCAGGGTTGAGGGGGAAGCCCTTACTTCCTCATGCCCAAGATTAACATGGAAGATATAGGAAATGCAGAGCACTGCATTTTCACCAAATGTTATTTCCCCCAGGCCATTTCTAGATACGCCCCTACTGGCCACAACTTTCAGTGTTTCATTTTCACAACATGGCTTGAAGTCAGACTGACACAGTCTCTCTGTGTCGAACAGCTTTTGCTGGAGAAGACTGATGGATTTCAATTACCCAGTTCCATGTACGAGTTAATCCACTTATCTGCTCTGTAAAATCAGGCTGTGTTTTTTACATGTGTGTTACTGACAGCTTAAAATCAAACAAACTATGTTATTCAGACAGCTATGAGTTAATCATGTTAATCAGTGTGTACTTTTAACACTGATGTTGCCTACACCTTCAATCAAACACGCCATGTTATATAAACTACCTTTAAGGGTCTGTTTCAACCACCAGCTGAGGATGCTTGCTAATCTCATAACGTCGCTTGCTTTCTCATGATGATCCTTGCTGGATCTGAATTCTGGTAGGGTTCACTACCGGTGGTAGCTCACCACTGCTGTCTCTTATGCATGAAGTAAAATATGAACTCTGTGTGTTGACTAGCTTGAAGTCATATGCTGGTATACTAAATCACAGATTAGATATGACATAGGGGAGACTGGGGCTGGTTGTCATAGGGGCTGGTTGTCACACTGTTTAGAACTTAAATATGCTACTATTTCTATTTAAGGCATGCAGGAACACTGCCAATCTATATGAATGTTAAAAGGGGAATGACTTAAACCATCAATATATATCTATATCATTCGAAAACTTGACATCTTATGGGACTGTTTTTTTATTCAGCACTTGTGGCAGGTTGTCACATTTTCGTGGCAGGTTGTCACACATTCAGGGCAGGTTGTCACACTTTTGGTTAAGAGCTCAGACACAGGAAGTGGGACTCTGTAAGGCAGATATTGACTAAAACAAGTTATTTTGGACATATGAGGAATCCTCTGCTGGTCCAGTGCAGACCTCAACGAACACGCTACTGTGTACAAGGGCGCTACAAATGAAGGCTCACCAAGCAGCAAAAAACCATTCCGATCAGAAGGAGGAAAATTACAATTTTTTAAAGAAAATTCCTTTATAAATTTGAAATAGATTTACTTTGACGCTATGCCATATCTACGTACATCTTTAGTCATCAATAGCATGTATAAATCACCAACTTATATTTGTGATAGTTTTTTTGGTTTAAAAGACTGGTCCTAATGGGTGACAACCAGCTCCAAAAAGTGTGACAACCTGCCCAGTCTTTTTGTGATAACCTGCCCCGATTGATGAAAATGCAAAAAACGGGCGGCCAAGGCTGTTCTTTTCATATTTTTCACTATTTCTTCCTATCATTATTTAAAGATTTGTTTACATGGCATGTGTATACACTTTACATTTTTCAACAACAATTTGTTAATGAGTAGGATAACATCCAAGTTGCAGGTAAAAATTTACTTTTTGTGACCGGAAATTTTTAATAGACCGTGTGCCTACCAAACTCCCTTCCAGGGGTTAAGATTTTTTCAAAAAGACTCCAGTGGGTTATAAAAGCAGTAAACAATGATTGGTTGAGCTGTGTAACTCCCTAGTTCAGTGCAAATTACACTGTACGGAGTGGTGACTTTTGGTGGTTCAAATGGATTTTTAATTAAAGGTATTTACAGGTAAATTCAGGTAATTACTACAGGTAGGTGATTAATTAAGAGTCAATTAGGGTACTTAAGGTCTAAATTTAGGTCAACTTTGAGCAATAGTTATACGGGTAATTGTCAATACACAAGAAAGTTTATTTGCTGTTTAATAGAAGTTTTATTAGAAAGACAATTACATACTTGTTATTAAACATATACTATTCAAAGTAAAGATACATTTGCAGATGACTTACTACATTCTTGCTAACATTAGCCCGTAATGCTGTAAAGTTGGTTGTATTTAGATATTATTTCACAGTTATAACAGCATACTAATTATAGCTTATATGAAATGTGTATTCTTAATAAAGAGATCACAGAAAACACCTTACATCAACTGTGTTTTTGTTTCATAGAAATATGACATTGTGAATTTGTCCTGACCATTTTTTTTTTTTTTTTTTTTTTTTATTGTCAGCCAGGTGTCTTGTTTAGTTTACATGGTGCATAAATAATTGGTGGTTTAATGTAAATTTAAAGTGGATAAATATGTAAATTTATAAAATCAGTTATCGTTGATGACGTTCCACTTCTTTTTATATTTCGCCATTTCATTGTTCTTTCTTGCTATGTACCGCTGTTTTCTATTCTCTTCAGAAATCCTTCGAATGCTGGTCTTCCTTTTTGCATTTTCTGTTGGTGGATGTGCATTTTTGCTGTTATGATAATAAGATTAACTACCTCTTTCCTGGTGTTTGCCAGCATGATGGTTGTAGGAGTAAAGTTAGTATTGCACTGGATTGATTCTTTTGCCCATCTTTGGATTAGGATCCAGAGGTTGTGGCTGGCTTGGCAGTGACAGAATAAATGGCAGTAGGTCTCTTCTTCCTCTTCGCATATGTCACACCTCGGGCTGGTTTTAATTCCCCATTGGAATAACTTGCTATTGATGCCTGTGTTACGATGAAGCAACTTGAATTGGAAGGCTCTGATTGCGGCTGACACTGTGGCTTTGTAATGTGTCCTGACCATGAATTTCAAATTCATATTCAATTTTTATTGTAATCACTTCCAGTAATGTAAACCGTCTCACAAGAAACAGAATATTGACAAGTTAAATCATTCTTTTTGTTTTTCTTTTGTTAATTAAGTCAAATACTAGTGTGTCCATCAAGTAATGAAATGCAAAATCTTTGAGCAAAATACAGGCTTGAAAGTTTGGAATTTGTTTCACTAAGATTCAAGTCAAGTTCAGTGTCAGTCATAGTCGAGAGATCAGGTGAACTGCTGGCATTCCAGGGCTGTTTAATGTTTGTCGCAATTTTTCATTCGTAATAAGCATCATACCACAATTCGCCAGATTTCTTCAGGGAATTCAGTATGTCAGCAAAAGCGGTAGACGTAGGTTTGATGTTATATGGTAGGTGGTGCTTCTTGCAGAGTTTTGGAACCAAAGGAGACACCTTGTGGTAATTGTGACGTGGCATGGTGGGGAAAAGGCTGAAAGGGAAGAAGAAACTATCAAAGAAATTTATTGGCAGTAAATATCTAAGATTAATCTAATGCAGGTGCCTACAAGACTTTGACCCCTACCTAACTCCAAGTACAGCAAAGAAAATGGGCCGCCTTTGTTGTCCCACATGCCTCACATATTGGCCTTTATGAACCAATATGTTTTCCTCTCATTGGATGAGAATTCATGCTTGCAGAAGCAGTTTGAATAAAGCCCCTGTCACACCTGGACGTTTTAGATTGTGTGAGTATAACGTGTTTAACACGCTGGTGAACGTTTCTTGTAAGTCAAGTAAGTTATGCATAAGTTTCTCAAACGTTAGAAACATGCAGATGAACGTTGTAATGCGTTACCATACGTCCAGAGAGCTAAAAAGTTTTGAACATGTTCAAAAATCACTGACGTTCATCAACGTGTTGCTGGTAAGGAAAGGATAAGTTATAAGGACGTTATAAGATCGTTATAGAAATCATCATCGTTTTTCACACGTTTTCCACACATTTTCTATTCGTTTTCCACGCTTCTCAAACGTTTCTTACATGCCCACAACGTCCCTCATACGTTGTGTTTTTCCTCCATAAATTGTAGAAATATTCAATAAATGTGTCATTAGTCAGGCATGCGTTATGCACATGCATGGTGTACGTTCTCCACAAGTTTTGCATTCGTTTTTTATAAGTTTTGTACACGTTTTAAACACGGTTTCTATTCGTTTTGTACACGTTTTCACATAGCTGGAGTAGCCCTTATTTCCCTTTTGTCAACGTTTTAAGTAAGGTACTCATACGTCCCCTCAATCGTCAAGGTGTGACAGCCACATAAAGATGTCTAGCTTTGATGCGATGACACAATATCATGCGTTTAACTTATAAATTTACAGGTGGCACTGTATTCTGTGAGTCAAATTCCAGGAGGGCGACAATATTTGCTCAAATTTCATGATCGGGATATCACGCGTAGAAAATAATGGGTGATAATAGGCCGAGATCGGATGAATGGTCATGATTTTCTCTTTCACTCAAAAATTGCAATTCTGGAACCCAGCACATCCATGACCTTTCAACCGGTCATACAGAAAAGATACTTTTTGTTTATGGGCCAATCAGAGAGCAGTATTTTAGCTCTTTTACTCTCTAGAAAACATCAGTATCCATTGCAACTATTGCATTTTCTACTTGTGTATCAATCGTTGAAATACCATGGTTCTACATTTTGAGTGGAAAGGGTTTGGTCAACCTACGAAAAAACAAATTTATCGCACCATATCCCTGCCGGGTATAAGATGCACAAATCATGGGTGACATGCTCACACCTGCAACAGCTAAAAACTCCTCTCCCAGCAATGCCACTCACCTAAACTGTCCACCTATCCTTATTGCTCTATCCTGTTCTTCTGATAACAGCACATAACAGTGAAACAGCTCCCTAATTTACGTTTTCTCTACTGTTTTTCCCCACCAGGAGTGCATGAATCTCTATCGTAGTTCCGCTATTGCTCACGTTTTGGACTGGCGTCAACGTCTGCCTTCCCGCCAAAAACATCCACACACTTTACTCTCACCTACTGGCTTCTCACTCAAATGCTATTTCAAATGGTCAGCATGCAACACGGGGCCAGACAACCATGCAGGTAGAGGGGGGGTTAATCATTCCCCATTATAGTCCTGCCCCAAATCATGGGTAAATCTAGTTATATAATAGCATCATTATATTAATCAGTGAATTTCAGCTCACTTTTGAATTAAAGTATGAATAAATAAGGCCCAATGGTTGCATATGGTGGTAATTTGAGATGCACTGATTGTATACTCTCATAGATTCTCACTCGTCAAGAGATTCTGAGTCCTCCCAGTCTACCTGTGCTGACGCCCAACAAATCTGACATTTGATGATAATTACTGCCAACATTACAGATAATTCCAAATTTGTTCAATTTAGAGTCAAAGATCATACTTCATTTAATACCAATTTTACAAATTCTCTGCGCTCAGGCACCAAAACAACATCTTTGTGAATCCTATATTTTCCAATATTTATTTTCTTTTTTATTGTACAAGTACGAATAAATTTTGTGTTAGAATGGACTGACCTTCATAGGGATGTGAGACATTTGTGTTGTGAAAGTGAACCACCAGGATTCAAGAAACCTAAAAATCGCGACCGATGCACACATGATCACTGAATACCTACATCAGTGCAAATGCTCTTGGAACTTCACCAATGACTACGAAAGACATATATGCTTCAATCAATTCAAAATCAGTAAAATAGAAATGCATGTGTTTTAATCTATTCAGAATCTTTTAAATATAGGTGCTAGTGATTTAATCAATTTTGAATCTGTTGAATAGAAATGCATGTGCTTTAATCAATTCAGAATTAATTGATTAGAAATACGAGTGTTTTAATCAATTTAGAATCCGTTAAAAAGAAATGCATGTGTTTTAAGTAATTCAGAATCTCTTAAATAGAAATGTTAGGGCTTTCATCCATTCAACATCTGTTAAATTGAAATGCTTGTGTGTTCATCTATTTATAATCGGTTTAAAAATAATAATAATGATTTTATTTCTTAGCAGCGCATTACATGAATCATCTCAATGCACTTTACAAATAATAGGGGAGACCGGGGCTGGTTGTCACCGGGGCATATTGTGACACCTTTTCAGTGGCGTATCCAGGATTTTTTCCAGGGGGGCAAACCACCAAGACATTTCCCCAAAATTTTTATTGAATACAAACACCTTTTCGCTTGTCGCGCATTGTGACACAATGTTAAAAAGTTCTTTCAGAATCTCATTACTGTTGTGGTTGTCCCTAAATTATGATTAATATTTAGTAATATGTCTGAATAATATGGTGGAAATGTCTGGATAACATTGTGAAAATGCTAAAAAGTTGGGAAATGTTTAAAATAGCTAAGACAATTACTTCCTTGCTTGGCAATTCAGAGAAATTTATGGAAGATATATTAAGTGAATAAATTAATCATATCTTTGCAAAAATAGGAAAATCTAGGATCTCAAATCGAGGGAAATAAATGTTGCAAGGAAATAGTGAAATTGTGAAATGTTTAAAAAAAATATGCAGAGGCAGGGCCGGCTCTACCATTAGGCGAACTAGGCGGTCGCCTTGGGCACAGAGAAAGGGGGAGGCCCAGAGCAAGGAGACGTAAACATAGCCCCACTCACTTTTTCTTGTCTTTCTTAAAGCTGACACGAAAGCCGAGAGAAAAAGTATGTACAGTATTTATTCAAGAAATTTAATGAGACTTGAATATTTGCAAGAAGTCATACTGTTGTGTAAGTTCAGAAGTACTGTGATACCATTTTTAATTAAAACTTAACTTTTCTGGCTATTTTATCTATTAATCTCTTTTTAATTTTTATTTCTGTGTGCCCCCCTCCTGGCCCTGCATCCTCCTTGCTTTACGCCCCCTCCTTGCTCTTCACCCCCCTCCTGGCTCTGCACCCTTCCTTGTTCTGTGCCCCCTCCTTGCTCTGCACCCCCTCCTTGCTCTAAATCCCCCTTCCTTGCTCTGCACCCTTCCTTGCTCTGCGCCTCTCTCCTTTCTCTGCGCCCCCGTACTTGCTCGGCACCCCTCCTTGCTCTTCACCCCCTCCAGGCCCAGCAACTCCTCCTTTATCTGCGCCCTGTCCTGTCTCTGCGCCCCCTCCTTGCTCTGTGCCCCTTCCTTGCTCTGTGCCCCCTCCATGCTCTGCACCCCCTCCTTGCTCTGTGCCCCCTCCTTTCTCTGTGCAACCTACTTGCTCTGCGCCCAGGGCGGGCCAGAGGGGGGCACATCAGCACGATGCTGCCTAGGGCGTATAATTGGCTAGAGCCAGCCCTGCCCAGACCCCCTGCCGCATAAGCTTCAGCCCTTCGGGCTTCACATACTGTGGTAGTCTCATGACTGAACCTGAACCCCCCGCCTTCCCAAATTCCTGGATCCGCCACTGGCACTGGAGTTGTTGTTGTGGTATTATTATTGGCCACTCTTGCAATGACGCAACTGCAAGGATATGATGAAACTTTCCGCAACGAAACCTATTGGCCAGTGTGACCTATGGCATCATTGATTGCACCAATTTCGCATATCCTTCATTGCTGGGCAATATAGTAGAATCCGAATCAGAACAGAATCAGAATCAGAATAACTTTATTTTGGTATTGAATTTTACAAAAATAATTATAAACACAATGTTAAAGCAGACAGCTATTCAAGACCAAACAACCTATGACAATACAATTTCAATTCTTTAATTGAGTGAATGCAATTATATTGCCCAGCCCCACTGGGCTTACAATCACTTTCAAATTAACATCATTTCCGGACAGGTAGCAATTAACAAGTAACTTCATAAATTATAGACATTAAATTTTTCAAAACCTAGATAAAGGAAGTTAAACATAAGTAGAACATTTTCGAATATTAAATGAATCACATCAGACAGACAGACAAATTCTTTATTGACCTGTGTAAAAAATATACACCCAGCCCTATATGGGCTTACAAGTCATCAAAACAATTCAAAAGTAACTTTAACAACAAATTTTCTGGAAACTACAATATTAAAATATTTACAATCACATATTTACAATATCAAAACATTTACAATCACATATTTACATTATTTAAACAACAAACTTCTTCTTCTATGAAAAGCTTTAAACAAATATTCTGCGGTAAATTTAACTAAATCTTTGGACATCAACAACTTAAATTTTTCTTGTAATGATAAAAAGTAAAAATCCACACAATAATCTAAAACACGAGTTAAAAGTAAATTACGTAAATCATCATAAGTATTACAATGGAACAAAAAATGATTTTTATCTTCAAGAACATGATAGGTACAAAATTCACAAACTCTATATTCTAATGGTATATCATTGTAACGTCCTGTCTCTATTGCTATTGGTAAAACACCAAACCTAAATTGTGAAAGAACAGACAAATGACCTCTATCATAAATTTTATATACATAATCCTCAGTACCAAATGTAGTTTTAAACTCTCTGTAAGTTCTTAATTTTGGCATGTTAGTTACTTGATTTTTCCAGTTGGTTTTATAAATTTCCATCAGTTGACGTTGTGCATTTTCCAGGTTAATAGGTAAATTTTCTACAAAATTTTGAGTAAGATTCAATTTAGTAAATATTTGTAAAACCTCATTACTCGAATTTCTCTTGTTAATTTGTTTATCAAACACTTGCTTTGTTAGTCTGTTTTCATCCATGTAAACAAGTCTATTCCAAAGACGTAGCATTTCAATATGTCGTCTAGTTTTTGAATCAATCCATCCCATATCGCCTTTAAAAGCATGTTTTGGGGTAAAACTATTCACACCTAGAAAAAATCGTATTGCCCTGTTTTGTATTGCTTCAGGTTTAGAAAAGTCTTTGTAGCCCCAAACTCCTGAACAATAATCCATAATAGGAACAACACCTGAATCAAACAATTTACTGTATGTTTTAAATCCTAAACCTTTGAATTTGTAACCTTTTTTTTTTGATACTTCCAAGCGCTCTTCCAGCCGAGTTGGCAAGATATCCACTCTGGCATTGAGAAAAAGATTGATTTCTTCAATTGATTGCGAGAGCTGTAATTGTAGGGGGATCGGGGGCACATTGGGACGCTGGGCACTGTGGGACGGTTGGGTTTTCTTGGATCCTGGCTAGGTATAGGATATGGTAGTGCCATCGTATCTTGTAATTTCACATCCTGATGTTTCCATGGTTTTATAGACAAATTACAGCCACATACAGAAGTATGGCAAGCCAAAGTTTGTTTTCCTACCACTAAAGTAAATATGGAAGGGTTCAATTCGAACCATTCTGTGAACAAACCATGAACAATGAGGCTTTCTCAGTGCTTGTATGAATTTGATATATCGTAACGAACAGTTATGAATTGCGATCGTGATAAACACACTCACTGGTGTCCAAGAAATTAGCATTTTGGTGTAAAAGTCATGTCGGGGCTCATTGGGACAGTCATTTTTACGACTCTCTGGCTGCAAAAGGGTAGGTTCAGTCTAGTTTATTATGCCTTGCATTTAGGCTCAATAGTATTGGTGATATTCATGCAAACTTCTGAGTTCTTCAGTGCTTTCAGCATTGAGCAAAATTAGTAGACGTTAAAAGCGTCCCAATGTGCCCCCGTTCCCCCTACATTTATAACTGTATGGGACATCATTTCAAAGGAGCTAAATTAGAAATTCTCTAAACATTATTGGTGGCGCAACTTTTTTCTATTCAAACTCACAAATAAAATAATATGAATGGAAAAGTTTGGTACACATGATATCCGCCCATTTTCCATTGTGTAAGTACACACAGTCCTCATACGAGAGATCACTTGGTTCATTGCCAAGCCAGTTCTTGAATGATCCCAACTCTTGTCCGCTGTGTTCCCAAAGGTATCTTCCCTCAGTCTCAATGTCGTTCAGGCCAATGTGGTATTCTCCGTTTGGGATCTGGGTTGAGATTGCCGAGTATTCTTCCTCGCTTTCAAAAGCAGCAAGATGGCCGCCGAGTGCGTGACAGTGTGCCTGGGCATCCGGCCATATCAGTTTCCTCTTCACAATTTGGTAAGTTGAGTAAGTTGATTTAATCACTGAATCAAGAACATCTGCAAAACATAATGTGCAAGCACTTTAAGCAGCACAGACAGTGCATGGTTCCCACACAGGCACACCGGTCATGGATATACTAAGGAGAAGAAGAAGAAGAAGAAGGCATGGTTGACCTTTGACCCATGGAAGCTAGTCCATTTTAGTTTCTTTATAATTTTTTACATCACAGAAGGCACCAAAAGTGACTGGTCAAAAGTTAAAAACCTAAAGAGAATGTAGAGTAAACTTGAATGAGATTGGTGAAAGAGAGTGACCTCCAGAGTGCTAATGAGATTGCATGAAATTCTTGGGGTAAGAGCAGCTGTGCTGCTAAAAAACAGAGAAGGCATCATGTCTTTTATTAGATTTTGTTTTTTACCAGGATGGTTAATGGACCACCTGAGGCCAGTGAAAGTACAAGTACATGAAATACTCATTGTGTCAAATATCGGGAAATATTCGGATGACAAGAACAAACATATCTTTGATGCAGTCTGCAGCCATGGCTATAAGTTTTCACTCAGCTGCTATGCTTCACTATTGGGCATTCCTTGTGACCAATCATAACACAGCAAATAAATAGATCTTTGCGGATTAGCGAACCAAGCAGTTTCCAAATTTTTATTCAACTTGGTCTGGTGATGTCACTTGCTTAAAATGCATGTGTTTGTTAGTGCCAGTTATGATTAAATCAGTTGATTCTGGGCTTATCATAGCTGGCAGCATAGGTGTCATTAAACAAACTAATTTAATGACTTATAGTACTCATCTAAAAAGAAGATTAGGAAACCAACAGAAAGCTGTCACTATCTTGGCAAAGCCGCTTTGCAAATTGAAAAGAAGAAAATGTATTTTTCCAATGAACCGATCCACCAAAACCTCTAATGCTCTGGACAATGAACAAAATGAGCATTCATGACAAAATAACAATAAATATGCAGCTTCAGTGTTGGTTCATCGTGGCTTACTTGTGTTTATACATAAACAATTTCTTAATTTCTCAAGTTAGCATAAAGTAGTAAAACTTTCTTCTTCTGGTCTTCTGGTAAAATTTCATTTGTTTCATTAACTTCCACATTTACAGAAGGCATTTGACAATTTTCTTTACAGATGAGAAGGTTCTGTCTTACTATACCTGCATAAAATTTGGCCACATTTAAATAAAAAAATAATTCAGGTAAAACCACGATGAACCAATAATTCAACCATGTATTAATTTTAATTGTGATTTTGTCATGAATAGGCCTACTTAGAACCTAAGGTAACATAACTTACATATCAAATCAGATTTAATGTATTTACTCAGTCTCCCATTTTTCTGTGTATTTATAGAATTGTATCTTCTTTTTTTTTTCTGTTTTTTAATTTTACACATTTACTAACCCCTGTTCTCTTGAAATACTAACACTGACATGTGTATCATTTCTGATATTTTAATGTCAATAAAAGCATTATTATTACTTAATTTGATGATTTGTACCAAACAAATACATTACAGACGCTTTGGTGACTATTACCATCATGCAAATAGGGGGAACGGGGGCACATTGGGACGCTTTTAACGTCTACTAATTTTGCTCAATGCTGAAAGCACTGAAGAACTCAGAAGTTTGCATGAATATCACCAATACTATTGAGCTTAAATGCAAGGCATAATAAACTAGACTGCACCTACCCTTTTGCAGCCAGACAGTCGTAAAAATGACTGTCCCAATGTGCCCCGGCTAAAACAGCCGGGGCACATTGGGACATCGATTAAAAAATCATTTTAACACTTCACGTGCAATAGATATCACATATAAGTAGTGCGTAAGATAATATACAGTGCATTAACACTTTGTAGTGCCAATAGTTCATAACTTTAAACAGTTTAAAACATTTAACATAAACTGTCCTTGGTACGGACATCTATGTAAGTAACACACAGTGCTTTGTGACAAATTTGTTCACAGAGTATGGTAATCCACTATGCCTCTATTCCCTGTGGCCTGAATACCTGTTGTGTGCTGTCCCAGGTCATTCAGTTGCCTTGGACACTTAAATTCTGCCATATTAAGGGGGTCCCAATGTGCCCCAAATTCACTGTCCCAATGAGCCCCGATATGACTTTTACACCAAAATGCTAATTTCTCGGACACCAGTGAGTGTGTTTATCACGATAGCAATTCATAACTGTTTGTTATGATATATAAAATTCATACAAGCACTGAGAAAGCCTCATTGTTCATGGTTTGTCCACAGAATGGTTCGAATTGAACCCTTCCATATTTACTTTTGTTGTAGGAAAACAAACTTTTGCTCGCCATACTTCTGCATGTGGCTGTAATTTGTCTATGAAACCATGGAAACATCAGGATGTTAAATTACAAGATATTATGGCACCTCCATATCCTATACCTTGCCAGGATCCAAGAAAACCCCACCGTCCCACAGTGCCCCACGTCCCAATGTGCCCCCGTTCCCCCTATAATTTGGAATCAGAGTTTATTTTATTCTTATATTTTATGCTTATATTTAAACTAATCAGGTATTTTGCTCACCAGTAATATGAAATAGGGATGTAGTGAACTTGTGCTCTGTGTTCGGTTCGGCCTGTTTCAGCTCTGTTATGTCCGGTTCAGCAGTTAGAAGACTGCCGAGCATAGAACTAGGGCATGCCCCCTGATCACAACGCCCCCTATGGTCATCAAATATTGCTATTTCAGGCTTGGCTGACTCCCCAAGTCATCTTCTGTTGCGCAATAGCAGTGCAACGAATCACGTGTGTGTACATGCTTCTAATATGGCCCTTGAGCTGCCATTGCCATACGAGTCCTACCTATTCAAGCAATTTATAAAATTTACATTGTGGTAGTCTCATCTGTGCACACTGTGCACAGTCTTAATTATTCTATCAATATGAAGAATATTTGGCCTATAGGCCTATAATTAATATAGCATGTTACTTTGAGTCTTCAATTTCCAATTTACTGTTGTAATCAGGGACTGCTGGCGGGCAAAGGTCATGCGGTCGGTATTGGTTGACTGGCCTGAAGTCCTTCTGGGGGTGGAGGGGGGGGGGGCAGGCCTTATGTCATGGACTTTGAAAAACTTCCAGTAAGTCGTCATGTGGGCACACAGCACTTGTCAGCTAACATATAAGTAATACTACTGATACACCGTAAGCCACTTTCATGGATGCAGGCTTATACAAAGTTCTATGATTTTAAAATAAACATGCCTCCCTATTCTTGTGGCCATTAATCATATCTATGGACACATTGGACTTTGTAGATTTTAATCTTATAGTCGCTATAACTTTGCTGTGGACATCAAGTTCGGTTGGGTATATAATCCCTGCAGGGTATAAGATGCAAAAATCATGGGTGAAATGCTCACACCTACAACACCTAAAAACTCCTCTCCCAGCAATGCCACTCACCTAAACTGTCCACCTATCCTTCTTTTTCTGCCCTGTCTTTCTGTTAACAGCAAATAACAGTGAAACACTCCCTTATTTACGTTTTCTGCCTCTACTGTTTTTCCCCAACAGGAGCGCATGCATCTCCATCGTAGTTCCGCTATTGCACACGTTTAGGATTGGGGCCACCGTCTGCCTTCCCGCCAAAAACATCAGCACACTTCACTCTCACCTACTGCCTTATCAGTCACATGCTATTTCAAATGGTCAACATGCAACACGGGGCCAGATATCCATTCAGGTAGAGGGGGGGGGGGGGGTAAATATTCCCCATTATAGTCCTGACCCAAATCATGGGTTGATCTAGTGTTATATATTTCAGTGCAGCTCAAAGGATCTAATCAGAAAGTAAACTGTTATGCAATACCAGATGCGATTGAGACAGAGAGGCTAAGCTTGCTCATTTCCACTTACACTGCATGTATCTTCATGATTTTTAAGCAGTGCAATGATGTAATATTTTTGCGTGAAATGGTCTATGCTATAGTTTGTCACGTCAAGCATTGAGACAGAAATATAGCATTGTTTGTGCAGTTAATAAAAATCAACACAATGAGATTGGTGGATCCGCTGATACAAATTTGAGTAGAACTAAGTCTTGGGTAGCGCTGTGAAGCACTTTTATGACGTCATTGCCCATTGTGTGTCAGATAAGTAGCATCACAAATGTCAACATTTTGCGAAAAAGGACTGCCATTTTCATAAATTGGCAAATATCAGACAAAAATAGCACCAAAACATCACAAAAATGAGATATTCTTATTACAACAGAGCAAAGCTATACGTAGGTATACGTATTGCTCCTGTGGGGCTTGTGGTTGCTGAGATATCTGGCCAAACATCTGTCTCAATGTTGACGTGACAAATTGTAACTTTCATTCATATTTTAACACACACATTATATCAATATTTTTCTTTTCGGGCCCAAAGCATATCTTTTGAGTCATGGCCTATCAACCAGATCAGTAGCTTGTAAGCTCGATTGCATAAGGTCCAATTAGGCTAAGTAGGAGCTGGCACAGTGGGCCACCTGGCTACTCACTGACTGTCAGTTGAGTGCCACCTGTTGTCAAATTAAGTAGATGGTTCGGTTCGATTCGAGTTCGGCCGAATCACAAGGCCTTGATTGGTGTCCGGTTCGGTTCGGCTAAATGCTTGATCGGTACACCCCTAATATGAAACATCATTTAATGCAAAAATTTCTATCAAAACACACGCCAATGTGTACAGACGACAATTCCTCATGTTTTGGTGAAGATTGAAAAGATATTTGCTTTCTTTTGATTGAGCACAATGATAGTCCCATAGTGAAGCATAGCAGCTGAGTGAAAACTAATGGCCATGTCTGTATTTTTATTGAATTCTTCTATTCCAGGATTAAGCTAGGATGCCAAATTTTATCTACCTAAGATAATTCAGTTTTGAAAGCTGTTTGCCGGATGTTTGTATAAGGATAAAAACCAGGGTTGGGTTAACAGCCCCCTAAAAATCTCCCATCATTTTAAAGTAATAGTTGAAATGTAGAAACCATGCAGTATGTCCAACTTGGAGATGTAAAATCACAGATGAGGCCAGTAAACTTTGGTATACCACAAGGATCTGTCCTTAAGCCATGCTATTTCTGATTTACATAAATTACATTAAATGGTCCACCGAGTGAGGCATTCAACAATTTGCAGCTTCATTAAGAACAAAATCTCTTTGCTTTTAAAACAAAATAGTGACTAATTTCACAAAGATAAACCAATGGTTTCAGGATAATAGGTTGATTCTGAACAACAGCAAAAGTAGTATTGCATATTTTGCACAAAAAAATAAAGCAATACCACCCAAACTGGACCAATAATTATTATATTAAATAATGCCAGTATGATTACTTCACACTCTGTAAAACATTTAGGTTGCTAATTACCCTGTCAGCGTGCCTCGGCGGTCTGGCATCGGCCCGGCGTCGGTCCGATGTCAACAGCATCGTACTGGCTTTGGGCCGACGTTGGGCCACCGAGGCACGCTGATAGGGTAGGCATGATTTTAGATGAAAATTTAACTTGGATAGAGCATTTTAGTGAACTGGAAAGTAATCGTATAAAAATACTATGATCATTTATAAGATAATCAAAAACTGCTCATCAGTAAAGAAGAAATTAAACTACACTATGACTACTTCTGATCTAAAATCATATATGGGATAAAATTACTTGGCAATAATTATTTTAACAAAATTCAGGCACTTCCGAATAAAGCAATAAATAATTTACTCTAACTTGGAAACAGTCAAAGATCTTTATAAGATTGCAATATATCCCAATTTGTCCACCAACATCAATCCAAGGTTCTTCCTAAAACCTTTATAAATTATTTTCAGCCAATAAGCCATACAAAGACCTAATAACCAGACAATCTCATCTACTAAATACTTTACACTGAACAAGAAAGAAAAAATTAAATACATTTTTTACCTTTTAACAGCATCGCAATTTTGCTGCCAGCCAATGACCCAATCAAAACTTCATTTTATTCAGATTTCATAATAAATACTTCTTGATTTTTATGAATAATTCAATTATTCTGTAAAAATTGTCTCAGCTAGATAAGCATTTTTGCTTTTCAGGGGCCGTTTAAGTTTGACTTAAAATAAATAAACAGAAACACATACATGCGTATTAAGTTTGGGCAAAAGTCCAATAAAAAAAATTGGACAAAAGCCCCATAGACTCAACATAATGAACTGACCCCCTGAAACAATTATGATCATCGTCACCACTACTGTAACAGTGGTCCCTGCTTTATAAGACTTCCCCTTCTGCGGTCATGAAGCGGTCTCTTATGAGGGTGCGGTCTTTAGTCGGGTGCAAAATGCACTAGAAATACTACTAAGTGCAGGATGAAGGTGGTCACAATAAGGCAAGGCGGTCTTACAACAAGGGGTCTTATAATGCAGGGACCACTGTATGCCTATGGATTTTAATTGAGATATCACTAAGATCTCTTGTTAATAAGTTTTTAATCAATTACCTTGCAATTGTTCTTACCTTTTTTGATGAAGAAATTGCCTTGAAACTCTGAAGCATTCAAGGTGGCTCCATTCATTTGGTAATAGCAGAGGGCACAATGAGTGTCATTCGCCCCGACAATGACTGATTCTGCATCAGCAGCGCAGTGCAACAGACAACTCATTCGTCCTTGGAAATGTCCATTAAACAGCATATGGTTACATCCCATCACTTTCAAATTTTGCCAAGCATTCATGCTTTTGTCAATCTCCAGGAAATTGAATTCCTTGTAGTTCGCCAGAATAATACAAATCCAACTGATAAAAATTATCAAAATTAAGCCATAGCGAGTGGTTGACATGATAGGAAATTGCTCGCTGACAAAAGCGCATTTATAAGTGTTTTATATCATATTATTGAGTGGCGGATAATAAATCAATGTGCTGCATTATCACTCAGCAGTCTATAAATTACTAATCGAGAAAAAATTAAAATGAATGTCTCCTTAAAAAGGAAATTTCCTCAACCATTCATTTAAGCATTTATTATTTATAGCTTGGTGATGCCTAATTGTTCAAGAGCACTTTTGATAATGTAAAATTTAATGCTTAGCACGTCATAACAAACTTATACAGATATCTTGAGTTAAAAACACAGGGTAAGAGGTCAACGTAGTGCACAGGTAAAGATTCACTGAATTCAAATGCACATGATAGTTGATAATTTAGGTTTTGCATGCGTTGGCATACATTTACACAACAGGTTTTGCAGTAAAGTTCACAAGAATTCATCAATGAAAGGACTTCTTTGTTTCAATTATTAGACAAGACTGCGGAGTGCGGAACAACAAATGTTCTAGTAATCTACTGTTTAGGAAAGTTCAGCAAATGTTTTGCAGTGACGGTCACTATTAGTTATTTGTTGTTTGCTTGGCGGATACAGGATTTACCTTCCCGAAGATAGCTGTATCTGGGCGAAGCGAAGCTGAGCCCGGATACAGCTATCTTCGGGAAGGTAAATCCTGTATCTGCCAAAAGCAAAAAACAAATTACGAATTTATCCGACCACATGGTATAATGAAACCCCCATAACAAGGTACAAAGGTATGAACATCAAGAGTGTCAGGTAGGTACTGGTATGATGAGTGTTAATTCAGAAGCAAACCTGACACAAATCATGTTCATAGCTGTGAACAACACTGTTATGGGGTTTTATTTATGCCCTGCAATGATTTTATTAGTGGTCTTTATTAAATTTTAGTCTGATAACTTCAAATTCTGTAAGTTAGGAGCAGCAGATTGTTGTGACGTTACCAGCAGCGCATGCCATTGTGACGTCATGACAAACAATCACTGCCCATTGTTAGCATAACAATGTCAGATAATTCATGAGTGATTGTGATGTCATCACTGCAGGATACAGAAAATATCTGTACAGGCCAAGCATCTTGACAGATACAGGATATATCCGTAGCGTTCTCAGCCAATCAGGAGCGAGTATTGGCCTTGGCGGTCGGATACAAGACTGTATCACTGAACAGACATTTATGTATTAGTTAGTGGGCCACCACTTCTTCTCAGACAGACAGACAATATATACAAAAAGCAAAAGCAATAAAAACAAACAAAATAAACAAGGAGTTTTTTTAAATAAATAATTTCTTGCTCAGTTTTGGTGAAATAAATAAATTTTTTCAGGGCAGTCATGAAATAAATATTTCTTGTGGTGGTTTCTCTTTAGAAGGCCAAGCTTGATCTAGGAATGAACATTCGAGAACTTTGCGTGCTTGAAATAAATAATTACAGCTGCCGCGAAATAATTATTTCCAGTAAAATTCCAAGTCCCCCTCATTTTAAATGGTCTTAAAGGAGTTCCATAAGCGACTTATACTCCATGATGAAGCATTTGTAACTGACTTTTGTTGCATTGTTGTCTTTTTAGGTGCACTGTTTGCAGAAAGAGTACTAACTTAATTAATCCCCAACAGTGGCATAACTAACAAATCTGTTGGTTATACCACGACAAAAGACAATAGAAAACTGTCTTGGTTGAGTGTAACAAATATTACATGATGAGTTACCCAGAAGATCTAATCAATATTGTTTTGGGGGGGGGGGGAACTGGGACACAGTGAATCATTAGACTTCCTGGGATGCTGAATAGCAATATTCTTTCATATATTCCATGTATAAATTGTATATAGGCAGTCAACTTTTAAATAAGGCGTGACATTTGATTAATTGTAATTCTGTAATTTATTTTGTTCATGGCAATAACAAACAGTTACATAAAGAATATAGGAATCATATATTTAGCAAAAAAACCTTATTATGAGGGGTGTTTAAATACAAAACATTTCAGCAATCTGAATGTGTGGAAAGGGTACATGATTATAAATATCTTGGTATGGTCATTGATGATAAGCTGAATGGGTCAGAGAACTCACAGCTGGTGTACAAAAAATGCTTACAAAGAGTTCATCATCTCCGTGTGTTAAGAAATATCAACATCGACCAGAAGATCTTGACACTCATGTACAAATCAATAATTGAATCTATTCTTTGTTTTTCCATCACCACCTTCTATGGTAACATATCCTGTCAGCAGAAAAAAAAGTTGAAGAAAATTGTTAGAATATCAAGTAGATTAGGTGCTGACGTCGTGTCTCTTAATGATCTGTATGACAAATATGTACTTGAGCAGGCAAAAAAGATTATGAAAGACGAGAAACACCCACTGCACTGTAAATATATTTCACTGAGATCAGGCAGAAGACTTGCACTGCCTAGAATAAGAACTACTCGTTTCAAAAACTCATTTGTTCCATCAAGCATCAAATTATATAACCATCACATTAATCTAAGGAATGCATGATATATGTATGAATGTATCCCTGTATGACTGTGATATTTTGAATGTAATTATATGTATGAATGACTGTATGAATGTATGAGCTCGCTCCACAAGAGTTTCTCTGTCTGAGATCAATAAAGTATATCTTGTCTTATCTTATCTTATCTTAGTTCCAGGCATACTGTTTAATATGTGAATTATCCAATTGTCAATCCTTATCAATTCTAGGGGTAATTTGGTCAAACAAAAGTAAAAAAAAAAGAATAATGTGGTCTAATTATGCGAAAATAATTTACATTGACACCAGCTGACCATTTTGTCTTTTTTCACAAAACTTTTTCAAGTGAGCTGAAGCTAAGATTTGAAATCAGTACTAACTGTGGCGAGCTAGGCAAAATAGATAAACAAGGGTGATTAAGCCATACTTATGCTACTATGATTGTGAATTCAGTTATTTGGTCACATCTGAGTAAAGATAAATGCATGTGCACAGTGCAGTCATAATTATGTCTATTGTAACATATTATTGTCACTTGTTGCCATTTATCATAGTTCCTTCAAACATAGCATTAGACAAGAATTTGCATCCTAAAAATGTCACGAGAGATAATCAGAAACCTTTGTTGTAAGATTCACATTCAGCAGGTGTCATTAATTATTATTTAACTCAATTAATTTTAAATGCAGCTAGCTGTATAGGCTACTTCTTATGCTCATAAAGTCAAAAATTTCATATTTATTAGTTATTGTGTGCCTGGTAGTCTGTTAGATAATGACGAGTTGACATGTCTTTGTATTGATAGGCTAGGAAAGCTAGTTGAGAGACGAATAGGACACAGTTGCCATGAGGCAAAGGATGATCGAAGCTGCTGTCCAATAATGTCATACCTACTAGATCCAGAGAATATGGCCGAAGCTTGAACTAAATCCAAGACCTAGCTGTAGCTAAAAAATGATACCAAATGAGCTGGTTGAGAATGGATTTCCCCTGACCTTACGATGTCATGCATGTACAACTTTCTTGCGAATTGTTAGATGTATTACGTATGGACTTAGGTCTCACCCACCTGGTGCCAACTAAATTGCTTAATTTTTTTTTTCAACTTAAATAAGTTCATTTATCAGTTGTTTTATGTTGATTTAGGCCTAATGCCACTGTGTATGAATAAAGATATTTAGCGGGGCAGATTTGACATGAATAGGGGAGTAATAGTGCAGTTATTCATAGAAGCATGAAACTTGGCACACATTTCAAAAACGTCTTAAAGAAAATATTTAGATAGGGAGCCACTTCAGGTTTGACCTGGTTGACCCATGGCAGCCATTTTCCAAAATGGCGGCTAATTATCTCATTTTCCTGCTTTCTGTGAAGTGCCTAGAGTTTGAAAGTATGAAAACAGTGCTCATTATTCCTTCTACTGATCTATGAAACATTATCAATTGATTTCTAGATTGAACTGAGGAATTTTAGGGTAGTCAGGGTCCTTTTTGTTAGAACTGTTGAAGAAAATGTATCATTTTCGCGGTTTTCCATAGTTTCATGGAATCTCAATTGATTTTAAAACTGACTACATATTTGAATTCCTTGTAAGAAGAACTTTCAAATGAATGGTCGCATCAATAGTTTCCGTGATTTTTAGTCCAAATTAAAGAAAAAACTAAATCTTCAAAAATCATTTATTTTCATTTTTTCCATTTTCGTACCCAGTTTACGAAACCCATTGATGCGGGTACTCATTTGAAAGCTCTTCTTACAAGGAATTCAAATATGTAACTTGATTGAGAATTGGTGTAAGCATCTGTAACCGCGAAATTCAGTGTTTGACTCTATATTTCTAACAAAAATGATTCCAACGAGCCAGAAAATAGACCAAGGCTACCAAAAAATGTCATAGTAATGTACTGAATACTTAGAGAAGCAATAAAAAATGATATTTACGTGTATTCCTTTTGTAGGAACTACACAGAAATGGCTGCCAGTAGCCACCTAAGCTAAATCTGAAGTGGCTCCCTGTCCAAATATGTTTGTATAGATATTTTTTAAGTGTACACCAAGTTTCATGCTTCTATGTATAAATGCACTATTTTTTTACATACCTGCCCCGCTATTTGTATTGATAGGCTAGGAAAGCTAGTTGAGAGACGAATAGGACACAGTTGCCATGAGGCAAAGGATGATCGAAGCTGCTGTCCAATAATGTCATACCTACTAGATCCAGAGAATATGGCCGAAGCTTGAACTAAATCCAAGACCTAGCTGCCGCTAAAAAGTGATATCAAATGTGCTGATTGAGGATGCTTTTTTCCCTCACCTTACGATGCCATGCAATATGGCATGCATGTACAACTTTCTTGCGAATTGCTAGATGTATTACGTATGGACTTATGTATTACTATATTGTTGTATAGTATAATTTTTCATATAAGATGAAAAGCCAGTGATGCTGTGTGTATATTTTTTTTTTCACGTACTGTGATTGGAGCGTTGTTTTAAGCAGAAGGTATTTTGTATCTAATATTATTCTTAGCAAAAGAATGTTTAACAATCGGAATTTGGAAATAAGAAGAATTTCTAGTCTCAAAAGAATGGTTATCTGAATTAGGTATAAACATGTTGTTGAAGTAGGTTGGCAACATGCTGTTAGTATATTTAAAACAAAATTTGAGGTCATGCAGTGCGCTTAGAGAAGTCATCACGCACCCAATCATGAGACTAAATCCATTTTCTAGTTTTTACCACCTAAAATTGATCAGTGTGGTAAAGTTTATTCAAAGAAAAACATCGGAGTAGGTTTTATATTTTGTCACTTCAAAATATAGTTAGCAAAATCAATATGAACTTTATTAGTTGGACAACATCAAGTGTAAGTTACTAACTGGGGAATTATATCTTTTCTGTACAATTGCGCCAAAAAGTACAAATCAATAAAATAATATTGCCTCAGCATAAATAAAGGATTTAGTAAAACTTAAATAGGATATGATCCAGAAAAGAGTATTTCAATTTAAAAAAAAGAATACATTAGTAGCCTTATCGTATGAACAAAAATAATTATCTATAGTTTATAAATAGACACATGCTTTTGCCATTATCGAATAACTTTTAACGTTTCTGTTTGACAACACATGTGATAAGCCTAAGAGCTTGCGAAAAATATGATTATTTTGCAACAATGGCTGGTCGGAAGTGGATGTGCATGTTCATGCTCCTTGGACTTCTGCTTCTCTCCTTTGAAGCTCAAGAATTGGCTGCTTGCCCACGGTAATTTTTTGTATATATACAGTATTGATATGAAATTTTGAACTACAGTACATTACAGATGATTTCATATTTGTAGACATTGAGTTAGAAAATACATCATTTTTCTTGCAATTTTCATTGGTCGAGAAAAGGTATGACACCACTCTCTCCAGAAAAGTGACATAGTGTTTTACATGGGTGACCATGGCATTCAAAGCCATTGATCTCCAAACAGTTTCAGTTGTGTTTCACACATTTTGAGTACACACATTCTGCAAGTCCAATACTGTGCATTCAGACGATTGGGATCAGGTGATCCATGTAATGACTGTTTATAAAGAAAATAAACATGCATATTTGTAAATGTAACATTTTCTCGGAGGAGGGGCCCGGCTCAGGTGACAGGAAAATGGGCAAACAATCACGGGGTCCCTTATCTGATTCCCACCGTGATTTTCTTATGAATGTTGGCCACATCACTGGGCCAACATACTGTCCTGAGGGACCATTCAGAATTTTATGATTCTGGGGGAGGAGGGGGGTTGGGAGTTTTGTTGAACCTTCTGTAAAAAAATGAGGCCCCTTTGGTTTCATGCTTATTTGTACCCCGCATACATTCCATGTAGATTTTTAGTACGTCTCCTTTTCTTTTATTAAAATTTTGTACCCTTAAGCATGTAGTGAAAAATTGGTGCTCCGATGGGCAAAACTCCCATCCCCCCCCAGTCATAAATTTTATTTAGCATGCAAGGCACATAGATTCTGGACAAAATGTAAAAATTATCACTGTCCCCCTTGAAGCATGTAGCACCCACTCGGGTAAAAGTCCCATCTCCCCCTCAACCCAGGCATAAAAAGTCCCTTACTGATGTCATAGACAATGCTTTTGGTCAAGGCATGATTTAGTGCAAGTAGATGTGAAGCCATTCAGAGTCAGCTTGAAACTGATTTGATATCAATTGAAACAATCAAAAGTTGTACGCAGGAGTGTGAAATACAACAATTCATGAAGAAATGAAAGAGTTCATGTGGATTGCAGTTTGACATGTGTGAACAACTGCCACTATACGAAGTTGGCCTTGGCAGTATACTATTGGTCAAAATTATGACATCATTCTTCCAGCAGACATCACTCGCTTGAATCAAGCTGAAAAAAGTGACACGCAATGGGCAACTTGACCAATTGGCAGGATTTTCTGATGTCAGACCAGAATTTTGCAAAATATTTTGTTTTTTGATCAAAGTCACCAAATATGAAATCGTCTGTAAGAGGACTCAGAACTCAGTACTTGTTTATTTACACATGATCAAACAAACGAATAGTAACATAATAATCTTAATAAGTAAATAACAAAACAATTAATGTATGAAAGCAATATAAAGAGAATCAAAAAGAATAGGTAACTTAGCAAAAATAAAAAGAAAAAAAAAGTTACTGACAGAATGGGGAAATTTTTTTTTTTTTGTGAGGCAAGGTTTGGACGATGATCATGTCTGCTTTCTGAAGGAAGCAGCCTTAATTAACAATTGACGGCGTTCAAATTATCTATACACACACAAAAAGTGATGAATTTCAAATTTATTTCAAAACTTGATAATTTTATATTAATTTCAATATTTCGTTCTAGTCCTGCACCTCCTAAACGTGTCATCAGTGTGCAAAAGAAAAATACATCAGCTGAAGGAAATATGAGCCGTTGTCTGACACCCAAAGACGGAAGCCGAAATGATTGTTCTCCACTCTCCGGGAATGATTAATTCGAAGGATTAGCTCAGAATTATAGTTTAAACGGTATTTGCAAGTGAGTTACAATGTTAACTACCAAAAATGTATTCTGAAGCTGTTGTCATTGAAATGGAGTTTCATTGTAAATTTGTTGCCTGTAATGTTCAGAAGTAATAAACAGCTCAATTGATCCATTTTTAATTTTGTCTCTTGAAAAATAACCATCTACAATGGAGTCCCTGCCTGTCTTTAGTTCAGGGCTTATTCAGCGCATAAATACAGTACATGAGGCTAGAGCTGCATCGATTAATCGATATATCGCGATATATCGGTTTACAGACTTATCGTGATAATCGTTCCACATATTCAGTGCCCGATTTAGGTGTGTATAGAGGCCCCTGTGCTGAGAAGTTGTGGGGGCCCCCGGAATGCGTGTTGTTGAGCGAGATGTTTCTTTTACTTTCAGGAGGGTCATGTAGACGCTGTCCTGGCATATGCATGTAATTTTGCTAAATCGACAAAATACTAAAACTAATTTATATATGTTTATTGAGATAAATGGGAGGCCTTTTTTAAAGGGCTTTCTGTCTCGTTAATGTTGATAAATTCCTGAAAGGGAGCAGATAGTGTTAGGCAGCCCATAGCAATTTCTTTTGTGTATTAACTTTACCCTAGTGTAAATACAGAAAGAATTGTCTTATCTTGCAATAGAAGTTCCACTATCATGTCCTGCTGAATTTTACCTGTAGATGGGTCAAGCCACAAAGGTGCTGCTCCAAGGCTGAAAACAGCTGTCAAAAATTAATCTTGTAATTTTCATACGGAATTGTGAAATATTTGCTCTGCAAACATGTACCCATACTAAAAATATGATAACAAAGGATTAAACCTTCCACTTTTTTAGGAATAGCCATACAAATGGGAAATTGAAAAAACGTAACATTTTCACATTTTTACATATTTAACTTTCCAGGTGCCTATTATCTTCAAAATTAAATGCTTAGAATAAAATATAACACCACTGGGTCACCTTATAAGTGTTTTGAAAGCTCCCCATACACACATATTTAATATTCTAATGATTCAAAATTTAAAAAACGTAACAGGACAATTAGAGTTCTGAGCACTGTAGCTGTAGAAATAATGATGAGATGTTAACTCTTCAGGTACTTATTACACATAGAACGTACATAGGTATTTTCTATGCAATTTTTGTAGGTACAACTACCTTTTTATAGCCACTATAAAGAATTCAAAATTCAAGCCAAACATACAGTAACAGGACAGTAACAGGACGAGTTCCTCCGTGGCCTAATGGTTAAGAGTGCTTGTTTGCACAACCACTGGCTCTGAGGGCGTGGGTTCGAATCCCACCCCGGAACTCAATTTAGTCCGAGCCCATGGGACATTAAATGGAGGCGGGTTGTATCCAGTGTTCTATGCTGGGGCAACTGAAAGACCTTGGACATCCCTGAATTAATAGGGTATGTACCAGACTCACAGTCTTCTCATCTCATCATCATACGGCGATCGCCTGCCTCGATATAGCCCACTAAGGTGCTGCAGAGGCGTAAAACACAAACAAACAAACAAACAGTAACAGGACAGTAATTAACTGTGCAGTAACAGGACAGTAACAGGACAGTAACAGGACAGTAACAGGACAGCAACAGGACAGTAACAGGACTCATTCAGATGTCTTTAAAACCCTGGAGGTTGAAGAATTTTAATAATTCAGCCATGCAATGGTTCAAAACATGTACCATGTGGCATGTGTAGAGATGTAGAGAAGTTGAGGACGAAACCCGGAGGTTGTTGTCCTATCAGTTTATTCGGTTAGAGACGAATGGGTCCCTCTCTCTGATGTCCTCTTCTTTCCTTGTATTCTACCTCCTCTTCCACTGTTTCCTTAGCGGGCAATTAGTATTGGTAAATGTTATCCATGTATCCATCTTGGAATTTGATCCGACTTGAAGGCTTCAGGGTCTATATTGACCACTGAAGATCCCTAGATGTCTGGTGCAGGGTCCAAGAGACCACACGCAACCTGACACACAATTCCCATCCATACATTACAGGGCTTAATAGGGTCCGTAGAGACCACTATTATATTACCGGGTCGTAATTGACCACAGGTGTAGTTTAGTGAGAAAATTCCCAAACCACAATAAAAACCCTAAATCAACATATATACAGAACTGCTAAACTGTGCTTTAATGCAAATATATCCATCTGGTGTCTACTTGGAACAACTTCCTCTAGCAATGCCTTATGCAATCTATATCTGAGTTATATTGCTTATATTTCGTGTTATTTTTGACCAATTGAATGAAAATAACAAACAGTAACAGGACATCTGTGTAACAGGACAAGTAACAGGACATATATGGGTAACAGGACATGTAACAGGACGGGCATGTATTAATGGTGGCCTGTGAGCAGTTAACCATAGTGGAAATGTGTATCTGTGTTTCTAGAATCTGTATGAAGCATTACAGTCAAGTATGACTAATTGGTTGTAGTTTGACAGGACAGAAATTGCTGTTGTCCTGTTACTGTCCTGTTACTGTGTTTAAATACAAAATACTCCGTCAAATATTGCCAACCTTTTCAAGAGTTACTTAACAATCGTGCTGCAATCTAACAAATCTGTCAGGTACGATTTAGTTTAAAGTTTCATAAGTCATAGGGCGACTGTAACACCCTTCAAAGTTGTTAAAATGCTTTGTGACTGTTAAAAACATAACAGGACATGTCCTTGTTACCTTAAACAAACAGGACAAAAAGTGGCTGTCCTGTTACATTTTTACTTTTTCAGGGGCGTAACATGAGAGTAACAAGGACAAAGAAGGACAAATGCCCCTTTTTCTTCATGCCCTGGCCTTAATTGTTGTTCCCCATACTTCCAAATTGGCATATTTCTTATTCCATCATTCTTCTGCACTCTTGTGAAATAAAAACTATCATAACAGTCTTTCAAAATGTGAAAGGACAGGGGGTAGAATTTTGGCCGTGTAACAGGGACACATAAGGACATTATGCAAAATCTGTTTTTTTCCTATTTCTGCTTCAAAATATCCTCAAAACTGGATTGTATGCTGTAAGCATCACTTAGGCCGACATATGTACATTGTTTTGAGTTAAATATTATTGTAAAATAAAAAGTTATCACAATCTAATGGGGAGTAACGAAAAACAGTAAAAAATGTTACTCTGAAAGATTTACTTATATCTCATCAAATAAGAGGTTCCGAGGAGTTCACTGTGCATGAAATAAAAGTTCAAGACATGGGTTATCATTTTAAACTTTAAAAATGGACAAAGAAAGAATTTCCTTCAGCTAGTAAAGTCATCTTTAGGCCATGTCATGCCACAAACGCCAAAAAACGTCATTTTTGGCCTGTTTTCAGGACTAAAAAGTGGTACAGCTTCTTTATGTCGTGTGGTATTCACCTTTTTCACACAATTTATTCTAATATGTATAGTTCAGTATGGCATTCATTGAGATTGCTTCAATTAAATTCCCTTCTAGCCAGCCACCTCTGAACTTAGAGGACACGTTTTACAGCTCAGAAGCAGCACCTTTATGGCTTGACCCATATCTATATTTACTGATATAATTACTGGCATGTCTGAATATGATGAACTTTTCTTTTATGTATTTTCTTAATTGTACGTGATGCTTTTAAAAATGTCAGAATGGGAAAGGGCCCCCAGAGTAGAGGGGCCACCAGAATGGGAGGGGCCCCTAGAGTTGGAGCCCCCCCCCAAGTGGGAGGGGGCCCCAGAGTGGGAAGGGCTCCCAGAGTAGGTGGGGCCCCCAGAGCAGTAGGGGTCCAAGAGTAAGTTGGGCCCCCCCCCTCCAGACGGAGGCCGGGCAGTGGCAGGGGCCCAGAGAGGAAGGGAGGAGCATAGAAGGCCTCGGGGTCCCCAGAGAAGTGGGGGGGGGGGGCCCAGAGGGGCAAAGACATACAGGGAAGGGACCCCTGAGCAGGGCCCCCACATATCAACCACAATTTTCCGCTGGATTAACAGTTCACCTGTTCACTGTTCACACCAACATTTTTGTTTAAAAAATTACCGCAATTTTGCAATGTAACCTCAAGAAGGTTGGGGCCCCCACAATGGCCCACATTTTAATCTTTCACAACGCTCTGCTTGTTGCACAATCGGGTTAATCAGATCGGCATCATTCGCGTGAACTTTAATAAGAATTTGTTATAGATATTACGTGTGATTTGCTTGTGTGGGGGCCCCCTTAAATGTGGGGGCCCTGTGCAGCCGCACACTCCGCACACTCCTAAATCGGGCACTGCACATATTATCGTGACATCACGATAATTGCATATGACAAAAGTTGTTGTTTTTCGTGAAATTCGACCAATTTTTGGACAAAAATGACTATTTTTGTAGCAAGAAATATACTTTTTGACAGGATTTATGTCACAAACTTCGCATCTTGCATGACTGAAGCTGATCAATTATCGCCATAAATATCGTGTATCATTAGAAATTTATCGTGATATTATCGTATCTTTAAAAATTGAATGATGTCCAGCACTACATGAGGCCCAATCACCCACATAATCTAAAGATGTTGTATGCATGTATAGTTGAGAACAGAATTATTACTTATTAGGCCCCTCATCTTTAATTTCATTTATCCTTAAAACGGTGTTTCAAAGTTCAAATATCTTTTCACATACACCGTACCGTGTTCGCAAAGTGAACCATGGAGGGCTTTGTATACTTCATTTTGCCCCTCACGTAAGCATCGGGTTTCATCTGCCATGCATTTATCATTTTTCCATTTATTTATTTTTTTAAGTTATTTATTTATTCTTGTATTTCTCTTTACCTACTCAGTATTTAAATAGTTTATTTAACACCATTTGTTCGCTCAACTTGCCAGCCAACCGAGTAGTGTTTCTTTGCGACGGGGTTTGCTCAGTTTGACAGTATGCCAGCAAATTGTTCTGGGTTATTTATTGGTTTTGAGTGAGTTAAATGCTATTATTGGGGGTTTTTTATGCACTGTAACCCTGCCCACCCCGCTCGACGCTCAACAGCATGCTGCGCTATGTTGTCTTATTAGCGCTGCCCTGGGGGGTTCCCCCCTAGGCAAGGCAGCTCTTGGTTTCGTAAGGAAGATTTTTTGCACACACTGAAATGTTAACATTTAGGCCTAATTTTATGTAACAGCTACTGGGCACCTGCCACTACTTTCACAGCCCTTCTTCACTGTATGTTAGGTTACTGTCATAAAGTTTGTCTCCAGATCTTTAAACTACCATTTAGTGGCTTTATTAGAGAGGTTTTGCTACACGTTTCCATGTGACGTGTACGTGGGGGTTGCCATGACAACAATGTAATGAGATAGCACTAGTTCACGTATACGTCGCACGTGAACATGTAGCAAAACCTCTCTATTGTGACATTTTGAAAGTATTTCTTCCCCAGTTCTACACACACGCTCTCCCAGCGTGGCTATGGCTGCATTAGTTTGGTCTTCTGGCCTGTATGCATTCACATAGCAGGGCACCAGACTATTGCTGCATCAATGCCATCATTGAGAGGTGCACTCGCTTTCAATTCAGTAAGAATTGTTTTACAGCTTTTTGTGTTCCTCTGACATAGGGGGGACTCTACTGGACTAATAAAATGAATTTAACTCACTTAATTCTGAAAAACATGCAATTGTGTTGATTGGTATTGTTTCATATCACCCCAATGTTGTGAATTTACCAGTTTGTGTAATTTTAATCCAAGTTGAATTCTATGTAGAATTGCCAGATCTAATTCTTTAATTTCAAATATAAGTACAATGATTTTTTTACTTGATTTATGTTGTTGGTCTATGTCAGTGCTTGCTTGTACTCAATTAATCTCAACAGGAAGTTTATTGAAAATGGTGTGATCATATTAAAAATCGTATGGACAATATTTCATGTGACATGTTATTTACTATTAGCTGACAATGATAAGAAAGCCTAAAGAAAAATATACCTTAATTCCTGTTCATATATCAAGTATTCCCTTAGAAGTGAAAAAGCAGGTCAGCATATACTTTATACTTCAAGAATGTCCATTTATCACATGAAACTAGGTTACATGAATATGTGTGAGAAACATGACACACCTTTTAGCAGTCCTGTTTGATGTTCACTGTAAAAGTTAGCTGTTATCAACAAAAAAGCATCCTAGTGCCAGCTAGATCCAGTAGTTACAAATTCAGTAAAAGAATGCAGGAAGGAATGAAGAAAAGAAGGAATGAAGGAAGGAATGAACAAAGGCATGAACAAAGGCATGAAGGGAGGAATGTAGTGGGGGAAGGAAGGGAAGGCCTCGAGATAGATAGACAGATAGATAGACAGCTAAACACATAGATAGACAGCTAAACACATAGATAGATAGATAGATAGATAGATAGATAGATAGATAGATAGATAGATAGATAGATAGATAGATAGATAGATAAATGCAAGCAACTCTTAAAAGTGCTTGCACGTTTTTTTAAAAGGAATAGCAGTGTTGCCAATCGTAAATAAAAGAGCAATAACAAGCTGGTAAATTACTCCTGAGCAGAAAGACAGGAGAATAAAATTAAAGGACAGGTGGATAGTTTGGGTCAGTGGGATGGTCAGGAAATGTGTATTTAGCCAAGACAGCAGTGATCCTGTGAGCCAAGATTTGACCTAAATATTACACGGAGGGATATACACCAAATACGGATACATGTGTGATTCACCCTTAGGACTCAGTCCAGGCAGCGCATCACTCACCGGTTTCCGGTTATGACATTTCTAGTTTATGCACTGGGAGTATTATTCAGACCACTTCAGCTGGGACGACCAGAAAATCTCCAGGAGGAATGCCACTTCACCACTCCTAACTCCCAGGATGAGGACCTGAGAGGCCAACAACCACCTTGGTTTCGGCCTAAGAGGACCTTGCTTAAGTGTAATACCGAAAAATACACTAAGCACTAAATTGCATTGGAAAATATATTAGTAAGGAGCAGTGGTAATTTTGAATTGAAATGTTGATAAATTCACCGGTTTCCGGTTATGACATTTCTAGTTTATGCACTGGGAGTATTATTCAGACAACTTCAGCTGGGAGGACCAGAGAATCTCCAGGAGTAATGCCACTTCACCACTTGCTTAAGTGTAATACCGAATCAATAATTGAAAAACTACAATAAGCACTAAATTGCATTGGAAAATATATTAGTAAGGAGCAGTGGTAATTTTGAATTGAAATGTTGAGAAATTCACAAGGGGAATCCAAGTTTTTAC
This sequence comes from Platynereis dumerilii, assembly GCA_026936325.1. Lineage (NCBI taxonomy): Eukaryota > Metazoa > Annelida > Polychaeta > Phyllodocida > Nereididae > Platynereis > Platynereis dumerilii. The sequence goes on from JAPTHN010000004.1 coordinate 10,543,320, forward strand.
TGCATGCCATCGTGTGAACTATTGTCATAGGCGTACGGCGCGCGCAATTTTTGGGGGGGGCGAGCAACATTTGCCCGAATTGCCTGGAAATCATTAATTTTCAATAGTGATTATTTAATCATCTGCCCGAATTTTTTAGCCTTTTTGCCCGAATCTTACTGTTTCCCAAACATTTGGGAGGGGCGATCGCCCCCCCTGCCCCCCCTCCGATACGCCTATGATTATTGTTTAACTAGATTCTAGAAATAGAATGCACACCTGCTTCACCAAAATCTTACTGAAAATCTGTAGTTCAAATACTGATAAATAGACACTGACACCATGTGGTGCTTGAAAATCTTATTATCATTTCAAAATATTTTCGGGAATTAATATGAAATTGGATTCAAGCGTGATGCAGATTAATAAAAATCATCCTTTCGTTAGCAGAATCGTTACTTTGGAATATACATTTTATAATATATCCTCTCTTGATCAACACTTAAAAACAAACAAAACTTATATAAACAGTTCAACAAAAATAAGTCCCCCTTTGGATAAACTTGAATATCACAAAGATTCTTTCGCTGATATTTATGACGGTTAGCTGAATTATAGCCCCATATATCGACTTTACAAGTGTGTATTTATAGCTCAGTGGCATTATTCCTGACTGAGCCAGCAGCCTTGGAGTGAGCATACCCCTGTTTTCAAAAAATCCATGGCTTTTCCAATGGATAGGCTCAATTTCACCATGAGAGGGAGCCACCAGCTTGATAAACCTCATCATGTTTCTGGATAAAATTTGTTTCTCAATCGTGTTTAGAAGAAAACTAAGGACTTCTTTTGTAACAGTTTTACAGTTTAGGTTCCTTGGATGCAATAACAAGTAATCTGAGTGGAGTTTAAACACCTTTTGGTAAATTTTTTTTTGGAAAAACCAAAACTTAGGATTTTTGAAAAGAGGGGTACGTGCACTTGGGGTCTGCTGGCGCAGACAAAAATTTAGCAATAAAGCTACAAATACACACGCAGACTTTCAATATGCAGGCCTACAAACTGGCCAACTTTCACCAACTTTCACAGAAATCGGAGAAGAGATCTTTGAGATATTCACGTTTTTGTAAAGGGGGACTTATTTTTGTTGAACTGTTTATATGCAGAAAGAGGATTTAGCTAAAGGTGACTTTTCAATATGCATTGAATTAATGATCTTGCTCCGTCAAACAAATTATTGTGCAGATTCACCCAGGAACAATGGCTGCTGTGGAATGGACATGTTTGTTGTTGGTAGCAAGTTTGTGGCTTCTCTCTCTCTTTAAGTCATGGAGAATGACGGGCAGTATATGTCTCATTACTTTAAATCTGTTTTCTACAAAATTTCTTTGCTAAATCTGCGTTATCACATTTCTTTGTTATATATATTTATCATTCGCAAGCAGTAGTATTGATGTCAATTTTAACATCGATTCTCCCGATCTCTGGGAAAACAGGAAAGGATCTTTTGAAAAGGAGTCTTGTACCATGTCTCACATTTTGGGAAACAGTGTTTTCATAATATTTACTGATACACTTAGTTTTTTTGATTCTGAATAACTCTCAGCGATTTGACTCAATTCTATTTTGTTTGCAGAATTGTTGTACTTCTAGCGTCTGCTCCAGGTTCTGCAAAATTTAAACAGCGACCTTTTGTCGTGAGGGATTTCGGGGAGGAAGAGGGGGGAGAGAAAAGAAGAAAACAAAAGGAGTGAAACAAGAAGGAATTCTACGATATTAAGACCCTTAATTGGCATCTCTATCTGAATGGAGCATATGCCAGACTCCCAGCCTACTTATCTCATCATCATATGGGGGTAACCTACACTGTGTTACAATAACAATGTGCAGCTCCCTTTGCAGAGCTGTCTGGCTGACCCGGGATACATTATTGCACTGCGCCAGTCCACCGCCAGGTGGCTAGCAGTGCCTTCTTTTCGTAGGCTTCAAAATTCGTCAACTAACATTTCATGTAAATTTTATGTAGGAGCCACTGCTTCACTAACATGACTTTCACTGGTCTCCTTCATATGTATGTTCGGTATATATCATGTAATTTTTCCTCCAAGTGTTCAGCCTTATGTTAAGGGGATTAATTATGTCATATTCCAACTATTCTACCTCCGACACTTCACTACGCTCTGAATACTTATTTACGCTGGCCCTCCAGAATGATGCACCACTGCAACCTGGTTATTCGGTTGGATGGAGCACAGTAAATGCACATTGCACCAGGTCAACCAGGTTCTTCGGTTACAGGAGATTGTGGTCAAGTTGACTTATTACATGCAGTGGGCCTCTGTGAATCAAGCTATTTTGTGGGTATGTGATGTGTGGTAGAAAGCCAGTCATTTGTGACTGATATCAAATTGAATGTGTGTGTATTAGAAGCTGTGAATTAAACACATTTTATCAGTTGGTCCACATTGCGCTAACCTAAACAAACTGACAAGTCCTCTCGTAATCCCCTTGCTAATCATTCAATCATTCTATGATTCACCTTCCACTCCAAGCACAGGAATTGAAAAAGACCACATTTGACACAAACCTTTTCTCAACATGTTCCTTACAGACATATAGATAGATCGATAGATCTATAGATAGATGTTGGTAGGCCTAATAAAAAGTCAATTATTGACTAAGTGATGTGACACTGCACATGGTCACCAAAAAACCTTGTGTTTTGTATACCAAACAAATGCTTTCAAAAATTTGCGGTCTGGGATTTTCAAATGTGGCCAATCCAATCACTTCACTAATTTCGGAAATGAAATACCAGAATTATATGATTCACAGTCACTTTCACGTATTTTACGGTTTATGTTTGTTTTTGACATGTTTCATGGTTAGCTTTTTCGATCAATTGAACTGCTTGTAATCTTTATAAATTAGTTGTCCTGACCAAAAATTTTTCTTTGTGCAAAAAAATAATTTTTGTCCATTAATATTAATAAACTGTGACTCATGTTAAATTTTAAGTGTAAATTGGTGTGCTTTTTAAGATCAAAGTAACTTCCAGTGAAATATGGGGTGCCTTTTGGGCAACTGTGGGTGTGTTTTTTAGGAGGTGGGTGCCTGAAACCCAATTTTGTTTCAAAACTATTTCATCCTGTAAAAAGATATTAAGTATCCTAGTCATATTTTGATAGAATATGTCTTACCGTGCAATTTAGAAACAGCTAATATAAACATTTATAGGTGAACATCATTCTGATATTCTAAGGGATACATTATGTCACAAACTCAATTTCCCCAGTTAAGTTGGCAATGCTAACATGTGATTAACTCGATATAGCGCAGTGCATCACTCATCGCTATGCGATTAGGACATGTCTAGTTCAATTTATTAATCTCTATATATATACGTATATCGATCAATCTATTCATTTGCATTTTTGCATTTTGAAAATTGTAGAAAGCAAGCTCATTTTGAGAAGAAATAAAAAACGTAAAGTATAATTTAGGATTAGATTTTGTCACTCCTGAACTTTATTGAGCAAAACTGACATATATACCTTTTTTACACTCTAAAAAATGTCAGACAAAATTGGTTTTTTAGATTCAAAATGGTTTTTTGAAAAACCAAATTTCAATGCAAAAAACCAACATGGATTTTTTTAAAAACCAAATTTCAATGCAAAAAACCAACATGGATTTTTTTGCATTGAAATTTGGTTTTTCAAAAAACCATTTTGAATCTAAAAAACCAATTTTGTCTGAAGTTTTTTAGAGTGTATACCTTTTTTTGTCACACAAGTTGACATTAACTCAGAATTAAATTTTATCACTCCCGGGCAATTCCTTGCATTGGTTAAATCAATAATAAAAATCGTTTTTTGCGCAAAAAAAAGGCTTAATAGAGGGGACAAAGAGGACTATGTATTTTTTTAAGTGTGATGTCAGAGAAGACTCAGTGACACCATTGGTAGCCCTGTTCTCCAGCATTTCAATTTATGTAAGTTTTAACTGTATTTTTTCATTGGCTTTCGAAGTTTGGAGATGTCTTGAAGGGTAAAATAGGCATTTTTGTGCATCTTGACAACCTTCTTCTTCGTTATCATATTTTTGTCAAAGGTTACACCTAAGTTCCTGACATTGTCTACTTTGATTGAAACTTTTTCAACATTTTCACATTTTCTGGTGCTAAATGTATGTGAATAAAAAATGTCTGGGAGTTTTGCCCGTGGGGGGGAGGGACTAATTTTTGACAACATGTCTAAGGGGTGTAAGAAATCTTAACATAACAAAAATCTTTAAAAAACCTGCATATATATTCAGTTTGACCACGCATTTTCACGATCAAAAGTGTGCGAATCTGTTCACGCGACTGTACAAGGGGCACATGTATAACAATTTATGGGTACATATTGCTTTGTATGTCAAGGGGGGTACTAGAAATTCGCCTGAAACCTAAGGGTGGGGTACTAAAAATCTGCAGGGAACTAATAAATTCAGAACGGTCCCTAATTCAGAATTGTTTACACACATAGGCCTACCTGTAGCAGTAGGTCACATGGCTTTCAGTAAAAAGAGAAAGAAGATGGATGAAAATGGAAATAACATTAATTGAATTAATCCATATAAGTGGTCAGTTTTGTTTGTGAAAATATAATAATTCACTACTATGGAGCTAGTTCTTTAATTGATTTGACAAAGAAAACATATTGATTTTTCCTTCCGAATGAAAAAACAACAATTGTGATTTACGTTTCATCAGAAGCTGCTTTGCTGAACAAACATGACAATATTCAATTAACAACTTAAATTATCAATGACATCTTTCCAGGCCATTAGACAGTGAATTTGCTGAGGAGTATAACAATACATTGATGTCATCCTTTTCAACATTGTGCAATGGCTTAGGCCAGACATAATTGTTCTTTAGCTTCTTTGATCTTTTCAAGGAACTTTTTCTGGTCGGAATAATGAAAAAGAAGCTGTACAGTGGAACCTCACTTAAAGACCACCTCGGATATTAAGACCACTTCGATTTAAAGACCACTTTATTTTTTCCCAAATTTTCTCCTATGGACAGCAATGGTTATTTGACTCAGAATTAAGACCACCCCTATGTTCAGAATTAAGACCTTATTTGATCCCAAATGACCACATAACCTCAGAATTGAGGCCACCTGATGGGTCAAACAACTCAAAAGTTACATCAGAGGAGGGTGGTGCCTGTCTGTCTACCCCTTCAAGATGTTAAGTAATCAGTGAAAGAAAGATAATTTGATAACAAAGGAGCCCCTATGACATTTCATGCTTGTCCATTACTGGCCTTATCAGCTTCACCAATGAAGCAGAGAACTTCTTTTTCAAAATCAACACTTTTACTACAAGAAAATAGCAGCATTTAAATATTGAAGATCCAGAATTAAGACCATGTTAAGGCTGTTTTGACTGGTCCTACGGGTGGTCTTAATTGTGAGGTTCCACTGTATTCTCAATTCGTAAGTATGCAGTTGGGTCAGAAATTCCAAAAAGCTTAAAATCAAATCTATCTAGCCTCAAGTAGTCTTTGCAATTATGCTACAACACAAATCAATGAAAATTTAAAAGTCTTAACAATGAATAATACTACTGCTGTATCTTAAAGCATCACATATCCAATACTGTGGTAACATTGATTTAGCAACATCACAGACAATGACATATTTAGGTCTGAAAAAGTAAGACACATTAACATTTTATTGGCATAAAGACAGGAAGAAACATCAACCTTTGGCTCAACAAATCTGAACAAATTTCAACTGTGAGTATGATGTTTACTTAACTCATCAAATGTTCATTTTTTAATTAAACTGTATGTCATTCAATTTTAAAAAATAATAAAATTGTCAGTATGCATCTTCAATGATGAAGCATAATTTTATAAAACTAATGAACTATGATGTATCTAACCATGACTAATGATAGATGATACTTTTAATCAGCTAAAATTCCCGTATTCATTTATCTGCATAATTTCTTTGTGATGCTTATAAACTGAACCATATAAAAAAACGCAAAACTATTTCCAGGGCTGTATTTTTCTGTATATCATTTAGATGGGCTGTTGAGTTTATGCATATGTACTACAAGGTGTCAAAGGGCTCCGTTCCATAAGATTTTTCAATTCTGATTTTAGCATCAGGATCTGTCGCAAAGTTTATCACATTGGGGTATGGTCAGTGTACCAGGGTATGAGGCACTCAATAGAGCAAATCTAATGACTCAGTGTGAAAGCTTGAAGAAAATGATACAAAAGGCCATCATTTTCTTCAAGCTTTAACATGAAATCATTAGATTAGCCCTGTGGGGTGCCTAATACCCCTGTCCGATCACCATACCCCAATGTGATAAACTAGGCCTCAGACAAGCGAAAAATGGTCACACTTGAGTTATTTCATGTAACAGAGTCCTTTAACACCCGATGAAACAGATGCGTACATTCAACAGCCCATATGAAGCATATCTAGAAAAATAAAGCCCTGGGAATAGTTTTGCGTTTTTTATTTGGTTCAGTTTACCTATGTTCCAGATGTTTTGCCATGCTGTCATATTCCTCATGACATTCCTTGCATTATTTATGATATGTGATGCCTCGACCTATTCAAGAACCAATGCGGGTCTCACTGCAGTGCCCATTGACATTCCTGTCACTTCAACTGCAGTCATTCTGGACAACAACGAATTGACGACCATCACTGACACAAGTTTCAGCTCCTTGACACTGTTAACACATCTCCAGATGAAGTACAACAAGATATCAAGTATATCGCCAGGCGCCTTCAATAACACACCCTTAACACATCTTATATTAGACTATAATCCGATATACATGGTGCCGTACTTTCCTTCTCTTCGTGACAGTCTGGGGCAACTCAGTTTCCAGAATTGTAGCATCTCAAACTTGACATGGGACCACACTATCCATTACAGAAATCTCAATACAATTTTCTTGGCTTTTAACCATATAAATGCAATTCCTGATGTCAGTGCCTCTGCAGCAACTTTGATTACTTTATATCTTGTTTCGAATGAGATTGAAGTGTTGAATTCGACCCAAGTTAATGGATTGACACAATTAAGGCTGCTAATCCTTTTAACAAACAAGATTCGCGAAGTCCGTGGTACCCTGAACCTTCCCAATTTACTCAAACTCCAGATCTCGGGAAGTTCTCTGGCTGTTGGAATAAATATGACTCTTCTTCCAAATTTGGAATCCTGTCACTTAACCAGACTCTCAATCACTCATGTGCCAGATGATGCCTTTATGCATGATGTTGCTATCAATGATATTTACTTCAGCTATAACCTTATCACTCAACCTGTAAATGTTAAAGATGCATGCAGAACTCTGCAAAAATTATCCCTGGAACACAATCAAATTACATCCATACCTTGCAATCATTTTAAAAACTGCAATCAATTGAGAGATATTCTCCTTATGGGAAATCCTATCACCTCGATATCATGGGCAAAATCAATTGGACCCTCAGTGACCAATCTCTTCATGACAGACTGTCGTGTTACTGGAGCAATTCCAGCTGACATATTGGCAAATGCAACTGGCATGCTCAACATTGCTTTGGAGAACAACAACATCTCCAGTTTTGATACTAGTAATCTTAGGTACATGCCAAGGCTCCAGACACTTCTGTCAAACAACAAGATGACTGAGTTGCTTAATCCTTACGGTTTCTGCCCCGGATCTGCTTGTGAAAACCTGACAGTCACAGTTACTGGTAACGCCATACCTTGTGATAGCAAACTGTGCTGGGCAAAAACAGTATCCAAGATCTCGCTGCTACGAGACAACTGTCTTGGGAAGACCTGGAGTGCTGTCACAGAAAGTGAGCTGTTTTGCCAAGGTGACTGAACTTACAATCTTAATCAGTTTCTGTTTGAGTTTTAAGACCAAAATGTTTTGATGACAATTCCAAGTGTTTACAAAATCATTAGTGATCTAAATGCAAAACTTTGGCAATGATTAAACTATACAATCAGCATCTAAATTTAGGCATGCTAAAGGTTACCAGTTGTTCAAATGGTTTTAATTTCTTACATGAATAGGCTGCCTTTGTTTAGATTATTATTTGCAGCATCAATGCAATCTTTCACTTTTATTTGCTCTTACAGCTATAGAAGTTATGCAGACCCATGCAACTGATGGATCAACAGCATACTTCAAGAAAAATCTGGTACCAAGTTCTGGTTTGACCAAAACAGAAGAAAACTTGCAACATTCAATTGAATGTGCTGCAAAATGTCACAGGATGAACAACTGTCAATTCTTTCAGTACGCAAAGAATGAAACTGTTACAAACAATTTGTGCACCACATGGACTAATTAGAATCATAGGCCTACTAGGAATCAGAACATTTGACTATTCAACCAGGAGCTCATTAAACTGTGGGATACAATGAAGTCACTTATCTTATTTAAGGAGGAATTGATCATGAAATACTGATGTCGGGCTTATGAAATTGTAAAGCATTGAATCAGGTTGTTAGGCCAGAAGTAATTGATCTTTAGCTTCTCAGATCTCCTTGAGGAATTTTTTCTGACATCAGACGGACAAAAAGGAAACCCGAAATCTTACTTTATTTATAAATAGGACAGAGCGGAGCGAGTTGTCTCGTCCCTTGCCAAACATGTAATGCGAGGAATGAACCAGATGGTTCAATCAAAAGAAGTGATTCAAACATCCCATAATATAATCCTGTCATTTTTTATGATCACGCGTGACTACTTCGTGACTACAAAAAAATGGCCAAAAAAAGAGAATTTTCCAAAAAAGAAAAAAGTTTTAAAAAAAAAAAAATTCTTTAGAATAAATTTTTCAAAAAAGAAAAAAAAAATTCCCAAAAAAATAGAAATTTTCACAAAAAGATGTCCTCAAAAAAAGCTTTTCGAAAAAAAAAGACGATTTCCATATGTTGTTGAAGGATGCTCTGTCCCTTTCTGATGAAAATGCAGGGGTACTTGAATTGGAAAATATCAACACTATCCGTGTCCTCACTTTTGCGGTGGTAATAATTCCTGATATATTTCTCTGCCTCCAATACCGATCTTGACATTTTTCAGACAGCCAAAATAACATAATCTATGTTATCGCCGCCCAAGTTTTTTACACATTTACAGTACATTTTCTGATATAGCCCTTCTGTTCCTATCACTCCCTTATGTATTTTTTCCGGGGGCGGGTGGTTGTGCCCCATGTTGGGGTAAAACCACTACAACCCCTATTATCACTCACGACGTAGTTTAATGACAGTTAAATCCCATCTGAAAATTAGTAGGTATATGAACCAATGCAATGCCTATCACCAGTCCCTTTCATCTCCTTTATGTTAAATATCATCAAACATGCCGTGACACGTAAAAATAAGATGAAATCGCTTATATCTAAACAAACTGAGCTGGTAAGTTTGGTCCTGCCATTCATCTGAACGCTATTCTATTAAAAAGGTGTCTGACAGAAGTTAAATCACCTCCACTAACAATATTTTCACTAAGTGGCACCAACTCCCTGGAACCACTGGTGGGTGGTTATGCCCCGGGGGGTGGTTATGCCTCACTCTCCCCTAATGATAAAATGTTTAAAAAAATAATAATTCCAAAATAAAATAATTGTTAAAATTAAATTTTCAAACAAAACTTTCGTCCAAAAGCCAAAAAAAATTACTTTAAAAACCCAACAAATTCTTACTTTTTTTCCAAACTGTGTTTCTCAGCTTTTTTTCCCCTAACAATTTATTATTCCTTTTTTTTTAACTCCTTTTTCCCCTCGAAACTTTTTTTAACATTTTCGTTTTAGAATATTACCTTTCCAACCTGTTTCTCTGAGTAAGGTAAACAAAACTGTTTCTAATATTAATTTTTTTATTTGGTGACTCATAAATCATTGACATTTTTGTTAGTTATCGATAAATTTCGTTCCTGTGTCAAAGAACACTATTGTTCACTCAGTCAGTGACCATTTTTTACTACACTATTTTTTCATCTCCATCAACAATGTCCTCAATTCCATTGATTCGGGATGTTTCAAGAACCGCAGTCAATTTTATTGGCAAATATTCGTGTATAATAATCACCAGAACAAAAGGAAATTATTGACGAATGACTCTGCAAATTTTCTTAAATTAAAGAGTAATTCTAATGGAAGATGGCTTCAATAAACAGAAAACTTGCACTGACATCTTTCTTCTGAAGATCAACTGCAGTTTTTTTCTTTTTTTATCAAAAATCCATTTAATGATATCTACTGGTCTGTTTAACAATGAATTCTTATTGAACGCATACAATATGTCAATAACCTTACAATTTGCCTTTGTTGTCAATTGTTAATATTGATTGATGCTTCTCCTATGAAGACAATTGTAAGACACAGCCATTGTTACAATTCATTAATATGCCGTGCTTACACTTGGAGAGCTTGCTATTACTAAAGGATTAAGAAAACATCTATTTCAAAACTTGTTGATCAAGAAAATATTGAATTCAACATTTATTCAATCTAAGATTAACAGCATTAAGTTAATCTCTGGAGGTAAGTGCAAGTCAATTGACAATTAATTGATACTTGATACAAGTTCAGGATCATACCAATGTCTCAGTGACTAGGAGAGGAGATGCAGGGGATGGGGGGATGGTTTTAGGATCATCCTTGTATTATATCAAGTTCAAATGTAAAGGGGCGACCATTATAATTTTGCGCATGTAATTTCGGACAATCTGTATCAACAACTTTTCGAAGTCACAGCTCATCCATTATCGCAATTAATTTTCGTTAACAAGGATAACTATTTTTGTCTTTGTAGAACATGTTTGTCTTGGAAATCATTTTTTTAACCACATTACTGGACACCAATGCTTGGGCATATTCGAGGACAAACACTGGTCTCACCGCAGTGCCCAATGACATTCCTGTCATTTCAACTACAGTCACCCTGGATAACAACGAATTGACCACCATCACAGACACTAGTTTCAGCTCTTTGACACTGTTGAAACAACTCTACCTGAAATACAACAAAATATCAAGTATATATGCGGGCGCCTTCAATAACACACCCTTAACACATCTCTATCTTGATTATAATCCAATTAGGACTGTGCCATATTTTCCCTGCTTGCATTATTCCCTAATACGGCTTGACTTGGTGAATTGTAGCATCTCAAGCGAGACCTGGGATAACACGGTTCATTATAGATATCTTTCGTTTCTGGACTTGAGTTATAATAGCATAAAAACCATTCCTGATGCAACGGGGTCAAATCTGAATACCCTCATTCTCAGTTATAATTCTATAGAATTTTTAAACGCTACGACACTCAACTCAATGACAGCACTCAAATGTTTAAATATAGCATGCAATGAGATGAGCACAACACATGGCACCCTGGACTTGCCAAATTTAGTACAGTTTCCAATTTACAGCAACCCTCTATTAGGCACAGTTCCAAATATGACACTGCTTCCCAAGTTGGAAGCATGTTACTTCTCAAGTCTAGGTCTCACTAACGTACCAGATGATGCATTCAAATACAATGTAGCTATCAAGGTGATCAACTTTAACTACAATCTTCTCACCCAGCCTATAAATGTCAAAGATGCTTGCCGATCTCTGGAAATATTGTCACTGAATTACAACCAAATTACAGCCATACCTTACAATTATTTTGAAAATTGTGCCAAGTTGAGAGAGGTTGGCTTGAGATTAAATCCCATCACTTCAATATCATGGGCAAAATCTATCGGACCATCAGTGACCAATCTCTATATGACAGACTGCCATGTTCCTGGAGCAATTCTAGCCGACACATTTGTGCATGCAACTGGCATGCTTAACATCGCATTGGAGAACAACAACATCTCTAGTTTCGATACCAGCAATCTGAAGTATATGCCGAGGCTTCAGACACTTCTACTGACAAGCAACAAGATCACAGAGTTGCTAAATCCTTACAGTTTCTGCCCTGGATTGGCTTGTGAAAACCTGACAATCACTGCAACCAATAACGCCATACCTTGTGACGCTAAACTCTGCTGGGCGAAGACGACATCCAAGATCACACTTATACGAGACAACTGTCTTGGGAAAACTTGGAGCACTATTGCTGAAAGTGATTTACCATGTCAAGGTAATACTTCATTTAATGCATATCCCCAGGGGGGCTCTCACTATGAAATTAGAATGGCATTGGTTTTTTTAGGAATTCAGATTAATTTGGTTGCCCTTTTTGGACCCCCAAGATGTTTTGTACCGTTAGAATCAGCTTGAAAAGACAATTGCAGCAGTATACGAATAAAGATTAAATTGGCTGTTGATATTTTTAAGATTAAAATGGTGTGGTTTGTCATTGTTTTCCGGATTAAAATAGTTCTGATTTTCAAAATCGCCATAGCTCATCCCTATGCAAAAGACCGCGAAGCACTCCCCCCCCCCCCCGCTTCCGGGCTGATATCCAAAATTTAAGGAAATACTTCCTAATCAGTATGCAAAAAATGCAGTCTTTCAATTGTTAAGTTTTTTTAACTAACAAAATGTTGATGCCATGAAAATTGTACATATTGTTTTACATACTTCTCTTTTGCTTTACATCTATAGAAGTTATGCAGGCTCATGTAGCAGATGGATTGACAGGATACTACAGGAAAAGTGCGGCACCAAATTCTGGTTTTACGAAAACAGAAGAAAACTTGCGACTGATTGAATGTGCTGCAAAATGCCATAGGATGAGCAACTGTCAATTCTTTCAGTATGCAAGGAATGAAACTGTTGCAAACAATTTGTGCACATTATGGACTAATTAGAATATCTCTAAATTGAATCATTAACTGATTGATTGATTTCGGAGGATGTAATCTTGCGATAATTGATTTATTTCAGGGTGTTATATTTAGATACAAATATGACTTGGTGCAGCACTGAAAGAAAAATATAGCCCAGTAAAACAGCTTATGCACATCAAATACACTTGATGTATGAATAAAAAAAAAATTGAAATATTTGAGTGAATGGTGTTCACTCTTGACAGAAAGGCTTTATATGGAACCTTTAAGGGTTCTATATAAGCTGGTATAGATAAGGAACCTTAAAAGGTTCATTATTAAACTTTTAAAAAGGTTCCAACAGCAAACAAAAACCACACTCAGACTATCAGGCTACACTGAACTCCCACAAAGTTGGGAAAATAGGGTCCTATCACAAGGCCTTTTCAATGCAGTTGAACCCTCAACAAATTTAGAAACTTTTTTCTGCTGTGGGTGCTTTATATATGCAATCAAGAATATGCCGCCGGCAGCCATCTTGAATTTGAGATAAGGCATGTGTCTTAACCTAAAATCTTTTGTTTTGACCCGAGGACCATCTCTGCCAAAGGGAACCTTTGCATCATGACTTGAAGTCAAAGGCCTATATTTTGCACTTAACCCGTCCACTATTTTGCTATAACATATATTGTTTGGCCACTATGAGAAGCTAAAAATGGCAAACTTTTTTTATTTCGAAGCTGAGCTTAAGAATGGGCATTTATTATGGCAGGTGGAGTGGGAAGAAAATGCACAGGGTATGTTGCCAAGGCTATTTTCTTTATATCCGTAAACATTGGATACGATGTCAGCACTTTTACTATCTCATAGTATACAGTTGTGCTTGAAAGTTTCTGAACCCCTGACACTTCTTACCTTATTTGTGCGCATCTCTCTAACAAACGCAGGAATAGCTTTTAAAATGGGTTAATGATAAAACTGAACACCATCTTTTGTATGTAAACATATATTCATAAAAAATAATGACATTTAAGTATGATTTTATGACGAAAGTCTGGAAAACTGTGTGTTCAAAAGTTTCTGAACCCTTCTTAAACGTATACAATCAACAATTTGTTTGGCCCTGTTTCTCTGAAGTAAATGCTTCCAAACACTTCGTATAGCTATGGACTAACGATTGGCAGATTTTCCTAGGGATTTTTGACTATTCTTCAAAAGAGTATTTTCTAAGCCCTCGTACACTGGTGGGTTGTCTGAACTACTTTGTGAAATCTGACCAAGTCATATCTGATTGTTTTATTGGTTTTTGATTGGGAAACTGTCCATGCCATTCCAGAACCCTAACTTTGAGGAGTTCTAACCAATTTTAATTGGATTTGCTTGTATACTCTAGGTAATTGTTCTGCTGGAAGACCCACTTGCGGCCAAGCTTCAGGCTTATAAGTGAAAGCTGTACGTTTTCTAAGCGCATATCTTGATATTTCACAGAATTCCTTATGATATTAACAATAGTTTATTCTCCTGTCCCTTTTTTAGCAAAACAACCCCATTCCATGATAGAGCCAACGTTATCTTTCATGGTTGGGAGGATGTTATGTTCCTTGAAAGTAGCACCTTCATGACGCTACAGGGTGGTCAAGAAAAAACTTTACACACTTTCTCTGGCATAGTTCTATAAATTTGTCTGTAATTACTATCAAATCTTTTCTAATGTAAAGAGGATAGTCATGGCAATATATTATGTGTAGTTTGTTCCCCTGGGACATGATGTGTGAACTTGACCTCTGACTTTGCAGAAATAAAAAAAAGACCATTTTCACACATTTTGCTGTAACGAAAACAAGGCATTGCCATCAATTCAAATATTGTACCATTGTTTTCATATTCTTACAGTAACTTAGAGTTCTTAAGAGGAGAGTGGTCCCACGATTTCAGCTCTCTTCGACTGAAACTCAATTCTGTGGGGCGCTTGAAAGAGGAGAAGGTTGATGAAAACAGTTTTTCAAAATGTTCCTCCTGTCGCAACGCCTTATCAAAATTAGATCCAAGAGTGGCAACATAATACTGAGATTCCTACCAGAACTTCATGCAAGAATGAGACTGATTGGATAAGAACTCACTGAGTTGTGCCTCATGAGCCAAAGACTGTAAAGTTTTTTCTTGACCACCCTGTATATTAAGCAATTTTGACTTTGGTCAAGCGGTTTGATTTTTTATTAGTCTGTCCATTAGACATGGTTCCAGTAATCATACAACTCATCAAAATGTTTTTAGTGAAGTACAGTCAGGTTTTTTTGTACGTTTTTGCCATAATCAAAACGGCTATGTCGGACATCCGAAAGGTGCTACTTTCAAGGAACGTAACATCCTCCCAACTATGAATGATAGCGGTGGCTCCATCATGGAATGGGGTTGTTTTGCTATAAATGGGACAGGAGAATAAACTATTGTTAATATCATAATGAATACTGTGAAATATCAAGATATGCGCTTAGAAAACGTACAGCTTTCACTTATAAGCCTGAAGTTTTGCTGCAAGTGGGTCTTCCAGCAGAACAATTACGTAAACTATACAAGCAAATCCAATTAAAATTGGTTAGAATCCCTCAAATTTAGGATTCTGGAATGGCATGGACAGTTTCCCAATCAAAAACCATCAGATATGACTTGGTCAGATTTGACAAAGTAGTTCACGTGAGACGACCAACTAGTGTACGGGGGCTTAGAAAATACTCTTCTGAAGAATGGTCAAAAATCCCTAGGAAAATCTGCCAATCGTAAGTCCATAGTCATAAGAAGTGTTTGGAAGCATTTACTTCAGAAAAATAGGGCCAAACAAATTGTTGATTGTATACGTTTCAGAAGGGTTCAGAAACTTTTAAACACACAGTTTTCCAGACTTTCATCATAAAATCATACTTAAATGTCATTATTTTTTATGAATATATGTTTACACATAAAAGATGGTGTTCAATTTATTATTAACCCATTTTAAAAGCTATTCCTGTGATTGTCAGAGAGATGCACACAAATAAGGTAAGAAGTGTAAGGGGTTCAGAAACTTTCAAGCACAACTGTACAGTCACATCCGAAGTCTATTATAAAGACACCGAAAACGCCAGCCTTCAGATGTTTTTCAGTATTAAATATATTTGGAAAAAAGCTTTATATATAATATTTTGTTCAGTTATTCTATGCATTTATAAATAGATCTACAAAGTTTCTCAGTCTTCTACACAACGTGCAATCAACTCTGGTTTGACCTTAAGCATTGAATGTGTTGCAAATTGTCAAAGGATGAGCAACTGGCAATTGTTTCAGTACGAAAAGAACGAAACTGCTACAAAAAATTTGTGCACAACATGGACTAACTAGAATCACACTATGAATTAGAAAATGGGATTATTCTACCAGGAGCTAATGTAAACTATGGGATACAATGAAGTCACTGCAATTCCAAGGCTAGATACAATGTCATTGTCTGTTGGTGTGCTCAGAAAGTTGTGTTTTTGTTGTTGTTTTTTTCATACATGGATACTTTTTGTAATTTGAAATTATAAATTCTACAAAATACAAAATTTAGAAAGTGACTTAGTTAAATGTTAAGTTTAAGTTTATTATGACCGCGGCCAGCCGCTGGCGCGGTCATTTTGCTTTTACCCCCATATTGTACCATTTAACTCACATTTTTGGGGATGGATATAACAAGTTACACTCAATGTACAATCATGAAAGTTGCTATATAAACATAACTTTACATTCTACAATCAACAACTGAAGACCAGGATGATCCAAGGGGTCTTTCATACCTTTCTGAGATTCATAATTTTTCAGTGAAACACCCCACCTTATTGTTATTTTGGCTGTGTGAATGTTGTTTTCGTGATTTTTGGCACTGTGCCAGATTAGACCTGCTTGGACCACTTGACTGATGGGGGATGGCTCAAAAGTAGCCAAACTCTTATTGATTGCCTTTAGGCTTATCTCTGTTTTTACGCGGTCACATGGCGGGATTTCATGTGTCGGAGGATTTATGTGGCAGAGTCGTAGACAAAGGCAGTCAATGATGGCAGTCAATGATGGCAGTCAATGATGGCAGTCAATGATGGCAGTCAATGATGGCAGTCAATGATGGCAGTCAATGATGGCAGTCAATGATGGCAGTCAATGATGGCAGTCAATGATGGCAGTCAATGATGGCAGTCAATGATGGCAATCAATGACAGCAATCAATGATGATGATAGATAGATAGATAGCTAGATAGATAGATAAGGTATCTACTAAGGATAAGGGGGCGACCATTTAATATCTCCTAAGAATAACGGGGCAACCATTCAATATCTACTAAGGTGCTAAGATAACAAAAGTACATGTATGAATAAACCAAGGGGGCAACCATTTAATATCTACTAAGCAATGATGATAGATATACATAGATAGATACATAGATAGATAGATAGGATAAGGGGCGACCATTTAATATCTACTAAGGAGGGGGCGACCATTATTACTAAGAATGTATGAACCAAGGGGGCAACCATTTAATATCTACTAAGCAATGATGATAGATATACATAGATAGATAGATAGACAGACAGATAGATAGATAGGATAAAGGGGCGACCATGCCCCCAGGGACTTCGGGACATGCCCCCAGGGACATGGGGACATGCCCCTGGGGACATGGGGACATGCCCCCGGGGACATGGGGACAGGGGGACATGGGGACATGCCCCCGGGGACATGGGGACATGGGAATGCCCCCTGGGGACATGGGAATGCCCCCTGGGGACATGGGAATGCCCCCCGGGGACATGGGGACATGCCCCCAGGGACATAGGGGCATGCCCCCGCAGACATGGGGACATGCCCCCGCGGACATGGGGACATGCCCCCGGGGACATGGGACATACCCCCGGGGCCATGGGGACATACCCCCGGGGACATGGGGACATACCCCCGGGGACATGGGGACATACCCCCGGGGACATGGGGACATGCCCCCGGCGACATGGGGACATAACCCCGGGGACATACCCCCGGGGACATGGGGACATACCCCCGGGGACATGGGGACATAACCCCGGGGACATACCCCCGGGGCCATGGGGACATACCCCCGGGGACATGGGGACATGCCCCGGGGACATGGGGACATGCCCCGGGGACATGGGGACATGCCCCCGGGGACATGGGGACATGCCCCCGGGAACATGCCCCCGCGGACAAGGGGACTTGCCCCCGCGATCACGGGGACATGCCCCCGCGGACATGGGGTCATGCCCCGCGGACACATAACTGCACTGCATCACTGCCTTGCATTACAACACTGCAGTCTGCATTGCAGCTCTGTGTTACTGCACTGCATCACAGAACCTCATTACTGCAATGCATTACAGCACTGCAGTACAACACTTCATTACTGCACTGTATTTCAACAGTGCTTTTTTGCACTGCATAACTGCACTGCATTACAGACCACATCACAGCACTGCTTACAACACTGCATAACTGCACTGCATTACTGCATGCTTTGCATCACTGTATTACAGCACTTCATTACAGCACTGCATTACACTGCATTATTGTACTGCATTACATCACTGCCTCACTGCATTACTTTACAACAGAATTACAACAATGAATCATTGCGCTGCATTACAGCAACGTGTTATTGGACTGCTTTCTGTATTCTGCATTAAAGCACTGCACTACAACACTGCATTACAGCACTGTATTACAGCACTATATTACAGCACTGCATTACAGCACTGCATTACAGCACTGCATTACAGCACTGCATTAAAGCACTACATTACATTACAGGTCAGGCGGCAGGTCAGTTGGCTTACTTTTCATGACAGTTTACTGACATGGGCGAGTCTGTACCAAAGGGTGTTCATATATATATATCAAAAGGTGTATATATACTGTACCAATGGTTTTACACACCCATGGGTCATCACACACCCGTGGGCGTACACTCACCCATGGGAGTACACACCCCCATGGGTGTACACACACCAATGGGCGTACACACACCCATGGGCATACACTGACCGATGGGCATACACACACAGATGGGCATACACATGGGCGTACACACAGATGAGTGTACAGTAGGGTGATGCAAAAAAGTGAAGGTTGAAAATGTTAATGGGGCACCCCCTGAAGTTGTTCCAATATATGAAAAAAAAATTCAGTAAAAATTTGAGCTCAATCGGACAAAAATTAGAGGGTGCTACCGCATCATGAAAATTAACATTAGTATTCAATACAAAAATATCCAATATTTTGGCATGTAGCGAGTTCAACTATACTTGGTGCACCAAACCAATGCGGCATGGTCATAATTTTTGGGTCAGGTTGTCAGAACAACGGATCAAAACAAATTTGGATTATTTTTTACTTCTCCATGCTGCTACCACCAGACTAACGAAGATAAAATAGTCAAAATATACCTAATTCGCGGTATTTAATAACATTGCGGGTTTTAATGTCACCGAAATGAAAGTTACTTCAATAGATGGAGCATGAAAAGAGCTTTAATTTGAATACCAACACTGCTATATTCTGACCATCTGACCCCATTAAATTAGGTTATTTGTCATTAACAATTATTTGCGAAAATTCCCAATATTCAAGGGAATGCTGTAATACTGTAGAATATAGCAACATAGTAATGTTGGTATTCAAATTAAAGCTCTTTTCCTGCTTTTAAAATAAGATGGTGTAACTTAAATTTGTGTACCTTTATTCCTGGTTATGTTATTCAATACCGTGTATAACCTTAATACTGTAAAAATCTGGCAAAATTTGTTGCTTTAAGAGTGCCCTGTAGCCTGAAATGACCAGATATTGGCAAAATATGAATGGATTTGTGATAAGAATAGTGGAAGGCTTAAATAAGAAAAACATTACAAGCACTCTAGTGGTAGGATAACTGCCTTCACCCATCACCCATAAAACTGGGATTTCGCCCATAGCAATACAATGTTATATTTCAAATTGCGGTAGCACCCTCTAAAATTTGTCCGATTTTGCCCAAATTTTTACTGAATTTTTTTTTCATATATTGGAACATAATTGGGGGGTGCCCCATTGAAAATTCAAAAATTTATTTTTTTGTGTGCAATCTGCATCACCCTAGTGTACAGGTGGGCATACCCACACAGCTAGACGTACAGGTGGGCCTGCACTGACAGATGTGTGTGTACACACAGGTGGCCCTGCAGACACACATGGGTGTCCACACACACATGGGCATCCACACTGGGATGGGCATACAGATGGCCATGCACGTACAAATTGGCATGCACACACAGATGGGCGTGCACGCACAGATGGGCTTACACACACTGGATGGCGTGCTGATATGGGCGTATACATGCAGATGGCTGTACATATGGGCATGCGCACACAGATGGCCATATCAATGGGCGTGCACACGAAGGTGGCTGTGCACACACAAATTGGCATACACACACAGATGGTCGTACTCCCAGCTAGGTGTAAAGGGGGGCGTGCACACTAAGAAGGCATGCACTCACAGATGAGGGTTCCAACACAAATGGGCATACACTCGAGAGATGGGCATAGGTCTACAGGTGGGCATACACATAGATGGGTGTACAGGTGGGCTTGCCCACACAGATAGGCATTCAGGTGGACATGCCCATGCAAATGGGTGCGTACACAGATGGGTGTGTACACACAAATTGGCGTGCAAACACAGATGGGCATGCCAGACGAGCTACAGCAGATGGGCGTACACTTGACGATGGCCGTACACAGGCATGCACAATGGATGTACACATATACGCCCCTCGAATAAACCCCCCGTCAAATAGAGGCCCCACTGCGCCATGGACAACAACGAATATATATCTATTTATTATTATTATTATACGACTGAGCTTTTTTAAGCCAGGTCCAAACAAGCTGCACTCAAAACACAAATTGTTATTCATCTTTTATGGATCGACACAGTCACACTTGATTGCACTTGATCAGCAAAAGGCGTCCAGCAGCGCCCGCGGTCATATTATCATCGCTTGTGATTCTAGTTCACTGTCTGATATGACAACTATTAGACTCTCAAGTTTTGAAACAACCTCCAAGTCAGATATGAGATCATGGTATGTCAGTAAGTGTGGTTGGATTAACATAGCATCACTTTTTATTTCTTCCAGGGTAAAAATTATATTAGCCAAACAGAAACAAAAAAAAAGGATTACTTTTCTAAAAGTATCACTGTCATTCTTCTTCTTCTTCTTCTTTGGTGTACATCCTCATATCAGGTGGGTTACCATCACCTGTAACAGAGATGCTAGTACTTAGTTTATGGCATTGTGTTTAGGTAAGTGATTGCTTTGATTAGTCTTTTGCTTGTTTGCTTAAGGTGTTCTTTGTCTTTGACATGATATGAAATGTTCCCCCAACATTTGGACAAAATTGTAATGTGGTTTTAACCCTCAAAATTCTATAAACCCGATTGTGCATTGACAACAGAGACCTCATAAGAGCAAAGGTTTACTTGACTGTCATTGCTTGTAGGGGAGACCGGGGTTGGTTGTCACATGGGTAGGTTGTCACACTTTTTATTGCATTGAACTATGGAGTTACACAACTCAACCAATCATTGTATACTGCTTTTATAACCCACTGGAGTATTTTTGAAAAATATTGACCCCTGGAGGGGAGTTTGGTAGGCACACGGTCTATTAAAAATTTCCGGACACAAAAAGTAAATTTTTACCCGCAACTTGCATGTCATCCTACTCATTAACAAATAGTTGTTGAAAAAGGTAAAGTTTATACACATACCATGTAAACAAATCTTTAAATAATGATAGGAAGAAATAGTGAAAAATATGATAAGAACAGCCTTGGTCGCCCATTTTTTGCATTTTCATCAGTCGGGGCAGGTTGTCACAAAAAGACGGGGCAGGTTGTCACACTTTTTGGAGCTGGTTGTTACCCATTAGGACCAGTCTTTTAAACCCAAAAAACTATCAAAAATATAAATTGGTAATTTATACATGCTATTTATGACTAAAGATGTATGCAGATATGGCATAGTGTCAAAGTAAATCGATTTCAAATTTATGAAGAAATTTTCATTAAAAAATTGTGATTTTCCTCCTCCTGATCAGAATGCTTTTCGGCTGCTTGGTAAGCTTTCATTTGTAGCACCCTTGTACAGAGTAGCGTGTTTGTTGAGGTCTTCACTCGGCAAGCAGAGGATTCCTCATATGTCCAAAATAACTTATTTTAGTCAAAATCTGCCTTACGGAGTCCCACTTCCTGCATCTGAGCTCTTAACCAAAAGTGTGACAACCTGCCCCGAGAGTGTGACAACCTGCCCCGAAAGTGTGACAACCTGCCCCGAGTGCTGAATAAAAAAGAATGTCCCATAAGATGTCAAGATTTCAAATGATATAGATATATATTGATCAGATAGGTTTAAGTCACTCCCCTTTTAACATTTATATAGATTGGCAGTGCTCCTGCATGCCTTAAATAGAAATAGTAGCATATTTAAGTTCTACACAGTGTGACAACCTGCCCCTGTGACAACCAGCCCCGGTCTCCCCTATTGCTGCCAATTTAAACAACTAAATTAAACTGAACCTATTGATGTATGGCAATTAGATGATTGTAATAACGAATCAATTTGCAATTTAAAATATAAACGTCAACAAAACAAGTACGCGTGAATTGTTCGAAAATATTAAAAAAAATTTTTAATGTTCACAAAAAACATAATTTCCCAAAAATAAAGATTTAAAAAAAAGGAATATCCAGAAAAAAAAAGTTCAAATTCAAAAAAAAAAAATCCAAAAAATAATTTCCCAAAAAATTCCCTAAAAAAAATTCAAAAATGACAAAAAAGTAAAGGCAAAAGCAAAGGCAACAATAGGTGAATATCACTCCCTCGGGTCGAACAGATTGAACAGTTGCCCTCATCACCCAACCAATCTAAGTAAATGTTAACTTGAGAAATTAGGGTGAATGTTTACCAAACTAAGTTACGGCCTGTTTAACCTGCTTGAGTAAATGTTTACTCACTTCCGGTTACCTTTTGCACCACGAGAAACAGCTGAGCTTTTGCCACTCTCAGTAAACCCTTAGGCCCTCTAAAGCAATGATCAAAATATTAACTTATCACCAGTTATTTTGTAATTAGCACTCATTGCGAGCCTCACCCAATTCAAGTACATTAAAACCCAAACTAAAGTACGACTACCCCAGCAGGAAGGAAGAATCAGCCACTACTTTACCCTTTCACACCTTTTGCGTATCCCCAGAATCACTTCCTACCTTTACCTACTTCAAACTACCTTTTAAAAGTAGGCCTACATTAAATTTACATAAAACCAACACCTATTCAAACTCTATCACTGCCACTGTGTTTGATTTCTTTGATGTTGTGCCACTTTGATAATTGCAATTACATTGCCAGTTGTCATAATTAAATAGAATTCTTAATGTGAGATAAAGTTTTAGCGAGGAGTCAAAGGTAGTTGTTGGGAGATATGGGGTGGAGAAAGGAGGGAAAATAGGTAAACAGAAGACAACTGACAGAAAAAGTCTTACTTTATTTTGGGCTGTACAGTAATGCATTACTTGAAAATGATTGATAGCCAATTCCCACCAGCAACAAGTTCCTGGAGACATGCCCAGCACCCGGTCAGTGTACTAGTACTTAATGTTGTCTGATACAAGCACAGATGCACAATATTAAGATTTTAAAACGTTTTTTTGGTAAGAAATTTAGCTAAATTTGAAAGAAATTAAGAATTTCAATAAGTTTGATATCTAGTCTATTGTTCCTTTGATTCTTGAGAGGGTAATCAAGGTAATTGCTGCTCTTATTTCAGGCCAATAAAATAGTCATTAAGACTATACTGAAACGCACAGTGAACCTTTGAAGTGCATTTGTTTCCAATCCCGGTCTTATTAATCCAAGATTTCAGCATGCAATAAACATATAGGCCAAACCATGCACTGAAGTGGCAATTCTTGACTTTCTCATAAGAAACATTTACTTTCACTTTTTAGAGTGTACAATATAACAGTAAAATAGACTCTTTTGAATAACTGAAGTTAGATTTTATTTGAATTTTTTTTTGGTTGTGCAAGGTATTCAGGAAACAACTGAGGGGGCTTGGAATTTTCCTTCATGGACATTTATTTCATAGAAATGCCAACCTTTAGATATTAAAAACTTCAATTACACACCACATGCCCTCAGGTTCATGGTAAGGTCGATACAGTACCCTTTTTACCTTCAGCGAACTTGTTATCACTAGGGCAAAATGTTGTCCGTCCGCCGGGCGGGCGGGCGGCGGGCGGATAGATCATTTCCGGGCCAGCACTCGGCCCCTATTCAATGTACATGGATGAAATTTGGTACACATATAGCCTGTATGGTGTAGTTGTGCCTTTTGATGGTCTAATGGATAGATACTCCATAATTTTTGAAATAATTTAAAAAAAACATATAAATTAATTAAGGCTCAGTCACTATTGCTTGTACATGGATGAAATTTGGTCATATGTAGCATATTTGATCTAGTTGTGCCTTTTGATGGTCTCATTGATAGACATTATGTATGTTTTCAACAGATTACAAAAAATATAAAAATAATGTTTTTTTTTTTTTCGGCCAGGACTCTGTCACTATTGCATGTACATGGATAAAGTTTGGGACACATATGCCTTATATGGTCTAGTAGTGCCTTTTGAAAGGTCAGATGGAAAATATTATATACTTTTTGAAATATTGAAAACCAAACTATTCTTCTTTGTTTCTGGCCCCGGCCTCAGTCACAATTGCATGTACGATTGTAGATGGATTACGTTTGGTACACATATGGCTTACATGGTGTAGGTGTGCCTTCTCGTGGTTTGACTGATAGATAGTCTATACTCTTTGTGCAATATTGAGAAAAACAATATTTAAAATACTTTTTTTTGCATGGGAGCCAAAAGTTGCCCACTATTGCATATACAGCAACGAAATGTTCCACACATATCACCTATACAATGTAGCAGAGCCTTTTAATGTGTATGTAACACTTTTTGAATCATTGAAAAATATTGAGAAAACTATAACAGCATTATATTTTTATTTCCAACTGACAGCTCATAACCTATAAATTAGCCTAATAATTAAGGTATTTGCCTCGTTTTACAAACTCGGGCAAGCAGATAGGCAGATGGCAGGGCAGCGGGCAAATTGACATTATTCAAGGCCATGACTTAGACACTATTGCTATGCAATTTGGTAAAAACATCAATTTTATGGTGTAAAATTTTGTAATCTTCTGAACGTGTTATTCGCTGAAGGTTTGCTGCTGCGCAGCCTATGTTTAAGGGTACTTTACTTGTTACAATGCACCTCAACATCATTCAGCCTAATAACAATGAAACTTGTCTTTAAAATCAATCTTTGGTGTTTTAGTCTGGCCTCCTCCTAAAGCATTGCTTTGAGCATTATCTTTAAATTCATTCCATTTTCTTAATTGTTTTATTTTACAAAATTACTTCAAAAGTAAAAAGATATTCTCATGGTTTGATCATAAGTAATAAGTATTTACATCATTAACTATAAATAATATCCTTTTCAATACATTAAGAATAAATTGAATGATATTTTTACCACAAGGTGGCCCTCTGATAGCGACAAGCATTTTGTCTGTGGAGGTCTCCAGGCTCTTTAATGATCAGTTTTCTGTAAAACGATATATATATATATATAGTAAGAGCTAAATAAAATATGTGTCATTGTCTTCTCTTCGTATTCTCCTCCTCCTCCTCCTTCTCCTCCTTCTCCTCCTCCTCCTCTGTCCTCGTCCTCCTCCTTCCTCCTTCATTGCCTATTCAATATCTCTCCTCCACATGACATAGGCTATTTCCCACTCTCCCGTTCGCACCTCGTTGCCTTATTTGAACACTGCGTTTTTTCCTTGAGACCAAAGACAGAAGTTTACTCAGATTTTATCTTTTTTCACTGACATTGATTCCTCCCTGGAAAGAAAATATAATTTCATCCAGTGATAGAAATATTTATACCATTCGACAACCTGTTTACAAGTTGACCGCTATCTGCTGCCACCTAGGATGCAAAATTTGCGAGTTTCTGCGAGCGGTCAACAGAATTTCAATCCCTAGAAGAAACCAGGACAGTTTCTGGAAGAAACCATAACAGTTCCATTATTTAGTGATGGTCTAGTTTATTTCCAAAAAACTCTGTAAGTGTCTAATCTGACTTTGGTTGGCTTCAGTTTTAAGTGCAGTTTGTAAATACCAAAATAAGTTGGAACTATTTTTTATCATGGAGGATGTATACATTGTAGCTCACATATAATGCCAGTATAGAGGGCGCCACTTGTGGCTTGGACAAGACATTTTGTTGAGTGCTACATAGCTTTTATGAAATTGTAAATTTTATTGTTGTCCTCGTTAATAAATAAGTTCATTTTGCAGTTGAACCGTGACATCATCATATCTGTGAATGTGATTGGTCTAATCTTCAATCTGTGACACTCAGTTTAAAGTTTGACATCACGGTTAATGACAAAGGAATTTAAAACTGCCAGACGGTGCTATTTTTTGTGTACAACCACAATAAACAACTTCTGTCTATGCCGAGTGTTACCCCTTACAAGAAAACAATAATGATAGATGCCAGAATATCACAATCAATGTTAATTTTCAATTTCATACAAAGCATCATAGACAAACAGAAACCCCATACCTCAAATTCCTCAATCCTTGACTTTCCTTGACTTCAAGAGTGAGAAGAAACAAACTTGCTACTATCAGCAGACATATCCAACTCCGAGCAGCCATGGTCTCCAAGTATAACTGCGCAAATAGATGTCTGAGAAAACAACATAGCTCAGTGAATGTAATGGTTAAAAGTCACCTGCATGCTAACCTTTAAGTTTTATAATTGCCCACCCATGCTTAGAAAAGCTTGCATTGCTATTCTAAGCATCAAAAATTGTTAAAATAGGTCACTGTTTTTAAAGTTGCTATATATTCAAATTCAACAAAAATCAATAAACGTTCCTATTGATGTATTTTTTCCTGTATCTAACATATTCTGTCAAGAAAAGTGTTATTTTGTCTATTCTGGAAGCAATTTATGTGTAGTAAAGTTCCATTTTATACTCCAAGAGAATCCTGTATGGATGCACGGATATCCGGCAAGGTGTCTGGTATCCGGTCAGATATTGGAATTTGCAGAATATCTGGTATCCGGCAGATTAGGGTGTCAGAACCGGATATCTTGGATGCTCAAAAGTAAGTAAAAAGCTAAAAACACTTTTAATGACGAACCTTTAAAAGAATGTTCAAAGAACAGAGTCAAAAACATGATATGTAACCAATGTCTAGCTCCATCAATTCCAATTCCAATAGAACTTGGTCTTGGTTTTGCTTGTGCCTTCCATGATCCTCTCCTGCAGTTTGTCATACATTCTCCTCTTTATTTTTTCCTTTGCACTCCTTCGTTTTTTGGTTTGCTGGTTCGTCCCTATGACTTCCTGTCTTGTTTTGTCATTTATCGTCCACCATGATGGTAGGTCTTTGTCCTTGCCAATCATCTTTAGGACAGTGCTGTCACTCGTTTCCACCTTCTCCATATAGTTGAGTGTGTTTCTGATGATCATCAATCCGGCCTCCTGGAAACCAGTTTTGACGTACAGTGGTTCCCATGGCGTGCCTCTCTGTGTCATCAGGACTCTTTTTATTAGATTATCCAAAATTTTTTGGGGTAGTCGCTTCCCATCCGTATGTGATGATAGGTAGTATGCAGGTATCCAGCAGTTCCCACATTACCTTCAGTTCCACATTCTTAAGGTCTGCGCTCCCTGCGATTGCCATGGCTGTGTTGTATGCAGCTTCCACTTTCCTTTTTGTGTCCGTGATATGTTCATCCATATTGTTTGAGCTTGAGACGGTGACTCCCAGGTATTTGTACTGGTCACAGTACCCCAGCTTCATTGGTCCTAGGTGGAAGTTGAATGCTGGTAGTTTCTTTCCTATTTTCAGGATCTTGCTCTTTTCTTCTCTGAAATTGATCATATATTTTGTCCCTGTTTCTTCTACAATTTTGAGCATTTCTTGGAGTTCTCCTTTGTTGTCGGCTATGAACGCGACATCGTCCATCCACAGTAGGCATGCAATCTTGTTTTCTCCTGTCATTTTTATTCCGTAGTTTCTCATTTTCACTTCTTTTGCGATTTCATCCGTCAGGGTTGAATACATGATGACTGATAGAACTCCTCCTTGCCTGATGTTGTCTTTAATCTTTATCTGTCTTGAGTTTCCATGTTTTATTTCAATTATTGCTTTCAGATCTTCGTTGAGGCTTTTGATGACTTTCCATATTCTGTCTTTGGCGCCATACTTCTCTAGCACATACATTATGCCTTTGGCCCATGCTTTGTCAAAGGCTTTTGTGACATCCAGGAAAGCTATGTATACATGTACTTCTTTTCCTCTCCTTGTCGCTTCTTTAAGGGCCAGGATGTGGTCAGCTGTGTTTGAGCCTGTCTTCCCTCCGCCTTGCATATCACTCTGTTTTTTGGCTTTTTCGTTTATGATCCTTTCGAATAGCTTTCCCATATTGCTGCTAATTGATATTCCTCTCTCGCTGGAGCATTTGCCTTTTTGTCAGGGACCAATCAGAGGAAGCTAAAATGCTACGTAGCTGGTTGCCTTGCAAATCATACTAATTGAAATTGCAAGAAAGCCATTTTGATTGATTTTTCCGTCTTTTAAAGGGGAAACTATCACTGTCCATCAGGACCATCTTTCATAACTATTCATTGCACCAGGATGTGTAACATAGATCAGCTGAAGATTAGCTATATTTGTCGATAACTTCATTTCCCAAAACCTCATTTTTACAACATAAATTGAAGAGTTTTCCAACAAAATCCTTTTTAAAAAAACAATGAGCTTCCTTGATTTTGATAAAAGTCACAATGTTCCTGTAAGATAACAATCTTCCAAACCAAACACTTCTTTTATGCATTAATCACAGAAACAGAAAGAGATGGCCGTAGATGTATCTTTAATTTTTGGTATCACAGTTCACACTATAACAGCTCTCGCATCTGAACTGAAGAAATCTTCTTCATTTTTCATAGTATAGACCTATGATGTCACAGCTGGAGACTCCATTCATTGATGCCTGTGCAACTTTGGTGCCAGCTATTGTTAACGCCAATATCGACTATTGTGCCCAATAGGCCATTTGGGCATGGATCCTTTGGGCAAAAATAGGATAACTGGCAGTTAATCACAGTTGGTTACCACAGTTCCTGGAGTGAATATGTAATCATAAGGATAAATTGACAGCTTTTGAGCAGGGAGCCCCCTCCAGGAGTACTTAGTCCAAATTTGCACCCAAATTGTTGTTGTGGTATAATTGGCCACTCTGGCATAGTGTTTCCAACGAGACCGAGAATTCTCGAGAAGTCTCAAGATCAGCAATGACTCAGCATTTTCTCGTTTGAACGAGAATTCTCGAGAATTTTGTTGGCATTGATAATATTGATTTTGTGGTTTGTCAGATGGGAATAATCTCATGAAATTTTCCGATAACATGCACAATACTTCAAAAAGCTGTCCCATTAAACTTTTTTTGAGGATAAAGCAGATTTTGAATGACAATTCAAGATGTTGGCATCGGTATCTGGAAATAAAGCATATGAACCCAAACTACTGAACAATTGGGTTGTTATGCATACCCAGGATAGAAACACAAACACAGACAATCAGTCCATAACAAAACTCTGAAAAAATCAGAATAAAACATCTTTTTTGAAGATTTTAACAAAAAGCTCCTGTAGGGGGCAGGCCGGCATTGACACTAAAATTTTATTAATTTCATCATCTTTGATTGTGGTTGGGTCAAATATCACTTTTTTCCATCCCATTAAGCAATTAAAATGGTAAACTTTCCTGACTAATTAAAAAATATTGTGGAAAGAACAGCAAGGTTATTGAAATTAATGATCACATGATCTTGAAATTTTGTGAATTGCATTTTCGAAAGCAGCCATGTGATTAAATTTACCACAAACATATCACACTTAGAGATATGTAAATTTTCGTGAATATACCTGATGGCAACTATTAAGTGTTTGCAAAATTTCACCTTAGTGTTTTGAAGAAAGTACCATTTTTGAGCCATTTTGCAATGTTGCATTTTTAATGGTGCTCAGTGTATATCAGATAAATTCTGAAGTTGAACTTGTACAAATGTTTTAAAATTGTATAATATCTGGATGTTTAGCTGTGATTTATAGAAACAAAACACACAGATTAGCATTATAACTACAAAAGATGTCATAAAATCCAAAAAACATGATCTATTGCATGATTAAATCTCTCTCGTTATATACTTAGCGCCATTAAAAACGCAACATTGCACAATTGCTAAAAAATGGTACTTTCTTCAAAATATTACAATGAAATTTTGCACACACGTAATAGTTGTCATCAGTAATATTCGTGAAAATGTATAGATTTCTGAGAGCAAAGATTTTGCGTCAAATTAAATTGTCGTGGCTATTGTTGAAAATGCAAGTCAAAAAATTTCAAGATCATGTGGTAATTAATTTCACTAACTTTGCTGTTCTTTCCAAAATATGTTTTAATTAGACAGGATAGTTCACAATTTTGCTTGCTCGATGGGAAGGACAACAAGTGATATTGGGCCCAATCATAAATAAGGAAAAGTTTGTATTGATGTTTAAACAGAGCTCCCTAAAATATGTAAAATGAGTCGTGTCACTTGTGTGTAGCGAAAAGTCAACCACTTTTTAAATATTTTTCAAAAATTGCTTTTAAGATCATACATGAGGTCTGTGCCAAATTTGATAATTATTGAGCAACCAGAACTTAGAAAATTTTGTTCAGTGTATCATTGTGCCTTTGGAAGGACAGTGTCCTAGATTTCTTGAGAAATTCTTGAGTCCATTCAATAGACCATGACCATTCTCGAGAGTCACGATCGAGACTCGTTGGAAACACTTCTCTGGCAATGATGGAACTGCAAGGCTATTATGAAACTGTCCACAGCCAATGTTACAGGCCAGTTTGATTTATGGCATCATTGATTGCCCCAATTATGCATATCCTCCAGTGCTAGGCAATGGAGTATACAGCTGTGACATGAAAGGTCCAATCTGGCACTGAGAAATAGACTGATTTCTTCAGATCAATTGCGAGGGCTGTAATAAATCAAAAACATAAATTCCATGCCTCAAGCAGTCATCACAATCGGCTTCTCCATGTATAGTAAGAAACAACAGACTTGCTACCAGCAGCAAACAGGCCCACTTCTGAGCAGCCATTTTTCCCAAATGTGCTGCGCAAATAACCAAATAAGTGTAAGAGAAAGCAACCTGGCTAGAAAATGTAATTAGAAATGTCTCCTTCACACTGACTGCACTTTCACATGCAGGGGTTTTATTTCAAAGTCAAGTTTTTGAAATGTTCATCCAATAAAACATGCAATGCTATTCAGCAATCTACTCATTAAAAAATTAACTTAAGTTAATCACAAAATATAGTGCATATTGCCATGATAACAGTCATTTTCATAATTGTATCTGAAGGAAACGTTTCAACAGTCACAATAACAACTCAAATCACTCCAATTCCTCCTCCTCCCCCTCCTTGTGCTTGTCTAACTCCACCAATTCCAATTCCACCAAAGGGCCCCACTCCATTTTCTTGCTGTTGAACATCACGTTTTTTCCTCAAGAGAGAGGACACAAGTTTTGCCAGTTTCCCTTGAGGGGGTGACCATATGTGTCCCCATTGATGTAACTTCCTGGACAAAAAAAGGAGAATTTATAGCAGTTTAGGATTAAATCAGCTTTTCTCTCTTTATTGACAAACAATACAAATAAATTAAAGCCTTTTTGATGGATTTTTCTGTCTTAAATGGCAAACCACCGATCAGGATCATCTTTCATGACTATTGATTGCACCAGGTAGTATGGCATAGATCAGTTGAAGATTAGCTACAGGCTATTTGTAGCTAACTTCATTTCTCAAAACTTCACTTTTATAACATTAATTGAAGAATTTTCCAATGAAATCGTCCTTGAACTTTAAACACGATCGGACCTTCCTTGATTTTGATAAAGGCCACAATGTTCCAATAACATAACAATCTTCTGAACCAAACACTTCTTTTATGCATAAATCATAGAAATAGAAGTTGCTAGATGTGTCTTATTTTTGGTTTCACGGTTCAAAATTTAATAAATCAAAACAGAAATTCCATACCTCAAGCAGTCATCAAAACCGGCTTCTCCATGTATAGTAAGAAACAACAAACTTGCTACCAGCAGCAAACAGGTCCATTTCCTAGCAGCCATCATTCCCAAATGTGCTGCGCAAATAAGTGTTAGAGAAAGCAACCAAGCTAGAAA
This sequence comes from Platynereis dumerilii, assembly GCA_026936325.1. NCBI lineage: Eukaryota > Metazoa > Annelida > Polychaeta > Phyllodocida > Nereididae > Platynereis > Platynereis dumerilii. The sequence continues at coordinate 10,575,569 of JAPTHN010000004.1, forward strand.
ATGTAATTAGACATTACTTCTTCATGTTGCCTGCACTTGCACATGCAGTTTTATTTTGAAGTAAAGATTTTTGAAATGTTCATCCAATAAAACATACAATGCTATTCAGCATTCTACTCATTAAAAAAGAAACTAATTTAAAGTTAATCAAAAAATGCAGTGCATACCGCCATGATAACAGTCATTTGCATAATTGTGTCACAAGGAAAAGTTTCAACTGCCACAATCACACAGAGCTGCTCAAGTGAACGATTAAAAACTCACACTTCTGAAAAAGTAAGAGAACTTGAACTAGTTTAACAATCCAAGCTTATGTTGCAACTGCTTCTTGATGATTCTTTGTTGGATAATTGCACGGGTCAAGTGAACTAGTTTAACAATCCATGCTTGTGTTGCGACTGCATCTTAATGAGTCTTTCCTTATGGATAATTGGGTATAATAACACAAATATCATTTGTTGGTAAGTTTCATAGACTGGTTTAAGTTGAATTTGATAAAGCTTTTCAATTAATGTTTTTCTTTAGCATTTCCCGCCTCCTCCTCCCCCTCCTCCTCCTCCTCCTCCCCAATACTAATCATGTTGAATAACAAACTGAAGGAAGGAAGTTAAAGTATTTATTTAGTTCTTAGACTATATCAGTTCTAATTTCAATACACAAAATTAAACATGGAACTAAATCAATCCTCCTCCTCCTCCTCCTCCTTCTCAAACAATAACTCAGATAGCTCCTCCTCCTCCAAATCCTCCTCCACCTCTTCTTGGTAGTTGTCTGACTCCACCTCCTCCAAATCCATCAATGAGTCCCCCTCCATTTCCTTGCAAATGGACATCACGTTTCTTCCTCAAGAGAGAAGACACAAGTTTTTCCAGTTTCCCTAGAGGTGGCCAAAATTTTCCGCTTTGATGGGACTCCTTCCTGGAGATAAAAAGATAATTAAACTCACTACTTTAAAATATGAGTTTATCTTAACCTTTCCTGTGCAAACCTGTTCCTAGGCCTATATCAGGTCATTGAGCTTTCTTCAAGAAAATGATAGGAGGTTTTTTTCAATTTTACTTTAAAAAAGATTACCAAAGCTGTTTCAGGTCTCATTCTTAATATTATTTGAAAAAGGTTTATTCATGAATAAAAATAAAAATTTATTGCTGAACCAGCTTCATATCTAAGATAATGTTTGTGATTCAATAAAGATGGACATTCAATCAAAACTATTACATACCTTCTGCTTATTACAATTGTGTGTGTCCACGCAGGCAGGCAGTTTTGTTTTTCACTTCCTATCGACGATGATTACTCTGCCAATCTGCCAATTATACCAACCAAATACCTCCCGAGCCTTTTTTGCGTCCTACCCATGGGTCACGGTTGTATTCCAGACATATCAAGAGCACATTTGTTCCGATTCAAGCCATTTTATTTCACTCCCCATCCCACACAATCTTCTCCGTCCACCATTTTTTCTCAACTGAATGTCGGCCAACTGCAGCGTCTGACGAAAACACAGGAAGTGTCAAATGCTCTTTTTTTGCACACAAATTGTGAAGTCCAATGGGAATTTTTCTTCTGCTATTTGGTGTACAGAAAGGGCAGATGATTTTCTTTTCTGTCATGATACTTTAGTTGTTGTCTTCTTCTTCTTCTTCTTCTTCTTCTCCTTTTTCTTCTTCTTGTGTATGCGCACCCACACCTTGGAGTGCTACTCATCATTTTGAGGTCTTTCCCAGTTTCACTTCTCTAGCCTATAGGTTCATATGCTTTGCTGATATATTGACGATACATAAGATTGTACCAGAAAGAGCACTCTGAGCAGAAAAGAGTGATATTCCTCACATTTTATTTCATATTCTCGACAACTTATTTTTAACACATACCAGATCACTACAATTTAAGCAATGTTTATTTCTACAGCCGAGACTTTACATGCTTTGCATGGTATTTTTGTTTTTTACAGCCCCTCAGCTTTTCGATTCATGGTAGCTGGTTTATGCCAGGGATTAACAGAAATAAATTACTTTCAAATTTCTGTTTATTAAGTAATATCCACATTATCAATAAATCAAAAACAGTAATTCCTTACCTCAGGCCACCATCATCCACGGCTTCTATGGTTAGAAGCAACAAACTGGCTACCAGCAGCACACACATCCACTTCTCAGCAGCCATGGTTCTCAAATGTAACTGCGCAATAGGCCATTTGAGAAATGACACCAAAATGGCCCAATGAACATAGCCTACTTGCACGCCTTCACGCTATTGTGCTTTAACAGTTATTTCACCTAGTTTTTTTAAATGTTGATCCAAAAAAGTGTTGGTATAATATTATTTTCATAAATCGCACATGGTTCGGTGATGTTGGTAATTAGTTGATACACAGATAAATTTTATTTTGAAAAAGATAATATTATGATACTTAACTGAAGGATGGTTTCATTTGCACTGAAGTCTTCCAGAATGGGCCGGATGATGACTTTGAAATAAGCTAAACGCGATATATTATTGATATGGTGTTTGTACGCAACAAAGATTTTTAAAGGCATAAACCTTGTAGATCTTTTCTTCTCAGCGCTTATGATTCATGGGGAGCAATCGCCCAAAATTCTACGGACAGTCAGAGGTTAATTATTGACCACTGACAAAACCTGTGTATGGCAAACCACCACTCCAAAGATTAATTTTCCTTTTGCAATGTTTCGTGTTGTTTCGTGTTGAACTCTGGCTTTTTCAAGGAAAATATTATCTAGATGCGTAACTGAGTGAAACAGTGCAACCTCTGAAAAAAACTGTCATCAACTCATTCAACTGCTTGTGACACATAGAAAATAATGGGTGGTAATAGATCATGTGAAAGGTCATGATTTTCACTTACAATGAAACATTGCGAAAAAAAATCTGCTACCAAGCATAATCATGAATTGCATGTCAACATACACAAAAGACACACTTCCTGTCCGAGTGTCTATGGACCAATCAGACCGCATGATTTGGGCTATTTTTGCTCTCAAGAAAACCTAAATATCCAATTATCCATAAAAAGGAACAATTAGTTCTTCTAAGTGTCTGCCCAGCAAGCACAAAACATAAAAACAACCTTCTAAAAACGTTAGTTTTCATTTCTAAATGTTTTTATCAAATTGATTCAATGTTCCCGTAATGTGAGTTGCTTTTTGGGTGATGACCTAACTCATTATATTTCAAATTCCAGGCATTTGCTAGTTTTTTGGCATCAGGAAGAAAGCTCTGCAGTGGCTTGCAGCCCGCAGAATATTACTTCCACATTATTGTGAAGAGTATTTTTTAAAGAAAAACATACAAATTAAAAAAACAACAACAAGAAATTAGCAAATTATTATTTTGTGGCCTGAAACACAGCAGAGAAATGAAGGAATCCTGCATCAATTTAGCTACGACTTGGTATTTGGCAAGAATTTGGTGGTTACGACTTGGTGGGGTCATGGATCTAATTTTAATGTGTGGTTACAACTTGGTAACCCACAAAAAATTGATGATTACCATTTGGTAGGGTTTTTGGTTAATGATTGGTTAGCTAGCAGTTGGTTGGTTTGGTTACCAGTTACATAGTTACTATAGTTGACTCCTTTAAACCTGCCTTTCCCGACTACACCCAGTTGGATGATTAAGGCCTCTGGTTGAAGTTGAATTTTCCCAAGTCGAGAAAATATGTTGGGGCGTTGACAAAGTCTCGATACCTGTCTCAAAAATATTTGAAATAAGGTTTGTTCTTTTTTTTTTCAGGCAAACTCGCAACAATATCTAAATTTTTTCTCAAAGAAATAAATGTTTGGTTATTCAACGTGAGTGAATAAAAAAAAATTTCTACCATATTGGAAGCAATTTTGAGAAGAAAAACATTTTGAAAAGAAAAAATACATAACATCATTCCCATCTATTTCATTGGAAATGGTAATGACACATTCAAGAATCAGATGACAGAAGGTAAATATTTAGTTTCATTAAAAAATTTCTCTTATTTGCAGTAAGAACTAAATTTGCTTTTTTCAGTTACTGATGCTTTGGTTAAACAACGGATGTTCATAGGTGAAATGGTTGCTGCACCCCTTTCACTGATTAAACAAATATACTCCAGATGCAGACGCCAGTAAAAAGGTTTTGGATTCCTTTGGATAGCTATGGATAGTTTTGCCTGGTTTAGTTTGGTATAGCCATGGGTACATAGCTACTTAAGACTAGATTTTAATTGATGAGCCACTTTTAGAAATTTGTACTGTAAGACAAGAATTTTATTATTCTGGAAATGTTATATACATTTTCTTACTTTTCTGTTTGATAGGTCTTCCTTTACGAATAAACATTTGTTGAAGTAGCCACAATAACATTTTCTTTTATAATCATTTATCTCTCAAGACCTTGGTCGTTGTCAATAAAACTATTTCAATAGAAACAGGGACATCATATTAGTCAATAAAGGCTTTTGTGCACTTACAATGGCTATTTTTCAGTCCAATGTCTGGTGCATCTTTTCACTATTGTTCTGCTATTGATGAGTTATGCAAATAGACCCGTGGTCAATGTCATTGCCACTGAGTGCTTATGAAAATGTACAATCTGGTTCATACAGTACAATTTAATAAGTTTACCTAAATCCCACACCCCGATGAAGATGCTCGCCGTAAGTGCTGTACTAAGCCATATATTTATCTAAATATGACTCCTTAAAATAAATCATTAATCTCAACATGACATCCTGAGAAATCAATCATTCAATTTGTTGAGATTCTAATTAGTCCATATTGTGCACAAATTGTCAGTAACAGTTTCATTCTTTGCATACTGAAAGAATTGACAGTTGCTCATCCTACGGCATTTTGCAGCACATTGAATCAATCGCAAGTTTTCGTCTGTTTTCGTCAAACCGGAATTTGGTGCCAGACTTTTCCTGAAGTATGCCATCGATCCATCTGACACACGGGCCAGCATAACTTCTATAACTGTAAATCAACAGAGAAGAATTAGAACCAATTTAACAGCTAGCACAAATAAACTTGGCGATCAAGAGACAGCACAACATTATATTTCTAGTCAATAAAACATAGCCAAACAATTTTTGCATACCGATTAGGAATCCTTTTTTGTTAATTTGGGATATCAGGCAATATGACATTTGTTGTAGGGTCTGCTTTTAAATAAATTTTCCAACACATCAAATAATGATCAAGGAAGATAAAAAGGCATTAAAGTGAATAGTAGAATTGGGTAATGCAAATGAAATCATCTGCTCCAAAAATATATTTATTGTATCACAACACTTCATGTGTTGTTACAGGCAATTTCATTAGGACGAGATTCTACAGTCTCAATCAACCTTGCTACATCACATTTTTGTCTAATCTAATTGGTTTATGACCACTAAAAATGTCATACACTTGATATATTGGACGTGGCAAGCAGCTCTGGGCATTGCATTCACACAGTCAGGGCTGGATGACCAGAATCGCATGGTAATGAAACACCTGTAATTAGATCCTAATTGCATTTCCAAAGATCATTCTTTTTCTTGAAATTCAGTGCAAAAATGTCAGAATCGAGTTAGAAATGATTTATTTTTAGCATTTTAGATCTTCTGGAGGCACTCTTCCCAAGGCTGTTCAATATGACAGAGCTAAAGTCTGCAATCTTAATTTTTTAATGTGTCAATCAATGAAATAAAATGATATTATTGTATGTACATTTCTTTTTCAGTAGGCAGAAAACTTCAGACTAAAATTATGTATGCCTGGCCTCATATTTTAATTAGGCCTATAATAATCAGATCAAAAGAAGTTTAAATATTACCTTGACATGGAAAATCACTTTCAACAATGGTGCTCCAAGTTTTTCCTAGACAGTTGTCTCGAATCAGTGTGATCTTTGATAATTTTTTTGCCCAGCAGAGTTTAAAATCACAAGGTATGGCGTTACTGGTCGCAGTGATTGTCAGGTTTTCACAGGCAGATCCAGGGCAGAAACTATAAGGATCTAGCAACTCAGTGATCTTGTTGTTTGTCAGGAGAAGTGTCTGAAGCCTCGGCATATACTTCAGGTTGCTGGTATCGAAACTAGAGATGTTGTTGTTCTCCAATGCGATGTTGAGCATGCCAGTTGCATTCACAAATATGTCAGCTGCAATTGCACCAGTAACATGGCAATCTGTCATGTAGAGATTGGTCACTGATGGCCCAATTGATTTTGCCCACGATATTGAGGTGATAGGATTTAGTCTCAGGCCTACCACTCTCAACTTCGTACAATTTTCAAAATAATTAAAAGGTATCGATGTAATTTGGTTGTAATCCAGTGACAATATTTCCAGAGATCGGCAAGCATCTTTGACATTTATAGGTTGAGTGAGAAAATTGTAGTGGAAGTTAACTTCCTTGATGGCTACATTGTATTTGAATGCATCATCTGGTACGTTAGTGATACCTAGACCTGATAAGAAACACACTTCCATCTTCGGGAGCAGTGCCATATTTGGAACTGTGCCTGAAAGAGGGTTGCCGTGAATTAGAAAACGCACTAAATTTGGCATGTCCAGGGTGCCGTGTGTTGTTTGCAGCTTATTGCCTGGCATAGGTAAAACTTGGAGTGCAACCAATGAGTTGAGTGTCGTAGCATTTAAAACTTCTATAGAATTAAAATTGAGAATCAGGGTGTTGAGAGTTGACCCAGTTGCCCTTGCATCAGGAATTGTCGTTATGCTGTTATAACTCAAGTCTAAAACAGTAAGATGTCCGTAATGAACCGTGTTGTCCCAAGTGTCGTTTGAGATGCTGCAGTTCTGCAAACCAATCTGTCTTAGGGAATAATGCAAGGAGGGAAAATATGGCATAGTCCTAATTGGATTATAATTAAGATAGAGATGTGTTAAGGGTGTGTTATTGAAGGCACCGGCAGATATACTTGATATTTTGTTGTATTTCAGGTAGAGTTCCTTCAACAGTGTCAAAGAGCTGAAACTAGTGTCAGTTATGGTCGTCAATTCATTGTTATCTAGGGTGACTGTAGTTGAAGTAACAGGAATGTCGTTGGGCACTGCAGTGAGACCAGCGTTTGTCCTCGAATACGCCCAAGCATCGGTGGCCAGCAATGTTGTTAACAGTATGATTTCCAAGGCAAACATTTCTACAAAGACAACAAGAAGCCTATAATTACTATAGGCCTTTAGTGCAGCACTGTAGGGTCCTGGCTATGCACTTTTTAACAGCAGCCCTTAAACAGCATCAACAGCAATCAGAATTTAATGAGGTACACTGTGGGACATATGAAACCATGCTACCAATGGATATTGAAATACATTCACTGCTAATTGCAGGAATCAAATATAACACACACACGGACACAAGGAAAGAGGCCATGACTACAATAACTACACCATTGGGGCAGTTAATAAAATAGTTACGCTAGTTACTGCAATTTCAAGAAGTATGAGTTTCTGCTAAAGGACAGTGAAACGTAGCAAATGCAGTTCATGTGATTGGTTGAGGCACTGAATTACATGGCATAAAACTCATTTCAATGGCATAAAGACATATTTAAAATGCAGCTGCATGGCGTGTCCAGAAACTGCATTGAGTTTCTGCATTTACCTGCTAATCTGATTTAAGTTGTCAAACTCCACTGCTTACTGAACCAGAATAATTTGTATTTCATTGCTTTCTACATTCAACTAACAAATTTGGAGGACGTCTTATTGCTTAGGGCCCTATCAGATTAGCTGAAAATGCTGCGTAGACAATGAGAAAACTAGATAGAGAAACTAAAACTAATTGAATCTACAGTAACGAAAATTAATTGTGATAATGGATGAACTATGACTTCAAAAAGTTGTTGACACAGATTGTCCAAAATTGCATTTACAAAATTACCTAGCAGTTGCCCCCCTTAAATTTTGATAGTGAACCCCCCCCCCCCTTGCCCCCTCCATCTCCTCTCCAAGTCACTGAGACATTGGTGAGGTCATGAACTTGTATCAAGCATTAATTAATTGGCAATTGACTTGCACTTACCTTCAGAGATTAAGCTGTTAATCTTAGATTTATAAATGCTGAATTCAATATGTAAGCTTGATCAACACGTTTTGATCCTTCAGAGATTGTAAGCTTTCCTTGTTTGAGCACGTAGTTCCAAATGCAGCAGATACCGTATTATGTCAATAGCATATTAATGAATTGTAACAATGGTCGTGTGTTACAACTGTCTTCATAGGAGAAGCATCAATCAATATTAACAATTGACAACTGAAGCAAACTGTAAAGTTATCCACACATTGTATTCATTCAATAGGAATTCATTGTTAAACAGACCGGTGGATATAATTAATTGGATTTTTGATATAAGAAGACAACATAAATACAACAATAGGCACAGCTCACTCAAATGGGTAAAATGCATCCGCAGTGTGATTTATCATAGATAAAAAGCCCAAAAGCGTATCTTCCAGTAATGCTTTGAAGACACTTCAAACAAAAAATTCTGAAATCTTATACCGTGGTAATAAACACACGTGGTCATAACCACAAGTTGTTGTTATTGAAGTAAAGACTGAAAAAATAAGGCATTGTCATTCGATATCAATGTAATAGACATACACGTATATAATAGAAATATACAATAATTGTTAACGATTTCTAAGTTTTGTCTTTAAAATTTTAGAATTTGACACAAGCAATCACGACATCAGAAATCAAGCCAAGTTACCTTTTGCAGGGGTAACCCCAGGACAAGAGCAAGTGAGCAGGAAACCTGTCAAAATTCGAGTGAAAGTTTACAGGTCATGCGGTGTTTCATCCAAAAGACTAGATAGACCTCATCAAGTTATCAGGCATCCTTCATCAACCTCCTGGGCATTTTCAAAATTGGCCCAAAAGCTCGCTCTCTCAATCGAGTGACCAGACATCCTTTGCCCAAACGCTTGCTCTCTCAATTACGGAAGTGACCAGGCATCCTTTGCCCAAAGGCTTGCTCTCTCAATCAAGTGACCAGGCATCCTTTGCCCAAAGGCTTGCTCTCTCAATCAAGTGACCAGGCATCCTTTGCCTTGAGGCTTGCTCTCTCAATCAAGTGACCAGACATCCTTTGCCCAAAGGCTTGCTCTCTCAATCAAATGACCAGGCATCCTTTGCCCGAAGACTTGCTCTCTCAATCAAGTGACCAGACATCCTTTGCCCAAAGGCTTGCTCTCTCAATCAAGTGACCAGACACCCTTTGCCCGAAGACTTGCTCTCTCAATCAAGTGACCAGACATCCTTTGCCCAAAGGCTTGCTCTCTCAATCAAGTGACCAGACATCCTTTGCCCAAAGGCTTGCTGTCTCAATCAAATGACCAGGCATCCTTTGCCCGAAGGCTTGCTCTCTCAATCAAGTGACCAGACATCCTTTGCCCAAAGGCTTGCTCTGTCAATCAAGTGACCAGACATCCTTTGCCCAGAGGCTTGCTCTCTCAATCAAGTGACCAGACATCTTTTGACGGGGGCACAGGGGGAACAATTGCCCCGTCTGCCTTTGTTAAGCCAAGGTGAGCCCCTTGATCTTCCAGAAAAAAACATTATTGGGCCTTATATTACTTGTCTTAGGCACAAATCAGTTAGTATACATTGTATATTCCAACTAATTATTGACTCTCTGCTTAAATTTTATTGAAGAACATGATTTGCCCTTTTTTCATCCGACTGACCCCGCTACCTGCGTTTCCTTCCAGCATTTGGTTCAGACCTAGTGTACACAAAAAACAATTTTGATCATCAGAGGAAAAATATCCGTGCAAAGTTGCTGCTTATTGAAGCAACCTTCCATTAGAATTACTCTCTTATTTAAGAAAATTTGCTGAGTCATTCATCAATAATTTTTTTTGTTCTGGTGATTATTATAAGGTTTACAAGGTTTACAAGGTTTATTAGGGAGATAGCGATCAGCAAAGGCTGTGTTTAGAGCTATGCCCATAACATAGAAAAATACAAGTAACATCAAAATGGAAATAAATAAAATCGAAAAAATCGAGATAACAATAAAATCAGTTAAAAAATCGATAATCAAAATCGAAATGATAAAATTCACACACTTAAAATTTGTCAATGTCTCTGAACACATGTTTCCTTAGCAGTCTTTTGAAAGTATGAATATTATTTGCTTCACGAATGTCACTGGGTAGCTGATTCCAGGCCAGGGCTCCTGCCGTAAAAAGCGAGAGTTTATGACCACGATTTATGAAAAGCTTTTTTCCATTGACACTACTGGTGTTATATGTGTGTACATCATGAGCGTATATAAGCATATTTGCCAATAACATTGACTGCAGTTCTTGAAACTTCCTGTATCAATGGGAGGACATTGTTGGTGGAGACGAAAAAGCAGTGCGCGTACAAATGGTCATTGTTTGAGTGAACAATAACGTTTATTGACTGAGGAAGGAAATTAATTGATTACTAACAAGACAGTCAAAGATATGCATCAACAAAAAACAATGTTAACATTAGAAATAACTGAAGTAGAACATTAAGCAAAACAAAAGAAAAGATCAGACATATTTGGTTTTTAGCTTCTCCGATCAATCAAACCAACAGGTTTTCAGCTGATTGAAATCTTTTTTTTAGCTTACCTGCAATTTTATTATATTGACATTATAAACTAGAGGTCAGCATGATAGGGGCATAGGAAAAGCATACGTAACACTAATGGGTACGGGATACACTGCAGCAATTAGGTGCAGTGCCTCTCATACAAACTGCTTGCAGTGTGTGATTCACTGCAGTTATTTTACACGCCTTTTTGGACGGAGCCAATGAAGTACTGCTGCTTCTTGTCATTCAGCCTTGTATCAAGCATAGCTTAAAATATACTGTCAGTTGTGTGTGTTTCAAAATTGACACACAGAGCTGTGGAAGCCTAATTGATAAATTGAACTAAGAACTTAGTCTGACTGAACAAAATAATGAATCCCCCAGGAAGTGGAAATACAATCAATGGTTTATCAAGAAAAGTAGTGAAGTGTGAAAAATTCAAGAGAGAATAATTATATCTATAGGTTATTTCTTTGGTGTTTTGACTTGCATTCTTCAGTTGGTGTCACACTTTCTGTCTTTCAGTTTTACTAGCAGCATTGCCGTGTTTCGATTATGGAGGGCCAAAACTTATTTATTTATTTCACCAAAATTGAGCAAGAAATTATTTATTTCAAAGAAACTCCAAGTCCAAGCGTCCCCCCCCCCCGGTTATTAAATGATCTCCCCCTTATGTGATCAGGTAACAAACAATAAAACTTTTATTTATTTATTTTTGCAAAATATGGCTTGATACTATTAATAGTAGGATTCATGTCTTCACGGGATTTATGCTAGTTTTTAAAATTAAAAAAGTGTACTGAGAATGCAATGATTGAAATAAAAAATTTTAAATTTGTGTTTTATTATCTATAGTGATCTACTGAAGTATATTTATAGAATATATTTTATAATTTACTTATATAAAAGGGGTCTATGTGATATGTCATTGACTCAAAAGACAGATTTTTGAAAAAGTATTGCTAAAATAGCCAAAATTAGTAAATTCCTAGTTTGCCATTTATTGCCACAATAGATGAAAAAACTTAGTGCCAGTTAAGTCTAAAGAAGTAAAATGTAAAAGCTGAAAACATAATGAAATAGATTGACATTGGAGATTTTTTTTCTCAGCACAGATTTTGTCCCAAACCTGTCTACAAATTTTTCCACCAGGTGGAGTTCGGTATGAAGCCCTACTGCATGCCACCTGTGCTGATGTAAACAAAACCATGTGAAAGGCTTTATGGTAATGAGCCATTTGCAGCCCTGATTGGGCAGTCCTGGAGAAGGGGCTGGCTTTATATTCATGATTGAGGTAAGAGGGGGTGTATGAAAACGGAGGGGGCGGAATTAGGACCATGGAGGAAATGACAGTGGAGAAATATTCAAGGAAAATCACAATTATTTTACCCATTTATGGAAAAGTGAAGTTAGTGACAATGCATTTTGTAAGCCTACACATTGAAATGGGGCATCTTGAGAAACATATTGAAAGGGGAACCTTGTAAGTGACTGTAGGGTGAAGCAGCACTGGCAAGAAATTTCCAAAGTGTGTAAGTTTTCTTTCCAAGGAAAACTATATCACTGTTTCAGCAAGCTGAACTGCAGTGATAATAAAGTACGTCAGGTTTCCTCTTTTGTTCCAACCGTTCGTGAAAAAAATTCCTCGAGAAGATCAGAGAAGCTAAAGATCAATTAAGTCTGGCCTAATGAACTGATTCAATGCTCTACAATTTCATGAGCACGACATCAAGATTTTACGATCAATTTGTCCTTCAATAATAAAATAATAAGATATTCAGACAATGAAACGCGAGGTGTCTCTAACTCAGGAGCAGCATGCCGAAGCGCACTCTGCCGATAAATCCGCCACTGGCAGTCCACCATGACTGCTCTTAGCCTTGCTTTTAACCTTTCTATGTGCATGTAATTGTGTTTATACACTACAAAATATATTAATTTTTGTCTGACTACCTGTGTAAATGTTTATTACTGTTATGTCGGTAATGTTGAATACAGCGCTGATGCGGGGACTCGCTCTGTAATTAAATACTTTTAATAATAATATCGAGTGATATTAACTCACACAACAGCTCGTGATATTGTTACTCAGTGACCCTGACTTGGGTTGTTTTATTATAATATCAGGAACGGGTGGTCATATGGTAGATAATGACCAGGAATGTAGAACCCAACACATCAACTTGAATCAATTAGTCTGTTTAATCGCAGTTACAGTTACAATTACAGTTACAGTCTTAATTAAAAATGTAATCATGATATTCAAGCTCAATCATTAGACAATCAATCAACACCAATCTTAAGTTCTACTTATTTATAAGTTCCTATTAAATCTTGATATTTAATTCTGTTCGATACAATAACAATGCTAGTTTTCGATGTATAGTCTTAAAAGTAATTATTATTACTATACATGCACTTTACCAGGCAGATAATGCTCCAGACCCCCCATGTTAATCCACCATAAAGAAAAACATTAATCTCATTAATGCCGTGCTTGCAGGGCCATAACGATATTATGGACCAGGCAAAGAGGCCTCCTGGTGTATTGTGCATGTCATGACGTCACCTGGCAGGGACATCATAGTGACGTCATGGCAGCGTTATTATTTGTGACGTCATTGCATTGTGACAGCTTCAAAAGTTCACTTGGGCTAGAATCTGATGACAACATCTTATTTTGTTTATCAAGGCAATACTGAATAGGCCTAAATTTCTCTGAAAAGGCCTATATCACAACCTTGGGTGTTATTCAGAATCATTCAACACTGGTAGTGGCATCATCAGTTGCCGATGCCTTTATTTTTGGTTACACTACGACTACGGTAGGCCAACCAATTTTCTCTCTTTTTTTTAAAAATTAAATAAGTTAATTTTTCTAATCATTAGGGTAATGTTGAAATAATGTGATGGCAACTTACTCAGCAGCCGTTTGAGGTCATTGCTGGCATTAGCACCTAGATAGGCTAAATTACTAAATTGACCGTGACAAAAACATTGTTTTTATTCGACCGATCTATTGTTTTTCTTCTAAGTCGTGACTAAGGTCATTATATTAAAAAAACATCGCAGGTATGCAGATTTGAAGTAAATAGTAACAATAATCCAAATGTGACCTGCTCCACCAAAATGGGTTCAAAGTCGTCCTCCAATCATATTTAGGTATGAAAATGACTTTATTCTACTGGAATTGAGCTTTAAAATGATGTTTAGTATGTTTTGATATCTCTATCTAATCCAAAGATATGGCACCTCAAACGTCGATGATACGAAACATCAAGCTTTGAGAAAATGGCATTTAAATTTCCCCCCATTACAATAAAAGAACTAAGAAAATCGAGAGGCACACTCAATTTAGATAATTTAAGAACAATTTTTGGTTAAACGGTAAAAATTATTCAAAGAAAATAACTTTTGCTAAATCGTGGTACCAACAGCTAAAAAACATCAAAATGTGACCTTTCGACACATTTTGCTCATTTCTGAGAAATATATAAAGCCTACTTTGAACTCATTTTGGTGGAGCAGGTCACAAATAATAATTTTTTGTCGGGCATTACTGGATTAATGACTAGGCCTAAGGTCATTACATAAAAAAAGATCTCAGGTGTGCAGATGCAGATTTGAAGTAAATAGTAACAATAATGCAAATAATATTTTTTTGTCAGGCATTACCGGGATTAATGACTGGCAGCCTCGGGCAGTAAAATCATTAATGCCCTCGCCTTCGGCTTGGGCATTAATGATTTTACTGCCCTCGGCTGCCAGTCATTAATCCCTGGTAATGCCCTCCAAAAAAACATTATTGTATAATTATTATGTGGTCTTAAAAGTGGTTGCCCTGTGTGTAGAATACCAGTTGAGGGACAGTGAAGATCTACACTGCACTCTAAAAAATTTCAGACAAAATTGGTTTTTTAGATTCAAAATGGTTTTTTGAAAAACCAAATTTCAATGCAAAAAACCAAAATGGATTTTTTTTAAAATCCGTTTTGGTTTTGCATTGAAATTTGGTTTTTCTGAATCTAAAAAACCAATTTTGTCCTGGCATTTTTTAGAGTGTGCTCACACTATTTTTACGTAAGGGAGCGAAGTGGCAATCACTGTCATTTTCAGTTATGGCTGTATCAGTGAGATGTGTATAAACAGCAAAAAAAAAATGAGTATGTCTTTTACAGAAATACAATGAAAAACACAGGGTTAACACATGATATATTGAAACAAGGCTGGGTTTAAAATTAGGGTTATTTTATATATAGAGTTAGGTTTATGGATAGGGTTAGGGTTTGAGTTTTGGTTAACCTTGTGTTTTTTAATTAAACTTCTGCAGCAAATCTCCTCGCATGTCAATTGTCTCTTACGTTTGGTAAATTATATTCCAATGAAACAGCCATAAAAGACAAAATAAAGAAAAAAACCTCTTGCTCCCTTAATTTGTGTGAGAAGTGCATAAATGCATAGAATAACGAAAAACTATTATATATGAAGCATTTTTCTAATATATCTATAATATCTGAAAACATCTAAAGGTTAGCTTTTTCTGTGTCTTTATACTATGAGATAATGAAAGTGCTGATATTGTGTAAAATATTTTCTGATAAAAAGAAATAGCCTTGGCAACATACCCTGTGCCTTTTGACCCCCCTCCACCAGCCAAAATAAATGCCCATTCTTAAGCTCAGTTTTGGAATGAAACAATTTTCCATTCTGCAAGAATTTCATGTTCACTCATGGATGGAGGGATGGATGATTTGGGCTTTACGTCCTGTATTTATGCACTTGGTAGGCTAATTAGGACAGGAGGAGGACACAGCAATGAGGCGAAGGATGATTGAAACAGCCGTCCAACATAGGCCCAAGTGCTAGAAATATGCTATATATAATATATATGAAGCTGTAGCCTAAGGCAGATTTCACAAAATGTTTCAAAATGACTTACAACAAGTTACATTAGCACAAGACTGATTAGGCCAGACATAATTGATTCGTAGCTTCTCAGATTTTCGCAGGGTGCTTTTTCTGGGGATAGCTGGCAGGACAAAAAAAATCTGAAATCTAAATCTTTTATAGCGTCATTCCATAAAATAAAATCATGAGTAAACACTGTTTTCTGTTGGAACTGTAGATCTGAGTAGCTAAAAATATGGCCTTGTGCTAATGTAACAACGATAAATGATGGAGGACAGGACTTTTATATGCTGATCCTACTGCAATATAAATGAAAACACCAGCAGGATAACACAACTGGCCTGCTCATGGGAGACCTGGCTTTCAGTTCAGAAGAAATTTGAGATCTAATCATGTGTTTGTTACAGATGATTTCATATTTGTAGACATTGATGAAATAAAAAAGTATTTTGCAAAATTTCTAGTCTGACATCAGAAAATCCTGCCAGGTGATAGGTCAAGTTGCCTATTGCGTGTCACTTTTTCAGCTTGCTTCAAGCAAGTGATGTTTTGTTGGAAAAAGGATGTCATAATTTTGACCAATAGTATACTGCGAAGGCCAACTTGGTATTGTGGCAGTTGTTTACACATGTCAAACTGCAATCCGCATGAACTCTTTCATTTCTTCATTTACTGTTGGATCTCACACTCCTGTGTGCAACAGTTGATTGTTTCAATTGATGTTAAATCTGGGTTGAGGGAGAGACTGGAGTTTTACCTGAGTGGGTGCTACATGCTTCAAGAGGGAGGGGGGGCAGTACTAATTTTTGCCTTTTGTCCAGAAACTATTTACCTTGCAGGCTAAATAGAATTTATGACTGCATGGGGGGAATGGGAGTTTCGCCCGACAGAGCACCAATTTTTCACACATGTTTCAAGGGAGTTACCTATTACTCGCAACATGATTAAGGGGGGTATGAAATTTTAACAAAAGAAAGGGGACATAATAAAAATCTGCTTGGAATGTATGAAGGTACAAATAAGCATGAAACCAAAAGGGGGTATACATTTTTGACAGAAAGTTCAAACAAAACTCCCCTCCCTCCCCCTTCCCCGGAATCATAAATTCTGAATAGTTCCTCAGGACAGGATGGTGGCCCAGTGATGTGGCTAACATTCATAAGAAAATCACTGTGGGAATCAGATCAGGGACCCCGCGATTGGTAGCCCATTGTCCTGCCGCCTGAGCTGAGCCCCTCCTCCGAGAAAATGTTATATTCACAATTATACATGTTTATTTGCTGTATAAACAGTCATTACATGGATCAGTGGATCACGGTCACCTGATCCCAATCGTCTGAATGCACAGTAGCCCATCGGACTTGCAGAATGCGTGTACTAAAAATGTGTGAAACACAAACTGAAACTCCCACTTGAAACTGCTAAAGTCAGTCCCTGTTAGGAGATCAATGGCTTAGAATGCCATGGTCACCCATGTAAAACGCTACATTTGACTATGTAAAAAGAATAGCCGCTAAATTTCTTGTTACATATTGCTTAAATCTAACTTTGTGCAAATGATATCTCATCATTTTGCAATGCTTTTTTTGTACATATGTTATAACAAAAAACTTTCAGATTTGGCAATTTTTGTTATTGTACATATACATGGAAGTAATCCACATATTTTCTGTTTTTCAGGTACAGTGGCTGGATTCATGAAACTATTTTTACACGACTATGACTGCTATTTCATTGCCATCCTTTGAAGAAAATCTATCCTTGGTTGACCTGCTGGAAGGTGATCTAACTGATTTTGGTGATAGCCATAGTGAACCATCGCTTCTTCAAAATTCTCCTTACGTTAAAAATGATGAATTTCATGAGATTCTCGGTCAAACAAGTAACAGTTTTAAAATCATTTCTTTAAATTGTCAGTCATTAAATGCTAAATTTGAGCTGTTAAAAACCTATATTGACTATTTCAATGAATCAACCAGTAAACTTGATGCCATTTGCTTGCAGGAGACATGGCTCACGGCAGACAGCGACTTGTCATTGCTTCAGCTTCCAGGATATCACTTAATTTCTGTTGGTAAGTCATGCAGTGCCCATGGTGGAGTTTGTATATATCTAAAAGAACACTATGATTATAAAATTATTAACTTAGATACTTCTTCTGAATTCTGGGATGCCCAATTCATAGAAATAACGGTGAAGGATAAATATAGCATAAATAAAAAGTTAATTATGGGAAATTTTTACAGACTTCCTCGTCCCAATTATGAGAATATATACAACTTTATAGATGATGTCAATGCTATATTTGATAAACTTAAAAATTATAAGTATGTTATTATCACTGGGGATTTCAACATAAATTTATTAAATGTAAAGCAGAATACTTCTGTGTGCGACTTTCTTAACAATGTGATATCAAATGGCTATCTTCCAAAAATAACCGTCCCAACTCGTCTGACCCAGCAAAATGGAACACTGATAGATAACTTCTTTGTTAAGTTTTCAGATGACTTTTGTAATACAAAGGCACGAGTCCTATTAAGCAATATTTCGGATCATTTGCCATATTTTATTTCTTTAGATTACATTAACTGTGACAAATGCTCCTTTAAATATGTGAAAACATATTCTAGTAGTCCACAGCAATTTGAAAATTTCAAACATGACATAAATAGCTTAGAAATAAGTGAAAAATTGAAAAATATATTGAAGGACAATCCCACAGAGAGTTGTAGAAATTTTACTGACATTATATCGCATCATTTAGACAAGCACATTCCTTGTAAATATGTTAAATTTAATAAATATAAACACAAAAAGTCATGTTGGATCACAAAAGCTATTCTAAAATCTATATCTCATAAGGATAAGTTATACATTAAATTAAAATCACTATCAGTTAACAGCCCTCAATATCATACGTCTCTCACAAAATTTAAAACTTACAATAAAATATTAAAGCAAACAATTTCTCATGCAAAAAAGCTTTATTATAATAACTGCTTCCATAAATTCAAAACAGACATGAAAAAGACTTGGGCTACCATCAATAATCTGATAAACAAATCAAAGAAATTGAGTGATTATCCTAAAGAATTTCTAATAAATGATACTCCGAATTCTGATGTTAAAACCATTGTCAATGAATTTAATAAGTATTACACTGAAATTGGTCCGACATTAGCCAAGAATATAACTACTCCGAGAAATAAATCGTTCAAAGATTATCTAAACAACCCAGTACAATCAATGTTTTCGTTTAAATTGGTAGGAACCGAAGATGTAATTAAGGCAATAGATTCTTTGAAACCCAAAACTAGTTATGGCCAGGACAAAATAACGAATAAGCTTTTGAAATTCATTAAAAATGAAACAGCATTGCCTTTGATGCAGATTATTAATCAGATATTTCACAGTGCAGTTTTTCCAGACTCCATGAAAATTGCAAAAGTTATGCCATTGTACAAAAAGAATGAAAAAAATCTCATAATCAACTATCGCCCTGTTTCCATTCTGTCTAGTGTGTCAAAGGTCTTTGAGAAAATAATGCATAATCAGATCTATGAATATTTTGATAACTTGAAACTTTTTTACCAGAATCAGTATGGCTTTAGGAGCAAGCATTCAACAGAATATGCGGCAATGGAATTAGTGGAAAGAATAATTGATGAAATGGATAAAAATAATACACCAATAAATATCTTCATGGATTTATCAAAGGCCTTTGACACGCTAGACCATCAAATTTTATTTCACAAATTGGAATACTATGGCATAAGAGATAAATCCCTTGAGTTATTAAAATGTTATCTTAGTGACAGGAAGCAATTTGTTGAAATCAATGACACACAATCTGACCTAATGAATATTACTTGTGGCGTTCCTCAGGGATCTATCCTTGGTCCTTTGTTTTTCATAATTTATCTAAATGATCTTCCATCTGTCACAAAAAATTTAAAGGCACTTATTTATGCAGATGACACCACTCTATTTGCAACTCTGAACAAAGACAACTTTAATGTTATGGAAAATGAAATTAATAATGAATTAGAATCTATTAGTACTTGGTTGAAGTTAAATAAATTGTCTCTGAATATTGAAAAATCAAAGGCCATGCTGTTCCATACTTCAAATAGACAAGTAGAAATACCAAATATTTACATTGATGACATCAAAATTGACTTTTGTGATGAATTTAACTTTCTGGGGCTTGTTCTAGATAAAAACTTGAAATGAAAACCACATATAAATTATATATCCAAGAAGATAAGTAAAACAATAGGTATAATGACTAGATTAAAGAAATATTTGCCAGTTGCTGCACTCCTAAATATATACAATGCATTGATTTTGCCCCACTTACATTACTGTTCCTCAATTTGGGGCTGGCAATCCCATAATTTGCTTAAACTTAAAAAAAAAGCAATACGTGTGATAACCAACAGCAAGTATAATGCTCATACTAGTAATTTGTTTAAACAGTTAAATACTCTCAAAATACAAGATATATGTGCACTGCATGACTACAAATTCTGTTATAAATTGATAAATGGTTTGACTCCTGTCTTTTTCCTACACCAGCTAGATCCTTTTGCAGTTACAATTCATAACTACAACACCAGACATGCAAGTGACCTGCGTCTGCCTGCCGTGAGACATGAATTCGCTAGAAATGGCATCAGGTACAGGTTTCCTAAATTTTACAACAATATGCCTGATTTATTTAAACAAAAAATTTTTACACATAGTTTTCTAGGTTTTAAGTTATATATAAAGAAAACAATTTGAGAAAGTTATACTAACACATGTACCAATCCTTATTGTTCTGTGTGTAGATAATTGCATTATGAGTTTCTCCAAATTTTAGATGGTCACCTCCTCAGGTCTGTCAACCACAGGTTTTCTGTTTCTTTCTAAATTTTTCTTTCAAAAACACTTTTAAAGCTTCCAGCCACTGTACCTAATGATGTATGGACAAATAATAACAGGGACTCCTCGACAGCGGCACAACATTGCCTTAGAGGAGTTCCTGTAGCTTATATATTTATGTTCATTGAAAGATAGGACTACTATGGAATTATAATTACAGTTTATTAAATGTACATATATGAGCTACAAATAAATAACCTGACTATGTCACTTTTCAGGAGAGAGTGGTGTCATACCTTCTCTCGACCAATGAGAATTGCAAGAAGAATGATGTATTTTCTAATTCAAATGTCTACAAATATGAAATCATCTGTAATGTAATTTGGATAGACATATTTTGCTAATGTAACACTATGAAATGGACAGATGCAAAGATTCTGTTGCACTAGCATTAAAAAGACTGCTACCGTATTATGGGGTGAATCGGGACAGAATTGGCAGTTTTTCTGTCATAGCATGGACAAAAATCAATCTAGAAATCAAAATTTGGTGTCAAATTGTGTCTGGGCACACAGTCTAAGTACCCCTAGAAGCTTGAAATGTTATCTTAAATTCCCAATGCTCAAGGCCCGGAAAACCACTGTCCCAATTCACCCCTCACTTTGGGGTGAATCGGGACAGAAACTGATCTTGATAACTAGTGCTCCCTATCCTGTTTTATTGATTTATACTTATGAATAAACTTTAGAAAACATGTTTAGCACCCAAAAAAGCCACCCTTAATAAAATTTGAGTTTTATTTTGTGTAAAATATTGAGTTTTTAACAAAATGTAATAAATCACTGTAAATAGACAAAAACGCTCTTATCTAGTAATTTTACAAGTGATGAATAAACTTGGACTAAATCCACATCAAATGATGCCAATTTCAACAATTCAAACCCAAAATCAATGAAAATGAGGTGGATTGAAAATTAGTAAGGATTTTTGGCCAGCTCTGTAACTCTGCCTTTCACTTGGATCTGGACCCAAGACTATAAACAGACAAAATATCACATCTCAGCAACTCTTTTGGTTTCTTAAAACTGTTTGAATCAATTTGGTGTGTAAAATCTTTATTTTGCTGCCTTTATTTGATGTTATATCACATCACTTTTTATCAGGTTCCAAAAGTGCATATTTATCACAATTTTGACACTCCCATAGCATTTCTACAAGATAGAAATAATTTTACAGCATGGTAGTACCCTGTCCAACAATATTTTTATGACATTCTATCACTGATTTCGTTTTTTGGGGTTATTACTGGGGCCGAAAATGACACTAAAATAACTCTGAAACTGAAAGTGCGTTAGTACTTGTTGAATATAGTCAGTGCAAATGTACCTAAGTTTATGATTTTTTCCGTAATTGGCCATAACTATATACTTGACGTTTTGTGAAATTTTTGTGTCTGTGTCTTTTATAGTTTTTGTGGTACAAGCAAAGTTTTGACCAGCTTGTGAAAATGTAAATTCTGCAGGGCAATGTTTAAGATGCTGCAGCTTCTTGCCATCTGCAGGTAGAATTATGAAAATTCATCTGAATCATTTTTGGGGTGTATACTAAAACCGTGCAAAAAATCTAGTCCTTGCAAAAAGTAGAAGTTGATGTTTCTTGAAGATAAAAATTATTTCCTGGCTTGTCCCGATTCACCCAAATGTTCCTATTCACCCCATATTACGGTACCTCATCCAGTTGTGTATGTTTTTGGTGATGTATATAACAAATAAGACATGTTTTTCAATAAAATTTTGGAATTTAACGTTAGAAATCGGCCAAGTAGCAAGAACACAGAACATCCCAACGTAAAATTTGCTAATGTAACCTCAGTGTCCTGTGACAGAATCGAGTTACATTAATAGTCTTTCTTTATTTTTCATGGTTCCAAAATAATTTTCCAAATGTTTTTTTATCAATGACATATCATTACATTTTGCTGAATTGCTTTTAGCAGATTCCACGGAGTGCCGAAGTAAGCATGTCTGATGACCAGTAAGTTTGGTTGTCCAAAATTGTCCTAATGAGGGATAAAAAAATATTTTTCTAAGAGTAAAAAGCTATATATTTGAGGATAAATTTTTCTGATACAAAGAAAATGGCCTTGGCAACATACCCTGTGCATTTTGTTCCCCCTTCACCTGCCACAATAAATGCCCAAATTTAACAAGCTTGAGTTTCATAAATAGGATGAAAAAACTATCAAATTTAGTACATGTGATTGGTTGAGACACTGAATTACATAGCATAGATCTGATTGGAATACCTCAAAAATGTGTATCAAAGCCACTGACGTGTCTGATGGTGGTTATTGGTGTTTCGGAGGACATTTTATTGCTTATAGACCAATCATGCAAGCTGAAAACATTACATGGATTCTGAGAAAACTAGCCAGAGAAACTCATTCTATATGAATTTGCTGTAGGCCTAAGCTAAGTTTCGGGAAGAAAAATTCTGCCATTCAGACGCATTTCATGTTCGCTCATGGTAATCTACACCATTCGCTCAAATATTTCAAAATATATTTCATATTCATACAGCAAGTTAATTTAAAGTCCTTTGATGTTCAATAACTGTTTTATTAGGTTATTCTTTTCATTCAGTGCTATACTAAGTCATATTTTTATCTAAATATAACAAATCAATTAATCACAACATGACATCCTCAGAAATCAATCAATCAATTAGGTGTGATTCTAATTTGTCCATAGTGTGCACAAATTGTTTGTAACAGTTCCATTCTTTCCATACCAAAAGAATTGACAGTTGCTCATCCTGTGGCATTTTGCAGCACATTCAATGGAATGTTCCAAGTTTTCGTCTGTTTTCGTCAAACCGGAATTTGGCGCAAGACTTTTCCTGAAGTATGCTGTCAATCCATCTGTCATGTGAGCCTGCATTACTTCTATAACTGTAAATTGAAAGCAAACAATAAGAACCAACTAAACTTAGCGATCAAGAGACTGCGTAACATTATATTTCCAGTCGATCAAACATAGCCAAGCAATTTTTGGCGTACTGATTAGGAAGCTATTTTTGTTCATTTTGGATATTAGGTAATGTTTACAACATTTGTTGTAGGGCCTACTACCAAACAGTGGCGGAGCTATGGGGGCCTGGGGGAGCGGGGGCAGGGCCCCCCAAATGGATAAGTGGCCCCCCACTGGCTCCCCCCATTTGAGATTTGAAAATTTTGAAAAACTTATGAAGCAGCAACAGTCGCTGGAACACGTCCATCTAAGGTTGTGGCCTTCGCTGGCACTCACTTAATTTTTCTAGAATGTTAGTTGCCATTTGAAAAGTTCTGAGGAATTTGATAATTTGTGATTTCCTTATTTGAATATATCTTGCAATATGTGTACCGCAGGCAAACCTTTTAGGGGGTGAGCAACATTTACCCGAATATCAGGATCTAGATTTAATAATATTCCAAAGAAATCTCTTCGAAACTATTGATTCTTAATTATGTTTATTTAATTATCTGCCTGAATTGTTTTGCCTTTTTGCAAATCTTAGTGTTTCCCAAACTTTTTTGGAGGAGGGCGACTACTCTCCCTTCAAGTATGCCTGTGTATCTAGAGATTCCAATGCTACATCTAAAATCAGGGTGTTTTGAGGAAATCTGTCCGTCGCCATTGCTCAGTTAAAGAAATAATGCTCCTTTGAAAATTTTCAATTTGTGACCTATATCAAATAAGTAAATAGGGGTAATAAAATCTTAATTGCTCAAGAGAGCTGATTGGTCGGTTTGAAATGATATTAGCCAATTGGAAGAGGGGTACAAATTGCATAACTTTTTCAATGATATACTTCAACTTCAGAACTCTATAGAATCTTTGATATTTTAGGGGCCATAAAGTTATCTTATTTCTGAACAATGACATTGAAAGATGACCTGCCAATCAAAGTTACAAGACAAAATGCGTATTAATGTCTTATTTTCTTTAATTTCTATCTTATAAAAAAATGCCGCAAAAGGTTGGCGCCCCTAGTTCAAACTCAAGCCCCCCTTGGCCCCCCTACTCTTAGATTTCTGGCTACGCCACTGCTACCAAATAAATTTTCCCTCACACACATCAAGGAGATGAAAAGGCATTAAAGATCATTATTTCTCTTGAAATTCAGCTCCAAAATGCAAATTTACCATAATCAGGTTAGAAATAATTACTTTTTACCATTGCGGATCTTTTCAAGGCACTCTTCCTGATGTTGGTCAGTACGACAGAACAAATTGATTATAATTAGATTGTTTATAAGAAGTTTAAATAATACCTTGACATGGTAAATCACTTTCAACAATGGCGCTCCAAGTTTTCCCCAGACAGTTGTCTCGTATCAGTGTGATCTTGGAAGATTCTTTTGCCCAGCAGAGTTTAAAATCACAAGGTATGGCGTTACTGGTTGCTGTGATTGTCAGGTTCTCACAAGCAGATCCAGGGCAGAAACTATAAGGATCTAACAACTCAGTGACCTTGTTGTTTGTCAGGAGAAGTGTCTGAAGCCTCGGCATATACTTTAGGTTGCTGGTATCGAAACTAGAGATGTTGTTGTTCTCCAATGCGATGTCGAGCATGCCAGTTGCATTCACAAATATGTCAGCTGCAATTGCACCAGTAACACAGCAATCTGTCATGTAGAGATTGGTCACTGATGGCCCAATTGATTTTGCCCACGATATTGAGGTGATAGGATTTAGTCTCAGGCCTACCACTCTCAGCTTCATACAATTTTCAAAATAATTTAAAGGTATTGATGTAATTTGGTTGTAATCCAGTGACAATATTTCCAGAGATCGGCAAGCATCCTTGACATTTATAGGTTGAGTGAGAAAATTGTAGTGGAAGTTAACTTCCTTGATGGCTACATTGTATTTGAAGGCATCATCTGGTACGTTAGTGATACCTAGACCTGATAAGAAACACACTTCCATCTTGGGGAGCAGTGCCATATTTGGAACTGTGCCTGAAAGAGGGTTGCCGTGAATTAGAAAACGCACCAAATTTGGCATGTCCAGGGTGCCGTGTGTTGTTTGCAGCTTATTGCCTGGCATAGCTAAATTTAGGAGTGCATTCAGTGAGTTGAGTGTCGTGGCATTTAAAACGTCTATAGAGTTAAAATTGAGAATCAGGGTGTTGAGAGTTGACCCAGATGTACTTGCATCAGGAATGGCGGTTATATTGTTATAACTCAAGTCTATATCGGTAAGATGTCCGTAATGAACCGTGTTGTCCCAAGTGTCATGTGAAATGCTGCAGTTCTTCAAACCAAGCTGTCTTAGAGAATAATGCAAGGAGGGAAAATATGGCATAGTCCTAATTGGATTATAATTAAGATAGAAATGAGTTAAGGGTGTGTTATTGAAGGCACCCTCAGATATACTTGATATTTTGTTGTATTTCAGATAGAGTTCTTTCAACAGTGTCAAAGAGCTGAAACTAGCGTCAGTTATGGTCGTCAATTCATTGTTATCTAGGGTGACTATAGTTGAAGTAACAGGAATGTCGTTGGGCACTGCAGTGAGACCAGCGTTTGTCCTCGAATACGCCCAAGCATCGGTGGCCAGCAATGTTGTTAACAGTATGATTTCCAAGGCAAACATTTCTACAAAGACAACAAGAAGCCTATAATTATTATTGGCCTATAGTGCAGCACTGTAGGGTCCTGGCTATGCACTTTTTAACAGCAGCCCTTAAACAGCATCAACAGCAATCAGAATTTAATGAGGTACACTGTGGGACATATGAAACCATGCTACCAATGGATATTGAAATACATTCACTGCTAATTGCAGGAATCAAATATAACACACACACGGACACAAGGAAAGAGGCCATGACTACAATAACTACACCATTGGGGCAGTTAATAAAATAGTTACGCTAGTTACTGCAATTTCAAAAAGTATGAGTTTCTGCTAAAGGACAGTGAAACGTAGCAAATGCAGTTAATGTGATTGGTTGAGGCACTGAATTACATGGCATAAAACTCATTTCAATGGCATAAAGACATATTTAAAATGCAGCTGCATGGCGTGTCCAGAAACTGCATTGAATTTCTGCATTTACCTGCTAATCTGATTTAAGTTGTCAAACTCCACTGCTTACTGAACCAGAATAATTTGTATTTCATTGCTTTCTACGTTCAACTAACAAATTTGGAGGACGTTTTATTGCTCAGGGCCCAATCAGATTAGCTGAAAATGCTACGTAGACAATGAGAAAACTAGCCAGAGAAACTCAAACTAATTGAATTTGCAGTAACAAAAATTAATTGTGATAATGGCTGAACCAAGTCTTCAAAAAGTTGTTGACACATGCAGATTGTCCAAAATTGCAATCACAAAATTACCTAGCAGTTGCCCCCTTAAATTATTGAAACACCCCCCCCCTGCCCCCTCCATCTCCTCTCCAAGTCACTGAGACATTGGTGAGGTCCTGTACTTGTATCAAGTATCAATTAATTGTCAATTGACTTGCACTTACCTCCAGAGATTAGCTTAGCTGATAATCTTAGATTTAATAAATGTTGAATTCAATATGTAAGCTTGATCAACACGTTTTGATCCTTCAGAGATTGTAAGCTTTCCTTGTTTGAGCACGTAGTTCCAAATGCAGCAGATACCGTATTATGTCAATAGCATATTAATGAATTGTAACAATGGCTGTGTCTTACAATTGTCTTCACAGGAGAAGCATCAATCAATATTAACAATTGACAACTGGGGCAAACTGCTAAGTTATCCACACATTGTATTCATTCAATAGGAATTCATTGTTAAACAGACCGGTTGATATCATTAATTGGATTTTTGATATAAGAAGACAACATAAATATAACAAGAGACACAGCTCACTCAAACATGTGAAATGCATCCGTAATGTGATTTATCATAGATAAAAAGCCCAAAAACATATCTTCCAGTATTGCTTTGAAGATGCTTTGAAGACGCTTCCAGCAAAAAATTCAGTAATCTCATACCGTGGTAACAAACACACATGGCCACAACCACAAGTTGTTGTTATTGAAGCAGAGACTGAAAAAAATAAGGCATTGTCATTCTATATATAATATGTAAATGGCACAGCCATGGAATTCGAGCAGCCCTTAAAAGTTTTTGTAGGACTTTATTTAAAGTGTAACCATAACTTTCATTTTTATATCTTGTACATGTATACAGAAAGACAGAGAGAATGTAGAATAGAAAGATAAAATAGATTAAAAAAATATTATGGAAAGATAGATAGATAGATAGATAGATAGATAGATAGATAGATAGATAGATAGATAGATAGACAGATAGATAGATAGATAGATAGATAGATAGATAGATAGATAGATAGATAGATAGATAGATAGATAGATAGTAGGGTGTTTCAGGTGCCCCCAAAATTTTCCGATCTGGCTTGACCTTGGTCTGGTATTGCAGTTTATATAGTAAAAGTCACATGTAAAATTTTGGCTCATTCTATAAATACCTACCTTTACCAGAATTCACTTGAGGTTTGTAATGTAATTCCCCATTGGCGAAAATGCAAATTCTCAAGATATTTAAAAACCAATGAAGAAATCAATATTTTTTTCTCAATCTACAGTTCCTAAGTAAGTTTTGGGAGGGAAATACAAGTCTGGTGTTATTTTTTGTATAACCCCATTTACCAAGCTACCAGAAGCTGTCAAATTTGTGAAAATCTGCATAAAATGGCAGAATTTTAGGAAATTCATAACTTCCCAGCTCATAAGGAAGAGCTGCTATAAAATAGTTGATGCCAGATTTGAATTGCCCTCCCAAAACTTACTCAGAAACTATAGATTGAGGAAAATATATCTATTCCTTCATTGATTTCTGCAATATCTTCAGGATTTGCAAGTTCGCCAATGGGGAATTGCATTAAAAACTTCAAGTGAATTCTGGTAAAGGTAGGTATTTATAGAATGGGCCAAAATTTTACATGTGACTTCTACTATATAAACCGCAATACAAGACCAAGGTCAAGCAGGATCAGAAAATATTGGGGGCACCTGAAACACCCTAATAGATAGATAGATAGAAAGATATATTTTAAAAATAGATAAATAAGATTGATAGATAATCAGCTAAATGGTAAAAAGGTAGACAACACTGAAAGCTGCCAAATTAAACTCTGTTAGATTGTTGATATTACATAATAGTATAATAGTACAAACAATAACATGATGCGTGTGTAGATTAATTGCTCACTGTTACATAATCATCAGTTCATAAAGATTATGTTACTTAAATTTTGTTATGTTTTCTAGTTGTCTGTTTTGAAATGAAATGAATCATGTGTTAATAATTTAATTTAGCTTGTCAAGGCTACCTTTCGCAGGGTAACCCCTGGACACTTGCAAATGAGCAGGAAACCTGTAAAAATTCCATTGAAAGTTTACAGGTCATGCAGTGTTTCATCCAAAAGACTTGATAGACCTCATCAAGTTATCAGGCATGTGCTTGTGACAATGTCTCTACAGCCATTGTGTCTAACATCAAAAAGTGCTTTTCAAAACACTTTGGATATTCCAATTAGCACTATGAGGATATTTGAAAAGGTCAAACATCCCCCAAGACGCTATTTGGATATTTCATCAGACCCTATTTCATCAGATGATATTACATCTTAAGCTTTGACTGACTGTATGGAGCTTTGGCAGAACGTATGTAGATCTTTTGGCTGTAACAGCATCCTTCATCAACCTCCTGGGCACTATTAAAATTATTATTCTCAATCAAGTGACCAGGCATCCTTTGCCCAAAGGCTTGCTTGGGGCCAAATAATCCCAAATAAGACGCCCGAAAAGTTCTTGCACTATAACAATGGAAATGACAGGGGTGCCAGAACAGGGGGGCAGGGGGACAATTTCCCCATCTGCCTTTTTCAAGGGGGGGGGGGTCTGGGGAGGTGTGCCCTTTGATTTTCCAGAAAAGAACATTATTAGGCCTTATATTATTATCCATCCAATAACTATGTATCCTTCAATTTTTTTCATAGACTGAAAGCTTGATGTCATGCTGAGACTGGGTGGCTATTGGTCAGTTGAGGTGTGAGTAGAAAGCTATATTTCATGCAAAGCTTTTTTGGTGATGTCAAGCTATATGTACAATCTCATTGGTCAGGAGAGTCAGCAACATGACATCAAGCACTTTCTCTTAAATTATACTAAATTATCATTGTGAAGGCTCCAGTGTTATTATCATCATTTAGTCATTGGCATACATGGATATTCAAAGAATGCCATGTGATGCCAGGGAGGCATGATTTGAAATCTTTTTGGAAGAAGATGAGAAATGGGAAGGTTTTATAATTTGTAACAGAGAACATCTGATCCCAATATCTGTTCTCAATGTGCATCAACTGAATGCATGTCACCAAGCTGGTGGAGGAGTTTAGTGAATAGCTGTAAAACACAAACAAGACTTGCACCAAATCTCACAGCTGGTTATATCCCACCTTGACAGTCAATGCAGTGTTTCGCCATGCTCAATCGCCAGGAACCCAAAACTATAACTGAAACTTGACCAACTGTTTGGATACTCAGGTGCAATGAAAAACCAACAAAATTCCATTGAGGTTTATTCACGATTGACCATATGGTCAAGACACAGATTCACAGCTTCAGGTGTTATCAACTGCCAGTTCACTTCACAGCTTCAATTCTTCTTTTGTATTTGACCACTTCTGGCTCAGTTTTGTTTCAGTCACAGAACAATAACAAACAACAAATTTCTTACAATGGGATGGTGTGCATTGATTGGAATTGAGCTGAACATCCAGATTTTCAGGGGGGAGGGCCTTGGAATTTTTCCTCAATGGGAAATTATATTTTATTTTGTGGTAACAGCGACATTAATTATTTATTTTTCAAGCATCCCATATCCCAAAATTTTCATTTCTAAATCAAACAACACCCTGTTAATAAAAACCCCTCCAGAAATATTTATTTTAAGACTGCCCAGAAAGAGTTTATTCGTTTTTTATTTTTAAAAAATATCCAAACCAGAGTCCCAAAAAAAAAAATTCATATGAACTGATTCTCTCTTTTCATAATCACAGATCATAATATATTTTCATTCAGTAGCAACCTGCATGAATGCTGGGACTTGCCAAAAATTACTCATATTCATGTGACATTTGAGGCAAAATGAGCAATGATTGAAATTAAATTTTCTCATATTATGCCCTGTATGTTAGAAACAAGTAAAAGACCTCGTTGTAGCAATTTTTCTTCAAAATGCTATTATTAATCTTGGTGGTCTGGCGGGGGGGGGGGGGCTGGGCCCACTAGGCCCCCTCCCTTTGTATCCGCCACTGAGCACACCATATCCCAATGTACGAGGGGCGTTCAGAAAGTTCTGACCAATTTTTCTGAGAGATGCTTATATTTAAGCTAGAGCCTTCAAATTTTCAGGAATACATCTTGAGGTATCAAAGCAAGAAGTGGCCAAGCACCTTTGGGACACAATATATTTAAGTTGTTATTTTGTTGCCATGGAAACAGGAAGATGGGGAACCCAGCGCAGCTCATTTTTCTAGTGAACTTGGCATTGCATTTTCCCTGAAATCTAGGGTCAAATTATGTTGAAAAGGACTGTAGACCTGTGCAGGGCCTACTGACAATTGTGATTGTAACTTTATGATGTCACAATGTTGTACCAATCCATTATTTAGCCATTTAAACCTGATTTTTGCACCATAAAGAGTGATTTTGGATAAGCTCAGAGAGCTTCAATCAAATTGAGTGTTCTCACCGGAAAAAATGGTATACAAACCCAGGATATCATCAGGAAAGTATTTCAAGATACCACGAGATGATGATTTAGCACTATGTGACCTTTGTTTATTCCCTAATCTAAAAGATGAGCTGAGAGGTGAAAGATATGCTGCAAAGCGGGACATGTGACATGCCATTTCCAGTGCTTTTCTGTGTGGGGACTTTGAAAATTGCTTCACCAGGTGAATTGAAAGGATGCAAAAATGTGTTTCATGCCATGGAGAGTACTTTGAAACATTATGAAGCTGTTGATAAACATCTATGTTCACAATTAATTGTGCATATGCAATAAATTATATGGCGATTTACACAGCTAAATTGTTGAGTTTAGTATGAAAAATTTAGCTACGCTGCCTACCCCAAGGTGTCGTTTCCATGGCAACAGAAAAGTAAGTTCAACATTGGCCACGGACGTAATATTTTCAGAATCAATGGCTATACACCTGAATTTTGTACCACAAAAATTTCATTTAAGTATTTCAAAAAGAAAGGTCAGCTACAAAAATTGGTCAGAACTTCCTGAACACCCCTCGTATGTTTCTTTATATATGAAACAATACCTAGTTAAGAAATACCCCAACCAGAAACATTCATTTTAATTTTTCTAGATATTTTAAGACTGTCCAGAATTTCATGTCTTGGATGTGTTAGAACCAATTGAGAGACCTGATGGTAGATACACATTCACTTCGCCTTAAATTCCCTAGCCTAAATCCCTTTTCCTTACTTAGCCTCCAATTCCCTAATCTAGCCTAAAATCCCCTCACCTAGCCTCAACAACCCTTGACTACCCTCAGCTCCCCTCAACTACTCTCAGCTTCCCTCACTAAACTCAACTGCCCTCAACTACCCTCGCCTCCATCAACTACCTTCAGCTTCCCTCATCTAAGCTGAGCTCCCATCAATGCGCTCAGCTTCCCTCAACTAAACTTGGCTTCCATCAACTAGACTTGGCTTACCTCAACTACCCTCAGCTTTACACTCTGTTTTCCTCAACTACCTTTGTTTATGTATATTCTGCCATGAAGCCTATTGGCAGGAGTTGGGTGGGGTGGGTGACAGGACTTGACATCATGTACAACTTGATTTTATTGGACCAGCATGTCCGGCAGGGTGCAATAAACTGTAATAAGATGTGATGTGCCACTCTTGGTACCCGATGAAACATCTATAGATCCAACATTAGTTGCTCAAAGACAAAAAGGGAAGACCCGAGTCCAAGATGTTGGCACAAATCTTAGGAAATAGACAAAAATGTGATAAAAAAATTATTTCTTCATGGTAATGGTAGCAGTAATATTTATTTCAAGCACGCCAAGTCCCCGAATATTCATTCCAAAATCATTAATCACTTTTTTTTTTAAATACCCGCACCTGAAATTGTTATTTCAAGACTGCTGAAAAAAGATTTATTTCACCAAAATTGAACTATAAATTACTTATCTAAAAAAATCCAAGCCCCCTCCCCTTCATATTAAACGGTTGCCCACTAATTTTGAACCTTCATTTCTTTTAAATATTGACTCGTTCTAATCCTTCAGTTTAGCAATCAGTAAAAATTTTGCTTGTTATTCACGCTATCTCTCAGTTAAATGTTTAAACTAACCAGGCATGCCTGTCTGTCAAACTACTGGTGGTCAAAAACAAAAGAGAGTTTGGAAACAGTGGTCAAATACAATGGAATTGCAATAACTGTGACACAACTCAAAAAGGTGTCTGGCCATATGGTCAATCGTGAATAAACCTCATTGACATGGAACTGTTAAGGATTTGCTTTAACTGTTTGTTGTTGCTAATTATACCAGCCAATTTGATTCGCTTTTCAGCATGATGTCAAGCTCTTCAGCTGCACATCACACAGAGCTGCCAGATCAATAGCTATCCTGAACCAGCATGACATCATGCTGTCGGTCTGAGGAAAAAA
Organism: Platynereis dumerilii; assembly: GCA_026936325.1. NCBI lineage: Eukaryota > Metazoa > Annelida > Polychaeta > Phyllodocida > Nereididae > Platynereis > Platynereis dumerilii. The sequence continues at coordinate 10,608,674 of JAPTHN010000004.1, forward strand.
AATTGAAGGATACATAGTTATAGGATGGATAATACTTATCTTAGGCACAAATAACTAAGTATACATTGTATATTTCAACTTATACCATTCGACACCTCTGTCAGCCAATCACATTACAGTATTTCATGGAAATAATTCCCATATTCTTTGTTGTCCAGTTATCCTCTCATGTTTGACTGTTTGACTGTTTGTCTCATGGTATAAGCCAGTTATTCACCATGGGATCAGGAATATGTGTTTATCACACCTCAGCCTAAAGCCCTCGGGTGATAAATCACATATTCCCTTTCCCGTGGTGAATAACCTTTACTTATCATTGACTCTCTGCTTAAATTTTGTTGGAGAACATGCTTTGCCCTTTTTTCATTGACTGACCCCGCCACCTGCGATTCGTCCCAGCCCTTGGTTCAGACCAAGCGTACAAAAAACCAAAGTTGTTCATCAGAAGAAAAATACCCGTGCAAATTTGCTGTTTATTGAAGCAATTGGCCGTTAGAATTACTCTTTTATTTAATAACATTTGCAGATTCATTTATCAATAATTTCCTTTTGTTCTGGTGATTATTATATAAGCATACTTGCCAATAACATTGACTGCGCTTCTTGAAACATCCCGTATCAACGGAAGGACATTGTTGATGGAGACGAAAAAGTAGTGCACTAGAAAATGGTCATTGTTTGAGTGAACAATGGTTGACACAGGAAGGAAATTAATTGATAATTACCAAGACCGTCAAAGATATGCGTTACCAAAAAATAAATATTAATATTAGAAATAGCTGAAGTAGAACATTAAGCAAAACAGAAGATAAGGTCAGACATATTTGGTTTTTAGCTTCTCCGATCAACCAAACCAACAGGTTTTCTGCTGATTGAAATTTTTTTTTAGCTAACCCGCAATTTTTATTATATTGACATTATAAATAAAGTACGATTTCAGGTATCTATTTTTGTTTCAACTGGTTGTGAAAAAAATCCTCGAGAAGATCCGAGAAAGATCAATTAAGTCTGGCCTAATGAACTGATTCAATGCTCTACAATTTCATGAGCAGGACATCAAGATTTTACGATCAATTTGTCCTTCAATAATAAGATAATAAGATATTCAGACAATGAAACGCGAGGTGTCTCTAACTCAGGAGCAGCATGCCGAAGCGCACTCTGCCGATAAATCCGCCACTGGCAGTCCACCATGACTGCTCTTAGCCTTGCTTTTAACATGTCTATGTGCATGTAATTGTGTTTATACACTACAAAATATATTAATTTTTCTCTAACTGCCTGTTTAAATGTTTATTACTGTTATGTTGGCAATGTTGAATACAGCATTGATGCGGGGACTCGCTCTGTAATCAAATACTTTTAATAATAATATTGGGCGATATTAACTCACACAACAGCTCGTGATATTGTTACTCAGTGACCCTGACTTGCGTTGTTTTATTATAATATCAGTGAAGGCAACACAGGAACAATTACAGTTACAGTCTTAATTAAAAGTGTAATCATGATATTCAAGCTCAATCATTAGACAATCCATCAACACCAATCTTAAGTTCTACTTATTTACAGACAGCTGGACGGAGCTACTGGCTCACCAAGCGGAGCGAGGTGTCTCATCACTTATGGCAAACATGAGAGGAGTGAACCAGATGGTTAAAAATCAAAAGAAGTGATTCAGACATCCCATAATATGATCCTGTCAATTTTTTCTCATGCGTGACTACCAAGGATGTTCAAAAAAAAAATTTTGAAAAATAAAAAACTCAATAAAAAAAAGTAAAATGTTTGAAATTAAAAATTTCCAAAAAGAGAGTTAAAATCTTAAAGAAAAAATAATCTCGGAAAAAGAAATGTTAAAAAAATGTATTTTCTTTAATGAAAAGACTTCCAAAAAAAAAAATCTGGAAAAAAAGTTTATTACAAAGTTTTATAAAAGTAGGCCTATATTACCTTTCCAGCCTATTTAAAAAAAATAAAATTCGAAAAGAAAAAAAATTCCAATCCCAGAAAAAAATTGTTTTCAAAAAAATAAAAATGTTTAAAAAAAAAAGTAATTTTCCACAAAAAAAAAGATCAATTTTCCCTCAAAACTGTTTTTTAAACATTTTCTTTTAGAATATTACTTTGCAATCCTATTTCTCTTCGTCCCAATTTTTTTCTCCAAACTTTTTGGTTGAACAAACCTGAACACAAAAATGAATTTCAAGGAATATTTTAGATAATTACAATTTAGAGTCTTTAAAATTTATTTTTTGCGTTCAGGCGGTCCTGTCTTCATGTTTTGGCATTTACATGTTAAGTTGCTATTAAATCTTGATATTTAATTCTGTTCGATGCAATAACAATGCTCGTTTTCGATGTATAGTCTTAAAAGTAATTATTATGTGGTCTTAAAAGTGGTTGCCCTGTGCGTAGAATACCAGTTGAGGGACAGTGAAGATCTACACTGCTCTTACAGTGCCGCCTGTAAGTAAGTGAAACGCATGACATTGTGCCATTGCATCAATGCTAAACATCCTCAGCCAAACTGCTTGTGGAGGGATGAATTCTCATCGGATGAGAGGGAAACAAAGTGGGTCATAAAGGCCGATATGTGAGGCAAGTGGGATAAAAATAGCAGCCCATTTTCTTCACTGTAGTGGGAGTTACGTATGGGTCAAAGTCTTTGATAAGTAAGTGAACCACCCTTCCCTATGTTTTAACATTGGGCCTGCGTTTCACTTGCTTATCAAAGACTTTGACCCATACCTAACTCCAACTACAGCAAAGAAAATTGGCTGCTATTTTTATCCCACATGCCTCACATATCGACCTTTATGACCCAAAATGTTTTCCTCTCATCGGATGAGAATTTGTCCTTCCAGAAGCATTTTGGTTAAGGATGTTTAACATTGATGCAATGGCACAATATCATGCGTTTCACTTACTTACAGGCGACACTGTATGTATAGTAAGGGAGCAAAGTGGCAATCACTGTCATTTTCAGTTATGGCTGTATCAGTGGGATGTGTATGAACAGCCGAAAAAAAAATTAGTATGTCTTTTACAGAAATACAATGACAAAACACAGGTAAACACATGATATATTGAAACAAGGTTGGGTTTAAAATTAGGGTTATTTTATATATATAGAGTTAGGTTTATGGATAGGGTTAGGGTTTGAGTTTTGGTTAACCTTGTGTTTTTTAATTAAACCTCTGCAGCAAATCTCCTCGCATGTCAATTGTCTCTTACGTTTGGTAAATTATATTCCAATGAAACAGCCATAAAAAAGACAAAATAAAGAAAAAAACCTCTTGCTCCCTTAATTTGTGTGAGAAGTGCATAAATGCATAGAATAACGAAAATCTATTATATATGAAGCATTTTTCTAATATATCTATAATATCTGAAAACATCTAAAGGTTAGCTTTTTCTGTGTCTTTATACTATGAGATAATGAAAGTGCTGATATTGTGTAAAATATTTTCTGATAAAAAGAAATAGCCTTGGCAACATACCCTGTGCCTTTTGACCCCCTCCACCAGCCAAAATAAATGCCCATTCTTAAGCTCAGTTTTGGAATGAAACAATTTTCCATTCTGCAAGAATTTCATGTTCACTCATGGATGGAGGGATGGATGATTTGGGCTTTACGTCCTGTATTTATGCACTTGGTAGGCTAATTAGGACAGGAGGAGGACACAGCAATGAGGCGAAGGATGATTGAAACAGCCGTCCAACATAGGCCCAAGTGCTAGAAATATGCTATATATAATATATATGAAGCTGTAGCCTAAGGCAGATTTCACAAAATGTTTCAAAATGACTTACAACAAGTTACATTAGCACAAGACTGATTAGGCCAGACATAATTGATTTGTAGCTTCTCAGATTTTCGCAGGGTGCTTTTGCTCGGGATAGCTTGCAGGAAAAAAAAAAGCTGAAATCTAAATCTTTTATAGCTTCATTCCATAAAATAAAATCATGAGTAAACACTGTTTTCTGTTGGAACTGTAGATCAGAGTAGCTAAAAATATGGCCTTGTGCTAATGTAACAACGATAAATGATGGAGGATGGACTTTTATATGCTGATCCTACTGCAATATAAATGAAAACACCAGCAGGATAACACAACTGGCCTACTCATGGGAGACCTGGGTTTCAGTTCAGAAGAAATTTGAGATCTAATCATGTGTTTGTTAATGTAATTTGGATAGACATATTTTGCTAATGTAACACTATGAAATGCACCGATGCAAAGATTCTGTTGCATTAGCATTAAAAAGACTGCTACCTCATCCAGTTGTGTATGTTTTTGGTGATGTATATAACAAATAAGACATGTTTTTCAATACAATTTTGGAATTTAACGTTAGAAATTGGCCAAGTAGCAAGAACACAGAACATCCCAACGTAAAATTTGCTAATGTCACCTCAGTGTCCTGTGACAGAATAGAGTTACATTAATAGTCTTTTTTTATTTTTTATGGTTCCAAAATAATTTTCAAAATGTTTTTTTATCAATGACATATCATTACATTTTGCTAAATTGCTTTTAGCAGATTCCACAGGATGCCGAAGTAAGCATGTCTGATGACCAGTAAGTTTGGTTGTCAAATAATTGTCCTAATGAGGGATAAAAAAAAATATTTTTCTAAGAGCAAAAAGCTATATATTTGAGGATAAATTTTTCTGATACAAAGAAAATGGCCTTGGCAACATACCCTGTGCGTTTTGTTCCCCGTCCACCGGCCACAATAAATGCCCATTCGTAAAGAAAATTCAACAAGTATGAGTTTCATCGATAGGATGGAAAAACCAGGGTACAAAATAAGCGTGCAACGATCTCAATATGTGCAGTGATCAAATATTCTTATTTTATACCCTGGGAAAAACTATGAAATTTAGTACATGGGATTGGTTGAGGCACTGAAATACATAGCATAAATCTGATTGGAAAACCTCAAAAACGTGTATCAAAGCCACTGGGTGTCAGTGTTTCGCAGGACATTTTATTGCTTATAGACCAATCATGCAAGCTGAAAACACTGCATGGATTCTGAGAAAACTAGCCAGAGAAACTCATACTAAATGAATTTGCATTAAGCTAAGTTTCGGAATAAAAAATTTTGCCATTCAGATGCATTTCAAGTTCACTCATGGTAAATCAACACCATTCAGTCAAATATTTCAAAATAATTCTATATTCATACAGCAAGTTAAAAGTCCTTTGATGTGCATTAACAGTTTTACTAGGCTATATTTTTCCTACAGTGCTGTACTAAGCCATGTTTTTGATTAAAATATGACACCTCGAAATAAATCAATTAATCACAACATGACATCCTCAGAAATCAATCGATCAATTAGGTGTGATTCTAATTTGTCCATATTGTGCACAAATTGTTTGTAACAGTTCCATTCTTTGCATACCAAAAGAATTGACAGTTGCTCATCCTGTGGCATTTTGCAGCACATTCAATGGAATGTTCCAAGTTTTCGTCTGTTTTCGTCAAACCGGAATTTGGTGCTAGATTTTTCCTGAAGTATGCTGTCAATCCATCTGCCATGTGAGCCTGCATTACTTCTATAACTGTAAATCGAAAGCGAACAATAAGAACCAACTAAACTTAGCAATCAAGAGACTGCGTAACATTATATTTCTCGTCGATCAAACATAGCCAAGCAATTTTTGGCGTACTGATTAGGAAGCTATTTTTGTTCATTTTGGATATCAGGTAATGTTTACAACATTTGTTGTAGGGCCTACTACCAAACAGTGGCGGAGCTATGGGGGGGCCTGAGGGGGGGCCAGGGCCCCCCAAATTGATAAGTGGCCCCCCCCTGCCCCCCCCCCCCATTTGAGATTTGAAAATTTTGAAAAACTTATGAAGCAGCAACAGTCGCTGGAACACGTCCATCTAAGGTTGTAGCCTTCGCTGGCACTCACTTAATTTTTTCTAGAATGATAGTTGCCATTTGAAAAGTTCTGAGGAATTTGATAATTTGTGATTTCCTTATTTGAATATATCTTGCAATATGTGTACCGCAGGCAAACCTTTAAGGGGTTGAGCAAGATTTGCCCGAATATCAGGATCTAGATTTAATAATATTCCAAAAGAAATCTCTTCGAAACTATTGATTCTTAATTATGTTTATTTAATTATCTGCCTGAATTGTTTTGCCTTTTTGCAAATCTTAGTGTTTCCCAAACTTTTTTGGAGGAGGGCGACTACTCTCCCTTCAAGTATGCCTGTGTATCTAGAGATTCCAATGCTACATCTAAAATCAGGGTGTTTTGAGGAAATCTGTCCGTCGCCATTGCTCAGTTAAAGAAATAATGCTCCTTTGAAAATTTTCAATTTGTGACCTATATCAAATAAGTAAATAGGGGTAATAAATCTTAATTGCTCAAGAGAGCTGATTGGTCGGTTTGAAATGATATTAGCCAATTGGAAGAGGGGTACAAATTGCATAACTTTTTCAATAATATACTTCAACTTCAGAACTCTTTAGAATCTTTGATATCTTAGGGGCCATAAAGTTATCTTATTTCTGAACAATCACATTGAAAGATGACCTGCCAATCAAAGTTACCAGACAAAATCCGTATTAATGTCTTATTTTCTTTAATTTCTTTTTTAGAAAAAAATGCCGCGAAAGGTTGGCACCCCTAGTTCAAACCCAAGTCCCCCCTTGGCCCCCCCACTCTTAGATTTCTGGCTACGCCACTGCTACCAAATGAATTTTCCCTCACACACATCAAGGAGATGAAAAGGCATTAAAGATCATTATTTCTCTTGAAATTCAGCTCCAAAATGCAAATTTACCATAATCAGGTTAGAAATAATTACTTTTTACCATTGCGGATCTTTTCAAGGCACTCTTCCTGATGTTAGTCAGTACGACAGAACAAATTGATTATAATTAGATTGTTTATAAGAAGTTTAGATATTACCTTGACATGGTAAATCACTTTCAACAATGGCGCTCCAAGTTTTCCCCAGACAGTTGTCTCGTATCAGTGTGATCTTGGATGATTTTTTTGCCCAGCAGAGTTTAAAATCACAAGGTATGGCGTTACTGGTTGCAGTGATTGTGAGGTTCTCACAAGCAGATCCAGGGCAGAAACTGTAAGGATCTAGTAACTCTGTGATCTTGTTGTTTGTCAGTAGAAGTGTCTGAAGCCTCGGCATATACTTCAGGTTGCTGGTATCAAAAGTAGAGATGTTGTTGTTCTCCAACACGATGTTGAGCATGCCAGTTGCATTCACAAATATGTCCGCTGAAATCACACCAGTAACACAGCAGTCTTTCATATAGAGAATGGTCACTGATGGCCCAATTGATTTTGCCCACGATATTGAGGTGATAGGATTTTGTTTCAAGCTTACCTCTCTCAGCTTAGTACAATTTTCAAAATAATTGTAAGGTATGGTTGTTATTTGATTGTATTCCAGTGACAATATTTCTAGAGATTGACAAGCATCTTTGACATTTATAGGTTGAGTGAGAAGATTGTGGCGGAAGTTAACTTCCTTGATAGCAACGTTGTATTTGAAAGCATCATCTGGTACGTCAGTGAGACCTAGACTTGAGAAGTAACATTTTTCCAACTTGGGAAGCAGTGTCATGTTTGGAACTGTGCCTAATAGAGGGTTGCTGTAAATTTGAAAACTTAGTAAATTAGGCAAGTTCAGGGTGCCATGTGTTGTTTGCAACTTATTGCCTGGCATATTTAAAGAAAGGAGTGCAGTCAATGAGTTGAGTGTGGTAGCATTTAAAACTTCTATAGAATTAAAATTGAGAATGAAGGTGTTCAAACTTGACCCAGTTTTACTTGCATCAGGAATGGCGGTTATATTGTTATAACTCAAGTCTAAAACAGTAATATGTCCATAATGAATCATGTTATCCCAGGTCTCGCTCGAGATGCTACAATTTCTTAAACCAAGCCGCATTAGGGTATAAAACAAGGACGGAAAATATGGCATTGTCCTTATTGGATTATAATCAAGAAAGAGGTGTGTTAAGGGTGTGTTATTGAAGGCGCCCGCAGATATACTTGATATTTTGTTGTATTTTAGGTAGAGTTCTTTCAACAGTGTCAAAGAGCTGAAATCGGTGTCAGTTATGGTCGTCAATTCATTGTTATCTAGGGTGACTGTAGTTGAAGTGACAGGAATGTCAATGGGCACCGCAGTGAGACCAGCGTTTGTCCTTGAATACGCCCAAGCATCGGTGGCCAGCAATGTGGTTAAAAATACAAATTCCAAGGCAAACATTTTCTACAAAGACAAAAATAGTTATGCCAGTTAACGAAAATTAAGTAGCGATAATGGATAAAAAATAGTTACGCTAGTTAACGAAAATTAATAATTATTATTAATGGATGAGCTGTGACTTCGAAATTGTTGGTACAGATTGTCTCAAATGGCATGCGCAAAATGACCTAATGGTCACCCATTTACATTTTGAAATTGATATAATACAATGATAGATAGATATAGACATGTAAGTGCAGCCCCCTAAGCCCATTTCTAGGCACTCACGAGGGTTGATTGATGAGATGGGAGAGAGACCGGGAGTCCTTAACATGTTTCTACACATTTACCCCAAGTGAGGGATCTTTTACTTAGGGACCGTTCAGAATTTATGACTGGGGGGGTGGGAGTTTTGCCCGAGGGGTACTAACTTTTCACATGCATTTCAAGGTGGGGGTTTTAATTTTTGACAACACTTCCAAGGGGGGGGTAATAAATTTTAACAAAGAAAATTTTTTATTAATCCCGCATAAACTAACTTTATCCGCTCTTTTTTACGTGCAAAAGTCCGCGAATCTGTACGCATTACCATGTATAACACTAAATATGTGTGTATTCGTTTATGTGTCGAGGGGGGGGGGTACTAAAAATATGCATGAAACCTAGGGGTGGGGTACTAAAAATCCGCATGAATCTCAAGGGGGGGTATCAATTTTTGACGGGATGTTCTGGCAAAACTCCCACCCCCCCAGTCATAAATTCTGAACGGTCCCTTACCCAGCACGGACACCACTGCACCAGCCCCCCCCCCCCTCAATCTCCTCTCCAAGTCACTGAGACATTGGTGAGGTCCTGAACTTGTATCAAGTATCAATTAATTGTCAATTGACTTGCACTTGCCAGTCTTACCTCCAGAGATTAACTTAACGCTGTTAATCTCAGATTAAATAAATATTGAATTCAATATTTCCTTGATCAACAAGTTTTGAATAATTGTTTTCTTAATCCTTTAGTATTTGCTGGCTTTCCAAGTGTAAGCACATAGATTCAAATGCACAATATGCCATATTATGTCAATAGCATATTAATGAATTGTACCAATGACTGTGTCTTACAATTGTCTTCATTGGAGATGTATCCATCAATATTAACACTTGACAACAAAGGCAAATTGTAGGGTTATCAACATATTGTATGCATTCAATAGGAATTCATTGTTAAACAGACCGGTTGACATTATTACAGGTGATTTCATTACCATGCAATTCTTGTCATTCACACTTAATTGACTGTGAGGAATCATTGCTAGACCAGTACGTAATACGTTTGACAAATTAAATGTGTGACGTTCTGTTGTTTCTAAACCAATCAGATTAACTAAAGATGGCATGTATTTGGTGGATCTAGAACCTAAGAATCATGTACTAATGAAATCACCTCTTGTAATTGGATTTTTGGTATAAGAAAAAAAAAAATCACAGTAAATGTTGAATTTCAGAAGAAAGATATCAGTCCAAGTTTGTTGTTTATTGTAGAAATTTTCCAATAGAACAACTTTTTTATTGAAGCAAATTTGCGGATTCATTCATCAATAATTTCGTTTTGTTCTGGTGATTATTATATCAGCATATCTGCCCACAACATTGACTGCGTTGTATTTGAATGCATCATCTGGTATGTCAGTGAGACCTAGACTTGAGAAGTAACATGCTTGCAGCTTTGGAAGCAGAGCAATATTTGGAACGGTGCCTAATAGAGGGTTGCTGTAAATTTGAAAATATAGTAAATTCAAGTCCAGGGTGCCACGTGTTGTTTGCAACTTATTGCCTGGCATATTCAAAATCAGGATTGCAGTCAATGAGTTGAGTGTCGTAGCATTTAAAACTTCTATAGAATTAAGACTGAGCATGAGGGTGCTAAGACTTGACCCAGTTGTACTTGCATCAGGAATGGTGGTTATACTGGTATACACCGAGTGCCAAGTTATTAGGCAACGATGGTTTTTTGCCATATCTCCAAAAGTATTTCGAATATTTTAGTTTTGTTCACCGACAAGAGTGAGTTAGAGTAGAAGATTATTCTGTGAGAATTGTGTCCCATTCTGCTTGTGCAAGCAGAAGTTATGGCATTTATTAGAGGTTTTGGGTGTGCCAAGTTATTAGGTACATTTGCATGTTGCATTAAAATAATCACAAAAACTTCAAAATCTCTATTGAAAATGAGCTGGATGTATTCCTAATATTAATTTCCATGAAGTTATTCCATATTCGGAAGCTTTCATGCCTTCAGTTTGAAGCAATCCACTTTATTCAGTGCCATTGGAATACCATTGATTTGGCTAAAATTCATCGAACAAAGCCTCTCTTGAATTGGAAATAAATAATTTTAGTAAAAACACTCCTCCGAATCGTATCTGATGCCATTGACTTTGTCCTGTGTTGATTTCACGCAATTCTAGCATTTGTACTTAAATACAAAGCAATTCAAAGACTTGTCAAATGTCTCATTACGAACTCCCATTGGAATAACATTGCAAAAAGGGTGTGATAAATCATAATTTTTTGGATTTTCTGTTGCCTTGTATGAAGAGCTACAACCTGGCTGAAACTCCTGCAGCATATTGTTAATAGCATAAAGTAACCTACAAAAAACTTTTGTAGTGATGTGACTTATTTTTATTCAATGGTATTCCAATGGCAGAGAATAAAGGGCATTGCTTCCAATTGAAGGCTTGAAATCTTCCGAATATGGCATAACTTTATGGAAATTAGTATTAGGAATATATCCAGCTCATTTTCAATTGAGATTTAAATGATTTTGTGTGTATTTTAATGCAACATGCAAATGTACCTTAAAACTTGGCACACCTAAAACCTCTAATAAATGCCATAACATCTGACAGCAGGAACGGAATGGGACGAAATTATCACAGAATAATCTTTCACTCTAACCCACTGTGTGGGTGAAGGAAATAAAAATATTCCATAAACTTTTGGAGATATGGCAAAAAACCATTGCTGCCTAATAACTTGGCACTCGGTGTAACCCAAGACCAGAAACGAAAGATGTCCATAATGAACCATTTTATCCCAGGTCTCGTTTGAGATGCTACAATTCTGCAAGCCAAGCCGCATTAAGGAATTACACAAGGAGGGAAAAATGGCATTGTGCTTATTGGATTATAATGAAGAAAGAGATGTGTTAAATTTACTCTGAATGATAGGTTGGGATTGTACCCAAACTTTGTCTGATTTTTATATTATCTTGTGTATTCTGCTCATATTGCTGAGTATGAAAAATTTCTCAGGTGTACAATCATTTTTTTCCTATTGAAATGATCCAATAAATGCACTAAATGGCCCTTAGATTTATTTCGGGTATGCATAGCGTTATACCACCTATATTTAGCAAATAATTTTATCATTCAGAGTAACTTTAAGGGTGTGTTATTGAAGGTGCCCGCATATATACTTGATATCTTGTTGTATTTAAGGTAGAGTTCTTTCAACAGTGTCAAAGAGCTGAAATCGGTGTCAGTGATGGTCGTCAATTCATTGTTGTTCAGGGTGACTGTAGTTGAAGTGGCAGGAATGTCATTGGGCACTGTAGTGAGACCAGTGTTTGTCCTCGATTATGCTCAAACATAGGTGACCAGCAATGTGGTTAACAATACAATTTCCAATACAAACATTTTCTACATAGACAAAAATAGTTACTCTATAAAACACGAAAATTAAGTTGCGATAATGGATGAGCTGTGACTTCAAAAAGTTGATGGTACAGATTGCCCGAAATGTCATGCTCAAAATTATCTAATGGCGGCCCCTTTACGTTTTGAAATTGATATAGCCCTGGACTCCTGTGGGTCCCTAGGCTAAATTGATATAATACAAGGATGATGCTACCACAACCCCCCCCCCCTCTCCGTCTCCACTCCATCTCAACTCCAAGTCACTGAGACATTGGAGAGGTTCTGAACTTTTTTAAAGTATCAATTAATCGTCAATTGACTTGCACTTACCTCTACATGGACAAAAATAGTTACGCTATTAGGGACCGTTCAGAATTTATAACTGGGGGGGGGTGGTAGTTTTGGCCGAGGGGGTACTAACTTTTCACACGTGTTTCAAGGGGGGGGTATTAATTTTTGACAACACTTCCAAAGGGGGGTAAGAAATTTTAATAAAGAAAAAATGTTAAAAAACACGCATAACCTCATTTTATTTGGACTTTTTTATGCTTAAAAGTTCGCGAAATGAAGCGAATCTGTACGCGTGGCAGTGTATAACAGTATATATGCGTGGATCGCTTTGTTTGTCGACGAGGGGGAGTACTAAAAATACCCGTGAAACCTAGGGGTGGGGTACTAAAAATTCGCATGAAACTCAAGGGGGGGTATCAATTTTTGACTGGAAGTTTCAGCAAAACTCCCACCCCCCCAGTCATAAATTCTGAACGGTCCCTTAACGAAAATCAAGTTGCGGTAATGGATGAGCTGTGACTGACTTCAAAAAGTTGTTGGTGCAGATTGCCCAAAATGTCATGCTGAAAATTATCTAATGGTAGCCCCTGTACATTTTGAATTGATATAATACAAGGATGATGTTACCATCTCCACTCCAAGTCACTAAGACATTGGTGAGGTCCTGAATTTGAATCAAGTATCAATTAATTGTCAATTGACTTGCACTTACCTCCAGAGATTAAATTAACGCTGTTAATCTTAGATTTAATAAATGTTGAATTCAATATTTGCTTGATTAATTGTTTTTTTTAATCCTTTAGTAATTGCAAGCTTTCCAAGTGTAAGCATGTAGATCCAAATGCACAATATGCCGTATTATGTCAATGGCGTATTAATGAATTTTAACAATGGCGGTGTCTTACAATTGTCTTCATAGGAAAAACATCAATCAATATTAACACTTGACAACAAAGACAAATTGTAGGGTTATCAACATATTGTCTACATTCAATAGCAATATGTTTTTAAACAGACCGGTAGACATTGTTAATTGGATTTTTTATATAAGAAAAAAAAAACGATCTTCAGAAAAAATATGTCAGTGCAGGTTTGTTGTTTATTGAAGCAACCTTCTATTAGAATTACTCTTTTATATAAGAAAATTTGTAGATTCATTCATCAATAATTTTAGTTTTTTTCTGGTGATTATTATACGCATATTTGCCAATAACATTGACCGCGGTTCTTGAAACGTCCCGTATCAATGGAAGGACATTGTTGATGGAGACGTAAGTGGTGCACTAAAAAATGGTCATTGTTTGAGTGAGCAATAGTGTTTTTTGACACAATGACACGGGAAGGAAAAAATTGATAACTAACAAGACAGTCAAATATATGTGTCACCAAATAACAATATTAATATCAGAAATAATTGAAGAAGAATGTTATAAGCACAACAAGACATCAACCTACCCAACAGATTTTCTGCCTGCCAACCTTTTACCTTACCCACAAATTTTATTAAATTGACATTAATATGTAAATGCCAAAGCATGAAGACCACCCGAACGCAAAGAATGAATTTTAAAGACTCTGAATTGTAATTATCTAAATTATGTGTCGAAATACATTTTCGTATTTAGGTTTGCTCAATAACTTTTTGGGAAATTGTTTTTTTTTTTCAAACGTTTATTTGGAAATTCTTTTTTTTGAGCATTTTTTTTTCGAACATTTTTAGTAGTCACGCGTGACAGGAAAAAAATGCCAGGATCATATTATGGGATGTCTGAATCACTTCTTTTGATTGAACCATCTGTTTCACTCCTCGCATGTTTGCCATAAGTAACGAGAAAATTCGCTCCGCTCAGTGAGCCGGAGGCTCTGTCCCATCTATAGATAAAGTAATATTTCAGGTTTCCTTTTTCTGTCAGACTGATCCCAGAAAAAATTCCCTCGGTGCAACTTGAATATCTCAAAGATTCCATCGCTGATATTTGTGACAGATGGCTGAATGATAGCCTCGCACATCGACTTTACATGTGTGTATTTTTAGCTCAGTGGCATTATTCCTGGCTGAGCCAGAAGCCTTCGAGTGAGCATACCCTTTTTCAAAAATGCCAGGCTTTTCCATTGAACAGTTTTACCATGCGAGGGAGTCACCAGCTGGATAAACTTCATAATGTTTAACATCATTTTCAATTTATAATCGACAAATTTCTCCCTTTTTGTCAATAAACTTACATACATACATACATATCGGGAGAAAATTTGTTTCTCAGTCATATTTAGAACACAATTAAGTACTTCTTTTATAGCTTTACAGTAGTTTATAGGTTCCTTAGATGCAGTAACAAATAATTTCAGAGGAGTTCAAATACCTTTCGGTAAAATTTTTGGGAAAAGCCAAAACTTTGAATTTTTGAAAATAGGGGTACATGCACTCGGGGTCTGCAGGCTCAAACAAAAATTAAGCAAGAAAGCAACAAATACACAAATGCACTGTCCATATGCAGGCCTACAAACTGGCCAGCTTCCGCAAAATCGCACAAGAGGACTTTGAGATATTATACGTTTTCATAAAGGGTCTTATTTTTGTTTAATTGTTTAGAAGCATTGAAACAAATTTTATTGGGATTATATTTTGAACAGGGCTCCAGTGATTTGATTCTAAACTTTGCTGTGGAAAAGAAACCCAAAAAGGTTTATAGGTATGCAAATTTGCAACTTCAGGACTGGTTACTGGACATTGATGGGCTCAAGTAGCTATTGCTACTTTTGCCCTTTATTATTGCCGTTTATACAGTGGTAGGAGCAGTATAGCAATAGCTACAATGTACTTAGGCCTATAAATGAAATAAAAGCTGAAATTTTGATATCGCCATACAGAGGGGTAAATTACATTCGTAACTCTTTGATTGAAGGAAACATAACAGGCTTTACCTCTCCTGACAGACATGTTGAAATAAGGAGTGTAATTTTGGAAGTGTCATATGGACTGTCTTATTTCATTCAGAATGGACATATTTTCTGTGAATATGGAGGGAACTTCTTGCACTCACCCATTAGCACATTGAATATTGTCATCAATTATGCTATTTTCAAAGATTTTTGTGTCAAAAAAAATGGAATATCGATCTTTTATCACAGCAAACAGTCTGTCGATGAATAATTAATTAAGAATATCATGACATATTTTTCATACTTTTTTCAGTTCAATGCTCATGAATTAATTACCCCTCTTGTGTCAAATTAGGGTAAACACAATAATAATCATTGCTTTTGGTCAATATAGTACTCATTGTAAACTGAAACTGTATCATATCAATAAGGCGATCGTTAAAGTTCATCAGGTGAAAGATAACAACATATCACAATTATATCACCGAAAGAGTTTATTATGCAGAACATAACCTGATTGACCGCATCACATCAATTAACAATTTAAAAGGACCTCATCAACTGTTTGATGAGGCTCATCAACTATCTGGCAGGACCACCCAGACTGTTTTACAGGACCTCATTGTGCAATTGTTTGTGGGCAATTCAGTCCAATTTACAGATCTGGCTCTTTAGCAACTTGTGCAGCCCTACCATTACACCCTCAGCTATTTGATTGTTAAACTAGGGTGAGGCCAGGTAATAGGGGTATCAGACAAGCCATCAACCAAAACTCCAAGTGCAACAGGAGCTGAGCTGTGTCAAAATATCATTGCATCAGACGTACAGTGTGAGCACATCTGACACGACATTTTGCCTTGTACAGGGTGGTCAAGAAAAAACTTTACAGTCTTTGGATCATGAGGCACAAGTCTGTGAGTTCTTATCCAATCAGTACCATTCTTGCATGAAGTCAAGGTAGGGGAAACCGGGGCTGGTTGTCACAGGGGCAGGTTGTCACACTGTGTAGAATTTAAACATGCTCTATTTCTATTTAAAGCAAGTAGGGGCACATCCATTGTATATGAAAGTCAGTACAGGAGTAACTTAAATCTATCAGGTGAATATATACCTATGTCATTCGAAATCTTGAGGTCATATTGGACATTTTTTAAAAATTCAGCACTCGGGGCAGGTTGTCACACTTTCGGGGCAGTTTGTCACACTTTTGGTTAAGAGTTTGAATGCAGGAAGTGAGACTCTGTAAGTCAAATCCTGAATGAGACAAGCTATTTTGGACATGTCAGGAATCCCCTACTTGCCCAGTGCAGACCTTAACAATCATGTGACTCTGTACAAGGGTGCTACAAATTTTGACTTATCAAGGCAACAGAAATGCATTTTGATAAGGAAGAGGGTGAGTGCAGACTGTAGATTTTTTCTGCAAATTCCTTTTGAAAATTTGAAATAGATCTATTTAGACACTATGCCTTTTCTGCTTACATCATCAATCATCAGTAGAATGTACTAAGGATATGACAATTTAATATCCATGAGAGCGTGACAATCTGCCCCGAAAGTGTGACAACCTGCCCCGAAAGTGTGACAACCTGCCCCGAAAGTGTGACAACCTGCCCCGAAAGCGTGACAACCTGCCCCGAAAGTGTGACAACCTGCCCCCGAAAGCGTGACAACCTGCCCCAAATGTGTGACAACCTGCCCCAAAAGTGTGACAACCTGCCCCAAAAGTGTGACAACCTGCCCCTGTGACAACCAGCCCCGGTCTCCCCTACACTAGGGTGTGGCTGATGCCCCTCAAACTGGAAAATTTTGGAGGAGCTATCTGTACCTTTTCATGGTATTGTGGTTTGACCCAAGGGACATACCTGAGAAATTTTATGAAAATTGGTAAACGTTTACCTTAAGCACAATTCAGTTGAAGTTTCCTCGCTCGTTGCTAAGTACGAAAGTCGCGGTATTGAATAACTTTGTCAATATACATTTTAGAACAATGAAATTTGCATGACAGGACTGGCCTCGCTTAGACCTTCATTTTGAATACCAACTTCATAGGTTTTGGATAATTATATCCAGTTTATAAATCTTTTATTTATTAGTTCAGGTGACTTTTTTTCTTTCCTATCAGATATATGCAAGTCTCCGTCACTTGTCAGGATATTTTACATGGTAACTTATGTCAGTTAAAAGACTTCAAAAAGTCCTTTTTAAGAACCTGGCATGACTTTAAGACTATGTATGTAGTACTCGTAGTGTATTAAATGTCGATGAACAAGATCGTATTTTAAACGTTATACAGGGATCATCTCTGGAACATAACCATTTTTCTGGCTGACTTTGGCACACAAGAAGCAATTATTAAACAACAGTGATGTAAGCTACTGGTGTCACTAATGATTATAGTTGTTTAATTGTTTAGTCAAACAGGAGTAAAGACTACATAAAAACATAATTATGTTGCATCCATGGCGTAATCCTGTAAGAATGCTATTTCCAATGTATCGTAAGATGAATTTTCACTTGTTGCTTTTTCCACATATCATGCCTCTGCAGAAAGCTTCAGAAGTATGACTTTTAAGTTCATAAAAGGAATGGTCAAGATGAAATTTATTTCAGTAGGCCTACAGTCAAGCATATTATAAGTATAGCCTTGATTGTCCATGCTCCATCACAGGACAGGGAATTAGAAAAAAATCTTCTACTGTAAGTGTCAAAATGTGGATGTATCATTAGAGATTCCGTTACAAAGCTTGGATAACAAGATTTATTACTGATCCTGTTCACAAGTTAAGGAATTAATACCAAGGTGTGTGAGAAAGTGTGCCAGGTTATCATAAGGGAACATTAATTGATAACTCTGGCTTTTGGTACACATCTTATAATTGCAGGCTACTTAAGACAAGAGTATAAAACACAGCAATGAGGTGAACAATTGTACAGTCAGATGATACTATAAGATAGGAGACTCAGAACACTGACCCCCCCCCCTCCAGCTAACCATGTAATGCTCTAGAGGATTAAAATCAAATATATTAGATCTGGCAAGACATTGTCCTAGAAACCTTGATGCATGAGCTCTGGTCTCACCTTCTTGGTACCAACTTTATGATATTTTAAATTTTAAAGTGAATGTGTTTTTAAACCATCTGTTATTATTTGTATATATATATATGTTCAGGTGTGCAAAAAGATGATATTGAATTAAACACAGAATTTCAATGAACTCCAAAACGTGTGATGATATAAGCGAAGTATTAAAATTCATGATCTCAATAACACAACCTTTACACAGAATGCAATTGCACTTAATAGATCCAAATATCATCAAACTACATTTTATCCAGCAAGACATTGTCCTTGGCATCCTGTGGTTAATATATATCCTGATCAGCAAGAAAAGTTTCGCTTTTTTTAAATATTCAAGTTATTTCTCGACGAAGCACTGAATTACCAATTTGATATACTTTGTAAAATGTCCGTAGACCATTGAAGTTGGTACTCAAAATGAAGCTCTAATTGAGACAAGTTCAACCATACAAGTTTTATCATTGTATGACTAATATTGGCGAAGTTATACGATACCGCGGTTTGCATATATAAAGAATTTCAATAAAATTATAACTGAATTGTGCTCAAGGTAAGCATGTTCCGATTTTCATTAAACTTTCCAAACATGTTTTGTTGACCAAAGCACAGTACCAAAGCAAGGTACAGCTTGATCGGATAACCTTGGGGCACCAGCCACACCCTACCCTACACTGCAGGAATCTCAGTACCTTATATCTACTCTAGATTCGAAATTTGATGATGCATTATGACAGGAGGGGCATTTTGCCAAACCATGGTTGCTTTCAATATATATCAACCTTCTTCTCTTTCAAGCTTTCCACAGGACTGAGTTTCACTCGATGAGAGCTGAAATGCAGGGACCACACTCCTCTGTAGAACTCAAAGTTTCTATAAGAATAGGAAAGCAATGGTCAAATATTTGAATCGATGGTAATGGCTTGCATTCAAGACAGCGGAGTGCGTGAAAATGGATTTTTTTTTTGTGTTGGCAAATCAGAGCTCAAGATTACACATCATGTCCCAGGGGAACAAACTACAGACAATATGCTGCCATCACTATCATCTTTACATTAGAAAAGATTTGATAGTAATTACATACAAATCTATAGAACTATATCAAAGAAAGAGAGTAAAGTTTTTTCTTGACCATGCACCCTGTAGCTCAGCTCCCGGAACACTTGTAGCTTTGGTTGATGGCTTGTCTGATACCGCTATTAACTTGCCTCACCCCTGTTGAACAATAAATCAGGCATCACCAAGATATACTTATACCACTGGCAGGTATCACGAAAAGGTCTCTCAGAGAGTACCTTAAACTCTCCAACCCTTTTGTTTTCTCTCTGTTACTTCCTGAAGCAAACCTATTTACAAATGTGAGCTAAAGAATGAATATCAATAAAATAATCCTCAAACATGTAGCTTTTTGCTCTTGAAAAGATTTTTTTTCATCCCTCATTTGGTCAATTTTGGACGTCCAAACTTACTTGTCATCAGCGTGTTTCCTTTGGCACTCAGTGGAATCTGCTAAAAACAATTTAGTCTGGGAGCCAAGAGCTCAAAAGTGCTTTATTTAAGGAGTTGGCTCAACCCGAGAGAGGGATGGACAATCTATACATCGTTGGAATCGCAAGATTCTGTAGATTATGGAACTTGGGGATGCAGTTAAGGAAAGTGGTGCAATTTTTCATAAATTGGTTACCATGGCAACCAAGTCACAATGATTTTACACTCGTCATTGCACTAGTAAAATGCAATTTTTAGATATTTAGTTCATTGCTGGACTTCATCAAGCCAACCTGGCATGTCATACTTCAATTACTAATTTTGATGGTCATGTGACCTTTTTGGTCACATGACCATACTGACCATCATTTGATGTCAAACCTCAGAAATAAGCATTTTTTCAAGAGTTCATACTGTATTTTTAACCACTGTAGCAACAATAATGCCAGTATGTTGACAAATTTAGTCTCATTGGTAAGCCCTTGTTATAAGCTTCAATCTCACATAAAATTTATATACATATCCATGGAAACTGGTTGCCATGGCAACAAAGTTTGAAATTACACAAATTTGACTTGAAAACAGGAAAATTCGTTTTTAGGAATTTACTTCACACCAAACTTCATTCAATCACCCAGGCATGTACAACAATTCATTAGGCATATTATTAGTCATGTGACCTTCTGGGTCACATGACCAAGGTGACCACTATTCAAGGTCAAGCCTGAGAAATTAATTTTTTTTTAAGATTTCATAAAACATTTTCTACCACTGTAGCTACAATAATTGCACAATATGTACAAATGTGGTCTTGTTGGATAGCCCATTTTATAGGGTTTCATTGCACATGTAATGTGTATAAGTATCCATGGAAACTGGTTGCCATGGAAACAAAGTTCAAAATTACACAAATTTGACTTGAAACTTGAAAATTCATGTTTGGGGACATACTCCACAGCCAGACTTCATTCAACCATCCCGGCATGTATAACCATAATTAGGTGTATTATTGGTCATGTGACCTTCTGGGTCACATGACCAAGGTGACTACTATTCAAGGTCAGACCTGAGAAAATACCTTTTTTTAAAGATTTCGCGCAACCTTTTCTACCAATATAGCCGCAATAATTGCACAATATGCATAAATGTAGGCTTGTAGGATAGCCTATTTTATAGGGCTTCATTGCATATGTAATGTGTATAAGTATCCACGGAAACTGGTTGCCATGGAAACAAAGTTAAAAAATTACACAAGTTTGACTTGAAACAGGAAAATTCATTTTTAGGGACTTACTCTACAGCCAAACTTCAAATAAACTAACTAGGCTTATACCATCACATTGCACATTTTATTGGCCATGTGACCTTCTGGGTCACATGACCATGCTGACCACTGTTTATGGCAAAACCTTAGTAAATTGCAATTTTTGAAGATTTATTCAAAAACATTAGCTGTTATAGTAACAGTATTAGTGCCATATACACAAATGTGGTCGTATTGGAAAGCCCTTTTCATAGGGTTCAACCTCGTCCTCACATGTAATTGGTACAAGTATCCATGTTAATTGGTTGCCATGGCAGCAATATTAAAAATTTCACAAATTTGACTTGACACCTGGAAAGGTCCTTTTCTGAGAAATACTCGATAGCTAGACTTTATTAAGCCCACCAGGCAACTAATACCTCAATTATGAATTCTACTGCTCATGTAACTTCTTTTTTGTCACATGACCAAGCCTACCACCAAATCAGGTCAAACCTAAAAAACTTGCATTTTATTCAAGATTTTAGACACCAATCAGTCCAATCTTAATCACTGTAGCAATTATATTGGTAATATATATATGCATACTTGGTACCATCGGAAAGCCCCTTTTATAAGTTCCAATCTTTTATGTAAATTGTGTGATTATCCATGGAAACTAGTGCTGTGGCAGTTAATTTCACAAACTTGACTTGAAACTTTGAAAAAAAAACATATTTAAGAGTTGTGCTCTGCATCCAGACATTATTCAGTTGTTTGTTTGTTTGTTTGTTGGTGTTTTATGCCTCTGCAGCACCTTAGTGGGTTTTATCGAGGCAGGTGATCGCCGTATGATGATGAGATGAGAAGACTATTAGTCTGGCACATGACCTATTAATTCTGAGATGTCCAGGGGCTTTCAGTTGCCCCTGTATAGAACACTGAATACAACCGCCTCCATTTAATGTCCCATGGGCTCGGACTAAAGGGAGTTCCCGGGGTGAGATTTGAACCCACACCCTCAAAGACAGTTGACAAGCACACTTACCAGTTAGGCCTTGGGGGAACTTGACATTATTCAGTCAATATGACATGTGCTTCCATATATTTTCAGTCTCAACAACCACAGAAACAATATATTAAAGAGACACAGACTTGTTTTCTCCCTGGAACGTGTTTTTTTTCGCTTCAATCTCATGCTGTTATCAACATGAGTGTCCCTGCGAACTGACTACTCCCATTGCAAAGTTTAAAGTACGCACCTTTTCCATTTTGTGTGAGAGACACCAACCTGATTTTCATAATAGCTGGTCACACATCAAGTTTGGTGGTATGAGACCTGTACATAAAATTTACATCTGAACGAGTGGCGTACCTAGGGTTTTTCTCTGGAGGGGGGGAAATGATTCTCAGTTTCCCCAAAAATACTAGATGGAAGTGTATTTTCATAATAATTATGCGAGACTACCAGGGGGTCTGCAGTGTCTGCCGGAATGCAATATGGGGTGCATATGTTGTTGCCCTATACAATATGGCCAGTATAGTAAGTGACTTTACCCCTGTGACTGCTGGACTAATTTGGTAATAATTCCGTATCAAAGTAAAATAATCCAACAAAGCCAACATTATTGCCCATATATTTTCTCATTATTTACAAGGTGCTCTAAATATTGACGAATACTGAATACTGAGCCTAAATAGAAGAACGTCAGTCGATGTTGAGGCTTTTAGTTATTGGAAGGCTTCATGTAGAGATGAGCTTCATAGATTCACAGCAGTGGCTGACATCATTGATTGTCGCCATAGACTGACATCATTGGCTGATTTCATCCATTGATATCTTGTGATGTGATTGATTGACATCACTGACTGACTGATGTGAAGTGATGTCAGTACAGACATCACTGGCCAATGTCATTGACTGATGTCACTGGCTGATGTCAGAAGCTGACAGCACTGGCTGACATCAATGGCACCAATCCACATCACCGGCTATGTCATGTACTGACGTCTCTGACTAACATCGCTGACTGACGTAACTTACTGGCATCACTGACTGACATCATGGACTGACACCATTGACTGCCACCACTGACTGACATCACTGACTCACATCACTGGCTGACATCAATGACATCATTGGATGTAATCACCAGCTAATGTCACAGACTGATGTAACTGGCTGACATCACAGGCTCCCTGACTGACATCATTGACTGATGTCACTGGCTTACATCGCAGGCTCACTGACTGACATCATTGACTGATGTCACTGGCTGACATCACTGACTGACATCATTGACTGATGTCACTGACAGATATTACTGACTGACATCATTGGATGACATCAATGACATCTTTGGCTGACATTGCTTACTGACATCACTTGCTGACATCATTGACTGACATCACTGGCTGATGTCATCAACTGACATCACCAACTGATGTCACCGACTGACATCACTGGCTGACATTACTTGCTGACATCACCAGCTCATGTCACCGACTACCATCACTGGATTATATCATCATTGACATCGACTTCATGGGCTGACATCACTGGCTGATGTCACCAGCTGACATTACTGGCTGATATCACCAGCTGATGTCACCGACTGATGTCACCAGATGACATCACCAACTGATGTCACCAGCTGACATCACTGGCTGATATCACCATCCCTAACCCTGACTTCAAGTAAACCAACTGGGCTTATACAACCACAATTGCATATTTTATTGATGTGACCTTCTGTGTCAAATGACCATGTTGACTACTATTCAAGGTAATAGGCCTAACTTGGAAATATGCATCTTTACATTCGTCGAAAAATTTGGAAGAAGGTATAGGTAAAAGGTTGTCTGTCCGCCTGTCGGGTCGGCAGGCGTTCGGCAGCGGGCGGATAGATACTTTCCGGGCCAGTGTTTGGCCTCTATTGAGTGTACATGGATGACATTTGGTACACATATAGCCTGTTTGGTTTAGTTATGCCTTTAGATGGTCTTCTTGATGGATATTAAATCCTTTTTGAAATAACTAAAAAAATATATAAATATAAAAAGTATTTTTGTTTTTTTTTTTCGAGCCAAGACTCAGTCACTATTGCATGACATTGTACAAGGATGAAATTTGGTAGTCCAAGACTGTACATGGATAAAGTTTGGTACACGTACCGCTTATATGGTCTAGTTGTGCCTTTTCATGGTCTGACTGGTAGATATTATACATTTTTTTGTAATATTGAGAAAAAATATTAAAAATGATTTTCTTTTATTTTGGACCTAAGACTTGCCAACTATTGCACATACAGCACTGAAATTTTCAACTCATATCACCTGCTGTATACAATGTAGCAGTGCTTTTTGATGCGTATTTAACACTTCTTTAAAGGTTGGAAGAACTTATATCCAACAGCATTATATTTTTTGGTTTCCAACCGACAGCTCATAACCTATACTTGGTGCATGCATGAAACTGTACCATAATTTGTATGAATTAGCCTAATAAAGCCTGTCCCTGGTTTTACAAACCTTAGCAGATGGGCAGATGGCAGGGCATCGGGCAAAAAAGATAATTGAAGACCACTACTCGGCCACTATTGCATACCTATCTGCAATTTGGTAAACAAACCAATTTTATGGTGTAATTGTAATCTTATGAAGGTGTTATTCTCTGAAGGTTTGCTGCAGTGCTTCTGTGTTTTGAAAATTTTTTTCAATAACATTAGCTGTTGAATCAACAGTGTTGGTGCTATATACACAAATGAAGCCAGGAAGACCGAAGTTTACCACCCCAAACAAAAACCCATTCGAGCATCTTTGGAATAACCTCGTCAGAAAGGATTGCTGAAAGAAGGCCAACCATAACCAGGTAACACACCCCATTCAAACATTGCTGCATGGAGAAATGGAATACCTTACCACAGCACTGCGTCTGCTGACTGGTGTAGAGCATGTGCAGTGGGTGTCAGGCTTGTGTCCATGCTCTGGGGGTCCCTACATTATTGAGAAATGCACACCCGTGGCTTGAGCCATTTTGTTCTCTGATATTGTCTGTTATTTTTTTTTTTTTTTTTTGTTACTTTCACTTATACCCCTAGGCCTAGTCATCAGATTTTGTTTGTTGTTGCACCTGTTCTTGGCTGTGCTTAGTTGTTCAAACATTGTTGAACCAAATAAAGGCATTTTCTCTTTTGTTGCCTGTTGTCTGGGAGGCCTCAGTAGTCAGAGAAGGATCTGACAACTTCATTTTGCTGTTTAGTTTACTTTGTTATTCCTTGGATATGGTCTTGAGTAGTTACACTATCAGGAGGCATTGCTATGAAAAGAAGGCCTTTCCAACAAGACCACCTTGGTGCATATAGCACCAACACTGCTTCTACAACAGCTAATGTTGTTGAATAAAATTTTCAAAAAAATGCGTATCTCCATATGGCTTTACCTTGAATAGTGGTCACAATGCCACATGGCCAATAAAATATGCAATTGTGGTTGTGTAAGCTCAGTTGGTTTATTTGAAGTCTGGTTGTGGAGTAGGTCCCTAAATATAATTTTTCCAGTTTCAAGTCACACTTTTTTTAGCTTTAATTGTTTCCATGGCAGCCAGTTTTCATGGATACTGATACACATTACATATGCAATGAAACCCTATAAAATGGGCTATCCAATAAGACCACATTTGCACATATTGTGGAATAATTGTAGCTACAGTGTTGGAAAATGTTGTATGAAATCTTTTAAAAAGTTTAATTTCTTAGGTTTGACCTAGAATAGAGGTCACCTTGGTCATGTGACCCAGAAGGTCACATGACCAATAACACACCTAATTATGGTTGTACATGCCTGGATGGTTGAATGAAGTCTGGCTGTGGAGAAAGTCCCCAAAAATGAATTTTCAAGTTTCAAGTCAAATTTGTGTAATTTCGAACTTTGTCTCCATGGCAACCAGTTTCCATGGATACTTAAACACATTATATGTGCAATGAAACCCTACAAAATGGGCTTTCCAAGAAGACCACGTGTGTACAAATTGCACGATTATTGTAGCTACAGTGGTAGAAAATGTTGTATGAAATCTTTAAAAATGTGAATTTCTCAGGTTAGACCTTGAATAGTGGTCACCTTGGTCATGTGACCCAGAAGATCACATGACCAATAAAATGGCTAAATATGGTTGTACATGTCTGGATGTTTGAATGAAGTCTGGTTGAGGACTAAATCCCTAAAAATGAATTTTCCAGTTTTCAAGTCAAATTTGTGTAATTTCGAACTTTGTTGCCATGGAAACCAGTTTCCATGGATATGTATATAAATTTTATGTGAAACTGAAGCTTATAGCAAGGGCTTTCCAATGAGACTAAATTCGTCCACATACTGGCACTATTGTAGCTACGGCGATTAAAAATACTGCAAGAACTCTTGAAAAAATGCTTATTTCCGAGGTTTGACCTCAAATGGTGGTCAGTATGGTCATGTGACCAAAAAGGTCACATGACCATCAAAATTATTTATTTAGGTAGTACATGCCAGGTTGGCTTGATGAAGTGTAGCTATGGACTAAATCCCTAAAAAATGCATTTTACTAGTGTAATGATGAGTTTAAAAAAATTATGACTTGGTTGCCATGGTAACCAATTTATGAAAAATTGCACCACTTTTCTTAACTGCATCCTCAAGTTCCATAATCTACAGAATCTTGCGATTCCAACGATGTATAGATTGTCCATCCCTCTCTCGGGTTGAGCCAACCGCCCATTTTTTCTCCTTGGCTCCTGGACTAATTCAGCAAAATATAATGATTTGCCATTGATAAAAAACATTTTGAAAATTATTTGTTATTGTGTTGGTCATTATAAACTTCAATGATGTAACTCAATTCCGTCACAGGCTGCTGAGGTTGCATTAGCAACTTTAACATGGGGATTTTTCCTTGTTCTTGCTACTTATGCCAATTTCTAATGTGAAATTCTAAAATTTTATTGAAAAACGTGTCTTATTTGCCTATATAAATCGCCAAAAACATTTAAACAACTGGGTGAGGTAGCTGTTTTTTTTAATGCTAATGCAACTGCAATTTTGCATCTGTCCATTTCATAGTGTTACACAGCAAAATTTGTCTATATACAAATTACATCAACGAACATATGATTAGTTCTTGAAACATTTCTGAACTGAAAGCCAAGTCTCCCAGGAACAGGCCAGGTGTGTTGGCCTGCTGGTGTTTTTCTATATTGCGGTAGAATCTGCATAAAAAATCCTGTCCTCCATCATTCATCGTTATTAAATTAGCACAAGGCCATATTTTTAGCTACTCTGATCAACAGATCCAACAGAAAACAGTGTAAACTTACCCATGATTTTACTTAATGGATTGACACAATAAAAAGATTCAGATCTCAGCTTTTTTTTTTTTCCTGCCAGCTATCCCCAGAAAAGGCGCCCTGAGAAAATCTGAACCACAAGTTATACATCAGCACAGGACTGATAAGGCCAGAAATAACTGATTTGTAGCTTCTCAGACAGGGGCGTAGATCCTGGGGGGGATGGGGGGATGCATCCCCCCCCTAGGATGAACCTGGGGGGGATGATCATATGATTATCCCCCCCTAGAATTTCAAATTATTAATACTTGGTGTTGACAATTATCTGTCATATTTAGCAATTTTCCATGATACCAGTTGCATGTTGTGTGTCAAAAAAAGGTCTCAAAACTAACCTTCAATAATCTGTAATATATTGGCTTTTGGGCCCTAGAGTGACCCTCGAAATCTAACGCTGCGCGAATTTCGGAGCGTTGGGCCACGCGCGAAGTTTGCAATCCCCGAAATCATCCCCCCCTACAAAAACGAAAAATCTACGCCCCTGTAATCTCAGATTTCCTCAGGGCGCCTTTTCTGAGGATAGCTGGCAGGACAAAAGAAAAAGCTATAAGTCATTTTGCAACACTTCGTGAGATCTGCCCATTGGAAAAGCTGGTATCTAACTGACAATTTTGCATGTTAGCGCCTGGCTAGGGATTAACCCTGTTTATAACAGAAAACAAACAATGAGATTATTGTTCATTTTGCGAAATTTATATAATTTCTAATGTTTTTACAAATCTTCATATACTCCCCATGACATAACAACCAGATATGTGCTATGCTACAGTACAAATTTCAAAATGTGGCTCAAATTAGCTGTCTATAGCCATTCATTACTAGTCTTATCCATATCTATCCATAGCTATCCATTTCTGTTCTTTTGTATACCGTTGAATCTCTTTACCCCTAGTGGATAAGTGTAGCTTAGTTTAGCTTGGAATGGCTATGGATAGCTAGCTAAGGCTAGATTTTAAATGACGAGCCACTTTTAGAAATTTGTACTGTAAGCCTTTATTCAGTGAACTTTCAACAACAGCATAATCAATCATAATTTTATGTATAAATCATCTTTTATTCATATTCACAGACATCCTTCTCATCTCTCGGAAATTCCTGCAAGCATCATCACTGCTCAGTTCCATGCGTCCATCCCCAATTCATCTATTACTCGCTAGCCTTGCGTAATATATACTTGCTGACTAAATTGATTCAAATATGTGTCTCCCACAAACGTCACTAGTGATAATGATATTACTTTTGACATACCATCACTTTTGCAGCAGTCCGAATACTATGAAACTTGTGAAGCTATTGATTTACTCAAGATTAAACAGAATGTATTTAGTCTATTAAGCTTGAATTGTCAATCCCTAAATGCGGAATACACAAATTATCAATTTACTTAGAAAGCTTTAAATCTGAATTTCAGTTTTCCACTGTTTGTCTCCAGTGGCGGATACAGGGGGGGGCCTAGGGGGCACGGGCCCCCCCTAGACCACTTTGATTAATAGTAGTATTTTGAAGAAAATACGCTGCGACGCGAGTCCGCGAATGCCCGAAACACGCCAAGGCCCCCTCTAGATGACCCTGTCTGGATCCGCCACTGGTCTCCAAGAACCCTGGCTCTCCTCTGATGCTGATCTTTCCCTCCTGAGGATCGATGGATACAACCTAATATCTAGAAGTAGGTCGGCAAGTATGCTTGGAGGGGTAGCAATTTATTTAAAATCTTGTTTCTCTTATAAGGTTCTTGACATTAATGATAATGCAAATGTTTCAGATGGCATCTTTATTGAGGTCTCCAGTGATGATCAATCAATGCATAAGACTATCGTAGCCAATATCTATCCCACCAAGAGAAAACATTGACAATTATAACACTTTCATGGAAGACTTGTCAAGAATATTTAGTAGCTTTAGAAACAATAGCAAAGAGATAGTCATCACCGGAGACTTCAATATAGACCTTTTTAAAGTAAATGACAAACCTGTTGTAAATGAATTTCTAGAGACATTGATGTCAAATGGGTGCATTCCCAAGATTACCTGTTCAACTCAAAATGAGTTCAAGTTGGTAATCTAGATTTCCCACAAATGAGCAAAATGTGACAAGAAGTCACATTTTGGTGACATCTTGGTGTTGAGTTCTCTGACCTGCTGTAGCGACATATTTTGAATTGCATTATCTAAATGGCATAAATTTCAGTAATATTTATTTGATTGCTGATCCAAATTTTTAGCTTCATGTTATGTTATTTTTTTTGCCAATTCATGTATAACAATCTTAATCTATGATTTATCAAAATGTGTGAAATGGTGAAATTGGCCTCATTTGCATAACATACATGTGTGAAAACTTGTGCATTGCATAGCTTTGAAGGTGTGTCTGACCTATTCACTGGGTGGAAAAAAACTTTTTTTATGTACTGAACAAACTTTTGTTTTCCAGTGTCATGTGCTGAACCTTTTTTTCATCAAACATCCAGCCCCCCCCCCTTCCCCTCATGTATTATCTGGTCAGCCCCAAAGGGACATCACTAGTGTATTAACTGCCTTATCAAAGGTAATTGAAAGCATAATGTGCGACCAACTTATGGTCTATTTTAACAAAGTTATGTGCTACGATATCTCTGCATATAGACGTATGTATAGCACAAATAATGTCATTATCAAATGCACTGAAGAATGGAAGTATGCCTTGGACAACAACATGGTCGTTGGTTGCGTGGCAATGGATCTCTCAAAAGCCTTTGACTCCATCCCGCATAACTTATTAATTGCCAAGCTAAATGCATATGGTTTGTCTGAAAATGCATGTAAATTTGTAGGTAGTTACCTGTCCAACCGTACACAAAATGTTAGGTTGAATGGTTACCTTAGTGAATGGAAACAAGTACAAAGGGGTGTCCCTCAAGGAAGTCTTATGGGACCTGTGTTATTTAATATTTACATTAATGACCTTCTTCTCCTGCTGCAGAACTTTTGCTCTGTTTTTAATTATGCAGATGACAACACTTTTTCTTTTCAACACAAAGATGTTAATGTTGTGAAAGAAAATCTGGAAAGAGCATGTGTGCTGTCCACTGAGTGGTTTGGAAGCAATTACATGAAAGTTAATGCTGAAAAATTCCAGTTGATGGTGCTTAATATGAAGGGAGAAGAGGTCAACCTAAAGATAAACACAACTGTAATTACATCTACTAATAAAATGAAACTGTTAGGTGTCTACTTGGATTCCGATCTTTTTTTTGATATTCATATTGATGATATTATTAGCAAAGCGTCAAAACAAATTAATGTTTTATGTAGGTTGTCACATGTATTGAATTTATCATGTAAATTGAAAATCCTTAATGCATTTATCATGTCAAATCTAAGTTATTGCAATCTTGCATACCATCATTGTAAATTAGGAGATGCAAGGAGATTGGAAATGTTGTTTAAAAGAGCCTTGAGATTTGTTTATTTAGATTTCACTTCCACATACAAGGAACTGTTACACAAGGCCAATATGTCATGTTTGTATGTTAATCTTTTAATCCTTCATATCTTCATCTGTAAATACCCATCCGCTTTTTATTTGTTATAGTCGGTAACAAGCACTCTGTGTGCTTTTGTTGTATTGTTTTCTTTTGTAACCGATGTGAAATAAATCTTTACTTACTTTTTTTACTTACTTACTTTAACAGTTTGACATCACTAATCTGTAAGTTGTCTAACAATAAATTGTCAACCACTGAACCTTGACTAGTCTATAAACTAAAACTCAGTTGGTGAAAGGGACTTCACTAGGCCAGGTTTAAGGCTGTTAAGACCTGGACTAACTGTTAAAACTATGTTGGTGAAATGGGCCCTACCGGTCTTATTCTATCTATCCGGTTTCGAGACAACCTTTATAAATGAGTGTGCAATACTTCAGTCAATGACAATTCTGCAAAGACATTCCTCATAAAATTTATGAGGAATGTCTTTGCAGAATTGTCATTCTTGCTTTTATTTAAAATATCTTTTATTGTGCTCCAAGTCCCTTTAATATCTTTTTTGAATTTTTCAAAACAATTATTGTAATAATTTTTCTTGGCCATCCAAATACTACGCTTTAAGATGCAGTTATAGGTTTTCAGGTTAGTTTTCAAGGTATGATATTCTGGACTATATTTAATAACAACTATACCTCTGACCCAAATGAAATAGCAAATACGTTTAATGAATTCTTTTCTAATGTTGGATTCAACTTGGCTTCCGAGATAAATTCCCCAGAAAATAGATCTTTTACTGAGTACTTAACTTCTTCACTTAATTGCTCTTTTAAATTTTCTCTTGTTTCTACTGAATTAGTATCAAAAGCAATAAAAAGTATGAAATCTAAGACATCGAAAGATAGCCTCTCTAATGAATTACTAAAACTTATTTCATCCATCATAGTTGAACCACTCACATTGATAATAAACCAATGTTTTCATACAGGTATATTTCCTGATACAATGAAAATAGCCAAAGTAACTCCAATATTTAAAAAAGGTGAAAATGATAACATTCAAAATTATAGACCCATCTCTTTACTCCCATCTCTCTCCAAATTTAAAGTAAATTAATGCATGACCAAATCGATAAGTACTTTAGTATTAATCAACTGTATTATGACAGTCAATATGGTTTCAGAAAAAAATATTCTACTGAACTCGCAACACTAGAAATGGACGATCGGTTGGTAATCAATTTAGAAAAATAACAATATTCCAATAAATATTTACCTTTCCAAAGCCTTTGACACTCTCGATCAAAATATCTTAATAAGTAAGTTAGAGCACTATTGAATACATGCAGTGGCGTAACTGGGGGGTCTCGAGCGGGGGGGCACCTGGGGGGGCACGCGATTCTCTGGGGGGGCACCCTCAATACTAACTGTATATTTTAGCCAGAGTTGGACAGTTCATATGGGGGGCACCTGGGGGGAACAGATCAAATATTGGGGGGCACGTACCCCCCGTGCCCCCCCATAGGGACGCCACTGAATACATGAATCTACCTTATCATTATTTAAAAGTTACTTGAAAAACAGAACACAATGTCTGTATTTTTCTGATAATCACTCAACTTGTCATCGGTTATCAACAGGTGTCCCACAAGGGTCTATTTTGGGCCCCTGCCTTTTTTTAGTTTACATTAACGATATAACATCTGCAAGCTCAAAATTTTATCCAATCATTTTATGCTGATGACACGACTCTCTCCACAACTCTAAATACATTTACCTCAGCTGATAACAGTAATGAAATTAACTTCGAGCTAAATAAGATTTTAGATTGATTAAAGCTAAACAAATCATCACTCAATGCCAAAAACTAAAGCTATGCTCTTCACCACAGGTATTAGGACAGGTAGAATAGATTTACCTAATTTGACAATAGATTACACAAGGATTCTATGGGTTAATAAATTTAATTTCCTTGGTATAGTGATAGACAGTAACTTAAACTGGAAAGAACACGTAAGTCATATTTCTTTCAAAATATCAAGGATCATTGCTATTATGACTAAATTGAAACATTTTATTCCTCGCTTTATTTTAGAAACAATTTAAAAATCACTTATAATACCACATCTCAATTATGGAATCTTACTCTGGGGCTCACAGGTCAATAGACTCTTTCGGTTGCAAAAGAGGGCTGTGCGTATCATTGTAAATGCACAATATAATGCACACACAAATCCTATTTTCAAGAAATTAAAATTAATCAAGACATCTGATATGTGTGTATTCCATGATCCTTTGTTTTGCCAGAAACAATAATGACTTACCGACTTACTTCAGATCAGTCTTCATAAAATGCACAGATCATCATAGCTTCTTCACACGAAATAATAATAACTTTCAAATTCCAAAATTAAGATACTCCTTTTCAAGGAATAGTATTACGTACAGAATTCCTAAAGCATTTAATAATTGTCCAGCAATCGTCAGGAGCAAGATTTACCTTCATAGCATCGATGGTTTTGCCAGGTATGTAAAAAATAATTTTATTGAATCTTTTCCTGCCGATTGTCAAAGCAGAAACTGCTATATCTGTACAAATAGCTAAATTCATATACCTCTTATTAAACAGTTGGTTTCTTAAAACATCCTACTAATTAAGAATGCTTAGTACTGTCATCCATTACTCATTCACTTCATCTTCAATCTTTGTTTCATGAGTGCTTGCAGGGACTTCATCATCTCTCATTATTCCGGTGGCCCACCAGCAGTGATGATCTTTCTTGTCTTTGGTGGGTCTCCTCATTCGTCTATATTTATTTGTTTCCCCATTTCATCCCATCGTCATTAAATATGTATACATGTAACGATTAGATGACGAAATTAATGAAATATGTCTGTCTGTCTGTCTAGCTGTCTATGTCTGTCTGTCATAATCCTATGATAATAACTAGTTCAGCGAAAAAAATAACTTTTGAATAAAACTATTCACACGACATAAAGATACCAGGTGGCGTCATTAGCTTATGACGCCACCTACAGTATATACTGGGTAACAATGTTATGTAGTCCAGCAGTGAAGGGGTGGTACCCAAAAGTTTCGGTTAAAGTTTTATTCTCTGTTGATCGTGTATCTAAACTGCTCACACTTAAAAACGCACACTTCCAAAAAGGTTAAAAATAGAACTTCCTCTTAAAGTATCAACATGAATGTTTGCACACTTCTAGAAGTTGCCATCAGGTATATTCATAAAAATTTTCAAATCTCCAAGTAGCAGTGCTTTTGTGTCAAATTAATTCGTCGTGGTAACTGTCGAAAACGCGAGTCGCAAAATTTCAATATCCTCTGATCATTAATTTCAACAACTAAGCTGTTCCTTCCACAATATCTTTTGATAAGCCAGGAAAGTTTACATTTTTACTTGCTTGATGGGTTAGGGAAAAGGGATATTTGACCAAACCACAATTAGAGAGTGTGAAATTAATAAAATGTAAGTGTCAATGCTGACCCGCCCCTACAGGACACTTTTGTCAAAATCTTATGTGTTTTATTCAGATTTTTGAGAGCATTGATATGGAATTATTGTCTATGTATGTGTTTCTACCCTTGGTAAGCAAAAAGCCCCATAATTTAACAGTATTGGTTCACATGCTTCATTTCCAGATGCTGAGTCGTACATTTTGAGTTTTCAGTACAAAATCTGCTTTAAATGAAATCATTTTTTTCTTTTCCAAAACTTCCGTGGGACAGTTTTTGGATATCCTGTGCCTGTTATGTGAAAATTTCATAAGATCAATCCTATCCAGTATGCCACAAAAACAATATTTCCATTGGTGCAATTTGTGTTGAAGTGCAGTTTGTGACTTGCATTTTCGACAGTAACCACAACGATTTAATTTATCACAAAAGTACTGCATTTAGAAATTTGAAAATTTTCATGAATCTACCTGACTGCAACTACTAGAAGTGTTCAAACTTTCATTGTGATACTTTAAGAGGAAGAACTATTTTTAACCTTTTTGGTATTGTGAGTTTTTAAGTGTCAGCAGTTTATATGGTCCAAGGAACACATTCAGGGGGGGGTGTGAAACTCTCACCCTTGAGCATTCCGAGAAATCCAAGATGGCGTCAAAAACGGCCGCCGGACCAGAAATTGGTCATAAATTGGCTCCTGATTCAGCTAGGATGATAAACAAAACATCAAAATAGGGGTTTTGAGGGTCAAGGATTCCAGAAATAGATAGATCAAACTCATAAGATTGCAATTTCTAGATCAAATGGCCTAAATTATGCA
The DNA here is from genome assembly GCA_026936325.1 of Platynereis dumerilii. Lineage (NCBI taxonomy): Eukaryota > Metazoa > Annelida > Polychaeta > Phyllodocida > Nereididae > Platynereis > Platynereis dumerilii. Next base: position 10,643,730 of record JAPTHN010000004.1, read on the forward strand.
CTAAAACTGTAAAACTAGGTTTGGAAATCAAGATCAGGCATATGTGACCTGCTCCACCAAAATATGCTTAAAGAATACACATAGTATATATTACTGTGGCTTCCCTTGAACCTACTTGAAAGTTGCTTTCAAATAATGGGTCATATGTGGGTACATGTCAGTTGCATCCAAAGTAAAATCATGTCAAAACTGCAAAATTATATGCATAGTAGCCAACCAAAAAAAAACAGTCTTTGCCTTTACTGCAGTTGACCTTGTTCTTCTTGATCAATACTCATTTCCTTGGTCCGATTTAATGAAACAAGACAGCTTCTCTATTATCAACAAAACTTTGGTTGAAACATTGTGCCCCCTTTTTGCGATAATCATGAAAATATCTGAAATGTGATAAATGTTTAAAATAGCCAAAAGATGTCACAAATTGAAGAAACTGGGCCGTTGTACATTGCTTCCGAGATATAATAGCACATTTTCATCCAATTGTTGCACATATATTTTTGAGACATATATACAGACTAGATTTACCCATGATTTTGGGCAGGACTATAATGGGGAATAATTAACCCCCCCCCCTCTACCTGCATGGGCATCTGGCCCTGTGTTGCATGCTGACCATTTGAAATAGGATTTGAGTAATAATTGTAATATAAGTAAAGATTGGTGGTAGAGGAATTGAAGTTACAAATGCAGTGCAATATGTATTGGTGTAAGGTGCAGTGAAGTGTACTTACACGTGAGCTTGTAATTGAGGGCATGGCTCGTAAGGAAAGGAAAAGATCTGTTGAAAGGAAATGTGGATTGATGAAAATGTATAGAATTAGGCAAATAGGTAAAAGTGTATGGGCATTGAGACATTGACAGATGGAATGGGCTTGAGAAGAGCTTTAAAATGAGGGTAAGATGAGGAAGATACGATGAGTGGAAGTGGTTGAGCCAGGTAGAAGTGAAAAGCAGTAGGTGAAAGTGAAGTGTGTGGATGTTTTAGGCGGGAAGGCAGATGGTGGCGCCAGTCCTAAACGTGAGCAATAGCGGAACTACGCTGGAGATGCATGCGCCCCTGGTTGGGAAAAACAGTAGAGACAGAAAATGTAAATAAGGGTGCTGTTTCACTGTTATTTGCTGTTATCAGAAGGATAGGATAGATCAATAAGGATAGGTGGACAGTTTAGGTGAGTGGCATTGCTCGGGGAGGAGTTTTTAGCTGTTGCAGGTGTGAGCACGTCACCCATGATTTTTGCATCTTATACCCGGCAGGGATGTTTGCAACTGAAATTTTCACAATAATCATTGATACTAATTATGGTGTAGATTTCTGATTTAAATATATTAATTTGCACACAATAATTGCAGTAAAATCTACTGTTATTACACAAATTTATAATTATGACTATTGCGGAAATATTGAGGATTATTACAGAAATTTATTTTTATATATATGATAATGAAAATCATAGAATTTCTGATCTTACCATTTCTATGATTTTTCAGCGAAATTTCTGCAGGTATAATGGTATGATTGTTCACAGAGGAGCTTCATTTGAGACACCTTGCTTAAACCCCCTGTCAATATTTTTCCAGGCAATACAATCTCTGATTACATATTGGGCTATGTGGGACCGCTTAATATGCAATTTGAACCAATTTTCCTCTTGATTTTTTACAATTGATTTTTCACTTGGTACAAATTTAGGCAAATTTAATTTATTTTGTTCACCAAATGTAAGAGTTGTGAGGCCCTAGGCTATAGCCTACTCAGCCTAATGGGTAATCCAGGCCTGTGTGTAACTGAGTGAAACAGTGCTATCAGTTAAAAACTGTCATCAACTCATTCAACTGCATGTGACACATAGAAAATAATGGGTGGTAATAGATCATGTGAAAGGTCATGATTTTCACTTACAATGAAACATTGCGAAAAAAAATCTGCTACCAAGCATAATCATGAATTGCATGTCAACATACACAAAAGACACACTTCCTGTCTATGGACCTATAGATCAGACTGCATGATTTGAGCTAAAAATAAAAAGCCAATGATTATTTTGTGATCTTCAACACAGCAGAGACATGAAGGAACCCTGCATACATTTTGATAGGTAATAAGGGTATTTTAGATATTATCTTGGGTTCCCCAACAACATCACTCCTGCCTTTCCCGCCTCCGTCCAGTTGGATGATTAAGGCGTCTGGTTGAGGTTGAAAGTTCCCAAGGCGTGAAAATGTTATGCGGTGTTAAAAAAGTTTAAAACTATATTTTAAAAAATTGAATTGTTCTTTTTTCATTAAGACCAGACATTTATTATTTGGGAAATGTTCAGCTCATTGTTTTGTTGGATAGATCTTCATTTAACACACAATGAACATTCACTGAAGTAACCACAATAACATTTTCTTTTATAATCATATATAATAAAATCCCTCAAGGCAGTTGTCAATAAAACTATTTCAATAGAAATGGGGACATCTTATTGGTCAATGAAGGCTTTTGTGCACATACAATGGCTATTTTTTCAGTCCAATGTATTTTACATCTGTTCACAATTGTCCTTCTATTGATGTGTTATGCACGTAGACTCGATGTCAATGTCATTGTCATTGAGTGCTTATGGAAATGTACAATCTGACCCATACAGTGCAATTTAATAAATTTACCTGAATCCCACACCCTGATGAAGATGCTTGCCATCAGTGCTTTACTATAAGTCATATTTTTATCTAAATATGACACCTTGAAGTAAATCAATTAATATCAACATGACATCATTAGAAATGAATCATTCAATTTGTTGAGATTCTAATTAGTCCATATTGTGCACACATTGTTTGTAATAGTTTCATTTTTCTGATACTGAAAGAATTGACAGTTGCTCATCCTATGGCATTTTGCAGCACATTCAATCAATCGCAAATTTTCTTCTGTTTTCGTCAAACCGGAATTTGGTGCTAGATTTTTCCTGAAGTATGCTGTCAATCCATGTGTCGCATGAGCCTGCAGAACTTCTATAGCTGTAAGCCAAAAGAGAAGAATCACAACCAATTCAACATGGTAGTTAGCACAAATAAACTTTGCGGTCAAAAGACAGCGTACAATTTTATTTCCAGTCGATCAACAAAGCCAAACAATTTTTGCACGCTGATTCTAAATAAAGGAAGCTTTTGTTAATTTGGGACATCATGCAATATGACATTTGTTATAGGGTCTGCTAGGATTAGGGTATTTTAGATATTATCAGCTTTTCCTTTTTATGCTTTCTGCTACTAAATACATTTTCCAGCACATCAACTAATGATCAAGGAAGATGAAAGGACATTAAAGTGAATAGAGAGTTAGGGCATTCAAATGAGAACATCTGCTCCAAAATTCATTACTGAATACCAACACTTTAGGTGTTGATAATTAGATCCTAATTAAATTTCCAAATATCATGGTTTTTCTTGACATTCACTGCTAAAATGTCAATTTACTAGAATCTGGTTAAAAATAATTCATTTTTAGCATTCTAGATCTTCTCAAGGCACTCTTCCCGAGGCTCTCCATTGTCTCCAATATGATAGAACTAAAGTCTGTAATCTCAATTCTTTAATGTGTCAATCAATGAAATAAAATAATATTATTGTAGGTACATTTCTTTTTTAGTAGGCAGAAAATCTGTAGGGCGTGTAGGCTAGAATTAATTATGCCAGGGCTCAGATTGATGATTATAATAATCAGATTGATAATGAGAAATTTAAATATTACCTTGACATGGTAAATCACTTTCAACAATGGTGCTCCAAGTTTTCCCTAGACAGTTGTCTCGAATCAGTGTGATCTTGGATAATTTTTTTGCCCAGCAGAGTTTAAAATCACAGGGTATGGCATTACTGGTTGCTGTGACCGTCAGGTTTTCACAACCAGATCCAGGGCAGAAACGATACGGATCTAGCAACTCAGTGATCTTGTTGTTTGTTAGTAGAAGTGTTTGAAGCCTCGGCATATACTTGATGTTGCTGGTATCGAAACTAGAGATGTTGTTGTTCTCCAATGCGATGTTGAGCATGCCAGTTGCATTCACAAATATGTCAGGTGCAATTGCACCAGTAACATGGCAATCTGTCATGTAGAGACTGGTCACTGACGGTCCAAATGATTTTGCCCAAGATATTGAGGTGATAGCATTTTGTCTCAAGCGTGCCTCTCTCAACTTCGTACAATTTTCAAAATAATCGTAAGGTATGGCTGTAATTTGGTTGTAATTCAGTGACAATATTTCCAGAGATCGGCAAGCATCTTTGATATTTAAAGGTTGAGTGAGAAGATTGTAATCGACGTTTATCTCCTTGATAGCTACGTTGTATTTGAATGCATCAGCTGGTACGTTAGTTAGACCTAGATTTGAGTAGTAACATGCTTCCAATTTTGGCAGCAGAGCCATATTTGGAACTGTGCCTAATAGAGGGTTGCTGTAAAGTTGAAAAAATAGTAAATTAGGCAAGTCCAGGGTGCCATGTGTTGTTTGCAACTTATTGCCTGGTATATTTAAAATTAGGAGTGCAGTCAATGAGTTGAGTGTAGTGGCATTTAAAACGTCTATAGAATTAAAATTGAGAATCAGGGTGTTGAGAGTTGACCCTGTTGCACTTACATCAGGAATGGTTGTTATGCTGTTAAAACTCAAGTCTAAAACAGTAAGATGTCCGTAATGAACCGTGTTGTCCCAAGCGTCATGTGATATGCTGCAGTTCTTCAAACCAAGCTGTCTTAGAGAATAATGCAAGGAGGGAAAATATGGCATAGTCCTAATTGGGTTATAATCAAGATAGAGATGTGTTAAGGGTGTGTTATTGAAGGCGCCTGCAGATATACTTGATATTTTGTTGTATTTCAGGTAGAGTTCTTTCAACAGTGTCAAAGAGCTGAAACTACTGTCAGTTATGGTCGTCAATTCATTATTATCTAGGGTGACTGTAGATGAAATGACAGGAATGTCATTGGGCACTGCAGTGAGACCAGCGTTTGTCCTCGAATACGCCCAAGTATAGGTGGCCAGCAATGTGGTTGACAATACCATTTTCAAGGCAAACATTTTCTACAAAGACAAAATAGTTACGCCCGTTACAGCAAATTCATTTAGACTATGAGTTTCTCAGGCTAGTTTTCTCAGTATCCACATAGCATTTTCAGCTTGTCTGATTGATCAGTATACAGCAAGACGTCCTCCAAATCTGTACATAATGAACGAAGGAAGCAATGAAAAATAAGCCATTCTGGTTCAGGGTTGTATTTCAATCGGGGTACGCTCTGGAAAGTCACACAATATCCAAAATACCAGAAATACCATGCATATATGTGGAAAAAAAAGTTAAACAGAAAGATTAAACATACTGAGACGGACCAATAGTAGCGAAAAAATTATTCAAATCGGTTGATAACTGCCCGAAAAAAATGTATTTGTGTTATTTTGACCGAAATTGACTGTCTCATTTGCAAATTAGGAAAATATCGCTTCAGATTTTTCAGTTCTGACCTAACTGTAAGTTTTAAACAATGAGAAAATGCTTTCAGCATGGTCCCAAGAGTTCAACATTAGAATTACATGCAACAACTATGATTAGTCTCTTCAGAATCCTGCTTTGAACACATGAAGGTCAATTCCATCAAATATTGTCCTCCGCAATAGGGTCAGCAAAACAGCAATAACATTCAATTAAGAGGGTTTTTATTTTATAGAAATACTCCTTCAATAGATTAGACAAAGTTTTGGTAAGTGTTTCACTTCAGTTGTACGAACTGCACAATGCTCGTAGCGGAAACCACCATGCAAAAACAGCTTCGTCAAATAAACTGTCCTCTCCGTCCTCTCCGAAAATATATATTTTCCTTGACACGCACAAAAGTTCATGGCCAATATTAAGCAAGTAAGATGATTTTTCATTGCCAGACATATATCTATCCACTCAGCACAAGCCCATACAACTGGGTGTTCTATACATCCAGTAATAGAGGGATGAGCAGAATATTGACTTGGTCTAATTATGAAAAAGTCAAATAAAAAAAAATTCAGAATACTTGTAGCCCTAAAATTTTCAGCAATCCGGGGCACGGTATATAGCAACAGAAAAAAGTCTGTTCGGGCAGAAGAAAAAGACCTTTATTTTTTACCCCCTTGAGACAAAACTCTGTACCCCGATTGAAAAACAACCCTTCAGTGACCGCCTTTGATTGGAAAGAAAACACAATTTCCGAACCGAAATGGATTTTTGCAGTGTTGGCAAATCATCAGTTACTGCCTAATTGTCACCATCACCACACTTTCGCTGGATTTCATGGACAGATTTTTTGCCTGTCTCGGTTCCTCTGTCCAAACGAGTTCACAGCCAGCAACGAGCATAAAATAAGATTACCAGGGACACAATTACATTCAAAATCACTTCCAGACACGTCAGTGGCTTTGATAGACTTTTTGTGCTATTTAAATTAGATTTTTGCCATGTAATTCAGTGTCTGAACCAATCGCATGAACTAGATTTCCTACGTTTTGCTGTCCTGTTACAGAAACTCATACAAGTTTGTTGAAATTGCTGTAACGAAAATTAAGTTATGATAATGGATGAGCTGTGACTTCAAAAAGTTGTTGGCACAGATTGTCTGCATGTCTAGATTTTGAAATTGATATTATACAAGGATGATGCTACCACCAAACCCCCCCCCCCCTCCATCTCTTCTCCAAGTCACTGAGACATTGGTAAGGTCTTGATCTTGTATCAAGTATCAAGTAATTGTCAATTGACTTGCACTTACCTTCAGAGATTAGCTTAGCTGATAATCTTAGATTTAATAAATATTGAATTCAATATTTGCATGATCAACAAGTGTTTAAATAATTGTTTTCTTATTCCGTTAAAGTGATTGCAAGCTTTCCTAGTGCACAAAATACCATATTATGTCAATGGCGTAACAATTAATAGTAACAATGGCTGCGTCTTACAACTGTCTTCATAGGAGAAGTATCATTCAATATTAACAAGTTTGCTTTTATTGAAGCAATCTTCCTTTAATTAAGGAAATTTGCATAGTCATTCATCAATAATTTCGTTTTGTTCTGGTAAATGAATTGTCAATTTACTTGCACTTACCTTCAGAGATTAGCTTAGCTGGTAATCTTAGATTTAATAAATATTGAATTCAATATTTGCTTGATCAACAAGTGTTGAAATAATTGTTTTCTTATTCTGTTAGTGATTGCAAGCTTTCCTAGAGTAAGCATGTAGATTCAGATGCACAAGACACCGTATTATGTCAATGGCGTAACAATGAATAGTAACAATGGCTGAGTCTTACAACTGTCTTCATAGGAGAAGTATCAATCAATATTAACAATTGACAACAAAGGCAAATTGTAGGGTTATCGACATATTGTTTGCATTCAAAACAAATTCATCGTGAAACAGACCGGTAGATATCATTAAATTGATTTTTGATATAGGAAAGATGTCAGAGCAAGTTTGCTTTTATTGATGCAATCTTCCATTAGAATTACTCTTTTAGTTAAAAAATGTTGCAGAGTCATTAATCAATAGTTTCCTTTTGTTCGGGTGATTATTATGTAAGCATATTTGCCAATAACATTGACTGCGGTTCTTGAAACATTCCATATCAATGGAAGGACATTGTTGATGGAGACGAAAAAGAAGTGCGCATACAAATGATCATTGTTTGAGTGAACAATGGTGTTTATTGACTCATGAAGGAAATTAATTGATAACTTAGAAGACGATCAAAGATATGCGTCACCAAATAACAATATCAGAAATAACTGAAGAAGAACATTAAGCATAACAAAAGATAAGGTCAGACATATTTGTGGTTTAGGTATGTACATTGTACACCAGATTTACAAATTCGGACTGGTCACAGGACATTGACGTTCAGATCTACCTGTATACAGCATTATCTAAGGATTGATTCTCAAAAGAAAGTCTATTATCCATGTGTTCAAAGCAAAAGACACATTTTTAAGACATAGATCTATCATTAGGCAACCAATCGAATATGTATGCAAAAGTCAGAGGCATGTTACACAGATTGTCCTGTAACAAAGACCAGATGTATGATAACCTGTATATATAAATGAAATAAATGCTGAAATTTTGATATCATCATACAGAGGGGTAAATTACATTCGTTATGTAACTCTTTGTACACTAAAAAACACTTTGTCTAAATATAGACAAATTTTGTTTGGATTTACACAAAATCGCATGTTAGCTGGTGTCCGTCCAAAGTCTTGTCTGTTCCAGACAAAATGAAATGTGTGATTTTTTAGACAATCATTTTGTCTAAAAAATTTTGTGTAAACCAACACAATATTTTGTCTGCTTTACACATCAAAACTGTTAAAATATGTGTTAATTTTATGATAGATATTTGTCTGTTGCAACATAGAGTTTGTTTAGAATTTTGTCTGTTTTGACACAGACCATTGCTTGATTTAGCATAGACTTTGTTTAGATTTTTGTCTATTTCAGCACAGATCATTGTCTGGGGTAACAGTGTATTTGTTCACAATTTTGTCTGTTCCAGCACATGCCCTTGTGCATAATAACATAGCCTTTGTTCAGAATTTTGTCTATTTCAGCACATGCCCTTGTTTAAAATAACATAGCCTTTGTTCAGAATTTTGTCTGTTCCAGCACATGCCCTTGTGCATAATAACATAGCCTTTGTTCAGAATTTTGTCTATTTTGGCACATGCCCTTGTTTAAAATAACATAGCCTTTGTTCAGAATTTTGTCTATTTCAGCACATGCCCTTGTCTGAAATAACATAGCCTTTGTTCAGAATTTTGTCTGTTCCAGCACATGCCCTTGTGTATAATAACATAGCCTTTGTTCAGAATTTTGTCTATTTCAACACATGCCATTGTTTAAAATAACATGGCCTTTGTTCAGAATTTTGTCTATTTTGGCACATGCACTTTTGTATAGCAACATAGCCTTTGTTCAGAATTTTGTCCATTTCAGCGCAGAGCATTGTCTGAATTAACAATTAGTAAATCTATGCGCAGTCAATCAATCCTTAACCCTTTAGATATAGATAAACAAGGTATATTTCATTCTCCAAAATGCAATGATAACCAAAACAAGATTTCCATTGATTATATGAATGTTTAATTAAAAAATAGCAAATAATGATACAGTGTACAGTACTTGAGGTAATATTAATCATATGCTTAGAAAAGAGTCAATATGTATTTTTTGTATAATTTATAAAGATATTTGCATAGTTCTTTTACAATATGAATGTACAAATCAAATAAAGTTTATAATTATGATTGGTCTACATACTCATCCCTGAATAAAAATGTCCTTAATTTTAATGGGCAAGTCATAAATAATGTTTTCCAATTCAAGTAGGTCATGTATTAAACTGCTGTTCTTCGACAATGCAGCAGCTGCGAAGAGCAGGAAATTGTTGCTACCATGTGACACCTCCTTTGCTAAAGGAATCTTTCTCAACCCCGCACACTCATCCATGCTTGGTCCCACCTGAATAGTAACAGATAAAGAAAAGAAACAGTGAATTACACCATTCATGTTTGTGTGTATTGATCCTTACTTTGTTATTTGTCAGTCATTTTCATGCAAGTAGAGCATAATATAAACTTTCGCATGCAAATAGATTACAACCCAGTTTGTTTTGCAATACCACATGAAGAAGTAGTGTATACAAACCATGCAGTATATATTGTTGTATACCCAATGGTTCTTTTTGCATGAAGAGATATGTTGGTGGTGTAACTGCATTGTTTACCTTTGGGAAATCATGTCTAGGCAAATTCAACTGACTAATATAGATCATCTGAGCGAAATTTAGCTCTCTTGTGAATTGTATAATTGGGCAAGAATAAGACCGAATGTTTGTACGATGTTATTTTGATATGCAGCCCCACTCATGAAGAAATCTTGAGTCCTCCGTACCCACTCATGTGATTTTGTAATTAATTAAACTGTTTTTCTTGAGTAACCAGTACAATGTTACCAATATAATTTAAGGCTAAACTTGTTGCTACACGACATCAGCCAAAATTAACATTTGCAACATCAGAAGATTGTTGCAAGTTGTCGTTGGGCACATCTTAAACACCACAAAGCATTGTAACCATTGGGTCTTATTATAATAATACACCAAGAAATATAATAACAAGATACAAACTTACTAGTTTGAAATCCACAAAATATTCCATGGTCTCTGTAAGTTGCCATTTTTGCCACAACGTCTGCAAAAAAAAGAATGCTGACCATTTAATGAGGAAAGAAGATGATTTACCAAATAAGATTCTGCAACTATACTAATAAGGTAAACTAGATTTGTGTGTATTGAGGAAATCAACAGATACATAGCGTAATTCGAAATGTATTAGTATTTATTGACCATATTTGAAAATACACAAAATATTATTTTCAATTTTCGTCTAACAAGTGCCATATACATACTCCAGTCTTGTATGTCTTTATTAATTGTTCACTCATAAAATATATTTAATTTACAAAATACACCATGTTGAGTTATCCAATCAGTAAAATTAATCTTGTATAAAACATCTGCAATTGGCATAGTTGTAATATAAAAAAGATAAAGGTGCTACCCAAGGTGGCCACGCATTATAAATGTTGTGTTGTAACTCTATTCTGTAAAAGAATAAATAGTTATAGCCACCTTCCTAATTCTTTGCGATGTGCTCCTTTCTTACCTGCTTATAAATCAATTCCATCATTTGCAATTTTAAGATCATCTCTCTCATTCTATTGTTGAGGTTTTGGCCGGTGTAGCTTTGACAGCAGTGCTAGTGCCATTCTCTCCCATTTCCCAGCAAAATTATCGAAATGTCTGGCCAACTAGTTGAGAAATCGTTGTCACTCTGAAATAAACAATTACAAGTATTGAATACACACAGAAACAAAACTGAAGTTGTCCTACTACTGTCTTTGCATGAGTAGAAATTCATAAGCAAAGAGCAAAATCAAGGCTTTAGTAATGTATGACTGATGTGTCAAGTGATCAGCAGCAAAGACTGGTGCTCACAACATTCTACTACAAACACACACATTATTTTAAAAAATGAGAAATCGTTGTCACTCTGAAATAAACAATTACAAGTATTGAATACACACAGAAACAAAACTGAAGTTGTCCTACTACTGTCTTTGCATGAGTAGAAATTCATAAGCAAAGAGCAAAATCAAGGCTTTAGTAATGTATGACTGATGTGTCAAGTGATCAGCAGCAAAGACTGGTGCTCACAACATTCTACTACAAACACACACATTATTTTAAAAAATGCAAAAAATGCACTCTTGACTCTTTAATGAGCACACAGGACAATTGCAATGCTTTTATAACCCTGCCCATTTCCCATCCCCTTCAATTTCAGAGTACTGTATCTCTGGGAATTACAAGCCCTCACTTACATCATACATGTACATGTAATGAACCATGTCCTATGTACCACACACACTACTAACATCCCAATCGTAACCAATGTATGGTCCATAGGCACCGGAGGACAATACATTTTGGGGGTCTGCCCGAAAAATATCGTTGAAATTGCCCCAAAATCTAAGTTCACAAAATATTCAGCCCGAAACCCTCGGAAAAAGTTATATTTCAAAATTTTATTTTTGGGGGCTGCAACCCCCCCCCCCCCAGCCCCTGGCTCCTACACCTGAATGTACCATCTATGCACTAGCCCTATGCCCATCATCAATGTCAACCAAACATGATCAATGTCCACCAAAAATAACCAATGTCCAACATCCATACAATATGCACTAACCCTAAACCTATCAACTATCCCAAGCACCAATGTCCAACATCTATAGCACTAACCCTTTACCTGTCCTTAAGGCTTAAGTATCCCAAACAGCAACTATCCCAAGCATGACCAAGGTCCAACATCTATGCACTAACCCTAAACCTACCCTCAACTGTCTCAAACATCAACTATCCCAAGCATGACCAATGTCCAGTATCTGTACACTAAACCTAATCCAAACTGACTGCCTATTTAAGAAAAAACTATCCCAATATATTCCAATGTGCTACAACTGTCCTAACCACTCTACACCTATACTCCTATAGCCACGGATATGCCCCAGTAATTCCATTGTTTTCAAAGCAACATATAAATTAGCAATATTGCAAATAAGTATATATAGACGCAGTCTTCAAGCTTATAATTAACATAATTTAATAGTTTATTAAATTTTCTTAGAAATAAACAAATGAACTTTATCCCACATAATTTCATACATGAATTTTCAATGCCATATTTTTGAGACATGAATTAGCCCTTTGTGCTGGCCTATATTTGACTCATGTCATGCTATTAACTTGGAAGTATCTGTCACCTTAACTTGGTATCTGAGCATTGTAATAATAGTCAATTTTCCACTTAAAATCTGTTATATATCACATTTGGTTCATGCATGCAATCAAAAATAATTAAAGCAAATCTTTAACTTACCTTTACATATTTCAGTCAGCTCCAGCAAACCCCACAATGTCAACTTCCCAGTGACAAATGTACTTTTAACCAAGGTTGCAACATGCTTGTCTTTTGCTAACAAATATCTAGTCAGTCTGAGTCAGTACAGTTCTTAAGTGAAGCTTGATGACTTTAAAATCTAAACGAGGTCAGTTTTGATCCAGTTTAATTGTTTGCCATGTTGGCCAACAAAACAAAACATTTACAAAGAAGATTAGTCTCGTTCCAAGCAAAAGTACCCAATATTTTGTTGGAAATTTTGTGTGAAATATCAGACAAATTAGAAGTTGCTGGATCAACAGTGTGCTTTATGCTGTTTTACAACAATGTTTGTCTGTTTCACACATTATTTTGACTGGAATACACAAAGCCCATTTTACATATAGATTTTGTCTGCTATTTTACACAAAGTGTTTTTTCAGTGTATGGAGGAAACATAACAGGTTTTACCTCTCCTGACACCCATATTAAAGTAAGGAGAGTAATTTTGGAATTGTTACATGAACTGTCTTATAACATTGAGAAATTAAGGTTTTCAGGTGTGGACATTTTTTCAGTGCATATAGAGACAACTTTTTTAATTTACCCATATGTACGTTGAATATTGTCATCAATTTTCTATTTTCAAAGATTTTTGTGTCAACAGCAAAACAGAAATAACAGAATATTGAATAACAGAATATTTCTTTTGTCACTGCAAACAATCTGTCGATGAATAAATAAGAATATTATGACATATTTTTCATACTTTTTCAAGTTCAATGCTCATGAATTAATTACCCTTTTGTGTAAAGTAAAAACAAACACAATAATAATCATTGCTTTTGGTCAATATAATACTCATCACAAGTTGAACCCGTATCTTATCAATAATGCGAAAGTGCATCAAGTGAAAGATAACAACATATCACAAAAATATCACCCAAAGAGAGTATTAGAAGACACATTATTAAACCTGATTGACCACTTAAGAGGACAACATTAAGCATTCAACAGGATCACATCAACAACTCAAAAGGACCTCATCATCTGTTTGACAAGGCTCATCAACTGCCTGACAGGAACACCTTGACTGTTTTACAGGACCTCATTATGCAATTATCTAACAGGAGGACCTCATCAACTATTTAACAAGGCATCATTAACTGTTTAACAGCATATAAACTGTTAAACAGGACATCATAAACTGCCACACAGGACCCAATCAACTATTCAGAAACTCATCAACAGTTAACAGGACATCACAAACTTTTCAACACGACACCATTAACTGTTTACCAGGACATTAGGGACAGTTTAACACGATAATAACAGGACCTAAAAAATGCTTCTTCAAATAATATCATTCTTTATCATATATGTGATGACATTGTGTGACGCTTCAACCTATTCAAGAACCAATGCGGGTCTTAATGCAGTGCCCATTGACATTCCTGTCACTTCAACTAAAGTCATTCTGGATAACAACGAATTGACGACCATCAATGACATTTGCTTCAGTTCCTTGACAATGTTAACACATCTCCAGATCAAGTACAACAAGATATCAAGTATATCTCCAGGCGCCTTCAATAACACACCCTTAACACATCTTATACTAGACTATAATCCGATATTCCATGTGCCTTACTTTTCTTCTCTTCATGACAATTTTCTTGGCTTTTAACCATATCAATAAAATTCCTGATGTCAGTGCCTCTGCAGCAACTCTGTTTACCTTATATCTTACTAACAATGAGATTGAAGTGTTGAATGCGACCCGAATTAACGAACTGACACAATTAAGGCTGCTTATCCTTTATTCGAACAAGATTCATGAAGTCTACGGTACCTTGAACTGGCCCAATTTAGTCAATTTCGAGATCTCCGGAGGTTCGCTGGCTGTTGTCCAAATATGACTCTTCTCCCAAAGATGGAAACATGTTACTTACTTAGGCTGTCAATAACCAATGTTCCAGATGATGCCTTTATGCACAACATTGCTATCAAGGAAATACTTTTCAGCTATAACCTCCTTACTCAACCATTAAATGTCAAAGATGCTTGCCGAACTCTGCATATATTGAAACTGGAACACAATCAAATTACATCCATACCTCACAATCATTTTGAAAACTGCAATCACTTGAGAGAAATTCACTTGATAGGAAATCCTATCACCTCAATATCATGGGCCAAATCAATTGGGCCATCAGTGACCAATCTCTATATGGCAGACTGATGTGTCAGCTGACACATTTGTGAATGCAACTGGCATGCTCAACATTGCATTGGAGAACAACAACATCTCTAGTTTCTATACAAGCAACCTAATGTATATGCCGAGGCTTCAGACACTTAAACTGACAAACAACAAGATCACTGAGTTGCAAGATCCTTATAGTTACTGCCCTGGATCTGCTTGTGAAAACCTGACAATCACAGCAACCAGTAACGCCATACCTTGTGACTTTAAAATCTGCTGGGCAAAAAAATTACCAAAGATCATACTGATTCGAGACAACTGTCTAGGGAAAACTTGGAGCACCATTGTTGAAAGTGATTTACCATGTCAAGGTAATATTTAAATTTCTCATTATCAATCTGATTATTATAATTATCAATCTGAGGCCAGGCATAATTAATTCTAGCCTACAGATTTTCTGCCTACTAAAAAAGAAATGTACACACAATAATATAACTTTATGTCATTGATAGACACATTAGTTCTGTCATATTGGACAGCCTCGGGAGGAGTGCCTCGAGAAGATCTAGAATGCTAAAAATGAATTATTTCTAACTTGATTCTAGTAAATTGACATTTTAGCAGTGAATTTCAAGAAAAACAATGATCTTTGGAAATGTAAATAGGATCTAATTATTTATTGTCGGTATTCAATTTTGGAGCAGATGTTCCCATTTGCATGCCCTAAGTCTAGGATTAACTTTAATGACTTTTCATCTTGATTATTAGTTGATGTGTTGGAAAATTTATTTAGTAGCAGACCCCACAACAAATCTCTTATTGCATGACATCCCATATTAACAAAAAAGTTTTCCTAATTAGTATGCAAAAAACTTTTGGCTGTGTTTGACCAACTGAAATTAAAATTTTACGCTGTTTTTTGTCATAAAATTTATTGGTGCGAACTACTATGTAAAATTGGTTCCGATTCTTCTCTTTCGATTTACAGTTATAGAGGTTATGCAGGCTCATGTGGCACATGGATTGACAGCATACTTCAGGAAAAATCTAGCACCAAATTCCGGTTGGACGAAAACAGAAGAAAATTTGCGATTGATTGAATGTGCTGCAAAATGCCATAGGATGAGCAACTGTCAATTCTTTCAGTATCAGAAAAATGAAACTATTACAAACAATGTGTGCACAATATGGACTAATTAGAATCTCAACAAATTGAATAATTGATTTCTAAGGATGTACAAGACATTGGACTGAAAAAAATAGCCATTGTAAGTGCACAAAAGCCTTTATTGACCAATAAGATGTCCCCATTTCTATTGAAATAGTTTTATTGACAACTGCCTTGAGGGATTTTATCATATATGATTATAGAAGAAAATGTTACTGTTGTTACTTCAGCAAATGTTCATTGTTGAAGGAATATCTATCTAACAAAACAATGAGATACACAGCGAGCTTGAACAAACTGGGGTTAAAAAATTTGACAAAGAAAACGGTTAGCGCAGTGATGTAGAGGATGGTCGGACAAACATTTTGACGAATCAAACAAAAAAATCTGTTGGGAAATTTTTGAGATATTGAAATTTCACATTCTCTATTCATCACACCCTAGTCTTAGCATGGAATCAGCATTAAAAAGGGCTCACTGCTCAGAATTGCCAATTTTACCTGTTAGGTAATAAATGAGAATTTCAGAATGAAATTGGTTCGTGCGGTGGTGGCAGCACCTACTTCCTTCCGCCATCATGGTCTGGATTCGACCCAGACTGATTTGTAGTGCGGAAGATTTTTCCCCACCCACCCTCCCTCGTTTTCAATATTTAGACATTTTCTTCGGCTTAATAATCAAATATTCCTTTACATTTTTTCTGATATTTTTCTCATATTTGCCTTGTGCCATTTCCTCATTTTTTTCTGTTGAATTTCATTATTTTCTTTGTATTGTATTTGTATCTGTTCCATTTATGCTATTTAATTTGTGGTGTGGCGTGTGTTGCCCCCCACCTTTGTCTGACAACTGTTATGAATTTGTATCTGTTATCTTGTCATAATAAATTTATGACATTTACAACTCAACATGATTTGTTTGTTGTCAGCCAAACTGAGCTTCCAGGAACATGCCAGCATCAAGCACAAATGAGATTAAATTCATTATTCAGAAGTAGAAATATGAAGTCATTGTCTCTGCAGAGAGTATGTACCACTTTATCCAGATTGACACTGTGTGATAAACCTATAACAGCAAACATTTCTGGATAGATGCGTTAGAAAATGTATGAAATATACAATATGGACAAATTAAAATTTCACCTATGCTCACAGATTAGTGCAAGAAAATAATAATTATAAATGTTTATTCAAACACTTTTACATTGTGAAATGTTCAAGATTACATGACATGTAGTAAAATTTTTAAAACCAAAACACCCAGTTGTATAAATATAAATAACGTAAATTGAATAAAATCACAGAATCACAGACTGTCCTGACACACAAAGTGTAAAAATATCAAGTAAGGTCAGAAAAAACTCAGAATGTGTTTGTTTTTATTTCTGCTTAATTTATTGCAAGAAAATTCTGACTGATATCACAATGACAACATTTCTAAATAATTGCTTATGCACTGCATACTGTTGAAGACATTGTTCTTAAATACAGGACGCAAAGCCTGAATCATCCATCCATCTCAATTGTCCATTCATTTTTCTGCGGGAGGCGAATCCAGTTTCTGTACTGTGGATCATTTTGCTCTTGATAAAAGCCCTCATGTTCAGGGGTGTTGGGACAGCCCAAAAAATATTAATTAACTTCATTAAAATATTTCAATGAGATTTTATTTGCAAAATTGAAGTCACCCAAGATGTCTCGAGATTGACAAGACAATTTTAGAGCTCTGTCGTCAAATACTAGTTGAGTCACTAAAAATGCAAGTTTGGGGGGGTGGGGCTGAAGGCCTGAAGCTCCAAAGTTTAAAAGTGTTGTCAGAGGCCCGAAGGGTTTAAAGTGCAAGCCGCCCCAAAATCCAAAGATTTTAGATGCCTGCTCACATAACAAATACATGAACTGCAAAAATAACATCACATGGTGTACTATAATAAAACCCCATGACAGTGTAGTTCACAGCTATGAACATCATGAGTGTCAAGTCTGCTCTGAATTAACACGAGTCCGAAGGACGAGTGTTATTCAGAAGGCAGACCTGACACGAATGATGTTCATAGCTGTGAACTACACTGTTATGGGGTTTTATTTATATCCCGCAATGACTTTATCATTGTTTTTTAGTCTGATAGCTTCAAATTTTTCCAAGTTGGTAGCAGCAATTTGTTGTGACGTCACCAGCTGCCCATTGTGACGTCATGACATAACAATCGCTGCCCATTGTTTGCATAACAACGTAAGATAATTTATTTCATTGAGTTCACAAGGATGAACTCAATGGTGTGAACTCAATGGTTTTTTCATGGTGTTCACTCGCAATTGCGGGATATAACATACTATATCCCGCAATTGCGAGTGAACACCATGAAAAAACCATTGAGTTCACACCATTGAGTTCATCCTTGTGAACTCAATGAAATAAATTATCTTACGTTGTTATGCAAACAATGGGCAGCGATTGTTATGTCATGACGTCACAATGGGCAGCTGGTGACGTCACAACAAATTGCTGCTACCAACTTGGAAAAATTTGAAGTTATCACACCAAAAAACAATGATAAAGTCATTGCGGGATATAAATAAAACCCCATAACAGTGTAGTTCACAGCTATGAACATCATTCGTGTCAGGTCTGCCTTCTGAATAACACTCGTCCTTCGGACTCGTGTTAATTCAGAGCAGACCTGACACTCATGATGTTCATAGCTGTGAACTACACTGTCATGGGGTTTTATTATAATACACAGTGTCTTTTTATGGGCTCTGCTTATTCATTCACCACCAATATAATGCAAGGAAAAATGGATTTTTCTTGCTCAAGATTTTTAGGGGGCTGAATGCTCCATTTTGGGGGCTCAGCCCCCCTAGCACCCCGCTAGTGATGTGACTGTCAAATACTCATTCAGGAACAGAAGACTGGATATATTATAGTACAACGCAATACATTTTCTGAATTTCTATGCCCTCAGGAAGCTCAGAAGCTGCCCTCACTTCCTACCCCACTCTTAATGCAAAAGGTTCTTTATGGTATATATAAATAACCCACAGCCAAAAAAAGGTTCTACATCTTTTTAAGAGTTCAATTGAATTGAAAAGGTTCAATACCTGGTGGGGTGGCCCTTTGATAGGACGCCATGCTCCCAACTTGAGAGAAAGGGGTTCCATATTATGGGAGTTCAGTGCAGCTGGATTATATAAATGTTGTTTTGCTGTTGGAACCTTTTTAAAGTTCAGTACTTAACCGTTTAGGGTTCCTTATCTATACCAGCTTATAGAACCCTTAAAGGTTCCAAATAAAACTTTTTTGTCTAGAGTGCACTCCATCCTTGCCCTGGAACTCCTTTGCTCTCAAATTCTCATGTTCATGCCCTTTAGAGAAAACTCCCCTTACACATTGTATAAATTATGCCATATTGTGCCAATTAAACACAACTGCAATAATAGCTGTCAATATTGACAACTATTTTCACCTAGTAATACATTACCTGCCTCTCGAAAGAATCAAAGATATTCAACCAGTGACGGGTCCAAGGGAGAGGCGGGTTGAAGACTCCCCAAAAATGTTTGAAGCCCCCCCCTTGGCCCCCCTCCAACCTCAGATTTAAAAAAAAACAAATAAAAATCACTTGTTCTGAAAAGTGAAGCTTCGTCAACATCGCATGTAATTGGGCTTAGAATTGAAGAACTATAATAGCGCATTGGTGCCATGCAGGGCTGGTTAAAGTATTGGTCTAATTATCACAAGATTTCTTCTCAGATTTTTGTGAAAGTTCAGAACTTTATATGCCTGCACATCAACTCTATGCATAAATTTGTAGCCCAATTGGCAGGAATAATCACATTTTTCCTGCCCAAGCTAACAGGCTTTAAGTGAGTTTGCCTCTTTTTCCAAATCTGAACCTTTTCAATCGGTTTGAACTAATTCATCATGCAGATGAACAATCAACTGCATCCTTTTTTGTAAAGTGGCTGGTGAATATTTGTTTTTTAATCATAATAATTTGACAATTGGAAACTTCCTTCGTAACATTTTCGTCACCCAAGAAGCAATTTGAGAGCCGAAAGAGGATCTTTCGCAATTCATTTCAATTTTTTTGAACTGGGCTAAGCTTAGAATTTCTCAAAGTATGGTACTCAGGCCAACTTCACAAAATCATTACATGTAAAGGCTTTTTTGAAAATATTTAAGTTTTCCATTTGAGAACTTATCTTTGTTTTTTACTATATTGTTTGTTCAATGTGTTTATTGACACACGAAGTAACTGTAACAACACTTGGACAAAGACATGCATCATCAAATAAATATATAGGGGAGACCGGGGCTGGTTGTCACAGGGGCAGGTTGTCACACTGTGTAGAATTTAAACATGCTCTATTTCTATTTAAAGCAAGTAGGGGCACAGCCATTGTATATGAAAGTCAGTACAGGAGTAACTTAAATCTATCTGGTGAATATATACCTATTAGGGTGGTCCTCTACAGTATGCTAAAAATTACAATGTAACTTTCTCAAGGTGCTTCCTGAAAAACTTGTTCGTCTTGGTGAGAAAACATTTTGTGCAAAATTTTAGTTCAATACAGCAGTTCTAACCACTGCCACACGCGCATTGAAATTTGAAAATTCATGTACATTGTTAAAATTAGCAATAATCTGGCAGCCAAAGCTGACTTTCCGGCTGAAGTCTGGACTGATGGATAAAGTTTTTTGATCAATGGAATCCATGTTCTTATACCTTCTAAAACACATACACGTGGCCGGCACCCACATGGTGCCCTTGGGGGTTTTAAGAAATCCAAGATGGCCACCACAGATTCCGAAATTGTGGGACAACTTCAAAACTATTTGACCTAGAATTAAATGCAATACCTAGTTTTCAAGCAAATCTGGTGTGGAAAATTCATTTCTGGGGTTGTTTTGGTAATTGGGAGTGACCCAAAGGTCAAAGAGTGCATTTTGGGTAAAAAATTTGTAAGCGGTAAATTCATGAGGAACTTAAGCTAAAGTTGAGAAAATCTTTGTGACCATTGCTTCCTTTTCCTTAGACAATTCCAAAAAATTATGTGATGGATATCAGGGTGACATTCTTTCATATAAGAAAAAGACACCGGAAAACATTACATTAAGTTACCACTTCTATTGTTTTCGTTAAACTGCTTGAGCCTCAATTTAACAATTCTAGGTGTGCACCTCGTCAGCAACAAATAGTTACCTTAGGGGTGTCCTCCTGCTCATCTAATGCTTTTCATTTTATGTACATTGTATAGAGTACAGCCATCAAACATCAGTTTGTATATATCTCAAGCATTTCATGACAAACAAAACTTCTTGAGTCTAGAGCATTTTAGGAAAGATCAGGCAACACAACATTCTCTGTATAGCATCTACAATCAAGAATGACTTGTCTATTTCAACTGATTCTTGCAAGTCTTCCACAGAAATTGATTCCCTAGTTCAGATTTGACTGACAAAATAGGTATCACATTTCAAAAATTTTTGAATTTGTCCCATTCCAAGCAATTTCAAATGCATTGGTCGCCTTTTTTATAGCAGAGTGCATGTACCAAGTGCTGAGCCAGTAGTGCTGGATGTGGCCTCGATGCTCATGCCAACCATCATGTCTGATAACTCCCGGTACTCTAGAAAGTCAAGGACAGCAGTGGTTGTTGCATGGCCAGTTCCTGCAACTAGTTTTTGGCACAAAAGTAGCTTTGCACTGCTGCCGGGGTCACAGACAATGATAGAAAGACAATCAACTTTCTGAAACAAATCACATCCAAATTTACTACCAGCCTGATATTGCTAGCATTCGATTTCTTGATCGCTTCTGCCATCACTTTCCCATGGGTTCGACTTTGTCTACTGATCAATCGGTCACTAATGTGCAGTTGGAGCAGGTGGATCCTCATTATCCTCAGGATCTGTGACATCAGAACCACTGCCCCGTTTAGACATAATTTAAACTGTCTCCTCTCATACAGCCTTTAGCACCATCGCAAGCTGCACCCTTTCAGTGTTCCCTTCTTGAACTTCTTGCTAGTACTTCAACCTGGCGCTCCCTGTGCTTCGAGGAATTCACCATCCTCTTGTATCTTAATTACAGATGATTTCATATTTGTAGACCAAAGGACGAAATGTGAATTTTTTTCCAGGACATGGTATCCTATGCGGAAAAGTGATGTTATAAGTTTTCTGATGTCATTTTTCCCTATAGAATATATGTCCCAGAAAAAAAATTCACATTCAGTCCTTATGTCTACAAAATATGAAATCATCTGAAACTGGATTGGTTGAACCTGAGCAATGTCAAACAAGTTATTAAAATTTCCTTGAACTCCTTCTCTTTCTTTATCTAAGAAGCAGATCTTTTTGTCTTTCCCTTAGCAATTGAACTATATGTACAGTGTACTGTCCACCTTCTTCTCCAGCTTTTTGATGATGTTTCACTCTTCAGCAGGCGGAATCCTTGCTTTTTCTCCCAGAGACTATCAAACTGACCAACAACTTCACTCTCTGTCTCACTGTCTTGGTGTGTGTCCTCTTATATACAAAAGACCTTCTGGAAGTGGCATAGATTATTCATTTTTGTAAGGGGGAGGAGGGTTATTTCAGTGAACACGAACTTCGCACGAGGCCCAACAGGCCAAAAGTTGCACAGCGGGAATTTCGGGGCTACTTAAGGCCCAGAAGCTACTATATTTTATAGATTTAGTAAGGTAAGTACTGAGAAACAGGCCTGTAGCTTGTATTTTCCAAGTAACATCCCCTGGTTTCACAGAAAGAATAGATAACTATTACAGATAATTGTCAACACCAAGAAGTTATAATTCATATGATCATCCCCCGAGGCTCATCCTTGGGGAGGATGCATCCACGTCACCCCCCCCCCATCATCTACCTCCCTGCCTTCTGGAAAACTCGAGAAATATATAAGGAAGTTCTGTCTGAGTGAAGCAGGCCAAATATTCTATGGGCTGTTGACATATTCCAGATCCTTTAAGTTAAAGCCCTCGGTGGCTTTTCTCTCAAGCCTACATGTAAATTGTGATTGCTAATTATGTTCGTCTGGTGTCTATGTGATACTATCACAATGAAAAGACTCAAGTGATGTATTAAATGATGCAAATAGTACATAATATGAATATTGAGATTAAATTGTGTTTTGTCTTCTCTGTGTTAAGAGGCAAAGCACAATGTTCAAAAACTCAAAATTTGCTTGTGTGGTGCAAAAACAGGGGTCCGGTGGCAGTGGTTAATAAGTATCAATTCTTGTGAAATTCAACTCAACTTATTTTTTCCCCAAATGGAACAAGAAAATGAAGAAGCCCCTTGGAAAAGTTGAAATTTTTATTTTAGGACCACCCTAATACCTATGTCATTCGAAATCTTGATGTCATATTGGACTTTTTTTTTTAATTTAGCACTCGGGGCAGGTTGTCACACTTTCGGAGCAAGTTGTCACACTTTTGGTTAAGAGTTTGGTTTGAATGCAGGCAGTGAGACTCTGTAAGTCAAATCCTGAATTTTGGACATATCAGGAATCCCCTACTTGCCCAGTGCAGACCTTAACAATCATGTGACTCTGTACAAGGGTGCTACAAATTTTGACTTATAAAGGCAACAGAAATGCATTTTGATAAGGAAGAGGGTGAGTGCAGACTGTAGAATTTTTCGGCAAATTTCTTTTGAAAATTTGAAAAAGATCTATTCAGACGCTATGCCTTTTCTGCTTACATCCTCAATCATCAATAGAATGTACTAAGGATATGAAAATTTAATTTCATTAGAGCGTGACAACCTGCCCCCAAAGTGTGACAACCTGCCCCGAAAATGTGACAACCTGCCCCGAAAGTGTGACAACCTGCTCCGAAAACATGACAACCTGCCCCGAAAGTGTGACAACCTGCCCCCGAAAGTGTGACAACCTGCCCCAAAAGTGTGACAACCTGCCCCGAAAGTGTGACAACCTGCCCCCGTGACAACCAGCCCCGGTCTCCCATATATGCCAAAAATAATTGAAGCAGAACATTGATCAGAACAAAACATAATCAACAGATTCAATTCATTAAAATTTAATGAGCAAAAGATATAGAAATAACAATCAATTTGATCTTTAATAAGAAACAGTGTAAGGGGCCGACCAGACGATAGTTGCTTTTGTCAACACAACATTCATTGCACATTGAAACTGAATCATATCAATAATGCGATCATTCGATCATTTAAAAAGTGCACCAAGGTAAAAATAAGCACAGCATATCACAAACATATCACAGAAAGAGTTTATTAGAAGACATAACCTGCTCTTCCTCTTAAAAGGACAACTTAAACAATTCCACATCAACAACGTAAAAGGACCTCATCAACTCGTTGACAAGGCTCATCAACCATTTAACAGGACCACCTCAACTGTTTTACAGGACCTCATTATGCAATTGTTAAACACAACCTAATCAATTATTTAACAAGGCATGCATCATTAACTGTCTAACAGGATATAACCTGTTAAACAGGACCTCCTCAACTGTAAATAGGACATTATCAATTGTCTAGCAGGACATCATCAACTGAAAATAGAACATCTTCAACTTTTCAACAAGACACCATTAAACATTTAACAGAACTTTATAGATTGTTTAACAAGACCTCAATGATGCTTCTTCAATTAATATCACCTCAACTGTTTTACAGGACCTCATTATGCAATTGTTAAACACGACCTAATCAATTACTTAACAAAGCATCATTAACTGCTTAACATGACATAACCTGTTAAACAGGACCTCCTCAACTGTAAATAGGACATTATCAAATGTCTGCCAAGACACCATCAACTGTAAATAGGACATCATCAAATGTCTGCCAGGACATCATAAACTTTTCAACAAGACAGCAATAAACATTTAACAGTACATTATAGATTGTTTAACAAGACCTCAATGATGCTTCTTCAATTAGTATCATTCCTTATCATATATATGATGACATTGTGTGATGCTTCAACCTATTCAAAAACCAATGCGGGTCTTAATGCTGTGCCCATTGACATTCCTGTCACTTCAACTAAAGTCATTCTGGATAACAACCAATTGACGACCATCACTGACACAAGTTTCAGTTCCTTGACACTGTTAACACATCTCCAGATCAAGTACAACAAGATATCAAGTATATCTCCAGGTGCCTTCAATAACACACCCTTAACAAATCTTATATTAGACTATAATCCGATATACACTGTGCTGTACTTTTCTTCTCTTCATGACAGTCTGAGGCAACTCAGTTTCATGAATTGTAGCATCTCAAACTTGACATGGGACCATACTATCCGTTACAGAAATCTCAATACAATTTTCTTGGCTTTTAACCATATCAATGCAATTCCTGATGTCAGTGCCGCCTCAGCGACTCTGTTTACTTTATATCTTGCTAACAATGAGATTGAAGTGTTGAATGCGACCCGAATTAATGAACTGACACAATTAAGGTCGCTTATCCTTTTCACGAACAAGATTCATGAAGTCCATGGTACCTTGAACTTGCCCAATTTAGTCAATGTCCAGATCTCCGGAGGTTCACTGGCTTTTGTTCCAAATATGACTCTTCTCCCGAAGATGGAAAAATGTTATTTACTTAGACTGTCAATCACCAATGTTCCAGATGATGCCTTTATGCACAACATTGCTATCAAGGAAATCATTTTCAGCTATAACCTCCTTACTCAACCTTTAAATGTCAAAGACGCTTGCCGAACTCTGCATATATTGAAACTAGAACACAATCAAATTACATCCATACCTCACAATCATTTTGAAAACTGCAATCAATTGAGAGAAATTCAGTTAATGGGAAATCCTATCACCTCAATATCATGGGCCAAATCAATTGGACCATCAGTGACCAATCTCTTTATGACGGACTGCCATGTTACTGGAGCAATTCTAGCTGACACATTTGTGAATGCAACTGGCATGCTCAATGTCCAACTGGAGAACAATAACATCTCTAGTTTTGATACAAGCAACCTAAAGTATATGCCGAAGCTTCAGACACTTCTACTGACAAACAACAAGATCACTGAGTTGCTAAATCCGTATGGTTTCTGCCCTGGATCTGCTTGTGAAAACCTGACAATCACAGCATCCAGTAATGCCATACCTTGTGATTTTAAACTCTGCTGGGCAAAAAAATCATCCAAGATCTCACTGATTCGAGACAACTGTCTAGGGAAAACTTGGAGCACCATTGTTGAAAGTGATTTACCTTGTCAAGGTAATATTTAAACTTTTGATGATCAATCTGGTTATTGTAATTATCAATCTGAGGCCAGGCATATTCAATTTTAGCCTAACGATTTTCTGCCTACTAAAAAAAGAAATGTAAACACAATAATATTATTTTATTTCATTGATTGACACATTAAAATATTGAGATTACAGACTTTAGTTCTATCATATTGGAGAGCCTTGGGAAGAGTGCCTTGAGAAGATCCAGAATGCTAAAAATGAATTATTTCTAACCCGATTCTAGCAAATTGACATTTTAGCAGTGAATTTCACAAAAAACAATGATCTTTGGAAATTTAATTAGGATCTAATTAACAACACCTAAAGTGTTGGTATTCAGCAAATCAATTATGAATCAGATGTTCTCATTTGCATGCCCAAACTCTCCTATTCACTTTAATGTCATTTCATCTTCCTTGATTATTAGTTGATGTGCTGGAAAATGTATTTAGTAGCAGACCCTATAACAGATGACATATTACCTGATATCCCAAATTAACAAAAAAAGCTTCCTAATCAGCATGCAGAATCTGTTTGGCTTTTATTTGTTTGATCGCCTGGAAATAAAATTTTACGCTGTCTTTTGACCGCAAAGATTATTTGTGCTAACTACCATGTTGAATTGGTTGTGATTCTTCTCTTTTGGCTTGCAGCTATTGAAGTTATGCAGGCTCACGTGGCAGATGGATTGACAGCATACTTCAGGAAAAATTTAGCACCAAATTCAGGTTTGACGAAAACAGACGAAAACTTGCGATTGATTGAATGTGCTGCAAAATGCCATAGGATGAGCAACTGTCAATTCTTTCAGAATGAAAAAAAATGTAACTGCTACTAACAATGTGTGCACAATATGGACTAATTAGAATCTCACCTAGTTGATTGATTGATTTCTGAGGATGTCATGTTGAGATTCATTGATTAACTTCAATGTGCCGTATTTAGATAAAAATATGACTTATATAGTCCTGATGGCAAGCATCTTCATCAGGGTGTGGGATTCATGTAAACTTATTAAATTGTACTATATGAACCAGATTGTACATTTTCATAAGCACTGAACGACAGTGACGTTGACCTC
This sequence comes from Platynereis dumerilii, assembly GCA_026936325.1. Classification (NCBI taxonomy): domain Eukaryota; kingdom Metazoa; phylum Annelida; class Polychaeta; order Phyllodocida; family Nereididae; genus Platynereis; species Platynereis dumerilii. The sequence continues at coordinate 10,670,968 of JAPTHN010000004.1, forward strand.
TAGTCTATGCGCATAACACATCAATAGAAGGACAATTGCGAATAGATGTACGAGACATTGGACTGAAAAAAACAGCCATTTTAAGTGCAAAAAAGCCTTTATTGACTAACAAAATGTCCCCGTTTCTATTGAAATAGTTTTATATACAACTGCATTGAGGGATTTTATTATATATGATTATAAAAGAAAATGTTATTGTGGTTACTTCAGCAAATGTTCATTGTTAAAGGAAGATCTATTATTATCATTTTCATAGCTGTGTGTTTTTCAACTTTGTACTTTGCTTTATCCCAAAACTGTGATGTCACAGATTTAGTTACACAACTTTGTATATCACAAGCACAGAATTTCGAGAAACTGACTAAATGCATTGACACATGTATGTTTATATTTATTATATATGTTTATTTTTGATAAATGCACTGGACAAATGCTTCAATGAACTGCAACTGAATCAAACAGACTACTTATCCTCAAAGTAAAGTTAGGAGGCGACCATTTAATATCGAGGGGGAGGGTTGGAGTTTTTAAAAATAAAATTTCTTGCTCAGTTTTAGTAATAACTATTTTTTGTTCAGTTTAGTGAAATAGCTCATTTCTTGCTCAGTTTTAGTGAAATAAATAAATTCTTTCTGGGCAGTCTTGAATTAAATCATTTCTGAACCAGGTGTCCCTTGATATTCGAATGAATAATTGGGGAGCTCGTGAAATAAATAATTACTGCTGCCGTTATCGTGAAATAAATAATTTTCCATCGTGGAAAACTCCAAGCCCCCCATGGTCGCCCCTAACAATGACTGACAACCAAATTTATTTGAAATTTTTATGACAAGTGTCTTGTGAAAAACAATAACAGACTTTGTTTGGAAAACATTGAGCATGTTGAGACTCTTCTGATGAGGTGCAACACTCGGTTTAGACAGAAGTTGTCTGTTGCTGTTGTACAAAAAAAATAACAGTGCCTGGCAGTTTTAGAATCCTTTGTCAAAAACTGTGATGTCAAACTCTAAACAAAGTGTCACGGGTTGAAGATTAGACCAATCACATTCACCGATACCTCTGATGTCACGGTTTTACTGCAAAACGAAGTTTTCAGAAAAACACACAGCTATGAAAACAATAATAAACAAAACAATGAGCTGCATAAGCATATAAAATTTCCAAAATAACAAAATTCTGGTCTTTTTTAACACCGCAAAACATTTTCTCGCCTAGGGAACTTTCAACCTCCACCAGAGGCCTTAATCATCCAACTAGACGGAGGCGGGAAAGGCAGGAGTGATGATATTGGGGAACCAAAGATCATATCTAAAATACCCTAATTATTTATCAAAATGTATGAATGGTTCCTTCACGTCGATGCTGTGTTAAAGATCACAAAATAATTATTTGCTTTTTCTTAGTTCAAATCATTCAGTCTGATAGTTCCATAGACAGGAAGTGTGTCTTTTGTGTATGTTGAGTCGAGACAACTTTCTTGGCAAGACGTGGAGTTCTGTCATGGAGGAGGAACTCCTCTACAGTCGTAATTAAGGTTTGAATACTATAAGAATGTTTCAAATGGCCCATTGCTCACAGGTTACACAACATTTACTTTCTCATCTTTACCCAATAACGAAAAAACTGAAATACATTTTGACACTTTTGTTTCGTTACAACAATAGAAGTTATGCAGATGTGTGTGACCGATGGGGCGACAGCATACTTCAGGAAAAATCGAGCTTGCAGTACTCAACTGAATGTGCTGCAAAATGCCACAGGATGAGCAACTGCCAATTCTTTCAGTATGAGAAAAATAAAACTATTACAAACAATTTGTGAACAATATGGACAACTTAAAATTTCATTTATGATCATGGATTAATGGCAGAAGATTATATCATTATAAATATTTATTCACTTTACAACATTAAGGTTTAAGAGTATATGTGCAGTGGTGCATTTAAAGGGGGGTCCATTGGGCCATGGCCTCCCCCGTCAGGCCCAAAATTAACATGGAATAGATAGGAAAAGTGACCTCCTCTGGCCATTTCTAGGTACGCCCCTGAGTATGTGCATGTTATAAAATTTAAATTAAAAAATCACAAAATCACAAACTGTCCTGACACCAAAATTGTAAAATATCAAGTAATGATCTATGGGGCATGTTTGATATATAATTAAAATCACCTTTGCTTCAGGTCAGAAAAAAACTCAAGAATGTATTTGTTTTTATTTCTGCTTAATTTATTGCAAAAAAAAAGACAATATTTCAAAATAAATGCTCATGCACTGCTTACTGAACATTAAAGACATTTTTCATAAATACAGGACGTAAAGCTTGAATCATCCATCCATCTCAATTGTTCATTCATTCTTCTGTGGGAGGCGAATCCAGTTTCTCGACTGTGGATCTTTTGGTTCTTCACCACCATGTTCTGTTAGCCCAAGAAAATTTCAATGAGATTTTTTTGGCTAAATTGAAATCACTCAAGATTTCTCGAGATTTACAAGACAATTAAGGAGTTCTGCCATCAAATACCAGTGGAGTCACTAGAAATGCAAGTTTGGTGGGGCTGAAGCCCCAAAGTTTAGAAACGTTATCAGAGGCCCGAAGGGTTAAAGTGCGAGCCGCCCCAAAATCCAAAGATTTTAGATGTCTGCTCACATAACAAATACATGAACTGCAAAAATAACATCACATAGTATACAACGTACTACACACAGTGTCTTTTCAGGGGCTCTGGTTATTCATTCACCACAAATATCATGCAAGGAATTTTTTTTGCTCAAGATTTTTTTGGGGGGCTGAATGCTCCATTTGGGGGGCTCAGCCCCCCTAGCACCCCCCTAGTGATGCGACTGTCAAATACACACATTCACGAACAAAAGACTGGACGTATAGTAAAACTCAATATATTTTCTGAATTTCTATGCCCTCAGGAAGCTCAGAAGTTTCCCTCACTTCCTACCGCACTCTTAACATAAAAGGTTCTTTATGGTATATATATAAATAACCCACATCCGATAAAAAGTTCTACTCTTTTTAAGGGTTCAATTGAATTGAAAAGGTTCAACACTTGGTGGGAAAGCCCTATGATAGAACCCTTTGCTCCCAACTTGAGAGAAAGGGGTTCCATTGTGGGAGTTCAATGCAGAGGTATATAAATGTTGTGGTGCTGTTGGAACCTTTTTAAAGTTCAGTATTGAACCTTTTAGGGTTCCTTGTCTATACCAGCTTATAGAAGCCTTAAAGGTTCCATATAAAACTTTTTTCGGTTGACCTCTTAAGTTCATGCCCTTTAGAGAAAACGCCCCCTTACACATTGTATAAATTATGCCATATTGTGCTAATTAAACACAACTGCAATAATAGCTGTCAATATTGACAACTATTTTCACCTAGAAATACTTACTTGCCTCTCAAAAGAATCAAAGATATTCCAAGGGGGGCCAAGGGGGGGGCAACTTCGCAAAATCATTACATTGAAGTTTCCATTTGCGAACTTATCTTTGTTATTGCTTGAGTGCACAATGTGTTTATTGACACACGAAGTAACTGTATTGACAATTGGACAAAGACATGCGTCACCAGATAAATATATTTATACCAGAAATAATTGAAGCAGATCATTGATCAGAAAAAAACATAAAAACAGATTCAGTGCATTAAAATTTAATGAGCACAAGATCAAAATTTGAACATAGCAGTTACCTTTCACTGATAAAGCAGAGCCTTGCATACATTTGTCATATTTTAGTAGCCAACAAGTGATTTACTATTTGATTTGGTTGCGATGTGAGGGTATGCAGGAGTCAGGGTAAGAACTGAAGGGCGTGCAAGGGTGAGGGTAGGAACTGAAGGGTATGGAAGGGTGAGGGTAAGAACTGAAGGGTTTGGGAGGGTGAGGTTAAGAACTGAAGGGTGTGGCAAGGTTAGGGTAAGAACTGAAGAGTGTGGGAGGGTGAGGATTAGAACTGAAGGGCGTGTCAGGGTGAGGGTAAGCACTGAAGGGCGTGGCAAGGTGAGGGCAAGAACTGAAGGGTGTGGAAGGGTGAGGGTAAGAACTGAAGAGTGTGGGAGGGTGAGGGTAAGAACTGAAGGGTGTGGCAAGGTTAGGGTAAGAACTGAAGAGTGTGGGAGGGTGAGGGTAAGAACTGAAGGGTGTGGAAGGGTGAGGGTAAGAACTGAAGGATGTGCAAGGGTGAGGGTAAGAACTGAAGGGTTTGGAAGGGTGAGGGTAAGAACTGTAGGGTGTGGAAGGGTGAGGGTAAGAACGGAAGGGTGCGGAAGGGTGAGGGTAAGAACTGAAGGGTGTGGAAGGGTGAGGGTAAGAACTGCAGGGTGTGGAAGGGTGAGGGTAAGAACTGAAGGGTGTGGAAGGATGAGGGTAAGAACTGAAGGGTGTGGAAGGGTGAGGGTAAGAACTGAAGGGTGTGGCAAGGTAAGGGTAAGAACTGAAGGGTTTGGAAGGGTGAGGGCAAGAACTGAAGGGTGTGGCAAGGTGAGGGTAAGAACTGAAGAGTGTGGGAGGGTGAGGGTAAGAACTGCAGGGTGTGGAAGGGTGAGGGTAAGAGCTCAAGGATGTGCAAGGGTGAGGGTAAGAACTGAAGGGTGTGGAAGGGTAAGGGTTAGAACTGAAGGGTTTGGAAGGGTGAGGGCAAGAACTGAAGGGTGTGGCAAGGTGAGGGTAAGAACTGAAGGGTGTGGAATGGAGAGGGTAAGAAATGAAGGGTGTGCAAGGGTGAACTCAGAACTCAGAACTCAGAACTTGTTTATTTACACATGATCAAATGAATAATAACAAAACAAAGAATAATTACATAACAAAACAAACAATGTAAGAAAGCAGTATAAAGGGAAACACAAAAAAAAAAAAAATAATAAGTACCCTGGGAAAAAAAACAAAACAAAAAAAACTAGAAGAATAGGAAAAAAAAAATTAATTTTACTTTTTTAATGAGGCGAAGTTTGGATGATTATCATGTGAAGGAGCTTCCTGAAGACTGGAGTGTCGCTACCAGGAAGCACCCTATGATAGATGAAGATGAAAATGAATGATGGGAATGTTAGACTGAATTGGAAGCCGTTGTGAGTTTCATCCTATTAAAATGGTAGCTAACAACCTGATGTTATAAAAAAAAAAAGGAAATTTCGAGAACAAAGGTATTACTCTGTTAAAAGAAATGTCGATAATAAAGCTATTACTCTGTTAGCTGTCTGTTACAAATGTAACACTGGCGATTACTACATGTCGCATTATAGTTATCTCTGATAAAAACTAATTTAATGTATCTTGCATACCCATGGTAACTATGAGTGAGAATTTTTTCCTTAATAGAATTTGGACAGTTATTATAAATTAGTGGAATTCTATAACGTATAGCTTGCTTGGCAAATGAATGTCTTATAACTGGAAATTGAAAATTGTTGGCACCTCTGGTGTTATAGGAATGAACACTATGTTGAACATTAAAAAGTTCATTCAAAAAGTATGAAGGTAAAGTCCCATTTTGGTATTTATAACAGAACTTATATTCTTGCAGCAAGCCAATATCCATCACTTTTAATAAATTCAATTTCTTGAAAAGGGGGTCAGTATGAGAATTATAGGCCGAATTTGTAATGATCCTGACAGCTTTTTTCTGTAATTTAAACAGTTTATTGACTTTTGAACCCCATGCTAATAATCCATAATTTAGATATGGGGTAATCAGTGAATTGTATATTGTCAGTAGTATATTTTGAGGGACTACATGTTTTAGTTTACACATTACCCCTATTGTCCTAGAAATTTTCTTTGAGATTTTCGATACATGTGAATTCCAGTTGAGACCTTTGTTTACCATAATTCCCAAGAAGTCAAAATTATCTTCATATTTAATAACTTCATCATTTATTTTCAAAGTTGGTTGAGTAATTCTTTTTTGGGGCGGATGAAATACCATGGCTTTTGTTTTGCTACAGTTTAAGGATAATTTATTTAATTTAAACCAATCTATAACATTCACTAGTTCTGCATTTATTGTTTCATGGGTGTGGGAGGGTGAGGTTAAGAACTGAAGGGTGTGGCAAGGTTAGGGTAAGAACTGAAGAGTGTGGGAGGGTGAGGATTAGAACTGAAGGGCGTGTCAGGGTGAGGGTAAGCACTGAAGGGCGTGGCAAGGTGAGGGCAAGAACTGAAGGGTGTGGAAGGGTGAGGGTAAGAACTGAAGAGTGTGGGAGGGTGAGGGTAAGAACTGAAGGGTGTGGCAAGGTTAGGGTAAGAACTGAAGAGTGTGGGAGGGTGAGGGTAAGAACTGAAGGGTGTGGAAGGGTGAGGGTAAGAACTGAAGGATGTGCAAGGGTGAGGGTAAGAACTGAAGGGTGTGGAAGGGTGAGGGTAAGAACTGTAGGGTGTGGAAGGGTGAGGGTAAGAACGGAAGGGTGCGGAAGGGTGAGGGTAAGAACTGAAGGGTGTGGAAGGGTGAGGGTAAGAACTGCAGGGTGTGGAAGGGTGAGGGTAAGAACTGAAGGGTGTGGAAGGATGAGGGTAAGAACTGAAGGGTGTGGAAGGGTGAGGGTAAGAACTGAAGGGTGTGGCAAGGTAAGGGTAAGAACTGAAGGGTTTGGAAGGGTGAGGGCAAGAACTGAAGGGTGTGGCAAGGTGAGGGTAAGAACTGAAGAGTGTGGGAGGGTGAGGGTAAGAACTGCAGGGTGTGGAAGGGTGAGGGTAAGAGCTCAAGGATGTGCAAGGGTGAGGGTAAGAACTGAAGGGTGTGGAAGGGTAAGGGTTAGAACTGAAGGGTTTGGAAGGGTGAGGGCAAGAACTGAAGGGTGTGGCAAGGTGAGGGTAAGAACTGAAGGTTGTGGAATGGAGAGGGTAAGAACTGAAGGGTGTGCAAGGGTGAACTCAGAACTCAGAACTCAGAACTTGTTTATTTACACATGATCAAATGAATAATAACAAAACAAAGAATAATTACATAACAAAACAAACAATGTAAGAAAGCAGTATAAAGGGAAACACAAAAAAAATAATAATAATAAGTACCCTGGGAAAAAAAACAAAACAAAAAAAACTAGAAGAATAGGAAAAAAAAATTAATTTTACTTTTTTAATGAGGCGAAGTTTGGATGATTATCATGTGAAGGAGCTTCCTAAAGACTGGAGTGTCGCTACCAGGAAGCACCCTATGATAGATGAAGATGAAAATGAATGATGGGAATGTTAGACTGAATTGGAAGCCGTTGTGAGTTTCATCCTATTAAAATGGTAGCTAACAACCTGATGTTATAAAAAAAAAAAGGAAATTTCGAGAACAAAGGTATTACTCTGTTAAAAGAAATGTCGATAATAAAGCTATTACTCTGTTAGCTGTCTGTTACAAATGTAACACTGGCGATTACTACATGTCGCATTATAGTTATCTCTGATAAAAACTAATTTAATGTATCTTGCATACCCATGGTAACTATGAGTGAGAATTTTTTCCTTAATAGAATTTGGACAGTTATTATAAATTAGTGGAATTCTATAACGTATAGCTTGCTTGGCAAATGAATGTCTTATAACTGGAAATTGAAAATTGTTGGCACCTCTGGTGTTATAGGAATGAACACTATGTTGAACATTAAAAAGTTCATTCAAAAAGTATGAAGGTAAAGTCCCATTTTGGTATTTATAACAGAACTTATATTCTTGCAGCAAGCCAATATCCATCACTTTTAATAAATTCAATTTCTTGAAAAGGGGGTCAGTATGAGAATTATAGGCCGAATTTGTAATGATCCTGACAGCTTTTTTCTGTAATTTAAACAGTTTATTGACTTTTGAACCCCATGCTAATAATCCATAATTTAGATATGGGGTAATCAGTGAATTGTATATTGTCAGTAGTATATTTTGAGGGACTACATGTTTTAGTTTACACATTACCCCTATTGTCCTAGAAATTTTCTTTGAGATTTTCGATACATGTGAATTCCAGTTGAGACCTTTGTTTACCATAATTCCCAAGAAGTCAAAATTATCTTCATATTTAATAACTTCATCATTTATTTTCAAAGTTGGTTGAGTAATTCTTTTTTGGGGCGGATGAAATACCATGGCTTTTGTTTTGCTACAGTTTAAGGATAATTTATTTAATTTAAACCAATCTATAACATTCACTAGTTCTGCATTTATTGTTTCAGAAGAATGATTGAACATACCTAAAGTTGCCATCAAGGTAGTGTCATCTGCATAAATGATAGGATAAAAGATATTACTGCAGTTACTTAAATCATTTATGTAAATAATAAATAGGAGTGGCCCTAATAGGGCAAGAACTGGAGGGTAAGGAAAGGTGAGGGTAAGAACTGAAGGGTGAGGGTAAGAACTGAAGGGTGTGGAAGGGTGAGGGTAAGGACTGAAGGGTGTGGAAGGTTGAGGTAGGAACTGAAGGGTTTGGAAGGGTGAGGGTAAGAACTGAAGGGTGTGGAATGGAGAGGGTAAGAACTGAAGGGTGTGCAAGGGTGAGGGTAAGAACTGAAGGGTGTGTAAGGGTGAGGGTAAGAACTGAAGGGTGTGGCAAGGTGAGGGTAAGAACTGAAGGGTGAGGGTAAGAACTGAAGGGTGTGGAAGGGTGAGGGTAAGGACTGAAGGGTGTGGAAGGGTGAGGGTAAGAACTGAAGGGTTTTAAAGGGTAAGGGGAGGAACTGAAGGGTGTGGGAGGGTGAGGGTAAGAACTTAAGGGTGTGGGAGGGTGAGGGTAAGAACTGAAGGGTGTATAAGGGTGAGCTTCATCCTGAGGGCATAGGATTTAGGAAGAATTTTGAGTTGTGGGTCAAAATTTGAAAACCTTGAAATTTCAGCTGAAAAAATTTTGAAAATTTTTCGTTCCAGAAATGCCTTTTAAAGTTTGCGTTGGGTGAGTCAAACAATCAGCTATCAATTCACTTTCATGTCCAAGGGTCGAAATGCCCGGCTGATCTGTACTGAGGTGATAAACATAGCTGTAATGTTTTTTGATTGTCATTAAAATCACACTTCTAACTAAAAAATCATAACCACTTAGGGCAAAACAATCTATTGCCAATGATTAGGCAAGTTACTTACACATTTTGGGCCAAGTTCCATGTCTCTAGTGCCAATATTTTTGAGAAACTGCATTTGATCAATTAAAATACCAAATATGTCTGTCATTAGCATCATGCCTATAACTTGAAATCCGAACCACTTAGGGCTGAATAATGAATTACCAATACAAATAGGAAAGTGGCTTTTCTGCACACATTGAGCTATATTTCAGGTCTCTATGACCAATAGTCATTGAGATAGAACATTTTCCTTGAACCAGAAATTTACAAAAACACACAAAAATACTCTTTTCATCACTAGTTTGGATACTGAATAATAAAGATTATCTCCACTACTTCCTCCAGTGCCCAGTGTCTTTACTAAACCATATTTCAGATGCTAGACAATGGTAAAACGTTACTGGCACCCCATATTTGGTTAGTAGTACCAGAGAAGCATCAAACTTCATACTAAGGATGTCGGAGGCAAGGAAAATGCAAAAATGTTAAGTAATAGTCTGTTGAAACATTTATTGATAATACATATTCAACTGATTTCAATTACAACAAAATTTTTAGTGAGGTAAAGGCAATAAGCCATTTTTGACATGATGCTAATGACAGCGTGATGCTAATGATAATTACAGTAAAAATCTTTGCAGGGACCAGTAGAAAACTGGCAGTCTGGCAATATGTGCATGCAATGACCTTATGAACACTAGACACATGTTCACAGTGATTTTGGTCCAGAAATATGTAGTCAAAATAGAGTAGCAAGGCATTTACTAATGAAAAATTGAGATAGGACAACTGAAATGCCAACAGAAAAACTGTAATATGTTGGTTTACATAAATGATACAGAGCTACAGATAGTTCAGTTATTTTCTTGGGTTCTCAGACAACATCAGACACAAAGTTTTCTCACTTTCAATGTGTGTCCCTTTAATTTTTATTAAGAAACAAATCCGGCGCGATGCTAATGACGCTATATTGGAGACATCGACACAACAACCTCCTGCTCTTATACAGAATATTATTTCAGCTATTGGTGATCAGATTTTAGAAGACTGATAGTCAAGTCTCCATGTATGGAAGAGTTTAATTGAATTAGGATCCTGTACTAGCTATCGTGATACGATCTTTCAAAGAAAATGTTGTTGGAGACAGGGCATTTTCAGGGGGGTAGGCCACTTCAATGCTATTTTTGGATGGGATAAAAATATTCTGCCGCATATTTTTTGTGTTAAAAGTTTGCTAACATCCTTGTCTATGACAAATGACAACAAGAGGTCCTCTATTGGTCTTCCTGCCATCATGAATTATTGTTAAACCCCGGACGCCAAGAATTTCAGACTTATCAAATTTTGACCCTTGTACTGTATTTTTGTCTTCGGAGAAGCCCACCTGATGACATATCCGGTTTTTTTACATATTAAATGAAATCAAATCACCAACAGTAACTGTAGTGATAATCCAGCCCCTTCACTGGCTCTATGTGCCATAGTATTGTAAACAAGTTATAATTCCCCAATCTATATAATTCTAATGAACACACACCTTTCTGAGGACCTCATGAATAATTAAGAATATCATGACAAATTGGGCATACTTTTCAGTTCAATGCTCACATATTAAGGACCCCTTTCATGTCAAGTTTGGGCAGACATAATAATTATAATTTTTGTCAATACAACATTCATTGCACATTGAAATCAATAATGTGTTCAATAAAAAGTGCACCAAGGTAAAAATAAGCATAACATATCACAAACATATCACAGAAAGAGTTTCTTAGAAGACACAACCTGCTCGTCCTCTTAAAAGGACAACTTAAATAATTCAACAGGATCACATTAACAACTTAAAAGGACCTCATCAACTGTTTGACAAGGCTCATCAATCATCTAACAGGACCACCTCGACTGTTAAACAGGACCTCATAAATTATTTAACAAGGCATGATTAATTGCTTAACAGGACATAAATTGTTAAACAGGACCTCAACAGTTAACAGGACATCATAAACTTTTCAACAAGACACCATTAACTGTTTAAAAGGACATTATAGACTGTTTAACACTATAATAACGGGAGCTAAAAAATGCTTCTTCAAATATCATTCCTTATCATATATGTAATGACATTGTGTGATGCTTCAACCTATTCAAGAACAAATGCGGGTCTTAATGCTGTGCCCATTGACATTCCTGTCACTTCAACTAAAGTCATTCTGGATAACAACCAATTGACGACCATCAGTGACACAAGTTTCAGCTCCTTGACACTGTTAACACGTCTCCAGATCAAGTACAACAGGATATCAAGTATATCTCCAGAGGCCTTCAATAACACACCCTTAACACATCTCCACTTGGATTACAACCCAATATACACGGTGCCGTACTTTCCTTCTCTTCGTGACAGTCTGAGGCAACTCACTTTCCAGAATTGTAGTATCTCAAACTTGACCTGGGACCACATTATCCGTTACAGAAATCTCAATTTAATTTTCTTGGCATTTAACCATATCAATGCAATTCCCCATATCAATGCCTCCGCAGCGACTCTGTTTACTTTATCTCTTGCTAACAATGAGATTGAAGTGTTGAATGCGACCCGAATAAATGGATTGACACAATTAAGGATGCTTAGCTTTTTCACAAACAAGATTCATGAAGTCCATGGTACCTTGAACTTGCCCAATTTAGTCGATTTCCAGATATCCGGAGGGTCTCTGGCTGTTGTTCCAAATATGACTCTTCTCCCAAAGATGGAAAAATGTTACTTACTTAGACTGCCAATCACCAATGTTCCAGATGATGCCTTTATGCACAACATTGCTATCAAAGATATTAACTTCAGCTATAACCTCCTTAATCAACCTTTAAACGTCAAAGATGCATGCAGAACTCTGCAAATATTGAACCTGGAACACAATCAAATTACATCGATACATCACAATCTTTTTGAAAACTGTAATCAACTGAGACAAATTAACTTGATAGGAAATCCTATCACCTCAATATCGTGGGCAAAAGCAATTGGGCCATCAGTGACCAATCTCTTGATGACAGACTGCCGTGTTACTGGTGTGATTCCAGTTGACACATTTGTGAATGCAACTGGCATGCTCAACATCGCATTGGAGAACAACAACATCTCTAGTTTCGATACAAGTAACCTCAAGTATATGCCGAGGCTTCAGACACTTCTACTGTCAAACAACAAGATCACAGAGTTGCTAGATCCTTACAGTTTCTGCCCTGGATCTGCTTGTGAAAACCTGACGATCACAGCAACCAGTAACACCATACCTTGTGATTTTAAACTCTGCTGGGCAAAACAATTATCCAAGATCACACTGATTCGAGACAACTGTCTTGGGAAAACTTGGAGCACCATTGTTGAAAGTGATTTAGCATGTCAAGGTAATATTTAAACTTCTTATAATCAATCTGATTATTACAATTATCAATCTGAGACCAGGCATAATTAATTCTAGCCTAAAGATTTTCTGCCTACTAAAAAAGAAATTTACACACAATAATATTATTTCATTCCATTGATTGACACATTAAAAAATTGAGAATACAGACTTTAGCTCTGTCATATTGAACAGCCTCGGGAAGAGTGGCTTGAGAAGATCTAAAATGCTAAAAATGAATTATTTCTAATCTGATTTTGGTAAATTGACATTTTAGCAGTGAATTTCAAGAAAAACAATGATCTTTGGAAATGTAATTAGGATCTAATTATTATCGTTTTCATAGCCACAAGTTTTCTGAAGACTTCGTTTTGCAGTTAAACCGTGACATCATTGGGGTATCTGAGAATGTGATTGGTCTGATCTTCAATCTGTGACATATCAGTTCAGAGTTTGACATCACAGTTTATTACAAAGGAAATTAAAACTGCCAGGCAATTTATGTTTTGTATGCAACCACAACAAACAACTTCTGTCTAAGCTGATTGTTACACTTTGCCAGTAGAGTCTCTGTTTCAATGTTACCCAAACAAAGCTTGTTCTGTTGTTTTTCACAAGACACTCATCTTCACAATTTCAAATCACTTCGAGCTTTTGTTGTCAGTCAGTGTACACTGAATGCCAAAAGTTTGGAACAGAATTCTGTTTGCCATCCAATCAGTGTTACAGAAAGTTGCCTTTGGTTGCATGGATTCTTATCTGATAAGACAAAAATGTTATAATTGGAAGAGGGATTGTATGAGTAGTTTCCACAGTGTACATGAATGACATTCAGTTTACTTTGTTGATTTCAAAATACTGATTGCCCCAAAGAAGTGGCCAAGCATATCAATGAAGTGGCAATTGCCAATGCCTACTCGCTTTTAAACATCCCCATTTTTGAGAGCAACATTTAAAATGCTATTTTCACAAATTTACCTTTAATAATCCATTCAAATTTCTTTTGGTCTTTTCAATTTGATCTAGTAACAATCTGAACAACCAGATACCATTTTGTGCAATAAAAAGGCAGTGATGAACAGCTTATTATTTCCAAATTTTTGGCCAACAGTGCAACTCTCCTTTGAGAATAAGGGGTCTGTTTGTTTCAGTTACATTTCATTGAAACATCTATCAACCAGTGCAGGTATGAAGGCTAAATAAGCTAAACATACATAATCCATGTGTCAATGCATTTCGTCAGTTTCTTCAAATGTCTGCTCGTAATATACAAAGTTATATAACTAAATCTGTGACATCACAGTTTTGAAATAAAGCAAAGTACAAACTGGAAAAACACATATCTATGAAAACGATAATAACAACACCTGAAGTGTTAATATTGTGATTGTTTCATAGCACAAAGGTCTTTGTTTTAACTCACCAGAGCTTTCTCCCATCTCTCATAGGCTTCCTCAGCTGTCTGAAAGCTCTGGTGAGTTAAAACAAAGACCTTTGTGCTATGACACAATCACACTATTAGGGAATTCCAAAGGTCAGGATTAAGTCTTGAAGTGTTGTATTCAATAAATGAATTTTGGAGCAGATGTTTTCATTTTCATCTTCCTTGATTATTAGTTGATGTGTTGGAGAATTTAATCAGTAGCAGATCAACAACAAATTTTATGTCATATTGCATGACATCCCAAATTAACAAAAAAGGCTTCCTAATCAGGATGCAAAAATTGTTTGGCTGTGTTTGATCAACTGAAATCAAAATTTTACGCAAATTTTTTGTCATAAAGTTTATTTGTGCTAACTACCATGTTAAATTGGTTCTGCTTCTCTTTTGGCTTACAGCTATAGAAGTTATGCAGGCTCATGTGGCACATGGATTGACAGCATACTTCAGGAAAAATCTAGCATCAAATTCCGGTTTGACGAGAACAGAAGAAAACTTGCGATTGATTGAATGTGCTGCAAAGTGCCATAGGATGAGCAACTGTCAATTCTTTCAGTATGCAAAGAATGAAACTGTTACAAACAATGTGTGTACAATATGGACTAATTAGAATCTCAACAAACTGAATGTTTGATTTCTAAGGATGTCATGTTGATATTAATTGATTTACTTCAAGGTGTCGTATTTATAAAAAAATATGACTTATAGTATAGCACTGATGGCAAGCATCTTCATCTGGGTGTGGGATTCAGGTAAACTTATGAAATTGTACTGTATGAACAGTGGGCGGCACAACTTACCCATGGCACAACTTACCCCGGTTACCCGTATAAATATAAATAACGTAAAATTGAATAAAATCACAAAATGACAGACTATCCTAATACAAAAAGTGTAAAATATCAAGTAGTGATACATGGCACATGTCTGATATGTAATTAAAATCGTCTTTGTTAGAGGTCAGAAAAAACTATGTTTGTTGTTTATCCTGCTTAATTTATTGCAAGAAAATGCTGATTGGTATCACAATGACAATACTTCAAACTAACTGCTCATGCAGTGCATAATGTTGAAGACATTGTCCATAAATACAGGACATAAATCCTGAATCATCCATCCATCTCAATTGTTTATTCATTCTTCTGTGGGAGGCGAATCCAGCTTCTGTACTATGGATCTTTTTTTTGCCAGAAGGTAAGTTTAAAACCTTGTTCAAAAAATTAAAAATGAGCCTTCAGGGTTTTTGTCAGTCAAATGTCCCAAATGTCTGACTGAAACCTTGAACCTTGTCAATTACGTGAATATCCAACAATAGCCAGTGAAGTTCAGGTATAAAAACCATGTGATTCACACCATGTGGTTCATCGTTGTGAACCACACGAAGAGGTCCTGATGTTGCTATGCATAAACAATGGACAGTAAAGCGATGAGGTCAAAATGTTTTGAGGCTCTTATCGCCATGAAAACTGTTCCGATCATTCATTGTAAAATTTGATCCACAAGTGAGCTACATAACGTTCACTGATCAGACATGCCTCAAAATATTTCTAATACATAAATTATACATTGTGGATTCATAAAAACCATGTCCGATCAGTGAACCCGATGAAGCCCACAGTGAAAACTAGCGTTCAAAATTTGAAGCAGGGAAATTTCAAAATGGCTACCATTTGTTATTGCCTTCTGCACATGCTCAGTAGGTCTGAGCATGCTCATTGGGAATCGGGTCACCTCTGGGCATGCTCGGTGCTATGTAGGTCAGAGCAAATTTTCCATTGCATATCTATAGTGCTGATTGGACAATTGCAAAAAAGTCAACTATAAGCGCCGACCTCTATCAAATAGTGTGGCATTAGTGCCATATGAAATCACTCTATTTTTTTACTGGAGCTTTATTCTTATTGTGAGATATTATGATAAAACTTAGTGGGAATGTGGTACACAGCAAAGAACCTCACTCAAGCCAGGTCTGCTGCAGAACAAACACTTGTCCTTCTGACTCGTGTTGCATTCTTCCGAGACTCGACATTCATAAGGTTCATTGCTGTGAACTATACTCCCATTAAGTTTTATAAAACCAAATGAGCATTCATAAATCTTTAATGAGCCTAGTTTTTCAGTTGTAACATTGTCATGACAAATACATTCAAGTCTATTGTCCATTTGAAATAATTATTGATTCTTTCACTTATAAATACTAAAGTTTCATTAAGTTAGCATTATGATATGATGTTGCTTAAAAGAAACATTATGGATTTCTATGAACAACTTAGATCATTTTTCTGTTCAATTTAACAGTCCATTTCAATTACAATGATGAGTATCGACTATGTGAAGAAAAGATCCTTTACAAAATATCTCTCTTGTATAACCATTCCAGCTCAATAATGTTCTTTTGTAAGCCAAGAGAACAAAAAACTTGCAAATTTGTTATATATCATTTTAACGAAAATGCTTCAGTGACATTGCTATGATTCAGCAAGGTTACTATCACTAGATAACTAACTTTAGTTTAAAAGAAAGAATGTTACTGATAGCATAGAAGCAGGAAAATATATGAAGTTTCATTTTCACGAAATTGAAATGATCTCAACAAGGGTGAGTGCCATTAATCTGTTAATGTATTTCTATCATATTATCCCATTGTTTTAATGATAATGAAACAACATTGGGCCTGCGTTTCACTTACTTATCAAAAACTTTGACCCGTACCTAACTCTAACTAGAGCGAAGAAAATTGGCAGCCATTGTTATCCCACATGCCTCACATATTGGCCTTCATGACCCAATATGTTTTCCTCTCATCGGATGAAAAATCATGCTTCCACATTGTCATGTGTTTCACTTATTTACAGGCAGCACTGTATTGGCAATATCTTTTATATGATGAGATCATTTTAGACGATGATGATATTCCTTTCTATAGCTTTAATTGGTAATTTACGTTTGATTCATTTTCCAATCAAATAAGAAACTCATTGAATATGAAAATGGTAGTAATTTGACTTTATGGCATAATCTTTTCTGCAGGCCACTGACAAAGAGATTTTGACCTCTGGAAAATCTGTTTTTATTTTTTTTAATGTTCTCTACCTTTCAGATGTCGGCAACAGTTGTTAGCATGGCAATCATATTCTTTGCTACTTTGTGTGATGCTTCCACATTTACAAGAATGAATGCCGGACTGACATCAGTGCCAACTGACATCCCGATCACCTCCACCATTGTCAATCTCCAACACAATGATTTGACGACCATCGACGACACTAGCTTCAGTGCTTTGACAGTGCTTGATCAACTTGTCCTGAATTACAATAAGATATCAAGCATTTCACCTGGATCCTTCAATAACACACCTTTAAGGTTTCTCTTCATGAATTATAACCCAATTAAAACTGTACCTTTCTTCGTACCTCTAAAGTACCGCTTGGGACAGCTTAGTTTGGATAACTGTAGTATCTCAAGCGCGACGTGGGATAATGTTCTTCATTACACACAAATAAATCTTCTCTTCTTGAGTTACAATGATCTACAGTCTATCCCAGATTTGAGTGCGTCTGGTTCCACTTTGAATACTCTAGTTCTTCATTTTAACGCAATTGAAGTGCTAAACGCTACAACTCTTAATCCATTAACGGCACTACAAACTCTCTTATTTGCTAACAACAAAATGAACACCGTCGACGGTACCCTGAACATGCCTAATCTCGTCAACTTTCAAATTCATGGAAATCCCTTAGGCACAGTTCCAAACATGACCCTCCTTCCCAAGATGGAAGTGTGTTTCTTAGCAGGACTGGGTCTCACTAACGTACCCGATGATGCCTTCAAGTACAATGTAGCCATCAAACAGGTTAACTTCCACTACAATCTTCTCACTCAACCTATCAATGTCAAAGATGCATGCCGATCTCTGGAAATATTGTCACTCGACTACAACCAAATCACAGCAATACCTTATAATTATTTTGAAAATTGTACTAAGTTGAGAGATGTTGCCTTGAGAGGAAATCCTATCACCTTGATATCGTGGGCGAAATCAATTGGGCCATCAGTGACCAATCTCTTTATGACAGACTGCCATGTTACTGGAGCAATTCTAGCTGACACATTTGTGAATGCGTCCGGCATGCTCAGCATCCAACTGGAGAACAACAAGATCACTAGTTTTGATACAAGCAATCTCAAGTATATGCCTAAGCTTCAGACACTTAAACTGACAAGTAACAAGATCACTGAGTTGCTGAATCCTTATAGTTTCTGCCCTGGATCGGCTTGTGAAAGTCTGACAATCACAGCTACTGGTACTGCGATACCTTGTGATGCTAAACTTTGCTGGGCAAAAACATCATCCAAGATCACACTGATACGTGACAACTGCTTTGGTAAGACGTGGAGTGCTGTCACGGAGAGCGAACTCCTCTGCCAGGGTAATTGAGATCAAACCTTTTTTCCCAGCTTTATTATTTTTTATAGTTTTTATAAATACGGAAGAAAAGCAACAATGTTGAAATAAAAAAACTTCTATTTTATTTTACAGATATGGAAGTCATGCAAGCTCACCAAAGGGGGGCATATGAAGCATATTTCAAGAAGCTTCTTGTACCAAATGAAGTATTTTCAAAATCAGAAGAAAACTTGACAAATTCGCTAAAATGTGCAGCAAAATGTCAACGGATCAAAAACTGCCTGTACTTCAAATTTGAAAAGAATGAAACCATTACAAGCAGTGTCTGTGCCATATGGACAAAATAGACTAGTTTTTAGCAGAACAGCTGGTCTTACCCTAAGAATTTCATGCAATCTCGCTCATTCTATATAATTATACAAGCAATCAAGCACCTCATAAACTGTTTGCACATTATTTTTTTGGTTTAGTTCTGTTGTCACTTTGTCACAGTTCTATTTTACCAAATACCCACTTGCAACGGGAATACTAGTAAACTATTAAACTGCCTGCTTGTATCATGATTTTTTTTAACAGAATAATCTCTTACTCTATGGCACGTGTAAACCAAATGAGCATTTATACATTTTAAATGAGCGTAGTTTTTCAGTTGTAACATTGTTATAAGTATCTCAAGTCCATTGTCAATTAGAATAATAATATTGATTTTCCAGCCAATGCAATTTATACGAAAGTGTTTTTAGATAACATTCCTTTCTGCTTACACAAAAGGAACATTATGGAATTCAATGAAGAGCTTCGATGTAATTTTTCTGACCTATTTAACAGTCAATTATTACCGTTATGAGTAGGCAAAGAGTAGTTCTTCAAACAACTTTTATATTGTATGACCATTTAGGCTCAATAATGCACCAAGAAAACAAAAAGTCGAAATTTTTTATATATCACATACCAACTAAAAATGCTGTTACATGGTGACGTTGCTTCGCTCCGTCAGGTCAAAATTGCTAACAGATTTCGATCAGTTTGAGGAGGAGGATGTTATCGTCAGAATAGATGTATGAAAGGAATACACTTTCTGATGTTTCATATTCGCCAAATTTAACTTAACAATGGTGAGTGTTGCTTCATTCAATTTATCAGTTTGTCACATTGGTTTGAAAAGAAAAATATCTTTAAAGCAAACTATTATTTTTCAAACTTGAAAATGTTTATGACCTTTTCTAGCTTTGGTCATGAAATATTTTATATTCGATAATAAATATTTAGTTTGCCAGTTAGAAATACAGTAGGCCTATATATTTGGACATAGTTCTAATCTAAATACAATGAATTTGACTTAGCATTCAATTGATACAGTAACTGTTAATAACATAAAAATGCAGCAGTGGATCTCAAGCGGGGGGGGGGGCAGTACCTGGGGGGGGCACGCGATTCTCAGGAGGGGCGCCCAATATGGGGAGAACCTCGGGGGCACAGTTCCAATATGAGGGGGCACCTTACCCCCCTCCCCCCTCCCCCCGTAGGGACGGCCATCGGGAACTCATTAAACGTCTAATTGTGCTTATCGTGACATGTGATTGCCACAGCAATAGGTTGTGTGACAATGCAGTAGGTGAACAACCTATAGATACTATTAGTTATTTGTTGTTTGCTTGGTGGATACAGGATTTACCTTCCCGAAGATAGCTGTATCTGGGCGAAGCGAAGCTGAGCCCGGATACAGCCATCTGAGGGAAGGTAAATCCTGTATCTGCCAAAAGCAAACAACAAATTACGAATTTATCCGACCACATGGTATAATAAACCCCCATAACAATGTAGTTCAGAGGTACTATGAACATCATGAGTGCCAGGCATGATGAAGGGTTTAGAAGCAGACCTGACACAAATGATGTTCATAGCTGTGAATCAATTAATTAACTACACTGCTATTGGGATTTATTTATGTGCCACAATGATTTTATCGGTGGTCTTTACTAAATTGTAGTCTGATAACTTCAAATTCTGTAAGATAGGAGCAGCAGATTGTTGTGACGTCACCAGCAGCCATGCCATTGTGACGTCATGACAAACAATCACTGCCCATTGTTTGTATAACAACGTCACATAATTTTTGAGTGATTGTGATGTCATCACTGCAGGATACAGAAAATATCTGTACAGGCCAGCCAGCCTGACAGATACAGGATATATACCCACAGTTCTCAACCAATCAGAATCAAGCATTGGCCTTGGTGGTCGGATAAATATCAATACATGTAGGTCTGTCGCCATTTGTAGTTCTGAATTTATGTACAGGTGGCATCTCAAAGCAACGGCTTCTCTGTTGGATCCCCTTTGCCTTTCAACAAGTGGTTGGTGTTGTTGACCAAGCCAAGGGGTCTGACTTTATGAGCGTGTTTGTTGAATGTTTGATTGTTTGGGTCAGCTAGTGATTATGGTCTAAAGACAGTAGTTTATTGGAAAGGTGTGTGTTGTTGGTGATATCCCGCAATTGTGAGTGAACACCATGAAAAAACCATTGAGTTCACACCATTGAGTTCATCCTAGTGAACTCAATGAAATAAATTATCTGACGTTGTTATGCAAACAATGGGCAGCGATTGTTTATGTCATGACGTCACAATGGGCAACTGGTGACGTCACAACAAATTGCTGCTCCTAACTTGGGAGAATTTGAAAATATCAGACTAAAAACGACTGATAAAGTCATTGCGGGATATAAATAAAACCCCATGACAGTGTAGTTCACAGCTATGAACATCATTCGTGTCAGGTCTGCCTTCTGAATAACACTCGTCTTTCGGACTCGCGTTAATTCAGAGCAGACCTGACACTCATGATGTTCACAGCTGTGAACTGCACTGTCATGGGGTTTATTATAGGACCACATAGACAGGGGGATTGTAATTGTTATATATTTAACAGTTGGTCACAGGATTTCATTTCATTTGGAAACAGAACTAGATAACATATGTCATCAGATGTGTTAAATTTGTTTATGGCAAGAAAACTGCATACTTATTGAAAGGTGAAAAAATGAAATGAATCTTAATCTGAAGGGCTTCCCAAAAGACAAAAAGGCATTATCCTACTTTATTTAGACCCCTTGGGGGTCTAAACATTTAGGCCCTTTTTTATGGGAAATTTTGGTGGTAATTTTGACTGTATAAACGTCATTATGTTTATACACAAGATGACGCTTATACAGTCAATGTAACAAAGAAATACTTGTCTAACTATTTCTCAAAATACTGTCTTATATACTCCTGCTTTAGCCCCCTTTTCCATTGGCAGTACTATTGAAAAGGGGGCTAAAGCAGGAGTATATATTAGACAGTAGGATATATGAAATACTGTCTTATATATACTCCTGCTTTAGCCCCTTTTTCAATGGAACTGTAAATGGAAAAGGGGGCTAAAACAGGAGTATTTATAAGACAGTATTTGTTTAGAAAGAGACTAGTTTTTCTTTGTTACATTGACTGTATAAACGCTATCTTGTGTATAAACACAATGACTCTTATACAGTAGAAATACCACCAAAATATAGCAAAATAGTGTCTTATATATATACTCCTGCTTTAGCCCCCTTTTCCATTGAGACTACCATTGAACAGGGGTCTAAAGCAGGAGTATATATAAGACACTAGGACATATAATAATAGTGTGTTATATATACTCCTGCTTTAGCCCCCTTTTCAATGGTAGTCTAAATGGAAAAGGGGGCTAAAGCAGGAGTATATATAGGATATATTAATACACTGGGACATGTTTACTGGATAGGTATTACTTAGTCGTCAGACTTAATAGTTTTTGGGGGAGAAACCCCCCTACAATCTTAAGAGAGCGATATGATTGATGGGGGTAGAGAAAAAATGGGGTATATTTTTTTGGGGGTAAAGACTTACTTTTATTGACATGAAGATCTACCAAAAAAGGGGGTTAAAGTTTTAGCCCCTAATACCATGTCCATATAGTGAAAAACGGGTCTATATTTTTAAACCCCTTTCGTATTGTATTAACATGGGTTAAGGGGCTATACTTTTAGGCCCTTTTTTAACTCCGTGGACATGGCAAACGGGGCTAAAGGTTTAAACCCCTTTCTTATAATTTATGCATGGCAATATAAGTAAGTCTTTACCCCCATAAAAACTATACCCCTTTTTTTTCTCTATCCCCATCAAACATATCGCCCTCTTAAGATTGAAGGGGGTTTCTCCCCCAAAAACTATTAACTGTGACTCAATAACATCTATCCAGTAAACATGTACCAGTGTATTAATATATCCTAGTGTCTATATATACTCCTGCTTTAGCCCCCTTTTCCATTGTGACTACCATTGAAAAGGGGGCTAAAGCAGGAGTATAATAAGACAGTTTTTGCTATATCCTACTGTCTATATATACTCCTACATTAGCCCCCTTTTCAATGGTACAGTCAATGGAAAAAGGGGCTAAAGTCGGAGTATATATCACCCAGATAATCTACCCTAGACGAATCATTCCATTGCCGTATATTATCATAGACTTACGTCACGAGCGTCATGGCCAATCAGCACCCAGGATTCCTCTCCAATTCAAAAGTTTACCGGCGATTTACGAAGCAACTATTAACTCCTCAGAGACGTATGGCCTATCATTTTAAAGGTCTCAGAGAGATTTATCTACACATTTAACCCCAAGGGAAGTGTGCAAATCAGCGAAATCAGCCTCATTTGCATAAAATGTGTGAAGGCCTGTTCATTGGTTAACTTTGTCAAGTCAAGTCAAGTCAAGTCAACTTTATTATTTCCCGAGCTGGGGTAATTAGGTTGCCATACATGCTCATAAATTACAAAAGAACAAGATCATCATTGAAATATGTTATTGTGGTGCCTCATTGCTTGTGGCACAAATGAAAGTTTATATCTGTTAGTCCTTATCAGAGGGAGCCTCATCCTTCCACTTCGTTCACTGACAGCATTGTCAAACCCACTGCGTAGAGGATGGGAGGGATCACTCATCACCTGCTTCAGTTTACTTTGAATAACTTCATGGTATACCGAGTCAAAGGACTTCTGGGTGCTTCCAATTAGGCGACCAGCCCGCTTTATGCCTGATGTGATACGCTTGACATCGCATCCTCTTGTGTTCTCTCCCCAAGCACAAAGGCCATACCTCCATACACTTGCAACCACTGAGTTATAAAAGAGCTCAAGTATTTTAGCTGAGATCTTAAATTTGTGCATTTTTTTGAGGCAAAAGAGTCTTGAATTGAGCTTTTTGCACAAAAAGTCTACATGGTCCTGCCACTGCAGGCTGTCGTCTATCATCAGACCGAGATATTTGTAGCTACTTGCTTGGTCAACATCAGAACATCAGATCCAATCTATTTTGACAGGTTCCTGTCCTTTCTCCTAAAGTCTACAACGAGCTCCTTGGTTTTTGACACATTTAACACCAGGTGGTTATCCTTACAATAAGCTACAAATGTGTCAATACTTTCTCTGTAATTTGTAGTGTCATCTCTGTTTATGATGCCAATAAGTGCCGTCTGCAAACTTCACCGGAGAGCACTCATTGGTCGTACTTCTAACGTCCGAGGTGTAAACCGTAAACAAAAAAATAGCAAGTACAGTTCCTTGGGGGGCACCTGTGTTGGATCTTAAAATTCCTGATCTGCAATCGGCGGATTTAAAAAAGACAAATTTTGTCTTTGAGGGTGTGTCTGATTTATTCACTGAAGGCTTTGCTTAAGTGGTATATATAAGACAGTATTTTGCAATATATCACACTTCAGTTTAAGGAACATGTAACTGTGCGTATTCTTGATAATGATCTCGCTTCACACTTTTACAGTATTTATTCTGTGATATACAGACTGGAAACATATTTGAGTTATTTTTTCAGTTTCAGTATTTGTTGATCAATATCTATGGAAATACCTTTAAAATGTTTAAACCTTCAAGGGGGGCTAATCCAACATAATGCCAGGGGCCTAAAGCAAGAGTATTTATAAGATACTAGGATACATGAAAAATAGTGTGTTATATATACTCCTGCTTTAGCCCCCTTTTCAACGGTAGTCTCAATGGAAAAGGGGGCTAAAGCGGAGTATATATATGACACTATTTATATATATCCTAGTGTCTTATATATACTCCTGCTTTAGCCCCCTTTTCAATGGAAAAGGGGGCTAAAGCAGGAGGATATACATACAGTCAAACTGTTCCTTCACTTTGAAATTGTCAAACACACATAAACATTTAACTGTGATTATTAGCAATAACAATTTCCGTACACTTTAAAGCTTTTATCTATATCTCATGGATATGGGCTACTAGTTGAACACTGTTATAATACCTGTATTTCATAAACACTAATGACCAAACAACATAATGTTTGAAAATAGTACGAAGTACCATTGATAGATGTATTGTGCAGTTTAATGTATTTATTCTGTAATAAACAGACTGAACACATTTGACTGAGCACCAGTGACACTTATCACTTTCATTTTTTGTTCCTGTATATTGCTGGGAAATCGAGTACATTTCTTTACACCCCCTGGGGGGCTAAAGTAGGATAATGCCGACAAAAATAGCCATGCCGCCTTATCATTGTGCCACTTACCTATAATCACGGTCGTAATCCCCATATGGAGACTGACCTATTGTAAAATGTAAATTTACTTTCTGTGTTCCAGAAGTCAGGAAGAAGTCCCAGAACATTTTGCCAAGCAATCATACTCCTTACTACTTTGTGCCTGTGTGATACCTCCACATACAAAAGAATGAATGCCGGACTGATTACAGTACCAAACAACATCCCTGCCACCTCGAAAACAGTAAATCTCCAACACAATGATATACAGGCAATCACTGATTCAAGCTTCAGCACCTTGACAGTGCTAGCTAAACTTTCCCTGAACTATAACAAGATATCAAGCATTTCTCCAGGAGCCTTCAATAACACCCCTATACAATTTCTCTATTTGAATTACAACCCCATCAAAACTGTGCCTTTCTTCTTACCCTTAAAAGACAGTTTGAGGCAGCTTGGTATGGATAACTGTAGTATCTCAAATCAGAACTGGGATGGTGTTCTTCATTATACAGGACTGCGCGTCCTCTTCATGCGTCACAATGATATACGTGCTATTCCGGATTTAAGTGCGTCCGCTACCACCCTGATTACTCTCGTTCTCCATTTTAACGCAATTGAAGTGCTCAATGCCACCACTCTGAACCAACTGACAGCACTGAAGGTTCTCTTACTTGCAATGAATAAGATGCACAGTATCCACAGCATCCTGGACCTGCCAAGTCTTGTCAACTTTCAAATTCACGGTAATCCGCTAGGAGCAGTTCCTAACATGACTCTACTTCCCAAGATGGAATTGTGTTTCTTAGCAGGACTGGGTCTCACTAACGTACCAGATGATGCATTCAAACACAATGCAGCAATCAAGTGGGTTAACTTCCATTACAATCTTCTCACTCAACCTATCAATGTCAAAGATGCTTGCCAATCTCTGGAAATATTGTCCCTGGATTACAACCGAATTACAGCCATACCTTACAATTATTTTGAAAATTGTACAAAGTTGAGAGATGTTGGCTTGAGAGGAAATCCTATCACCTCGATATCGTGGGCAAAATCAATTGGACCATCAGTGACCAATCTCTATATGACAGACTGCCATGTTACTGGTGCAATTCCAGCTGACACATTTGTGAATGCAACTGGCATGCTCAATATCCAACTGGAGAACAACAAGGTCACTGGTTTAGATACAAGCAATCTCAAGTATATGCCTAAGCTTCAGACACTTAAACTGACAAGCAACAAGATCACTGAGTTGCTCAATCCTTATAGTTTCTGCCCTGGATCGGCTTGTGAAAAGCTGACAATCACAGTCACCAGTACTGCGATACCTTGTGATGCTAAACTTTGCTGGGCAAAAACATCATCCAAGATCACACTGATACGTGACAACTGCTTTGGTAAGACGTGGAGTGCTGTAACGGAGAGCGACCTCCTCTGCCAGGGTAACTGAGATCAATTTTTTTCCCCAGCTTTATTATTTGTTATTTGTTCCATAGTCTTGTCACGCAGGGCCGTAGCCTGCAGGGGGGCAGGTGGGCGGCAGCTGCCCCCCTAGACTTTGACTGAACATTTTTTTAACATATAAAAATTTCAAATTGTCTGAGGTTTCCGGGGTTCGTATGCATCCGGACTTGTCTCTGTCCCCCCTAGGATTCAGGTCAGGCTACGGCCCTGTTTGACATTTTCTTATATTATAGGTCAAAACACTCACGATTTTCTCAAATCAAAGAGAAAATCCATACAATATTAGACAAATACGGCATGATATGAGTGCAATATGAAAATTTATGAGTGCAAATAAATTTTCATATTGCACGATAATAAGTGCCATATTTGTTTAATACATGACCACTATGCTTCCAATATAAGAACTGATAAGGTATCTGAAAAAAATGTTCAGAAAAAAAAAGTGAAAAAAAAAACATTTTTTTTTTTAAATAAAAACTCATATTGCAATCTATCCATGCAATATGGAAATATCTGAAAAAAAAAGATGCAAAAAAAATTTTATGGGAAAAAACTCTTATATTGCACTCGAACCATGCAATATGAGTTTTTATGATGGCGTCATGTGACTGATTTTGGCCAATCAGCATCGCTCTAGCATAGTGGTCATGTAATAATAACAGTTACAGATATGATGCCACATGATTGGTATTACAATTACAGATATGGTGCCACCTGATTGATAAACTCTTCCATTCTGGTAAGACAGTTACACATAATATGATGCCACATGATTGAAAAACACTTCTATTGGGTATTACAGTTGCAGATGTGATGGCATATGATCAGGGGCGTCAGTTTCATTTTAAAGTGGTGGGGCAAATAGCGGTCGCATCTTCTTGGAAGATGTCAGGGGAAAAATTAATTTTTTTTTATTCATAAACAAGTATACTTTGGCCAAAAAGTGGTGGGGCAAATGCTCCACCAGCCCCACCTGCACTGACACCACTGCACATGATCGATAAACACTATAACTACTGATACTGTGCTGCTTGAGATATAAACACTTCTAGTTCATATTACAGTTACAAATTTATGCTGCGTTACATATAAACACTTCTATTCCGTAATACAGATAAAGATGTATGACTTAATTTTAAACACTCCAGTTTGTGTATGTAAAATCAATGCTAATCCTCAGCAGGACATTTACATGCAATGTTTTCTGATACCAGCTTTGCCAAGCTGGTTAACTATCACTGCGAGGTCCCATTAATTTTACACCTATGAAAGCTATACTGTGTGATTTGTAAATGCTTATATTTTTTGTATTACAGCTATATGGAAGAAATGCAACACTGTTTGAAAAACTTCTATTTCATTTTACAGATATGGAAGTCATGCAAGCTCACCAAAGGGGGGAATATGCAGCATATTTCAAGAAGCTTCTTGTACCAAATGAAGGATTTTCAAAATCCGAAGAAAACTTGACAAATTCGCTAAAATGTGCAGCAAAATGTCAACGGATCAAAAACTGCCTGTACTTCAAATTTGAAAAGAATGAAACCATTACAAGCAGTGTTTGTGCCATATGGACAAAGTAGAATAGGTATTAATACATTTAGGCCTAAAGTTTTGCCTTCTATTTACTGTCAGTCTGAGCATCAACTGCTCTATTGCAGCAAATTCAACCAGTATCAGTTTCCCCGGCAAGTTTTCCCACTATTTACATAGTACTTTCTAGCTTACTTGATTGGTCCAGCAGAATTAGACGTCCTCAAAATCCGTAAGTCGAATGTAGAAAGCAATGAGAAACGCTTCAGAGAGCAGCTGAGTTTGACTAGTTGATACAATTGTAGGATTAGCAGCTCAAAACACTAACAATGAATAGTCACTGTCTATTCTAAAAACCAATTAAACATGATGTCATAGACTTTGAAATAGATGGATGGATGGATGTTTGGGGCTTTATGTCCTGTATTTATGCACTTGTTAGGCTAATTAGGACAGGAGGAGGACACGGCAATGAGGTGAAGGATGATTGAAACAACCGTCCAACATAGGCCCAGGTTACCCGGCAACAGCTGGATTCGAACTCTTGACCCAGCGATTGGCAGTCCAGCACGCTACCACTAGACCGACCCTCCCCCTAGACTTTGAAATAAGTTTTTATGGTGTTAAAATTAAATTTTTACAATGCAATTCAATGCCTCAGCCAATCACATGCACTAGATTTGCTACGTTTCACTGTCTTATTGAAAAAACTCATACTTGTTAAATTTGCTGTATAGTAAAAAAACACTTGGTTATTGACCATTAGCAAAGAAGTCATGATATAGAACACAGGTGTTAGCCCTTCACAGTTGTTGTTTGGGTTTGCGACAGGAGATTATATAATATACATGAACACCAAAATAGCCCCTCAATCATGTTAATACAAAAACATTATACCACTGTTTGCTTTTTCTGGCCAATCAGAAGGCAGGATTTCGCTCTGATATAATGCATATCACAGCTCATACACCTGACCATGATATTGCATGCTTGGCTGACTACAAGTTGACAAAATTGAAGGAAACACTGAAACAAAACTGACCAACAAAGGATTAAAACTGAACAACACAGACAGTAAACAAGGAGGAAGATTATATCAAGTGTAACTGGTCTCAATAAAAAGGCTATATTCACTCTTTTCTATAAATACCATTATCTGAAATTATGATCAAATTTAAGGTCACTTGGTAAAATAGTACATGTGAGATATGTAAGCTGCAAAAAAAATAGCGGAGCAGCAGACCAACAATTTTGGCCCCTTTTGGCGAGCTCAAAGAATTATTTTTTCTTCTTAATTCGGGGGCTGCCGGACCCGAACCCCTGATTCTTCTTATTTCGGGGGCTGCCGCCCCCGAACCCCTGCTCCTTGCTTTCTGTTATTTTTTTCAAATGTCTTTCATAATTTAAAAGTAACATTTGCTAAGCGACTGTAATAATCAACCTCCCCAAAGTGACCTTGGCTGAAATGGCTGCACTATCGACCTACCTGTCTATCTATCTATCTATCTATCTATCTATCTATCTATCTATCTATCTATCTATCTATCTATCTATCTATCTATCTATCTGTCTATCTATCTATCTGTCTATCCATATCTAGATAAAATTAATCAATGAAATTAATGTATTGTGTTATTTCCATCTATCTATCGATCTTTCTATCTATCTTTCTATCTATCTTTCCATCTATCTTTCTATCTACAAAATTAATGTATTGTATTATTTCCTAAGAACAAAGAATTCTGACCTGTTGCCTTCAGGGCTGGCAACCTTCAAATGAACTGAGGAACATAAATGTGCAACAAATACAATGAAATGTTGTCAATAAGAAGGATTGAAGGCAAACAAAGGGATTTAAATTAATTTGTTTTGTACTTAGTGGTATAAGTTAGATAACACCCATGTTTGTGACAATATGCAATAATCCTCGGGCTAAAGCCCTCGGATATATTGCATATTGTCACAAACGAGGGCGTTATCTATTACTTGTCATTATGGTTTAATCCTTTGAGGCCATTATCTCAACCTCCTCAGCGAATCAGAGAAGCTCAGAGAAGCTCAGAAAAGCTCAGATAATTGGGTCAGGTCAGTCTGAGGTTATGCTGGGCTCCTGAAAAACTCCGGCCAAGTGAGGAGTGAGCAACCTTGTTTAATTTTGTTGAAAAAGATATATATATATATATCGGCTACGACCTATGTGTAGAAGGTCAAATGACACGTCCCATGTGCCTGTATGTCACAACGGACTTAAGTCTCTCAAACACAGACCCCCTTCCCGAATCGAATAACAACTGGAAGACAGGTGATTTCAAAATCTTACTCTTAGTCATAATTTTGAATTGGTACCTAACTTCGCTGCCACCAAAGCATCGCCTGTCAGTGGCGGAACTATGGGGGGGCCTGGGGCCCCCCCAATGGATAACTTGCCCCCCCCACTGGCCCCCCCATTTCGGATTTGAAAAAATTATTGGATCAGCAACAGTCACTTGAATACATCCGTCTAAAGTTGTTGCCTTCACTGGCACTAACATATACCCAATTTTCTCTAGAATGACAGTTGCCCTCTGAAACGTTCTGAGGCATCTGATAATTTTTGATTTCCCTATTTGAATATATAGATCTAACAATATGTGTACCGCGCGCAAACCTTTTAGGGAGTGAGCGACGTTTGCTCGAATATCAGGATCTAGATTTAATAATATTCCAAAAGAAATCTCTTTGAAACTAGCTATGTATTGTTACATATGTTTATTTATCTGCCCGAATTGTTTAGCCTTATTGCCTGAATCTTAGTGTTTCCCAAATTTTTTTGGTGGAGGGTGACAACTCCCCCTTCAAGTATGCCATATTTTTGCCTATGTATCTAGAGATTCCATGCAACACCTAAAGTCAGGTGCTTTGAGGAAATCTTTCAGTCGCCATTGCTTAGTTAAAGAAGTAATGCTCCTTTGAATTTTTTTTTTGCTCAATTTTTTATGTGTGCATGGATTTTCCTACATTTTTGGTTTTTGTGTCATTTGCACAAATTGCCACTACCTACATGTATTTGAGGAGTTGGGCAGATTTCCATCAAAAGGACTTTTATAAATTTTTGATTTAGACCTATGAAATCAGAAAGAGGACATTTTTAGCAGGAATATAATGAAAACTTGAAAAGACAAGTCACAAAAAAAAAAGAGGAGCATTTCACTGCAAAAGATCCGTTTGTGACTCATGGTAATGATGAGGTGTCATTGTCATACTTTTTATATCGGAACCATAGAATCTGTTTCATAATTTTTTTATAATTCAAACCTGATTTTATTGTAAGTATGAGATGTTTGGTCATTTTGTTACTCAGTCACAAAAGATAAGACGGTCAATATAGCTGAGTCGTTCGTAAAGAAGACTCGTAACACTGTTTCAATTTGTATCCATATAATACCGTAAAAATGTCGCAAAAATTCCACGAAAGGTTGGCCCCCCTAGTTCAGACCCTGGACCCCCCTTGGCCCCCCATCTCATGGATTTCTGGCTACGCCACTGTCGCCTGTGCAACACTGCCACATTATTTTCATAACACACAATTGTTGTGGGATTGTTATTGTCTTTACATAGCATTAATAAAATCCGTCTGTTTGTGTGTCTGTATTCCTTGGCAGCAAGGCCTCCTAGGAACAAATACATCTTATTGAACCTTTCAGCCTGACATAGATGTGGAGTGCTTCCTTGTGATAAACTGTTATATTAGTAACACAGGATCAATAACTGGTTCAATTTCAGTTTTTTGCCCAACATGGACATACATTTCAGGTCATATCTCAGCCTTCGTTTAGAATTGTTGCATGTATTATGGGTCATACGAATGGCAGTTATGCCCCCTATGATGGGAAAAGCACCAAATGTTTCCACCACTCACAGCTTTTGATATATCAATTGGTAAATGATAGCATGTGTTATCAATTTTTGGCGTCACGCTGGACACTGCATGAAAAAAAATAATGTAAAACTTCAACATACAAGCAAGTAAATGCAGTAAGCATAAAATTTCCAATAATATGTTGTAAACTGGTTAGTTGATCATCTTATGCAAACAAAAAAAAGCCCATACCACATTTCGGTATTTCAGAATAACAGCTTTTGTAGTATGAGGTTGTTGTGTCACAAGCAACTCCAAAATGGACAATGTTATTTTTGATGCATCAAATACACCATTCAAGTATTTTCTTTTTTCAATATTCATGCATCAATGTTTTGCTCATGACCTTGACTTTAAGGAAATAGTATCAAATATTTGCAGCAACTTTTGTCTTGGAAGCAGTGAGCGCTTAAGTGTGACTGACGAAAAAATGACACCCTCTTTTTTTTGGAGAATTATGTATATATAGGTCCTCTTATGTTCAGATGCTGTCTGATTGTGGCTTGTTGTGGAAATGTAACTTTACTTGTAAGTGAAAGTGCAAAACCTTGTTACTCGACATTTTGAATCATATCTGATGGTAACATTAATGCAAGGGGTCAACGACCACTGACAAAAATTTATGCTAAGGGTGTCACTTTCTATGAATCAAGTTGAGCCTAACTCGCATATTAATAAACGTTACCATACAAAGAGATGGATTATATTTTTTCCAATTTCTGCAAAAGAGCTTTTTTTGACTTACGAGGTTTTGCGCTTTCACCATCGAATAGCAGCTCGGTTAGAATCCCCTTTGTCTTTCAGCAAGATGACAGAGGTCGGCTAGTATTTCAATAGATAAGTGTGTTGTTGGTTAGAATCATATAGATTGGGGGATTATAAAATGTTAACAACTATAAACAACAACAGGGTTTCATTTAATTTTAGAAACAAACAAAAATAGGTGGTGAATCATTTCATCACCATAAATGATAATCTGAAAAATTTGAGTAATATCATAGCTTTCACTGTTCACTTACAATAGGTCTCCCCGGTGGAATCTTATCAGAAATCCTCTTCATGCCATCTTTGTGGATTTTAGGAAGCAAATAAAATATACACTCATGAAAATCACAGGATGTTTGTAAGAATTTTTAAAGGCTCCTCAGAGCATTTTTTAAGGATTTTTCGACTGGAAGACCAACGGAACTTCGTAGCGTCGTGATGCGCGACATCTGTCATTCAGCTGAAGATCCATATGATACAATTTATTTATATAAGGACATGCTTGCAAAAGGGACTATGAACTGTTCAGTTGACTGCTAATTTAGGACTCGGCCGATTTCCATCAAAACAAGTTTGACAAATATGAAATGTATGAAAATTGGGAATCAGAAAGATGGCATCAGCAGAAGTACAATTGTATAGGCGTTATTATTTTGGTATGGAAAGAAGACACCTCACTTTCTAATGTATCCAAGAACTACAAATCATGACAAACCAAATATGAAATTAATCTTGAAAAATTGGTCTCCTAGTGATCCCAATTTGGCAATGACTGGGATACCAAATCTGTCCACTGGGAGACCATGATCTCCCAGTCACTATGTTAAAAAATGCACTGAGGCTCCCTATTGGTCCAGTATTGGAGATGAGATTTTTAAGCACATTTCATCCAAGCTGTGGTTAAAGATCTCACAAATCTTGGGGAACTATGGATCCTCAATTTCCTTGTAATGTCTTATTACATTTAGTGTCTTTCTGCCTCAAAAACATAGTCATCACAATCCGTTACTACAATAGCTGATCCCTTATCTGCAGGTCTAATAACTAAATCTGATCTCTCTCTTAGCTTTTTCAGTGCTGATCAATCAGCCTTGGCTAAGTTATAATTATCTTTCAATCTTACATTGCACGGCAATTTTCTGACTTCTTGTTTAAGAGACTGCAACGAATCCAAAACAGTGCAATGAGGATCATTCTTGAATGCCACTATCGGACTCACATCAGTGACATGTTAACATCATTAAAGTGGCTTAACATCGAGCAGAGATTAAACTTCAATTTATGCTGCCAAATGTGGAAGATCGTGAACAAAGAATCCAGAAGAGGTACTATTAAAATATTTGGAACGCCTCAAATACGCCTCATTTATGCCTCAAATGTACCTCCACTTACATGATGAGCCTACGCCTCAAATACGCCTCAGTTATGCCTCAAACATACCTCTTATGTGACTCAAATATGCCTCTTCATTTGCATATGAGGCACATTTGAGGCACATCATTAACATATCTAGAGGTATATTTGAGGCATTATTAAAATTTTTGGAACCCCTCAAATACGCCTCCTATATGCCTCAAATGTACCTCGAAAATGCCTCATATATGCCTCTTGCATATTTAATGAGGATTTTGATATGCCTCCTTTACGCCTCCTGTGATCTCAGCTTATGCCTCTACCTACTCCATGGTATGCCTCAAATATGCCTATTCAGTGCCTCAAATGTGCCTCTCTTTGGTCTGGGATGGCATATATTTTACACTGTAAAGTGTCTTTTGGATCTGTGGTTAGACCGTGTTAATTTAAACTAATTTAACAGTTCATCTGAAGAACATGAACTTTAACAGTAACTCTGATGATAATCAAAGTACTAACTACCTCAACAATGATCAGCTCAGGAAATATGGTTCAGTATGTCAAAGCCTTTTCAAATTCCAGGAATGTCATGGTAAAGCATTATTATCACATCAGTCTATCTTTTGTTCCTGTTGGTTGCAACACTCCTTCAGACCAGTTTACATTGGAAATTGAAAATATAATCAGGACACTTAAGGTAAAATGTTCCTGTATTAACTTCAGTAAAAATATTAGAACTGACTTTGGGATTCCTTGAGGTTACACATCACATCCTAATACTTACCCTTTATAGATACAATAATTACATATCATTCAAGTTTGACAAGTTTGACAAGTTTTATTCGGGAGTCCAAATATCAGCAATACACTGTTTTGGCTTTGGAGCCCTCATAAACGACTTTCAACACATATAAATAATATAAATATAATATTGGCACAATTAAAATTAATACAGTGATATAATTTTGGCAATTAAGTAGAATTTAAAAACAACAGGATGTATAATCATAAAAACAGTTTAAAACATTTGAGATAAAAACTAAGAGTCCATATATAAGTGTCTCACAACCATCCTTTTAAAACATTTGTAGTTATCACAGTCTCTGATTTTGGTTGGCAATGAATTCCAAGCCTTAGTACCGTTCATCTTTAAGGAGCTTTTGTGGCTGTTTGTCACATTAATATTTCTTCGGGTCGCCGCCCGCGTGTTGTAAGTATGTACAGAATTCACCTCTTCAGCTATGTTGGTGAGATAGTGCCTCCGCATGGAGGTACAGAAGAGGCATATCTGAGGCATGAATGAGGCACATTGACAGTTAAGGAAGTGAGCCAAATATTTGAATTTTCAAATAGTGCTTCTATCTCAAACAAAGGAAAGACTTGGTACAAAAGCAGAACTACTAAATAAACTTAATGACCTTGATGTAAATGCCAAATGGGTGGCACATTCAATCTGACATGCATTCAGGATTATTTGTCAAATTAGGGAAATTGTTATTCGACTTCTAACAAAATAGCATGTTGTCATGTGAGTGATAATATAGTCTGTTGAGCAAAACACAAAATTCTAAGAGTTACATCAGCAACACAACCAAATAAATTGAACTAATTGTTCAGAACACCTTTACAATAAAAACTACAACTTGCATATTTATAAGTATGACAAATACAGCAAAGTATAAGTAAAAATGTGACTTACAACATTGGCACCATGCTCCCTAGTTGGGGTTTCCCTTTTCAATGAAAATTTAGGTCACCACAAGGAGACACCCCAGTATAATCTACAGGAGAGGCATGTTTGAGGTGTAAGGGGGAATTCAGGCCACACAAAAATTTGGCTATGTTGGAGAGGCATATTTGAGGCAGAGGGTAGAAAAACAGAGTCCAGTTTGAGGCACATTTGAGGCATAGATGCAGGTAATGCTTTTCTTGGTAAGTCAGGGAGGCATGTTTGAGGCATATCATTATGCAGGGAGGCATAGATGAGGCACATCATTAACATTAGAGGCACATTTGAGGCACACTGCACTTGGTAGACTATGCCTCAAATGTGCCTCAAGTATGCCTCAAACATGCCTCAAATGTACCTCTGAAAAATTTCTATGCCTCAAATGTGCCTCTCTTTGGTCTGGGATCTCTCATGCATTGAAGGGGAAATGAACTGGAGAGTTACTCATATATTACAACTAAAACATTATCATCTGGTCCGCCCGTAAGATCAAACCCCTATTGAACTTGGTCAACCTGATAATTGGCTGATATAATGTACACAAAAGGCTGGACATAATTAATCTTTAGCTTCGCTGATCTTCATAAAGCACTTTTTTATGGTCTTTTCGCCTGTCGGTATGATGGAAAAACACCTGTAATCTCAATAATTGATTGTGTCATTTTATCTGTCAGGTCAATAACACAGGGTCAATAACAAAAGAAACAACGCAAACCCAAATCCAATTAAATAAAAGAAAACAGAACGCGTCATTCGATTAACAACCTACTCGCCATTCTCATATTTGATATGATCAATAAATGGAAATAATTGGCCCTTTCCTTCATCAAAGGATTCAAATTAACAATTCTTCTGTTCCCAACGTTGCAACAGAGTAATCAATATATGTGTTATTGTAAATATGTGCAAACTGCGAGACTATTATCTGCGTGACTGTTGTGTTTAGTTCTGTCTTGACCAATGGATAATAGAAGAACTTTCACCTCAACTAGTTATTTAAAGTGACAGCTTAATTGCTACCCCACTCACCTGAAGAGACTGGAAATGCATTCAGCAAAGGGTAAGTGGGAATTTGTAACCTCTGTGCTATTCTCTTCCAAGAGTATGGTGAAACTACTTTTAACTTAAATTTCTCCATTTTTAAAACCAAAACAAAATCAATTTCCCTGTCTATGTCTATGGATAGGGCAGGCCACTGGAGTGAGATAAATTCTGAATACATTACAATGACTTCTGATCAGGTTTTAATGATTTTTGTATCATGGTAGGTAACAGAGGCCCAATGTCCTGGCCCATTCCCTGTTTAGTATTGATGATGTGAATTACGTTTACACAAAAGACTATATATGAGCATTTGAAATAATGAATGACATTGAAATAAAATAAATGAAATAAGACTAGAGTTACTTGACCCTTTCATGCAAGTTTGACAAATGTAATGGTTTTTTAAAATCAAAATAGATTATTCAACAAACTTGACAAATGTAAGGATTACATCTAAAGTTTATTATTTAAACCTTTTCAGATGCTAGACCAGTAATTTTTGTAACAGTCACATTACTTTCTGTTACTCTTCTGTGCAATGCTTCGACATATTCAAGAGAAAATGGCGGTCTAACCTCCGTACCCACAGACATACATGTTACTTCTACGACGGTAATCCTAAAAAACAATGCCTTAACGACCATCACTTCTACCAGTTTCAACACCTTGACATTGCTAACTTCCGTGGACCTATCTTTCAATAATATTTCTAATATATCACCCTCAGCTTTTGATAACAACCCTCTCACACATCTATACCTTAAGTCTAACCCATTGCTGAAAACTGTGCCTTACTTTCCGGCTTTACGCGACAGCTTGAGACAACTGGTTCTGGACAGCTGCGGCATATCCAGCCTGACCTGGGATCATGTGATTCACTACAGGGCACTGGTCGTTCTTAACCTGAAATCGAATGAAATTAATCCCATTCCTGACATGAGCGCATCTGCGTCCACTTTGGTCACGCTCACTATCCCGTTAAACAGCATCGAACTGTTGAACGCAACGACCCTCAACGCCCTCCCCAAACTGTGGAAGCTCTTCATCAACGGCAACAAAATCCAAGCTATCAGTGGTGTTCTGAACCTGCCAAATCTAGTCACCCTCAAAATGCATGATAATCCTATAAGTATGGGCACAGTCTACAATACATCTCTCCTGCCCAAGTTGGACATACTCCAATCATCTTCGCTTGGAGTCACTACTATACCAGTGGATGCCTTCAAGAACAACATAGCGATTACACAGCTCCTCCTCGATAAAAACATGTTAACTCAACCTCCGTACATCAAAGATGTCTGCCGAACCTTACAAATATTAGACTTGGACGTCAACCAGATCACAACCTTACCAAATGGCTACTTTGAAAGCTGCACCCAGTTGTTAGAAATACGTCTGAGACAAAATCCGATCACCTCAATATCATGGGCCAAATCCATCGGACCATCAGTAACCAATATCTACTTGACGGACTGCCGTGTTATTGGTGCAATTCCAGCAGACACATTTGCAAATGCAACTGGTGTGCTAGACATCCAACTAGAAAACAACAACATATCTGGTTTTGATACAAGCAATCTTAAGTATATGCCGAGGCTTCAGACTCTACTCCTAACCAACAACAAGATCTCCGAGTTGCTCAATCCCTACGATTTCTGCCCTGGATCTGCTTGTGAAAACCTGACAATCACAGCGACTGGTAATTCCATACCTTGTGACGCTAAACTCTGCTGGGCAAAGATAGCATCAAAGATCACATTAACACGAGATGACTGTCTTGGCAAGAGCTGGAGTGCTGTCACAGAGTATGATTTGAGCTGTCAAGGTAGGTTGGAAATTTATATGAAAAGTAGGGGTACAGGTACATATTGACACAATGGGCACATTGAGACAGGTGCAGGGGGGGGGGAATGCTGTCATAAAAAACTATCTGCTGTGTATATATGGTAACTTTAGATTTTTCGTACCGTTACAGTACTTAGACAGAAAAAACCAGTGCTTGTAGAAAAGCACTTGAATGTTTCTTGTGAGGTCACATCCCTATTCCAGTCATTTCATTCTGTTTGAGTCATAAGCAGTTTGCGAGGTCATATCCTACACTTGCAGTGCTTGCAAGGGAAGCCATTAATTTTGACGTGTCATACTCATCAAAGAGGTCACAAGATACTAAATGACAAATTGACACTTCATTCCAATGTATTTGATAGGGCATGTTGTGAGGTCATTGATGGCCATCAACAGCTTTCCTATAAACACTTGTTCCTTGCCTACTGTAACAAAGAGTTCAGGAATTAATAAGGCTATATCTGCCAATAAACCAAAGGACCAGTCTGATGTTTGGGCAAAGAAACACTCACAATACACAGACCCATGCCAATAAGGGTCTTTTCTTTGCATGTCACTAGTATATTCAAAGGTAACACACGACGACTGAGCCTGCTAACTTCATCTGGACAGAAAGTAGGTCAATTGAGGATTCACCCAATCAGAGACATTTTGACAAATATGACCTTGTTCAAAAGTAGGTCACTTGAGGATTCACCCAATCAGAGACATTTTGACAAATATGACCCTGTTCTCCTGATGCAGAATTTTATATTAGCAAGAGCTCTAGCAGGCTCGATCGGAGCGTGGTACCTTTTGAATATACTAAAGTGACAAGGAAAACAATTCTCTATTTTTTGGGCTTGGACCTGAACAATGTTTTACTTTTTCTTCTACTCAGTTGTACAGCCACAGATGTGAAACACGCAGAGGTGTACTGGGGGGGGAGGAGGGCCTGGAGGGGGGTACTGGGCCATGGTCCTATCCCCTCAGGCCCAACATTAATGATGAAGAGATAGGATATACCGCGGAACGCCACTGTTCACATCATGTAATGCCCACCCCTCCCCAGGCCGTTTCTAAATACACCCTTGCTGAAGACCTGCAGTTTAGGCCAATAGCCTTGCAATATGCTAATGACTCTATTTTATTTTTATTTTTTAAATATTTTATTTCATTTTTTTTCACAGCTACAGCAGAAGTCATGCAAGCATATAGAATGGAGGGATGTGCTACAAATTTCAAGAAGCAAGTTACTTCAATTCAAGGTTTTTCAAAAACAGAAGAAAACTTGATGTACACGGACGAGTGTGCAGTGATGTGTCAGCAGATCAACAACTGCCGATTCTTTAAATTTGACGAGAAGCAAATAGTTACAAATAGTTTATGTATTTTATGGACAAACTAGAGTCTAGGGCGGACTGGTGGCATTTTGGACCCCCTGGCAAAATAAGTCGATGGGCCCCTTGGAAGCTATTGTAGATATTTAAGAATAGAAAAGCAAAATACCACAGGCCTAATTTGGAAAATGTTTAATATTAGGATGGGGCCCCACATGAAAAGCTTTGGTGCGTCCTTTACATTATGTCGGGTTGTAACACACAATCATGAACCTGACAGTGAAATATTGCTGTTTTCTTGTAATTTTTATTTTTAGGCATCTTGCATGGGCCCCCTGAGTGGATGGGCCCATGGGAGCTGCCACTTTGCCACATAGGCTAGTCCGTCCCTGATTACTAGACTCAACATCATCCATGTAACTGTCAACTATTTCTTGATCTCCTATTAATTTTCATACTGCAAGAACTTGGGGACCATTCAGAATTTATGAATAAAAAAATGTGTAAGTACTGTTCTGTATGTTGAGAGGTTGGCCGAAACTAAAAATCCTCATGTCCTAAGGCAGTGGCGTAACTAGGGGGTCTCGAGTGGGGGGGCACCAGGGGGGGGCACGCGATTCTCTGGGGGGGCACCCGCTATACTAAATGTATATTTTAGCCAGAGTTGGAAAGTTCATATGGGGGGGCACCTGGGGGGGCACAGGTCCAATATGGGGGGGCCTGTGCCCCCTCGTGCCCCCCCATAGGGACGCCACTGTCCTAAGGGGAGAAAATCGGGAGAGTATCTGCATGAAATCCAAAGGGGCGTCAATTAAGTATCTGATATTAAATATCTGCATGTAAACTAAGGGGACGTCAATTATTTTCAACAACTTATGACAAAACTCCCACACCCCCAGGCCTGCCTCTACGTAGGAAACAAAACTGTTAAAAAATATGCGCAAACGATGCAAGTCCATTAATTTGCAAGTGTGAAAGTTCTGAATGTGCAATTGTCAAAGACCTGCATATATAATGTTGTTTTTTATTTTGTTTCCTCCTTCGACATGTTGTAAGAAATAATAATATTACTCCTTGGGCATAACTCCTATCCCGACCCAAGCCGTATATTCTGAACGTTACATGTGAAAAAAAGTTAACAAGGTAACATGTAAAATCATTAAAAGAATGGCCTTTTATTGATACTGTGAAAATATTAAAGGTAACAAAACAAACCATTATAACTGCCATTTGAAAATTACTTTTTTTTTTACTTTTTTTTTTTGGTTGACACCAATATTGGGAAGCCACAGCCTAAGAGACCTGTTATATTAGTATACATAAAAGAAACAGTTCTACAAGATTCGACCAACAACCTAATTCTCACAATTTGGTTTGTTCAATAAAGTGTGACAATAGGCGTGTGCCCACGGCAAATGTCCTTTTGTATTCTAAAGAGTTCTAATTAATAATTCTTCTGTTCTGAAAGATTCGATATAACCTATTCGTACACATCATTACTGATGGATTAATATTAGCGCTTTCATCTCAAAATAGGTCACCCAAACAAGAAACTGGAGTCAAAATAGTTCACCCAAACAAGAAACTGGAATCAGTGTCTACATATTTCATATATATATGTAATAATATGGATTTATATAGCGCTAATTTCAATAAACTGCTCATCACACTTTTTCAGATCAAATTGCTTGTAGGAATTCTGGAACAAATGGGTTTTTAGAAAAAAGAGAGTGCACGAAAATTTGAAAAAAATGTCATTTTCCTCATTCTTGCCATTGTAGCCACTCAATAAAATTTGTTATTGCAATCTGTCATAGGCAAATTATAATTTTCACTGTATATACATAGATTGAAAGTATATTCAATGCTGCAAGTTGCTTTAAAGTGTGAGAAATGATCGAGTTACAAGGATTTGCACTGGTAGAAAGTGAAAGTGCAAAACCTCGTAAGTCGACAATTTCAATCACATCTGATGGTAACAGCAATGCAAGGGGTAAACGACCTCTGATAACAAGAAAATCTTTTTCAAAAAAAAAGATACGCAGGCTGCAGCTATAACATATTTAAAATTTCAAACAAAGAATTTTTTTAATGTAAATACTAAATAGACATAGTGACATAAACAATAGTCTGTAACAGAAAATTGTGTTGTTAATCTTTTGTTTTTGTTCTAGTTTTCATCAGGTCTTATTTATCCATATCTTCAAACAAATCTGTACACATGTACCAAATTTCAAAACTCAAGTTATAATTATACTAAGCTCACAGTGGGCAAATCATGACAGCATTTTGACAATGGCTATTTTGGCAACCTTCTTGAATTTCCCCGAATATTGATTCACATTTCATACCATAAAACACATCTATACACCAAATTTCAATACTCTTAAGGGAAAAATTTAACTCAGTGTGCAAATAAAGAATGTCAGCCATTTTGTGGTGGCCATTTTGGCATCCATCTTGAATTTCTCAAAATGTTCCAGCTTCGAATCCTCAAACGAATCTGCATTCTAAATTTCATAACTCTTAAGAGAACTACTATGCTCAGTGCTCACAGTAGACCCCAGGCAGTAGACACTTTAAAATATGGCAATTTGCTGCCAAAAGAGTGTGGATGAGGAAAAAGACACATTTGGGAATTTTTGCTAAATTTTCAATAACCTGAGCACATACAGCGCCAAATTACAAATGCATTACAAACACCAAAGTATACTAATGTCCACAATTATTTGTAAGCCTATAAAATTGCCTCCACACTTTTGACACAAAATAATTTTGACCCATTCTCTATGCATTATACTGAGGGAGCCCAGAGTAATAAGGATAGACAGGTACAACTGACAGCCAGAGAAAACTTTGAAAAGCTTACAAAAATAGAGGCAGGGGCTCAACTAGAGGTTGTGGGGCCCGTAGGAACAGGAAGGCTGGGGGCCCCTACCCGCACCATCGGACGTCATTTAATAGGGCTGGTCATCTGTTGAAAATTTACGTTGGTTTATTGGACAAATCTTCTATTCTTGTTCAGCTAAATATATCATTGGCTATTGCCTGTCTGATTTATGTGAAATTAGGTAGGCTACCAGGGTAGATTGAGAAGTATGTACTCAATTAAAGCCCACAGATTTCATTAATGTGCCTACACTTGGAAAAGCATAAAAGACTCAGTCAGACTCAGACACAGTTTATTATGCCTATTTAATATTACCTTACCAGTACAAATTAAAATTTAATCAATCTCAAGTTACTTTAGTCCACCATTGAAGGGCAGTCAGATGTGCACAAATAAATATAGATATTGTCTAACGACTAGGCCTACCACATTATCTTATTTCATTGACAATTTGACATACTGAAATGGCTGGGTTTTTTTTTCAACCTTCCGCAAGCATATACTAAGATTATTAAACATTTCATCCTAATAAGTTCACCACCATCTATACACTAAACATCCCAGCCACTTTCATGCTGAAAGACTCTGGGGCCCCCGAACTGTTCCAACATTTTTCAGAGACATAATTCCGCCCGCCTCACTTTTCGACTTAATTTGAAGGGCCTCCACTGCATGATACCTCATTCATGCTGAAAGACTTTGGGGGCCCCCCCAAACTGTTCCAACATATTCCAGACACATAATTCTGCCTGCCTCACTTTTAGAGATACTTTGATAGGCTCCCACTAATACCTCATTCATGGTGAAAGATTAATTCTGTGGGCCCCCGAACTAATCCAACATTTTTAAGATATATAATTCTGCCTTCTTGACTTATAGACTTACTTTAAAGGGCCCCCACTAATCCCTCATTCATGTTAAAAGACTGCA
Source organism: Platynereis dumerilii (assembly GCA_026936325.1). Taxonomy (NCBI): domain Eukaryota; kingdom Metazoa; phylum Annelida; class Polychaeta; order Phyllodocida; family Nereididae; genus Platynereis; species Platynereis dumerilii. The sequence goes on from JAPTHN010000004.1 coordinate 10,714,628, forward strand.
GGGTTGCCCCATAACTATTCCAACATTTTCAGGTAGTTGAGCCACTGCGCCACCTTTCAATTTTTGTTTGATGTGTCCCTTCTTTTGAAAGAAAGCTTATATATTTTTTTTATCTGTGGGGGCCCCTAAAGGAATTCAAAATTTTTTGGACCAATAATGTATTATATTCTATAATTGTATCAAACCGACGTTAGATAATTTAAAGGGCCCCAGGCCCCACTTCAGAGTTTTTGGTTACCTAGTTGTCTTATATTTGACATGTCACTTCTTTAGAAATTAATGCAGATACAATGCTAATTCATCCATGATTGACCCCTAATGGAATTTAATAATTTTTTATTTTGCTTTTAATTTTTTTTACCCCACTTTGGGAGTGGGGGCCTCCCTTGAGGGGTGGGGCCCCCCTGAGGGGTGGGGGCCCGTAGGGCAGCCCTACCCAGCCCCCATGGTAGTTGAGCCACTGAATAGACAGGGGCACTCCATGAGTATCTGTTATAATGATGATAGAATCAGTGCCAGCTCTTGGATGCAGGCATGTTGGAACTTAAATGTTTCGAAAATAATGCAACTGGGAATGAAATATCTGTTATGTTGCCAGCTGGATTACCAGCCAGGCGCCGGCTTCCGAAATATCTCCCAGCCAGTTCGTTCACCCTCGAATTCATGCCAGCCAGCTGTTAAATTCTATATATTGCCAGCTGGGTGGCTAAAATCTACTTTATAACAGATAATCTGCCAGTTGAGTGTTTAACATCATCTACTGCTTTTTCTGAAGTATGTCTATCTTTCATATATATATCATGCAAACTTGTTAACTGTTGAAATTAACACCAGAGGACAGCACCTACTAGGTTTTTCATCTTTAGCGGCTATCAGCTGGCAGATTGACAACAGGTAGCAGCACCGTTGCTGTGGCAGCACCATTCTGCTTGCAGAGCTCTCACGGTCTCACTCATAGGTGTGTATGCCGCAAGGGTTCACCAGGTTCACCATCCATGTGGGACAGTGTCAGTCTGACAAGGCTTTAGCAATTTCATCAAATCCTGTGCATCGTATTGCTTGAATTTGCTAATTTCCATATGTCAATAATTTGTCTTAGAGTGTTGTGTTAAATAAGAGTGCTAGGAAAGAGAGAGAAAAATAAGACAAATATAATATGTAATCTGCCAAGCCAGGAGAGAGCGGTAAGCAGGCCAACGCTGTTGAATTTTAGTTGTAATTTTCCGTAGTTTTGGCGATTTCGTGAACGGCCGCTAGAGGCGCCACTGTTTCGGCGCGCCCTCTGTCGGATTTTGCGGCGTCATGAACGGAGTCATGCTATTTACCCACCTGCGCATGCGTGGTAGATTAATGGCGGCGACCATGCAGATCACGTGGCCAAAAACAAAGATGGCGAATGACACGCTGAGATTGAAGTGACAGAGTAGCATGATTTTTCAGTACGTACATGACTAGTGTGGGAAGGGTCGCTAAGCGATCGCAATTTGCGCCTTCGGCGCAAATTGCTCTCGCTTACCGCTCTATGATGATAGAAATAACTTTGGTTTGTATTGTTTAAAGAAATATCAACATGTATTGTACATTTGTAAGTTGCAAATAAATATTCCTTCATTCATTCAGCTAGACAGACAGACAGCTAGACACCTAGACAGACATAGATAGATAGATAGATAGATAGATAGATAGATAGATAGATAGATAGATAGATAGATAGATAGATAGATAGATAGATAGATGGATGGATGGATGGATGGATGGATAGATAGATAGTAGACCTGTAAGCCGCCGCTAATAGCCGCCGCAGTTAGTTGAATTACAGCCAAGTCAGACCGTCGCCGAAATTTACACAAGTCAGAAAGTTGAAGTCACAATTTTGTTAAGTCAAGTCGCCGCTGAAATCCACAAGATTTCACTGTTTTAATAGCAATTGGAAGGTCATACGGCTAATTGGTGTAATTACAAAAGAAAGGGTTCAACTCTCCTTTGGTCAAGGTGTCGATTTCTTGAAGTGCAATTAGCCATGGACCAAATTGCACATTGCTGAATTAAGTATTTACACATGCATGTCACATTTGACAATAATAATCCAGTCTAAATTATCTAATTGTCGACAAAATTGGCAGTAGGTCTCTCAAAGTCATATTGGAGTTGAAAAGCAGCTGTATTTTCTCAAGTTGAAGTTGAAGTTGAAATTGTTCAGTCAAGCTGAAGTTAGCAGCTAAATTTGGTCCAAGCAAGTTGAAAATGAGATTATGACTTGCTTACAGGTCTAATAGATAGATAGATAGATAGATAGATAGATAGATAGATAGATAGATAGATGGATGGATGGATGGATGGATGGATGGATGGATGGATAGATAGATAGATAGATAGATAGATAGATAGATGGATAGATAGATAGATAGATAGATAGATAGATAGATAGATAGATGGATAGATGGATAGATGGATAGATGGATAGATAGATAGATAGTTAGTTAATTATAGATAGATAGTTAGTATTAGATAGATAGAAAGTCAGTCAGTTGTAGATAGATAGACCATTAGTTAGTAATAGATTGATAGATAGTTAGTAATACAGTTCAACTCACAGAGCACTGGCCAGTGTGCCATTCCTCACTGATTGATTTGCCAAATTTTGTCTCGTTTTCGTGGGCTTCGCCACCCCCTGGTGTGATTTAATTGACCATGAACTCTTAATAGGCAGTAGCTACATGTAGCTACTGTATATGCCCTGTATCATATTGGGCCCTTTAAGAACACATGTTTTGTCTTAGCCTCACATCATTACCGTAATCATCTGTCCACTAACTTCTCAGCCAGCCTCCTTGATTACCCTTGAAAGGAGCCACGTGGAAGTGGGGTGCTAGTTTTACCCCTTCAACAACACAGCTGGTACAATGCTCAAATTGTTAACAAGTCTCTCTTTTTTATCTATCTATCTATCTATCTATCTATCTATCTATCTATCTATCTATCTATCTATCCAGTAGTGGATCCAGAGGGTCTGAGATTGGCCCAAATAGAGGCTTATATTACAAGTTCGATATAGAGACCAAAGTGCCTAAATATACAGGCCTATTGGCCTACCCAAATCTTCAGCTTTCAAGACTATGTTAGTGGAGTCCATGTTTAGCATCCTTTGTCTTTTTCATTCCTAAATATTGTGTTTGAGAAGTTCAAAACAACTCCTTCTCAAATGAATTAGACTAAAATAACTGCAGAAATTTGCTTGATACAATGATACTAGTATTAAGACTAACAATAAACTGTATTTACTCTCTGACTATTAATATAACAATAACATGACCTGTGGAGGGCGTTATGGGTGGTTGTCAGCCCAAGGGATTGCTTGTCAGCCCTACGAATTCTTGTCAGCCCGAGGAACGAGGGCTGACAATCGTAGGGATGACAAGCAAGCCCGAGGGCTGTCAACCACCCATAATGCCCGACTCAGGTCATGATATTACTATTATCATTACCTCTTACTCAAATAATTCATCTGCAACCCTGACCTATCTGTGATACAAATTCGATTTTTAAGTACCATCACAATTTTTTTTCTCAATAAATTAGATTGTAAAAATTTTCACCTGAGCGATTAGGGTACCTGGCAATGGCCAGCATTGATTATACAGGACAATTCCTGAATTCCTTGTAAAAAATCTGTTGACACTAAGAACTGGACTAGTAAAACTTTTCAGAACTTCCCAATTACAGAGCTTTAAAATCACAATCAATTTATGCACTTTAATGTACTTTGCAGTGCTGGTGTATAATAAAGTATTAAAAATCCTGTAAAAATTTCAAAGTCGTCAGGTAAATAGGGACTGAGAACAAAAGAAACAACCAACACTGAGTCAGTAAGATTTCAACAAAACTTGTGACGCTACCAATTGCAGGGCCTTGAAAATCATGACGTCACAATCTATTTATAGATTCAGATGCTCATGGTTGCTAGGCAGCATGAGTCATGACATCATCACAGGGCCGACAATACCATTATCGGCCCTCAAAATCATTGTCGGCCCTCAAAATCATTGTCGGCCCTGCAAATGAGGGCGTTATGGGTGGTTGTTGCATGGGTCATCTAATGATAATACCCTACTTATCTCATGACTGAGGTGATGATAATAGGGCATTATTTCTAAAGACAAAAGACTAGAACTCAATAGGCTGATTGGGTCAATGGCTAATTGCACTTCAAGTAATTCACACCTTGACCAAAGGAGAAGTTAACCCTCTTTCCTGTGTAATTATACAAAGCCTGTAACCTATCCTTTCAATGGGAGTTACTAAAAAGCGGGCTGGAAGAAAGCGGGTAGCGGGTAGCGGGTAGATTCTAATACAACACAGAAGCTACTTGATACAAAGTTCTCCATCCGCTACCCCTCGGTCGTAGCTTTCTTCTGCTACCTTTCCCCGCTCTCTCTGTTCATTAGTTGACAACCATTCCATGTACAGGAATGGCAGACCCCATTTTGGAAATCTCAGAAGATAATCTATCGATTTGGATATTTAAAATTATACCAATCACAGTCTTTTCCCTTGAAAATATGACTTTATTCACTAAGTTACTTTAAAATCATTTTTTAAAACGTGGAAAAGACATGAGTCATGACATCTTAGACATCAGATTTAACTAATTTCCTCTCAGTTGATATAGTATCTCTTTCATAGAGCTAAAACGGTGTGCGAAAAACAGCAGATCTATATCTATTGTTAGGGTTTTGATTAATGACTCTGTCGTGACTTTTATGAATTTTAATTTTTTTCATCCCCATCAATCAATTAGAATTGTAAACTATCCTGACTAATCAAACATTATGTGGAAAGAATATCAAAGTTATTGAAATTAATGATCACCGGATCTTGAAATTTTGTGACTTGCATTTTCAACAATAGCCACGACGATTTAATTTGACACAAGAGTTTTGCTCTCAGAAATCTGTAAATTTTTGTGAATATACCTGATGGCAACAGCTAAGTGTGTGCAAAATTTCATCGTTATATTTTGAGAGGAAGTACCATTTTTTTGCCGTTTTGCGATGTTGCGTTTTTAATGGCGCTCAGTGTATTAATGTCAGGGAGCTAGAGTGACGCAAATTGTCCCGAAATTTGAGAATGACCCATAAGTGCAATCCGCTTGCAAAAGCCTGTCTTTTATAAATTAGCAAAAGTCCTGAAGCATGATTAGGCCTATCAGCTGATTGCAAGTAGCGGAGGTACAGAGGGGTAAAATAGGAGCGGGCAGACAGGTATGTTGTACTACTGTCAATTGATTAGCCCTCTGTTTGCTCAAGTTGCTTCCTATTGTTCCCTGTGCTATTATGCATACACCCGCTACCCGCTAACCCGCTTTTTTTCAACCCGCTTTTTAGCAAGTCCCCCTTTCAATTGCTATTGGAGGAGTGTAATTAACCCTGCCATCAATGCTACCACAGATCTGGCCTGCTGATCTAGAAATTAATAGGCTTGGCCTTACACCATAGGCTTGGCCTGGCGAGAATTGTTGTTCTAAGAGCTTCTAAGATAGCCTCTAGAAAATCTATATTTTTAGGCACTTCTAATCAAGATACAGTTTTGTACCATAGCTCAATCACAATTTAAGTTCCGTATTATCTAAATCCAAAGTTTGAAAAGGATCCATAGGTTAATAAAGTCAGGCTGGCTGTTTGAAGTTCAATACACATTGTAGAGTGCCCTTCCTGTCCTATGGCAAACTAACATACACTTTCCAGTTGGATATTCTGTAGATTTGTAATGTAGAAATTAAACTTGTAGAAAATAATGCCTGATAGAGACTGTAGTGAGAGTCTGATCAGTCAGTAACTGATTGGGTTTGACAATCTACCCATCTTTTATTGACCTTCATCATTAACATAAAAATCCACAACAGAAACATAAACCAATCCAAGGTCAGCTCAATCCAGAGCCAACCAATCCCAGAGTGGAGGTCCTCTCCACCTCTGCTTCCCCCCTCAGTAGACCCAGGCTCACATGTCTTGCTCATTACAGCTTACTCATTAGTTACTCAATTAGTGAATTTCCAATTATTCTCCAGCCCAAGCCCATCTTATATAATCGAAATGATCCAGCTAAATTAACCCATTGTGTCTGCCTTAATAAGCTGCAGGTGCAGCCTGCAGTTATGAACTTACAATGAACTTGTTCCAGAGGAGGAATAATGCATGTTACCTAACTGGCCTGATGACCAGAGAGATGTTACATGAATGACTCCTGTCTGAACTTGTCAGTCATTGAATTTGTGATTAGATCCCACTAATTCCCTTCAGTTATGTAGACCTGAATGCATTTCATTAACACTCTCTCATTAACCAACCCATAATTGTACTTAGCAAGCCTGAGTTTACGTAACAATGACCACCTGGACTCCAGACTAATCAATACTGCAAATGAATCCATTTAGCTTGGGCAGATCCCATTATGTAACCTTGATCATTAGTCCAGGCCTCATTGTCTGTTGCCATGCCATTGCCATCCACACTAATAAACTACACATAACTGTTAACTTCATCTGGAAGTGTGTCCACTGTCAAATACAAGCTAAGTAAAATATTAACTGTAAAACTAACTCAGGACCCGTGGCCCTCTTACAGTTCTCCCAACAATTTTCTAGATAAAAGAACACAGTGAGTTTTATCTACTGAAGTACCATGCATGTGGGCAGTGACTGCATAATATTGAATTGTTGAGGTTGTCCTCAGACGACTTACTTGCAGCCACTGGTTCCGATTATCGTCAATTTGCAATAATAATAAAAAATGTGGAATGATGATGCATGAGAATCCTAAATTTGATTGATGGCAATGGCAAGAGGGAGGGCTAAATATGCCCAATTATACCCATCCCTTCCCCCCAGCTCTCAAATTTTTTACCCTTTTGTAATCAACCCCATAGACAACATGTAAAGTTACAAATAAATGAAATGAGATGATTCGAAGAACAATTAATCTGCGTGCCATTTTCCAATATTGGTTTTCAGTAAGTTAATGTCCATCAAAATTGATCGATGTTCAGCAATATGTAATGTTATTTTGTGACTAGAGTTCATTCTTTGGTAAATTGTAAATTAGAGTTCGTTATGTGATGTTGAGATGAATCTATTGTGTGCCCTCGAGATTTTTCGAGAGCACGAAGGTCCAAGTAGGTCCGACTCCATGTGGGTGCGCATCTGACTCCATGTACGTATCTGACTCCTTATGCGTGTACGATTCATCCCAAGAAGCAAAGTTGAGGTTTGGTTGTTAGCTGAAAAATGGAAAAGAATAGGCACGGCAGTTAATTGTTCATGATATGGACAAGGTGGGAGTCTCCTAGTCCTGGCCCGCCAGCGGTAGCAATCTGCTTGGCGTCTGAATAGGCCTTGAGTGACTCGGAGGACAATGGAGAACTCCCCTTGAGTAAATTGGACACTGTTTACATTAATGTTCAAGCAATAAACGTTACTTTATTGCATTATACGTAATTCTTTAAAGTGAATTCGTGAAATAGTACACCCCGTGTATTTTATACAACTTAAGTCGTCATACAATGACCTTAAATGGTTACTTAAACTTAGAACAACAATAGCTATTTGACAACAGGAATCTAGGCTACCCACGACATCATCTAAACTTTTGCCATTAGCCCATGTACTTCCCAAGCCCTCTCAACGGTCTGAGGAGAGAGTGACACTCGTGGAGCCCAATGACCTCCCTGAGCGTCCCCAATTAGAAATCACAAACCCCAGAGTGACCCTCAGTCCCCAGTGAACCATCAAGAAGGAGGCTAACTTGCCGAGGTCCAGATCATTAGACCTCTGCGGGCTCATCAGAAGTGTAGGTCGTAACTTGACCTAGGGGTGCCATATACCTAATCTGGGAGGGAGTTGCTACTGCCAACTCCTCAGGTGCTCTGACCTTGGAACAGCACCTCCACTGGCATGTCCAACCCTTATAGAAATAATAATAACAAAACAGTGCCCCTCCAATTGCCAGAAACAATATTACTGCTATTATGATAGTGAGCACTGGAGTGTGTCTGAGAACTTTTGCCAATGAGTATCTGAGATCATAGCTGCCTGTAGTAGAGCCGACGTGCTCAGGGAAGGAACCACAGCTGCCGGAGCTGTCACTAATGCTGGAAATGTTGCTAAGAGCTCCGGGGCCTTCAGAGAGTTGCTGAAATTGAAATGCCCACGTATTTGCAGTTTGGGCAGGTCAATTTCCTCGTGCATGTTAAATTCTTGCATGCATTCAATGATAAAGTTATCACTTTCAAGAACACAAGAGGGCCTGCATTCAACCTGATAGGTTCCTGGGGCTAGCCACGAAGCCTGTTCTAATTGGCCCCGACAACGTTGCTTAAAGGTGGTGCCCCAGGTGGATATCATGTAGGTGTTAGACGTGACTTGTTTGACTGCAGTCTCATTTTGGCCTTTTATCAGGTTGAAGTGGCACTGCTTGATTAGGTTCGTTTGATTGAATATCAGACCCCGGGCACATTGTTGCACATTAGGCTTATAAAGTGGGCCTGAACGGCAGATTTGTGGCCGCTCCCCCGAGCAAAAATTTGGCTGAAACACGTGACCAGTGCTAGTTGAGACGCCGTACTTACTGGCTAATTGTATTTCTACCGACATGGACGAATTTGGAATTGGCACCGGCAAACTATGAAGGGTGAAAAGCAGGTAAGCCTGCGTATTTAAAACTGGCAAAGCTAGTCTATACACTAACGTTTCCCCCGAGACCACTACTGGCTCAATTCTGACATAGCGATAGACCCAAAGCAGATCACTTACCGTGGCTTGACCTTGTTTGGCGGTGTGGTCCATTATCTGCAGCAGAAGGTTGGGTCTCAGCACGTCCTCTGTGAGAAGTCCTCGTTCCAGGGCTGCACGTTGCCTGTTGTAGTGCTCCACCTGTTGCCTGTAGACTTCGTAGACGCGCTCAGCATCGGTGACCAGCCTCTCAAGCTCCATTCGGATCTCCATGGTGCTGACACGCCGACTGAGGTGTGTGACTTGCGTGGACAAGGACTTCATGTACACGTCCATCTCCTTGGCGTGATGCACGACGTCGTACAGCACCTTGTGAGTCCGCTTGAGATAAGTGCTGGTCTGGTCCACGATCGACAGCAACTGGTGGTTCGAGTGCATTAGCTGGCCCGTCCTCTGCTGCAGTTGTTGAATGGCTGCTTTATATTGCTCGAGTTCTTTCGTGGTGGCAGTGCCGAAGAGGAAGCTCATGGCCTCGCCCACGACATTGATGAGCCCCCTCTTGGTACGAGAGCTGGGACTGTTGACATCTTGGAGTGGGTTGGAAACAGCTCCCAGCGTGTCCTGGCCTATGTTGAATGGATGTCTTTCTTGGATTCTGTCCAAACGATAATGCCAGTCTCTTTTGATGCTGCCAGATATGTGTATCTTCTTGTCAGCCTGTCGAACTCGAGCGATGTATTCCAGTAGACCCTCGGGATACTTGGGCACCTGTAGAGTGACGAGGACCACCCACGTCGCACGCACCGTCTTGAGAGGCACGCCGCCCCTGACCATCACGCCATCAGGTAGAAGGTCGGCTTGTATGGCAGGTCCTCCTTGCATGTTGGGCTCTGCCGCAGACTGAGGTGTTGGTGCTCCCGAGCAGGTCGTCAGCCAGATCACGAGTGCCAAACTCATGTGAAGCAGGTCCATTTTCATGTAGCCTGTTAGAGATGCTTGTTTGTAGTGATCTTGGAGTGAGTGAGTGAGTGATGTAGTGAAGACCAGTCAGATGAGGAAGCCGCTAGTGTGGAGAGCAAGCGAAGGCTTTAGTAGAAGTCACTGGGTCGAGCACCAAGGACTGAATGATTGTCCTTGGCTGTGCGAGGCAGATATGTACGCTGCCTCTTAGGTAATGGATCAGCGCCTGAGCCCTCGGCGTCATCAGTGGGGGGAAGAAGTCGCTTGGCATTGGCCGGCTGGTCCTCCATAGGCTCTGGCTCCTCCTCCACTTCCATCTGGGGGGGTGGGTCTGGCGCAGCTGGCTGGCTTGTGTTGGCGCCCTCTGGTGACCAGTCTGCAGCTGTTGACTGTCCCTCAGCTGGTGTTGTAATTGGACGCCCATGCCTTCGTCCCTGATCCGGTCTTCGTCCTTGTGCTGCCCCCTGCGGCGTCCAGTCGGGAGACGGGTCATCATCCATTGGCTCCTCGGGGGATGGCGAGCCTGCAACTGCCCGAGTGCTCTCCGTGGTCTCCCCCCGTCCCTGGCTGGCTGCCTGGGACTGCGGCTGTCGAGCTTTTTGTCTTTGCCCAACATTGGTCCCTCCTCCTACAATTCTCTCTCCTCCTTCATTTCTCTCTCCTCCTGCATTTCTCTCTCCTCCTTCAGTTCTCTCTCCTCCTACATTTCTCTCTCCTCCTTCATTTCTCTCTCCTCCTACAGCTGCTGCACCTCCTTCATCAGAGCCTGAGGCTGGCCCTTGCTTGCGTCGTCTCTTGCGAGGTTGCTGAGGTGCTGGAGTTGGGTCTTCTCTCCCTGCGGTTGGAGTGGGTGGCAGATTGGGTGCCCTGTTCCGGCGAGCCCCCAGGTTTTGCCAAGGTCTGGCATTCTGCTTGTTTATCTTGCGCACTGGCCTAAGCCTGATGCCCTCCCAAGCCATGTCAGGACTGACGAGCTGCAGCTTATTGCGGTTGAGCACCTTTTGTTTGCCCGAGGGCTGATGAGTGACCCATGTCACCTTGCCCCTCACCTGAGTGACAATCCACCTCGGGTCCCATTGACTCGTGAGTGTTAATGGTTCTGCTGCACGGATGGTGACCGAGTCGCCCACTTTCAGTTCCTCGGCGTTTTGTTTCCTGGCCAGCCTGTCCCTGTTGTGCTTTCTGGAGGCCTCAGTGAGATGCCTCGTTTCCCTGATGGCGTCATAGAAGTCCTGCAGCCGTCCCTCAAGCAAGGGTCCTTCTTGCGTGGCATTGTGCGCTCTATGAATTGGCAGCCTGGGATGTCTGCCAAACTGCAGGAAGAATGGAGTGTGAGAAGTTGTAACTGAGGTGGAGGCATTGTAGCAGGCAACTGCATTTCCCAGCTGATCCTGCCAATCTGTTACACGGTTATTAATGAGCTTGGCCAGGATCGCCTTGAGGGTTCTGTTAAAACGTTCCACCTTGCCATTTGCTTGGGGATTGTATGGAGTCGTTCGTCTGTGCTCCACTCCTATGCCCTCCAGATATTCCCTCATGGCCCTGGCATTCAGCTCCAGTCCTCGATCAGAAATTATGCAATTGGGAATGCCAAATCTGGGAAAGTATTCCTGCCTCAATCTGGCCCAGACTGCTTCATTCGTCTTGCTGGGAAGAGGATAGCAATCTGCAAAACCACTGGCATGGTCAATTAGTACCAGAATGTACGTGTTCCCCTGGGGAGACCTCATCAAGGGCCCCACCAGATCCATTGATACCAATTGTCCTGGGCCTTTAGCAATGGGCATTTCACCAAGGGCTGTGTGGACCTTGCGTTTGTGATGCACTGCACACTCAGGGCATGTGCGCAGAAAGTCTCTGACTTGCTTCCGCATCGATGGCCACACATATGCCTCTTGCACCTTCCTGAGTGTTTTTAAGTGAGACATGTGTCCGACTTCAGCATGGGCCCACATGGTAATCTGCTTGGTGAACTGATCTGGTATGACCAACCTTGGATAATCTGGAGCATGCTCATGTGGCCTTCGTATCGAGTATAGCACCCCACCAACGATCTCATACTGGCTCTCCTCATCCACCGCCTCCTGCCATTGAGGCATGGCTCGCTGGGCTTGCTTGAGCTCCTCGAGGTCCAGTGCGTCATGCATGATGGGGGGTTGCAGGTCAGGCTCCTCGATTATGGGGTTGACCTCATCAGGATGCCAGTCTAGGTCATCGTATGTGGCCATGACGTCAGGCTCGATCCGAGACAGCATGTCTGCCCTAATGTTGTTCTTCCCCTTCCGATACTGCACTTTGCATCCATACTCTGCCACCAAGATTGCCCAGCGTTGTATCTTGGTGTTGTTGAGTTGTTTTGTGAAGAGACAACAGAGCGGTTTGTGGTCGGTGTATACTTCGAAGGTACTTCCGTAGAGGTACGGCCGGAAGGAAACGAGCGAAGTTATCAGAGCGTACGCCTCACGCTCGATCGCCGCCCACTTCCGCTGGGTCCCAGAAAGCAACTTCGAGAGGTACGAGATAGGCCTCTCGATCCCAGTGCCCTCTTCCTTTTGCACTAACACCGAGCCCACGGCTGTCGCCGATGCGTCGACGTAAAGAATGTATGGCCTGTCAGTGCGGGGATGAGCCATGACTCGTTCGCTAACCAGCAGGTCCTTCAGTTGAGCGAAGCTGTCCTGCATCTCCTTCGTCCAGACATAATGAACGTTCTTCTTGGTTAGACGTACCAATGGTTCCGATATCTTGGCGTAGTCAGGCATGCAGGACCTATAATATCCACTCATCCCCAAAAATCTGCGTATGCCCTTCACTGTCGTCGGTGGAGGCATTTCCTTGATGGCCCTGACCTTGTCTGGATCAGCGCGATGTCCTCGAGCGCTGACCACATAGCCTAGCAGTTTCACCTCCTCCTGGCCGAAGACGCACTTCTTGGGGTTAAGAGACAGGTTGTACTGTCTCATCCTGTTGAAGACCTCTTGGAGGTGTTTGACGTGTGTGTCCTCGTCAGGGCTGAATACCACGAGGTCATCCACGTAACACATTATGCACACTCCAATGAGGCCCTTTAGGACCTTCTCCATAGCCCTCTGGAACACCGCCGTTGCGTTGCAGAGGCCCATCGGCATGGTTCGGAACTGGAACAGGCCCCTGTAGCAAGTAAATGCTGTCTTTTCCATGTCCCTTGGGTCCATGGGCAACTGATGAAAACCACTCTTTAAATCTAAAGTTGAAAATACCCTAGCCCCCTGTAGTGAATCCAGCACATCCTGGATTAATGGCACCGGATAATTATCCCTAACAGTGACCTTGTTCAACTTAGTGAAGTCTATGCACATCCTAGGTAATTCTGTGGAATCACGTTTTTGTACTAATACCACTGGGCTGGCCCAGGGAGAACTTGAAGGCTCGATCACTCCCTGCTCTAATAATTCATTTAACTTTTGGCTTAAAGCCTGGCGTTTTGCGAAAGGCACCCTGTATGGCCTACTCCGCACTGGAGGTCCTGTGGTGTGAATACGAACAGCTATCTCTGGATGTCGACCCAACTGCTGGCCCTTCCTGCAAAACACATCCTGGTTCTTGCTCACACAATCCATGATAGCATCCCCCTTCCCATTCATCACACACATACGCACCTTCCCAGCCTCCACAGGGACTAATGGTAGCACCCTGCCCTTCCACGCCATCTCACCTCGTGAGTAATCTAAAACGATGCCATCTCGCTTCATCACATCCCTGCCCAATATGAACTGATATGGCAATTCATCAACTACTACTACATCTATTGCCCCAAAATTGTCTAATTCAATCTGTGTTTCCCCCCATACTTTCAGTTCGTGCCCAGTAACACCAGTCAGTCCTGCCGTTTGCTTTACAATTGGCTGTCTCTTCAGATTGGCACAAATTTTAAGAAAGTCAGAGCTTCTAAGAGCACTTTTCGCAGCGCCGCTGTCAGTGAGCCCTCGCAGATCATAATCATGTGCCCTGAGATCCACAAAGGCCATCGTGGCCACAGCGCTGATGTCTCAGTGGTCCGATCTCCCATTGCGAGGGCGTTGGGAGCGGGAAGACGAATTGTAGCCCTGAGAGCGAGATCCTGAAGAGTAGCCCTGTGTCTGTCTCCTTCGCTGAGGGCATTCCCTTCGGTAATGACCTGGTTGGTTGCACTGGAAGCAGAGAGGTTGTCCTTCGTCCAGTCTGTCTGGTCGCGCAGATCCCCTGCGGGGTGGGTGGCTCCGGTCTTGCCTGGGCTGGCTGGAGCGCGGGGGTCTGCTGTCCCTGGAAGCCTCCGGCCTGCGTGGCCCCCGGTCTATGGCCATCATTCTAGTGAACTCTCTGGAGAGCCCACTAATTTGGCGTTCCACCTCACTCAACCTGTCCTCTCTGTCCCCTGCTTCCCTTTCCCTCACAGCTGAGATGTCCATGGGCTCCTCCTGCCTCTCTGGTGGAGCAGCTCCATTCATGGCCCTGTACACCGTGTATGAATCTCCCTCATACTTTTGCACCGCCTCGATTGCCTCGAGATAGTCCTTGGGCCCCTTCTCCTGCACCAAACGCAACACCAACTTCTCGTCTTTCAATCCCCTCATGTACCAACGCAACATTATACGTTGCTGATCCTGATTTCTGTCAGCCGAGGGGTAAGCGAGATCGGCTGATTGCGAGAATCTACGCCCATAAGCCGTGGTCGTTTCATAAGGCTGACGCACCACTTTCTCCAATTCGTCCCTAAGACGCTCAGCTTCATGGGTTGACAAGAACATTTTCTGGAGATGCGCCTTCACCTCTGCCCACGTCGCCTGCTCACGGTTCGCTAGAGTGGCAAGGAACTTCTCCAGTTCCAATCTAAGTGGCCCTTCTGCCGTCAAGGCTGCCACATACACCGTTCTGGTAGCATAAGGAATGGTTAACTCTATGTCCCTAAACCACTCGCGAATTTTCTGCGTGGATGAGCCATTGCACTTTTCAACTCTTTTGGCCTGAGCTTCAGCTTTAGTTCTACTGGCCGTTTCAGCATACTGCTTTGACTGTGCTGTTAAGTGCTTCACCTGCTCCTGCCTGAGCTGGTGATCAGCTTGCATGAGCTGTTCCACATTCATGATTACAGTGTTAGTGATACGTCAAATGCCTATTCAGTGCCTGTTTCCCCTTGGCGATATTGGTTTCATAAACGAGTAACTTGAATTCACTTACTGTGAGTTGTGGAGCTCATGTGGATCTCGAGGTTGGATGACACGTAGCGTGCAGGACGTGGTGCAGGAGAGTGGAGACGAACGCTGGTGCAGGATCTTCTTCCCTTACAATTGCATCACCGCTGCGGTCAATGTCATGACGAGGAAACGCAGATGTCCTACTGTGATCTGTCCTGATGGCAAGGAGACCTCGTAGCCCAGCTTCTTAAGTTCTTCGATGATGGCTTCAGAGAAGATGATTTTCTGTAGCATGGTCATTTCTTCAAATCTTGCGGTTAGAAGATCTCGGCTGTCCATGTTGCTTACTCAACAATGCTGTGGAAGATGAATCAAGTCGGGGTTCACCAAAATATGTAGAGTGCCCTTCCTGTCCTATGGCAAACTAACATACACTTTCCAGTTGGATATTCTGTAGATTTGTAATGTAGAAATTAAACTTGTAGAAAATAATGCCTGATAGAGACTGTAGTGAGAGTCTGATCAGTCAGTAACTGATTGGGTTTGACAATCTACCCATCTTTTATTGACCTTCATCATTAACATAAAAATCCACAACAGAAACATAAACCAATCCAAGGTCAGCTCAATCCAGAGCCAACCAATCCCAGAGTGGAGGTCCTCTCCACCTCTGCTTCCCCCCTCAGTAGACCCAGGCTCACATGTCTTGCTCATTACAGCTTACTCATTAGTTACTCAATTAGTGAATTTCCAATTATTCTCCAGCCCAAGCCCATCTTATATAATCGAAATGATCCAGCTAAATTAACCCATTGTGTCTGCCTTAATAAGCTGCAGGTGCAGCCTGCAGTTATGAACTTACAATGAACTTGTTCCAGAGGAGGAATAATGCATGTTACCTAACTGGCCTGATGACCAGAGAGATGTTACATGAATGACTCCTGTCTGAACTTGTCAGTCATTGAATTTGTGATTAGATCCCACTAATTCCCTTCAGTTATGTAGGCCTGAATGCATTTCATTAACACTCTCTCATTAACCAACCCATAATTGTACTTAGCAAGCCTGAGTTTACGTAACAATGACCACCTGGACTCCAGACTAATCAATACTGCAAATGAATCCATTTAGCTTGGGCAGATCCCATTATGTAACCTTGATCATTAGTCCAGGCCTCATTGTCTGTTGCCATGCCATTGCCATCCACACTAATAAACTACACATAACTGTTAACTTCATCTGGAAGTGTGTCCACTGTCAAATACAAGCTAAGTAAAATATTAACTGTAAAACTAACTCAGGACCCGTGGCCCTCTTACAACATGTTCATTCGCCAATGGCCTGGGGCCAACTGAGGCAGAGAGCGGTGTGTTGAAATTTATACAGGTCTGTACTATTTACCGACATGGACTATCACTGCACTGCAAACATAATATGCAACCAATTCCAATTTTCTGACTTGGTAGGTATACTTTGATATCAGAGTAATAATGTAATAATTTGCACAGATGAGAATTTTGCCTATGTTCCGGAAAATATGTCACATTGTCAAGAGATTCAGCTGGAGATTGTGTCGACGAACACATTTCAGTACCATGCAGTCAGGTAAAGATGCAGGCTGTATCGCCAATCCTGTACTATAGAGAATCTTGTCATGCAAGTTCAAGAAGCCTGCCTAAAAAATTTGCTACAAAAGGGTGTCACTTTCTATGTATCTAGTTGGCCATAACCCACTTATTAATAAACATTACCTTAAAAAAAGACACTTGACAGTTTTTTTCAATTTCTGAAAAACAGCTTTTTTTGACTTACGAGGTTTTGCACTTTCACCATCGAGGTTCTGCTAACAGCAGTTTGTGGATGCTTCTCAGGTTATGTTCTTATTGAGATTTGACTTGAACAAGTTCGTGGATGTATTGTGATGCCTGATTGTTCATTGCCTTCCATGTAGTTTTCATCAATTTGAACTGAATTTGTGCTGTGATTGGTAACCAGTGCAGTGGTTTCCTACTCTGGCTGCCACTTTTGTGTTTTTATGCTGGCTTCTTGAACTTTAGAACAAGATTTGTTATAGTACAGTATTGGCTCTGCAGCCAGCATACTATACTGGTTGCCCCATACGGAAAAGTGTCAACCGGTTTGGTCCCCACCATTTAGTAATATCAGCTAGAGCATTACAAAATATCTCATGATCACAAATAATACTTAATATTGTTGCATTGATGTAAAAGTACACCTGCCACTCATTAAATGATCAATTGTTGCAGATACAATTATTGCAGGACCTGAAATAATTGGGGGTGAGTTGTAACAATTGGGGGTGAATAGTAATGAGAGCAGTTTGTTCTATTTATAGGTCCAATTTATGGGTGGCACATCCTTGGGATGATTAACAGACTGTTAGTGACTTACAGTTAGTGACTAACTGGCAGTTAAAGACTAACAAACAGTTAGAGAATCAACAACTGTTAGTGCTTACTAACAGTAAGTGACTAACAACAGTGACTTACTAACAGTAGTGACCAACTGATGAACAACAGTTAGGGACAAAATGACTAACAGTCAGGGACTAGCAGTTAGTAACTTACTAACAGTTACTTGCTAACAGGTAAGGACCAGCTGACTTACATGACTAACTAACAGTTAGTGACTGACTAACAGTTAGTGACTGACTAACAGTTAGTGACCAACTAACAGCTAGTGATTGGTGACTGACTAACTGTCGGTGACTGACCAACAGTTGGTGACTGACTATTAAACAGTTAGTGACTAACAGTTAGTGACTAACAGTTAGTGACAATTAGTGACTAATTAACAGTTTTTGACTAACTAACTGTTTTAACTAACTAACAGTTTTTGACTAACAGTTTTTGACTAACTAACCATTTTTGACTTCGTTTTTGACTACCAACAGTTTTGACTAAAAATAGTTTTTGACTAACTAACAGTTTTTGACTAAATAACAGTTTTTGACTAACTAACCATTTTGACTTACAGTTTTTTACTACTAACAGTTTTTGACTACAAATAGTTTGACTGACTTAGTTTTTTGACTAACTAACGGTTTTTGATTGAATAACAGTTTTTGACTACTAACAGTTTTGACTAACTAACCATTTTGACTTACAAACAATTTTGACTACTAATAGTGTTTGACTACAAACAGTTTTAGACTAACTAACAGTTTTTGACTGACTAGCAGTCTTTGACTGACTAACAGTTTTTGACTAATTAACAGTTTTGACTGACTAACAGTTTTGACTACTAACAGTTTGACTAAATAACACTTTCTCACTAACTAACAATTTTTGACTAACTAACAGTTTTGACTAACTAACAGTTTTGACTAACTAACAGTTTTTAACTAACAATTTTTACTAACTCACAGTTTGTGACCTAATAACATATTTAGTGACTAACAAATAGTAACTACCAAAACATCGGACTTAATGACTAACAGGTAGTGACTAACTGATGAACAACAGTAAGGGATGCATGATTAACAGTTAGGGATTTACAGTCATATATAGTGACTTACTAATTAGGGGAGACCGGGGCTGGTTGTCACAGGGGCAGGTTGTCACACTTTTTATTGCATTGAACTATGGAGTTACACAACTCAACCAATCATTGTATACTGCTTTTATAACCCACTGGAGTATTTTTGAAAAATCTTGACCCCTGGAAGGGAGTTTGGTAGGCACACGGTCTATTAAAAATTTCCGGACACAAAAAGTAAATTTTTACCTGCAACTTGCATGTTATCCTACTCATTAACAAATAGTTGTTGAAAAAGGTAAAGTTTATACACATACCATGTAAACAAATTTTTAAATAATGATAGGAAGAAATAGTGAAAAATATGATAAGAACAGCCTTGGTCGCCCGTTTTTTGCATTTTCATCAGTCGGGGCAGGTTGTCACAAAGAGACGGGGCAGGTTGTCACACTTTTTGGAGCTGGTTGTTACCCATTAGGACCAGTCTTTTAAACCAAAAAAACTATCACAAATATAAATTGGTAATTTATACATGCTATTTATGACTAAAGATGTATGCAGATATGGAATAGTGTTAAAGTAAATCGATTTCAAATTTATGAAGAAATTTTCATTAAAAAATTGTGATTTTCCTCCCCCTGATCAGAATGCTTAACGGCTGCTTGGTAAGCTTTCATTTGTAGCACCCTTGTACAGAGTAGCGAGTTTGTTGAGGTCTGCACTGGACAAGCAGAGGATTCCTCATATGTCCAAAATAACTTATTTTAGTTAAAATCTGCCTTACGGAGTCCCACTTCCTGTGTCCGAGCTCTTAACCAAAAGTGTGACAACCTGCCCCGAGAGTGTGAAACTTGCCTCGAAAGTGTGACAACCTGCCCCGAGTGCTGAATAAAAAAGAATGTCCCATAAGATGTCAAGATTTCAAATGATATAGATATATATTGATCAGATAGGTTTAAGTCACTCCCCTTTTAACATTCATATAGATTGGCAGTGCTCATGCATGCCTTAAATAGAAATAGTAGCATATTTAAGTTCTACACAGTGTGACAACCTGCCCCTGTGACAACCAGCCCCGGTCTCCCCTAATAGTGAGTCATATTGAACCTATGCTCCCCCATATGAACTTGCCAACTCCAGCTAAACTGTCATAGGAATAACAAGAAATTCTTTTAAAAAAAAGAATTGTAGTCAGCTTTGTTATGCGGCATAGGGATATTTTGCAGGATGAAGAACTATTATACAAAGCCTTTCCATGAAAGGCACATGGTAAATGTGGCAGCTGATATTTGCAGTTCATGAAGCAGTGAAAAATGTGTTTGTCAAATTCAATGAAAGGCACAAGCAAATATTGGTGTTGGATATTTTTGGGTCATTAACCGGTGCATGCACAGGTTTGTGAATGGGTGGATTGAGAATCAGAGATGTATAGACCTAAAAAAGCATATTTTCAAAACCTTGTAAGTGGTGAATGCAGATTTGAAGTGAATATGCAGGACACACTCTGTAAATGAGATTCACACGGCAAATATATATTATTAAAACGTTCACTTCATGAAATTAGAGTTGACAGGAGATGGCCAACAATGGATGTCACTTCACTGGCAGAAAAAATTATCACAGAAAGACCATAGAAATTTGAACACAATGAAATGATAACCTGTAGTACTAATTAAAACACCTTGCAACTCCTAAAGTAGCGTAATGGAGAGACAACATGAGATATTGAAATCATGGTTTTTTTATATGATTTGAGAAATGATCAACTGGGAAAATGATCAAGATATGTGAATTAGATTTCATAGAAACCTTTCAATAAAATTTGCATGCCAAATATTGTTTTGAAATTTTCCTGCTATAAGGGCTATAAACTTTGGTTGTCAAATAATGGATGAGAAGCAAAAGTGTAAGAAAAATTGTATTTGAAAACCCTATCAATGAAATTCACATGCCAAATATTGTTTGACTTTTTTTTTAACTAACCAACTTTATAAAGTACAATCCAAGATTTTTGAAGCAATAGAGAACAGATTTTTCACCATTAGTTTTGAAGATTTTGCTTGTCAAATGATGGATTAGAAACAAATGCGTAGGAAAATTATAATTGGAAACCCATTCAAAAAATGAAATTCACATGCCAAATATTGTTTGACAATTTCGGACCATAAGTTGTGGAGATTTTGCTTGTCAAATGATGGATGAGAATTTTTGAAGCAATAGAGAACAGATTTTTCACCATTAGTTTTGAAGATTTTGCTTGTCAAATGATGGATTACAAACAAATGCGTAGGAAAATTATAATTGGAAACCCATTCAAAAAATGAAATTCACATGCCAAATATTGTTTGACAATTTCGGACCATAAGTTGTGGAGATTTTGCTTGTCAAATGATGGATGAGAATCAAACGCGTCGGAAATATTATACTTGGAAACTCTTTCAATGAAATTCACATGCCAAATATTTTTTCGACATTTTCAGACCATAAGTAGTGAAGATTTTGCTTGTAAAATTATGAATTAGAGACACATGGACAAGAAAATTATTCATAGTGAATATTACTAAAGTGTAGAAAATATTGTATTTGGAAAGCCTTTCAATGAAATCAATATGCCAAATATTATAGTTTGACATTTCCCGACTTGAGTTGCGTAGATTCTGCTTGTCAAATGATGCATTAGAAACAGAGTGTATGAAAAATTATATCTGGAAACTCTTTCAACGAAATCCACATGCCAAATACTGTTGTTTGACATTTTCGGACCATAAGTTTTGGAGATTCAGCTTGTAAAAATGATGGATTAGAAGCAAAAGTGTAGGAAAAATTATATTTGGATACTAGGGTGTTTCAGGTGCCCCCAATATTTTCCGATCCAGCTTGACCTTGTAGTCAGGGATCCAGGTTGCCCTATCTGCAAAAAAAGTGAGTTTAGGGTGACCGGCAAGATATAATTTAGTATACGGGCTCATTGGAATCTCCAAATTCTCTAGTTTCGGAAACTGCTGTATACTCGGCTGAACACTCTTGCCTTTGGCTTACATAGGCCAATTTATGAAGTGTCGTCATGGACGTCCGAACGTCAAAAAATTACCAAAATTTCATTTAACTCAACATTCAAAAGGCTGTAACTCCATGGTGGCTGACCCAAATTTAACCCATATAGTGTCAAATTGAAAGTAATTTTGCTGGCTTCCTGCTTAAACTACTACATTGTCATATAGCTTGATACAATGAATAGAAATACCTACTAGACAAAAGATTAATTTCAGATATTTTTTTTCCGAGAATTAAAAGTTATATAATTTTCAAAAATATGTTTTAGAATGAGTTGACTGGGCTTCCATTCGAGAAAGTGCTATATTAGGTGATCCCATTTAGTCAGCATAAATTTGGTACCAAACACATTGGTTGAAAGTGCTCCTGAACAAAGGTAATGATATAACATTGTTCTTTGTTTTTGCCGAAAAATGTAATTTTTGGCAATAACAGCAAAAAGTGATACAAGAGTGAGACTATTTGATAAAGAATTATCTAAATATATGCATTAAACATGAAGAATTATTTTGATCTACTATTGTTTGTGTTTATTTAAGTGTTTAATACAACAAGTAGGTTTTTTGGATAATTTGGGGGGGGGGTGACACACTTTACGCTGTCAGAATCGGCCGTCGCATCAGCGATTAAACAGAGTCAGTCAGGCTGTTTTACCTACATGAATCAACACATTTGTATGGCATGGTAACATGCCCAAGCAGAAAAGTGGGGGAAGTTGCTTCACTGAGGCCAAGCGGAAAAAATAAATCTTTTGTGTCTTATAATCAGAAGCTGACCATTCAAATAATACATAGTAAAATTTAAATCATGGTTAAATGTGTGATTGTTTGTATACATATATTAGTAACTAATGTACGTAATCACATATTGAAATAGTTATCCAGTGAAGTCTTTTTTTCCTTATCAAAATGCATTCAGTAAATGGTGAATCTTTGCAATCATACTTTTCCTCAGATGTTCTTTGGTACCAAAAATTTTCTTAATATGCTGTTGGCATATTATATGCATATTATTAACCTCAGATCGAAGGGTTCCCTTAGCCTAATGGTTGAAGCGCTTGACAGCGCTTGACTGCGAATCCAATGGCATTTGAGGACGCGGGTTCGAATCTCGCTCCTGGAACTCAATTGGAGTGAGTTGGTTGTGGCTGTGGCTGGGGAGGGTGGCCACTTGTGTAGGCAGGGGTCACCCTCCTGTCAGGTGTGATCAGCAACACCTCCAGCCAGACTCCCCTGGATCAGTTGATTGGGACCTGATATGTGAAAACTGAACACTTAAAACAAGAGAAGTCATCCGGACCTGAAGACCTCCAGTCACTTAGAATTGTATAAATACATTGTAAAGTGCCATAGAGCATAGATTCTCTGTGAATATGGCGCTACATAAATGCTGTATGATAAATAAGAGACATTTGGCAGTCTCCGGTGACCAAAGGATGCCATCACCGGTGGTCCTAATGACCGGAATAGAAGGAGGATAGTGTTGAATTTGTGCCAGGCCCCTTTAAAGTCCTCTAAAATTTTGCATCTCACGAGTGGAGGAAATAGGTGTGCTAATGTGTGAGTAGTGAATTTTTGCATTTGCAGATCTTTTTGTGGCCTGAAACTACAGAGAATCCATGTTTGTTGGCAGTGGCAGTGGCACTCACTTGTTTGTTGTTGATGTCAACACTCAGAATGAGGTGTTTTCCTTTCAAAAAGGGTTTGCAGTGATTTCTAAGTATGTCATAAAGACTGGCAAATTTTGCTACTGGATAGGACATGATCTGAAGTTTGATTGCCACTGATTTTCTGATTACTTCTATCTTTGATGAATTTGAATCACCAATGATCGTACAGTGTAAAAGGTTTGTGAATTTTGGGAAAATACCGAAGTTCTTTGTTGATATTAGGTGGCAAGAGCCTGGTTACATGTCGCTAAACGTAATGCTCACCATGTTTGATTGTCTTTGTTAAAGTGGTAAGTTTCGATGTTTTTGTGGCCGAGGAACTGTGTAAGGGATGGCTGAGACAAAGAAATTGATTTCGGAGTAGAGAAGCTTGAGAATAAGTAAGAGGAGATTGAGAGGGGGATGCTGCACCAAGCATGCAGCTCAGCAGCTAAGGAGGTTAGTGCCTTACCAGGTGGTTTGGCATGAGTGGAAAAAGGTTTGTTAGAGGAATTAGCTGCCTCCCCAGTAGGTTTCGCCAGAGTAGAATTTGGAAAAGTTGTCTCCACTGTAGATTCAGTAGCAGTAGGAGAAGGGGAAGTTTGAGAGGAGGTTAATGTCAGAGAAGAAGTCGAAGGCATTGCCTCCCCCTGAGGTTTGGCATGAGATGGAGATTTAGTAGAGGTGGGGAAGGGTTGAGGAGTAGTTGCTTCACCAGACGGATCAGCAGAGGAGGAAGACTCACTTGGGGTAGGTGGAGGTTGAGATAAGGTTACCTGGCCGAGTGGTTCAGGTGTAGAGGAGGTTATTGTCACAGAAGAAGTTGAAGACATTGCCTCCCCCGAAGGTTTGGCAGGAGGTGGAGGTTTAGTAGAGATGGAAGAAGATTGAGGGTTAGTTGCTTCCCAATGTGGGTCAGCGGAGGAGGAGGAGAGTTGTTCCACACATGAAGGTTTGGCCAGAGACGCAGAAGTGTTAGAAGAATATGCTTCGCCAGATGGGTTGGCCGGAGAAAGAGAAGGCACAGCAATAGAAGAAAGGTCAAGAGTGTGGACTGTAGCAGTCTGGTGGCCACAAGACTGTTTACCAAGTGTTGTCTTGGAACATTTGGGAGACGTTTGGTGGGCACAACTGCACCTAGGACATGTTTCTGATTGGTTGGACCTGGTATTTTCAGTTTTAGATATCCTATACTGCCAGTTAATTGCTTGAGTGTTAAACGATTAGATAAAAGTAACTGGTACATGTATGTGAAATGAAAGATGGAGAAGGAACATTATTATTTTGTAAGTGTCCGGCTATGTTGAGTTCTCCCTAAGTAGGGAGACATTTTGTCTAAAAAGCTCATGGAAAGAGTGGATACTCACTCTTGGAATTATTTTGATAGTTTCATGTTTATCAGATGTTGCACGGTCACTAGTCTCAGGATAGGTATTCATAGGCAGCTATAAACAGGACCCAAAACAGGGGTCCTACAGACGTCTAAAGTGTCTCCAGCCATCACTTTTGTGACTTCATGAGATGTCTGTTGATGGAAAATATTTGGGCAATCTAGACGTTCAGAGCAAATACAGACGTCTGGACACTCATAATTCTTCGTATAGCAGACAGTCTATGTTATGCCGTATTGGAACCTTTACAGAGGTCTCCAAATAATGAAAACCCATGACATCCAGACAAATCACTGGAAATAATAAGAAGCAGACATCTCTCGACCACAGAAAGTTGTTAATTTGTATCAAGATTGGAGTCGGTATCACTGATTTATCTGTTGCCTAAAGACCATGTGGAAAAATTGGCCCTTACAGAAAAGTCTCCGTGAACCCTAAACAGAATAATTGTAGACGGTCTAGATATCCAATAAAATAAGCCCCTACAGATGTCTCAGAGGAGCCTAAACAGGCGAAGTGTAGACCCTCTAGACGTCTGTAGAGCCTACAAAATGAGCCCAGTTTATATGTGTCTTGGGATACATTCATGTGAATTTCATTAAATCTGTCTGCAACATTGGCAAAAAGAAACCAAGGCACAAATCAGGCGTTTCAGGTGCACCGTCTTATTTGGTACTCTAGCAGTTTAAAGAAATGTTAACAAAAACTTGAAAATGACAAACACCTCCAGATCTCTTAACCTTTACTGGACTGATCAGTAAAAAAAAAAAACAATTCTGTGCTAGTGACGTCATCAGGGACCACAGCAGATTTTAGGGAGGCATTTACTTCATGCAGATATCCCTTCCTCCCACAAGCAACCAATTTTAACAAAAGTTGCTGCAAACACTCTAAGACACATCATATAGCTTATCTTCAACCGGGCAATAAGTTTGGCCTCAAAAAATATTATTACTAGTCCAAAAACCTGACTTATTTTGACTTTTTAAAAATTTGATTACACTAGCTACAAATATATGTATAGAAAAAGTCACATATTTAAAAATAATGATACTGTGTATGATTTACATGGTCAGCTTCTGGTTATAAGACGCGAAAAAGTTATTTTGCCGTTTGATGCTTCGGAACAGCAACTTCCGACGCAAAGAAACTTTTAGGTATTTCATTGAATCCATTGTTCTCTTTGTATTAAAGAATAAATAAACACACACACAATCAGATCAAAATAATTCTCTTTGTTGAATTCTTTATCAAATACACTCACTCCTACATCGATTTACACTTTTATTGCCAAAAAAATGACATTTTCGGCAAAAACAAGGAACAATGTTTTATCATTATATTTGTTCAGGAGCACTTTCTACCAATGTATTTGGTACCAAATTGATGCTGACTATATGGGCTCACCTAATATAGCACTTTCCTGAATGGAAGCCCAGTCAACTCATTCTAAAACATATTTTTGAAAATTATATAACTTTTAATTCTCGGAAAAAAATTATCTGAAATTAATATTTTGTTTAGTAGGTATTTCTAATCATGGTATCAAGCTATATGACATTGTAGTAGTTTAAGCAGGAAGCCAGAAAAATTATCTTTATTTTGACACCATATTGGTTAAACTGGGGTCAGCCATCATGGAGTTACAGCCTTTTGTATGTTGAGTTAAATGGAATCGTGGTAATTTTTTGACGTTCGGACGTGCATGACGACACTTCATAAATTGGCCTATGTAAGCCAAAGGCAAGAGTGTTCCGCCGAGTATACAGCAGTTTCAGAAACTAGAGAATTTGGGGATTCCAGTGAGGTATAGCACAAAATTATATCTTGCCGGTCACCCCCTTCCAGATTTTTGGTCCCCTGGATCCCTGACTATTGGTCTGGTATTGCAGTTTCTATAGTAAAAGTCACATGCAAAATTTTGGCCCATTCTATAAATACTTACCTTTACCAGAATTCACTTGAAGTTTATGATGTAAGCCCCCATTGGCGAACATCCAAATTCTCAAGATATTTCAAAAACCAATGAAGAAATCAATATTTTTTTCTCAATCCACGGTTCCTGAGTAAGTTTTGGGAGGGAAATTCAAATCTGGTGTTATTTTTTGTATAACCCCACTTGCCAAGCTGCCAGAAGCAGGCAAATTTGTGAAAATCTGCGTAAAATGGCAGAATTTCAAGAAATTCAACACTTCCTAGCTCATAGGGAAGACTTGCTGTAAAATAGCTGATGCCAGATTTGAATTGCCCTCCCAAAACTTACTCAGAAACTATGGATTGAGGAAAAAATATTTATTCCTTCTTTGATTTTTGCAATATCTTCAGGATTTGCAAGTTCGCCAATGGGGAATTGCATTATAAACTTCAAGTGAATTCTGGTAAAGGTAAGTATTTATAGAATGGGCCAAAATTTTACATGTGCCTTCTACTATATAAAGTGCAATACCAGACCAATGTCAAGCATGATCGGAAAATATTGGGGCACCTGAAACACCCTATTGGATACCCTTTCAATGAAATTCACATGCCAAATATGATTGTTTGACAATTTCAGACCACAAGTGATGAAGATTCAGCTTGTCAAATGATGGATTAGAAGCAAAAGTGTGGGAAAAATTATATCTGGAAACCCTTTCAATGAAATCGTTATGCCAAATATTGTTTTTGACATTTTCGGACCATAAGTTGAGAAGATTTTGCTCCTCAAATAATGCAAAAGTGTAGGTAAAATTATATTTGGGAACCCTTTCAATGAAAGTCACATACCAAATATGATTGTTTGACAATTGTGGACCACAACTGGTGAATATTTTGCTTGCGAAATGATGGATTATAAGCAAAAGTGAAATAAAAATTATATTTGGACATCCTTTCAATGAAATTCACATGCCAAATATGATTGTTTGACAATTTCGGACCATAAGTGGTGAATATTTTGCTTGTCAAATGATGGATTAGAATCAAAAGTGTAGGCAAAATTATATTTGGAAATCCTTTCAATGAAATTCACATGCTAATGTTCATCCAGTCATGATTAACTTTTGTTGTGAAACACTGATTTGGGACATAAAATTGTCATTGATTGGTAAACCATCAATGCAGACTAAAATAAAAAATACATACAAAATTTCTATAAATTATTTCAATAAAATTCACATGGCAAATGTAGTTTTTTGATATTGTCACTTATAAAGTCATAATAACATTAACATGGTTTTAGAAACAATAAATGGAAATGAGAACACAAGAAGCAGAAACCAAATTTCGAGCTTTTCAAGGATTAGCAGACACCATGTTTGTGAAATTTTTATCACCGGTAATCAAAACTGTGATCAAAAGATTCAGATATTAAATGTGATAACCGTCTCTTCAATGAAATTCACATGCCAAATTTTGGTGGTTGACATTTTCATTTAATGAAAATATGACATTGATTGTCAAAAGATGGACTTGCATTAGAACCAGAGACGCCAACCATTGCCATAGAAAGGCCTAACCAAACAATGAATTAAAATCTCTCAATGATATTAATAGCTAGGATATATTATAGATCTTTTTCAATTTATATAATTCTGAAATATTATATAAGCCACCAATCCACCTCTTCCACTTTGACAAATCAAATATACAAAAAATTTGATCAAATTCATATGCTTTTGTTGCCAAACATTTTCATATCCTCATCCAAATCAAAAACAAGGCATTAGCACATCATTTTCAGTTGACGTTAATTTTAATTGTTCACACCAGAGGCCCATACAGTGGACATCCAGGTGACAGTTTTTACGGTGCGAAGTGGTTTTTATGTGCCGCATTATAGGAGTTCGTGTTTGACACATTTGGCAGATATTTTCTAATAACTACAACTGAAAACCAGATTAGTTATATGCAAAAGTATCTTCAATTGAATCTAAGGTCTCAACGCAAAATAGCAGGGAGTTGTTTTTTGGGTCAGGACGATTGCTCAATCGATCTGTGTGATCTTCACGACTGGAAAAAAAATACTCAATATAATATTATATATATTATATAATATATTATCATGAAAATTTACAATAAACAATCTGAATTTCCATGAAAAGAGTTCAAAGTCACTTAACTTCAATATCATGGCAAATAAATGTACAGTTAATCACCACTATGACATCACTGCGGATAAAAACCTTTTTTTAAAGTCAAATTTCCAACTTTTTGGATTTGCAGATTGACAATCCATATAGTTCAGCTATTTTTCAGCAAAATCTGACGCCAGTATTTACGGAATCAGGCTGCATTGAAATGATTCATATTTTTGTCCAAATATTGCTGAAAAGAGGAGTCGGGAGTCGGAGTTGAAAAATCCTTAGAAATGTTATGGGAAGATTCAAGAAGCTATTATTCATTTATGTCTGGCCTATTGGGAGTGACTTGAGTTTTACCACTCATCAGCACCAGCATTTGTCATGGGTAGCACAACATGTAACATATTATATTATATATAACAAGAGTGTATGAAAATTTAATTAACTAATATATCAATACAAACCTCTACACTCTCCCAGAGACCTCTCTCGACTGTTCGAGATTACCTTAAGAAGTATTTGATGGACCAAAACATTCCATCTCGAAGCGATTGCTACAGCCCCACATGTTCAGTCAAAGGCTTACATCTGTGATAAGTTATTCCGACACTCCAAACAACTTCACATCTGGTCACTGCAAAAGAAGAAGGCAAACATAACAAAAATATGCGAATAAAAAATAAGTGCTGGAAATAATTTGATTTTCAACAATATGATATCAAAATAAATTTGTAACAATAGTTGACTTTTATTGCAATGTATTAATCTGTTTGATCTGAATTTTAGTGATAGTTGAGTCCACCCAAACATAATTTTATATGAAAAACAATTTACTGTAGGTACAATGTACATCTAGGAAATATTTATGTATTCTTGGTACCGTCAAATTACAGTATTTCCATGTGCACAGATTCAGATACAAAATTAATCACTGTCTTGATATTTATACAATTACACAGTTTCATAGACCAAGTTGACATTTCATGGACGAAAACATGGTTGGGTCATTAATTAGGTCACACAATATAATATCCATGTAATATGTACGCAATAAGCCTAGTACATAATATAATGTCTTGGAATTGAGAGTGGAACATCTCTTTTCCTACTTACTGTATTGATCGAAGGGAGTGGAGTGGTTTCACTATAAAAATGAGATCTGACACCTCCATGGCAATCTGCATGGTTCTCGCCAATGTTACCATCTGCTTGTCTTACTTGGCCTGGAATTAAAATACTGTAAATATGAAACTTAAATGTAAAAATTAAAGTTGCAAGATGTTTGGAATTGAAAAGACGGGGAGATCCAGGAGAGTCCAATGGCCCGGGCAATTGATATTGCATTGCCTGTGCAATTGAAATTAAAATTGAAATAGCTTGTTAAACCTTGATTTGAAGATTTGCATAGTTTTATTTAAAGAAAAAAAACATTTTGTGAGACCTCATAAAGTAGTAGGTCATGTTGCATATCTTAGTAAAAAATCCTTTGCAGATTTATATTACTCTTGCCCTTTATTATTGCCCTTTATTCAATAGTGTTCACTATGGTTGGAGTAGCAATAGCTACTTGGGCCATACATCATGTACTTTATAGTATTTCTTCTTTTATATCAGATGAAGCATTTTCAATATCACAGTCCATGAACTTGTCCTAAAAAAGAAAGAAACGGTTTTGGTAAATTTTGCTTTTTTTGGTTGACCGCTTACTGGAAAAATTAGCAAATTGCCCAACTTGGCCATTTCTTCACAGATTAAAGCACTTAAAACACTAAATATATATACTAATTAGGAATTCCTACCTGCCCTATAATTCTCTGAAACTGTCTTAAGTGTACACGCCAAACTCAGCCACTTCATGAAATATTCAAACACTCAAAATGCCAAAATGAATTAATTCCACCCTGTCCTGTGACACTACAGACCTCTCACGAGTGTACAACCTTGACAAATTGTTCCTTCATGCTTGAAAAATAAATTTTTGACAATTAAATTTGCAGAATTTCGAAATAACTCAACTCCAACACTTATATATTCAAACACAAAAAAAAAATAAATAAATAAACTAATTCTGACCTGCCTATCATCCTAGGTAAGCCTACGTCCAATGAGTGTGCACTGTTCAATCAAGCAAAATTACACACAAATCTTCAACAACTGTTCAAAGGCCTACCACAACCTGTGTTTTGACAATTAACTAATGATAATTTTTTTTGACATTTTAAGCAAAAAAAAAAGCAAAATAGACTAAATCCAATTTGCCTCATCACCCTAGATACATCACATGAATGTTCGATCAAGCAAAATTACACTCAAGTCCTCGTACAACCAAGTTTCTAAAATTAAATTTTCATAATTTCAAAATCGTCCAATTTAGCCATTTCTTTACATTTTCAAACACAATAAAAAGCTAAATAAACTAAATGTGAAATGCCCCATCATCCTAGATATGTCCCATAAATGTTCGATCAAGCAAAATTACACAAGGCGTCGCACAACCAAGTTTTTAAAATTAAATTTTCATAATTTTTTTTCGTCCAATTTAGCCATTTCTTGAAATTTGTAACACTGAAAAAAGCTAAACACACTAAATACAACATGGCACATCATCGTAGATACCTTCTATCAAGCAAAACTAACCACATGTCTTCGCACAACCACGTTTTGACAATCAAATTTTTCTAATTTTAAAATTGTCTAATTCAGTCATTTCTTGACATTTTTAAACACATTAAAAAGCTAAATACACAAAATACGACATGCCCCTTCATCCTAGATACGTCCAATGAATTTTCGATCAAGCAAACTTACGCTCAAGGCGTCGCACAACCAAGTTTTTCATTTTAAATTTTCATAATATCAACATTGTTGAATTTAGACATTTTTTTGACATTTTTAAACACTGAGAAAAGCTAAATAAACATGCCCCATCATCCTAGAGAAGTCCCATGAATGTTAGATCGAGCAAACTTATGCTGAAGTCTTCACTCAACAAAGTTTCTAAAATTATACTTTCATAATTTAGAAATTGTCTAATTCAGCCATTTCTTGACATTTTTAAACACATTGAAAGCAAAATAAACTAAAAACGAAATGCCCCGTCATATCCTAGATATGTCCCATGAATGTTTGATCAAGCAAACCTATGTGCAAGGCGTCGCACAACCAAGTTCTTAAAATTAAATTTTCATAATTTCAAAATCATCCAATTTAGCCATTTCTTGACATTTTTGAACACTGAAAAAAGCTAAATACACTAAATACAATATGCCCCATCATCGTAGATACCTCCCATGAGCATCTATCCAGCAAAATTAACCTCACGTCTTCGCACACCCACGTTCTAGCAATCAAATTTTTCTGATTTCAAAATCGTCTAATTCAGCCATTTCTTGACATTTTAAAACACTGAAAAAATCAAAACATACTAATTCCAACATGCTCTATAATTCCAGCTATCTTCCATGAGTGTCCAGTCATGCAAAATTTCTTGCACCCACGTTTTGACAATTAAATTTTCCTTATTTCAAAATCGTCTAATTCAGCCATTTCTTAACATTTTTGAACACTAACACAAGCAAAATATACTAATTCCAACATGGTCTATAATCCTAGCTACCTTCCATGAGTGTCCAGTCATGCAAAATTTCGCCCACATCTTCGTACAAGCACGTTTTGACAATTAAATTTTCCTTATTTCAAAATCGTCTTATTCAGCCATTTCTCGACATTTTTGAACACTGAAAAAAGCAAAATATACTAATTCCAACCTGCTCTATTATCCTAGGTACCTTCCATGAGTGTCCAGTCATGCTAAATTTCGCCCACATCTTCGTACAAGCACGTTCTGACAATTAAATTGTCCTTATTTCAAAATCGTCTTATTCAGCCATTTCTCGACATTTTTGAACACTGAAAAAAGCAAAATATACTAATTCCAACCTGCTCTATTATCCTAGGTACCTTCCATGAGTGTCCAGTCATGCAAAATTTCGCCCACATCTTCTACAAACACCGTTTTGACAATTAAATTTTCCTTATTTCAAAATCGTCTTATTCAGCCATTTCTCGACATTTTTGAACACTGAAAAGAGCAAAATATACTAATTCCAACCTGCTCTATTATCCTAGGTACCTTCCATGAGTGTCCAGTTGTGCAAAATTTCCTCCACATCTTCGTACAACCACGTTTTGATGTTGACAATCCATGTATTATAGTCTAAGAGCAAGAGCTGTCAAAGTCATCCTTTCCATGGCAGCCAATCGCTGAAAATGCACGTAGAGAACCCAATTTTGTACCAAAATGAAGCTCAGGACATTTACTGTTCATCTGGCTTGTCGGTAGAGTGATACAACACCTATTTTTGCGATAAATGTCCATTTTTCGGCACGTATTTTCAGCGACGACACAACCATTTCAGCCAATTCAGCCAGCTGACAAGTCAACTCGCCACAACACAAATCGCCCATCTGCAACTAGCCCACAAAAAAACGGCCTGGTGCCCTGACACTGTTATAAGCTCTATTAATTGATGAGTTTGTGCCTGTCATTCATTCCTCCAGAGTTATTAATATGAAAATATGTGAAAGAAGTGACACAACCATTTCACCTAGCTGACAAGTCAACTCGCCACAACACAAATCGCCCATCTACAACTCGCCCACAAAAAAAGGGCCTGGTGACCTGACACTGTCATAAGCTCTATTAATTGATGAGTTTGAGCTTGTCATTCATTCCTCTAGAGTTATTTAGATATAAAAATATGTGAAAGAAGCTATTATGAATATTTTCTCATGAGAAAATCCACTGAACCCTAGAACACAGTAGTAGTGGTATTGTGTTTTCCCTGGACTACAGCTAGATGTCATTGGTAATTTGTCATGTAAGAAATCAGAACTCTGGTGAATCTCAAGCAATAAGTAGTATAGCAGTGCAATATTTGATGAGTTTGAGCTTGTCATTCATTCCTCTAGAGTTATTTAGATATAAAAATATGTGAAAGAAGCTATTATGAATATTTTCTCATGAGAAAATCCACTGAACCCAAGAACACAGATATTGATGATGTCATTGGTAATCTGTCCTGTAAGAAATCAGTACTCTGGTGAATTTCAAGCAATAAGTAGATCAGCAGTGCAACTGCAGCTATTCAACCTCTTCAGTTTGTCACATAGATTTCAGATGCTGACTACAAAAATAAGTCAATACAATACACAAGTTAGTGTAGATCAGCAGAGCAGGTATAAGAAGCTATAAGAGGATTTATAGATGAACCCATGATATATGTGTGTTCCAGACCTAGTTAGTGAGAGATATAGAAAAAGTATAGTTGGTGTCTCCGGAGTATCGCATGCCCCCTTGGTATGAAGAGATAGAGAGGGTGAGAGATAGTTAGATAGATCTATCATGGGTTCATCTATAATTCCTCTTATAGCTTCTTATACCATATCATGGTTTCATCTGTAGTTTCTCTTATACCATATTTTAAAATTCTTTTGGCAAAACATACTCTTATTGTAAATTTTGAAATCGTAATCACTACAGCCAGCATATATCTTTTTTTTCAAAAAGATTTTCTTGTTTCAATCTCTCAATTAATCAGACTGCCGAGTTTTGAGCAACGTGAAGTTTATTTAACAATCGGGTAGCAGTGCCATACAACAGCCCATTTCCGTAGTCTAAATGAGGAGTGACAAGTGCATTGACAGCGGTTTTTAAAACTATTTCCTTGTCCAGGTTTTTTGGAGTTTCGACAGGTTTCTTAAATCGAAATATGCGTTAAGACACATTTTGTTGATCGGCTTCTCCATGGTCATATTTTTGTCAAAGAGCACGCCTAAATTGCGGACATGGTTGGCAGTTTTGATTTCAACATTGTCAACATTGATAGATGTCATTTGAAGTTTCTTCAGTTGGTTTGGCGCTCCGATCAGAAGAAGTTCAGTTTTATCTCCATTAATTATTGTGCACAGCTTGTTGTCATGCAAGAAATTTCTGATTTCAGCAATACTATTTTTCCATTTTCTACTTTGTGTATTCTTCACCCAAAAAAGTTGGTTTAAACGACAGGATAAGTTGCTCATCATCAGCGTACTTCTGATCGTGAACTTGATTTCTGTGTGCTACTTCACTGACTGGTGCAACACAGGAGTTTAACAAGATTGGTCCAAGTTTGGAACCTTGAGGAACTCCAAAATTGAGAGGAAGTTTGCTTGATGTTTTATCATTTACTATCACAGACCGTGATCTTTCAGAGATAATATATATAGATATGATTTGAACCATCTTAAGGCTGCACTTTGCACACCATACATACCTATTATGTATAGCCCTATTGTAAGTGCTGAGCATTGATGACATTATGACCTGCTCAACCAAAATGAGTTCAAGGCAGGCAATCTATGTTTTTTCCAGAAATCAGCAAAATGTGTCAAAACGTCATATTATCAGGTTTTCTAGCTGTTGGTACTACATTTTGGCAAAAGTCATTTTCTTTGAATATGTAAGCTCATTTTAACCAAAAGTTGATTTCAAATTATCTAAGTTGGGTGTCAATCTCAATTTTCTTTGTTCTTTCATTGCAATGGCGGGAAATTCAAATGCTCAATATTCGATGTTTCGCATCATCAATGTTTGAGGTGCCATATCTTTGGATTGGATGCAGATATAAAAAACAAATAAAACATAACTTTGAAGCCCAATTCCAGGAGAACAAAGTCATTTTCACAACTGAATATGATAGGAGGCCGACTTTGAACCCATTTTGAT
Source organism: Platynereis dumerilii (assembly GCA_026936325.1). Classification (NCBI taxonomy): domain Eukaryota; kingdom Metazoa; phylum Annelida; class Polychaeta; order Phyllodocida; family Nereididae; genus Platynereis; species Platynereis dumerilii. The sequence continues at coordinate 10,749,884 of JAPTHN010000004.1, forward strand.
GGAGCAAGTCACAATTATTTGGACAAAAGGAGTGCATGGTACCTTTTCTAGAAGATTATTGCTGCCTGTGGGCGAAGTGTGGGCTGCATGTGAGAATGTGACAAGGGAAGAACCATTCAGCTCTCCTCTCCTCCTTTAATCACAATGTATAATATATTATATTTTTTAAATACTTTGAAAATTATATTGCGTTGTTATCAGCCTTTTTTTTTTTATTAAATTTTAATTTTTTTTTTTAAGTGCCCCCCCCCCCTCACTCATCAAAAATGGTAGTACCCCCCTCCCAATGGCCAAGAGGAGGAATGAGGACGTACCAAAGAAAGGACAGGGGGAGGACAGTCACATGGGTATGAGGGGAAGGGTCTGCAAGGATGGGCGGCATATACCCCCACCCCCCACTTTTGTGCCCCAAAATACATAAAATTCCCCTTTTGGCTTTTCTCCTTGAAATTCCCCCAGACAAGGTGCCCCGGGCCTGGTACCCCCCACTTTTTTACCTTCAGCGAACGAAGTTCGAAGAAGGTATTGTAATCACTTGGGTAAAAATGCTGTCCGTCCGCCGGGCGGGCGGGCGGGCGGGCGGGCGGGCGGTCGGGCGGCGGGCGGATAGATCGTTTCCGGCCCGGAACTCGGCCTCTATTGAATGTATGGGGATGAAATTTGGTACACATCTAGCCTGTATGGTCTAGTTGTGCCTTTTGATGGTCTGATCAATAGATCTTAAATACTTTTTGAAATAATTAACAAAATATAAAAATAATTTTTTTTTCGTTTCCGGGCCAAGGCTCGGTCACTATTGCATGTGCATGGATGAAATTTGGTACACACGTGGCCTATATGGTCTAGTTGTGCCTTTTGATGGTCTCATTGACAGATATATTATACTTTCTGAAAAATTGAGAAAAGATATAAAAACATATTTTTTTTGTTTTTTGGGCTAAGACTCGCTCACTATTGCTTGTACATGGATAGACTTTGGTACACATATGGTCAATATGGTCTAGTTGTGCCTTTTGAAAGGTCTGATGGAAAATATTATATACTTTTTCAAATATTGAAAAAAACATAAAAATTATTATTTTTGTTTCTGGCCCAACATCCGGTCACTACTTCATATACATGGATGAAGTTTGGTACACATATGGCTTGTATGGTCTAGTTGTGCCTTTTCAAGGTCTGACAGATGGCTATTCTATAGTTTTTGTAATATTGAGAAAAAATAGTTAAAAGAATTTTTTTTATATCGGAGCCGAAACTTCCCCACTATTGCATATACAGTAATGCATTTTTCTAAACAAATTACCTATGCAATTAATTTAGTAGTGCTTTTTGATGCGTATAGCACTTTATGAATCATTGGGAAAATAGAGATAATTGAAGGCCACTACTCGACCGCTATTGCATACCTATAAGCAATTTCATAAACACACCAATTTTATGATATTATTGTAATCTTCTAAAGGTGTTATTCGCTGAAGGTTTGCTGCTGCGCAGCCTATGTTTTAAAAGTACAAGTGCATTCCTGGTTATGAAGAAATTAAACTAATTCATACAGAGTTCTTGGACTCGAGTCCAAGCACTGTGTCCAAGTACAGTCCCCTACTTGACCCCAAGCCTGCCTGCAATAGACCCCCCTCAAAGGTCGGGGGGGGGGGTTACTCACAATGAAAGGGTATATAGAGGCACCACTGGATGATACTGCTTTTTACACAGCACTTTTAAAGAATTTTCTACTGGAAGACCAACCGAAAGATTGTGATGCACAATGCGCGACATTTCTAAAAACGAGTTTCAACTATCGAAGTGACTGCTGACTTCAAAACAAAAGTTAACATAAAAAAATACTCTATATATCATATAGATAGAAAGAACTGGCCAGTCTGGCCTCCATTTTGAATGTACTGAAGAACTGCAAATCAAGAAAACCAAATTGTCAAGTATCTGTTAAAAGTTTGCAATGACTGGGAGACCAAACCTGTTCACTGGGAGACAGTTACCATGTTAAAAAATGCACCGCTTTCTTAGCCTTCCTTGATTCATTTGGTTTTGGTTTTTTGATAACTGATTAATTTGGTTCCTGTTTTTGCAACCCATGCGTAGGTCAATTTGGTATTGTTAGAATCGGGTCAAAAGGAAAATTCAATTCTAATGGGGCCGACCATAAGGTAGTTGGCGAGGGCCATGGATTTTACGCTCGGGGCATACTTTTTTTAGGTTGCAAAAGCGTCGACGAACCTTTTTTTTTCGCATGTGGACAAACTTTTTTATCGCAATTTTAACATTATATACAGTACCTAACTACAGGCAGAACCAATTTATTTTTCCATGTGCAGAACAAACTTCTTTTTTTTCAGCGGCAAGCGGGAAACAAACTTTTTTTTCAACAAAAATCAATAGCCCCACTCTGAAGATCATCTGGTCGGTCCCTAAGCTATCACAGCATTGGGAGTAGAGAACTATATATAGCCCTATACAAATATATATTTGCAAAAGGTGTTTACAAAGTCCAAAACTTCAATCATGTAGGCCTATACTCCGATTGGGCACTCAACTTCTTTGACAGAACTTTCAGAGTCCAAATCAATTTACCAATCTGAAGAAATATTGATGTTTGAACCTCTTGTGATGCCTGAATATAGGCCTGTAGTTGAACAATTGAAGCGCTTACCTTAGCAAATAAAATATATATCACGACACAATCCAAGCTCTTCAATCACCTTCATAATGACGAGCTTTTCACTGACGCAACAAACATTGAGAGAAGCAGCCGACAGTTGAGGAAGCCCGCCCTTTGTTGATGACATCATTTTAAGTTTTTGCATCTTCTACACAGGAGAGCTACTCTTGGAAGAGACAAGTGCAAAATCCACATGTGCACTGAACTTTGTCTCTCTGGAGTCTGGATGAATATTGCAAACGACTTGCAAATTTCTTGCATCAGACTTGGTCTCTGACATAGCCTAGCTACTCTTGCAATTTTCTTGCTTTAGAGTTTGTTTTTCCTGTTCATGCAAAACTCTTGCGTTGCACTTTAATTTCTGAAGGGAAGTCATGAATGCAAAATTCTTGCAGATTCCATGATCATGGAATGAGGTCATGCAAATCCCATGAAAACTCCATGCAGATTACACTGCTGAGCAAATCTTGCATGTTCAAGGCATCTAAAAAAGTTAAGAGTCCAGATCCATGCAAAATCACTGTCCTGGCATCCGTGCATTTTCCATGCACAGTTTCAGTAAGGGTTTCTAAACTTAAAATACAAATGTATGCCTTCCTTGGATTCCTCCTGACCTCCGGGGATGGGGCGCCGTCCGGTACTTATCAGAAAATATTATAAATATTTTTTAATTTAGGACCTAAACTTACCACCAAACTTCCAGACAAGACTTCTGTTCATGCTGCATAGGAGATACCATGTGCACGGTGCAGTCATTGGTCAACAGGTCCATGGCCTTTTTTCAATGCATACTGAGGTCCTATGACCTATTTAGGTCCTTGGACATTGGTGCCCTTTCTGTGGCAAGAAAGTACAAGTGCTGCCACGTCGTGGTCACAGGGGCTCCTGAACCAAGTTTATGGACATTCATTGTAGATTACTATTATAATATGTCATGAACATTGGTTTAGAACCCCCTGTGGTCGTGGTGTCCGAAAGAGTGACAGCTGACTCGGAGCGCCCTCTGCCGATTTTGCAGCGGTGCTCACGGAGCTTTGTGCAATGATGAATATTTTACCTGGAAGAAATTTCAACATTGTTCAACCTGGAAGATTGTAGAGAGAGGAAAAGGTGAGGAAAATTCAAATAACTGGCTTGAAAATGATGCATGGAGTCCAAGATCGGATAATTAAGAAAATGAAGTAACAATGAAGTTATGTGACACTTAATTTGGCTGCTTCTCTGTGCCTAAATATCCCATTCCAAGTGATTTTGTCGGCCCTTGTCCAACGGTAAAAAGATTCCCTCTCTTCAAAGAAAGAGACTGCAGCTGCACTGATGCGCGGTGACACTTTCAACTTTGAGGTGTGAAATTCGAAACTTGTCATTGTTAGTGCCAAATGTTTATCTGAATTATCTGAATGAATGTGGAACAAATGACATTATTGTGCAGTGCCTTGTAAGTGATTGAACTTAGTCTTAGAAGAACAATGATTGAGAATAACCAAATTTTAATGAGTGGCCAAAATTTCATCTGATTTAAGTGGAACTAAATGGCCTTACTCTAAACTGCTAATTGGGAGTCACAGAGTCTGGAGTCAATACTAAGAATTGTGTGTAATTAGCTTAGCTAAATTATCTAGCTGACCTGTAAATGCAAAGTCCTAGATTAGGGTAGAAGTACAACCATTCTGTACTGATTTAGCGGCTTGCTGGATGTCATCTTATGGCAATGCTTGCTTCTGATGGACACGTGAAAAATATTAAATGTATTCAATTCAGATGTTTACACGATTGGAAAGTTATCTTAATTGTTCTAAACTTGTACAAAGGTTTCTTTCTGATTGTTAAATAAAATCATCCAGTAAAGTTATATTGAATGATATTAAATGATGCTTTGTCTCTTGCAGATGAACGAAGGGCTTGGGATGATTAGCGGCAAGAGCCTTCGTCTCGAGGGCAGCGATGGGGTGGAGGAGATCATATTACAAGATGAAGAACTTGAAGAGTCGCAAGATTCCAGTTTAAAGGAGGACACCATGGACAGTCAACAGTCTATGTCATCCAGTGCAAAGAGTGCCGAGTCAGCTTCAGAAAATAGTGGTAAGACTTCTTAGCTATTTGTGTCATGTGTATTAAGTAAAATTTTACTGAGTAGACCCTAGTTGACACTGCAGTGCTTTTCCTAGGATAAAAATGCAATTAGCCACTAGGCCAATTTTCAGTGGTGGCCAAGTCAACAAAAAATGTTAGCTGAATTAACAGTTAAAAAGTTAATCAATTCATTAGCTTAGTTAAAGTTAATATTTTGGCCTAGTTAACTGAAGTTAAAGTGAAAAAGTTAAGTAATTTTTTTTTTAATTCGATAAAAATATCAGACATATCTGTGAAAATATTTTCTACAACTACCAGAATGAGGCTCATCTGTCTCAAAAAGAGGCACAGGTTAAATTTCCAGACTTAAAAACTCAGACAATGGCTGTCTGGGTTTCACTATTTAGCTATATTTTGTCTACTCAAGTCTTTTTCATGCAAAAGTGTGTCTTTTTTACAATTTTTTAAACTAAAATTAACAGACTTTATAATTAACTGACTTTATAATTAACTGATGGAAGTGGAAGTTGATGTGAGAAAAAAAATTATTAACAGATTAACGATTAACAAGTTAATGCCCACCACTGCCAATTTTGAGTGAAATGCATGCATGTGTGGCTAATTTGCATGCAAAATATGTGATTTTTAGGGATGGACATCATTTCACGATATATCGGTTGAACCGTATCGATCATTCGATTCGATAATCGAAACCGAATGATAAGCAATATCGTATCGAACCGATACTGCCTCAGCTGCATTATTTTGCTTGAAAAAGTCATTTAGTTGCCAATTTGGGTTTAAAATGTCACCCAAATGTTGAGAAACACATGAGATTGTCCCACTTGGAATTCCTCTCTTGTGCAGGATCTCATTTTTAGAGGCAAAATATGAATTTCGCGGTGTGAAAAATTAGTTTGTGGCAAAAATTGCGTATCGCGATACGTATCGAAAACCGAAAATGAGTATCTGAGTATCGACGATACGTATCGTATCGAACTTTGCAAACGATGTCCACCCCTAGTGATTTTCATAAGCCAGATGGAGGATGCATTATTAGCCGATGCTAATGGCTAGGAAAAGCACTGCATTGGCAGGCAATTGCTGGGGAGGATGGGGTAGCTCAGTGGTTTCGGATGCATCAACGCAACACTGGCGGCAACAGAGACTTGAACTGACGAGAAACAACCGAAATTTTAGATTTATTGATTTTTGTAAAAGTTCAGAAACAAATTTTAACAAAGCAGAATTGTCAATATTAATAATAATTTTGTAAGATTTTATATAGGGCCCATTCCAGACAAATCTGCTCATCGGCGCTCACCATACCAATAATTATAGTGATAACCTCTGGACATGGCAGGAGTGGGGTTTGAACCCACATCCTCATGTGTACAAGGCAGACATGCTAACCACTGTACCACGGAGCCACGTATTGAGTAGGTGTATCATGAAAATCTCCTTATTTACAACATGTCTGAAAGCTTATTTGGAAATTGGAATATTTTCTGATATTTATAACTTAACCCATTTACTCCTCAGGCAACTCTAGACTGACACATTTTCCCGTTGGATTTCTCGGGGGAGATGGATTGGGTGAGATTAACAGCATCCAAGAAATAGACGGACTGGTGGAGGACGACCAGGAGTTGAAATTAGCACTGGGACACATCGATACGCAGCTCAACTTTGATTCTAATGGGGTAAGTGTCAGTGAGTCTTCATGAAATTGGAGAGGTTCTAATCTATATTTGCTGGATTGTAGCGCGTTGCAATTGTATCGGAAGACTTAAATTCTGATACATCGGTTTTGGAGTGATCGTTGACCCCCCTACTTCAGAGTCAATCTGAAGTATAATTCAGAGTTCTTATCAAATTTTATGTTGTCTTCTTAAACTTGTAAATCCAAAAGATACTAAAATAGAATTGAAAGGAATTTTATTGTTGTTGACTCAACATAAACATTGATGAATTTAATTTAATCACCATAGAAATTGCTTTGTGCTCTTCTATGTCTCAATACTTTCTTGAAAGCACAAATACAATACAGGATCTGAAGCCCTAAACATCCATTCTCCATAAATAATTATGATTAATTATGTGTCATATCCTCCTACAGTCTGTCTCATTTCTGGAATGAGTGTTTGTCATAAAAAATCTGACAAATACAGCAGCAAAACATCTAAAAAATGTGACAGAAAAATTGCAAATTTGCTAATCTAGCTACGAGTATGTGTATTTCTGCTGTGTGACCTGTAGATGAGGAGCAATCAGGCCAAACACCAGTTCGCATGTTGTGAGACACTGTAATTTATAATTGATTATGAGTCATAACAGTCTTTGCGAAGATCCAAAATCCCCTGCCGGACCGAAATGGAAATTTTGGCTATTCAAGAAATTTTACCATGTATCCAATTACAATTTCTTGGCCAGAACTGCCGGACCGGTTGAAAATCTGCTGGACAGGTCCTTCGGACCGGCAATCTTCGCAAAGACTGAGTCATAACCCTTGAATTTCTTTTCTGCAGCCGCAAGACATGGAGGATGATGAGTCGGATTCGGACGACTCCTCATCAGAAGACGAGGACGACGTCATGATCATTGACAATAAACCCTCCGACTCTCCAAACAGACCTCCACACCAGGTGGCGTTGTCGCGCCCTGGTGGTGGCGGCGTCCCGAGTATGAGGAGTTACATGAGGGTCTCCAAGAAACGCAAGAAAAAACACAAATTCCGAGACGTCTCTAGGAGCAGTTTTGTTCGCACGGCAGGTGAGTTGATCAAGTCCCATCTTATTAGTGACGTATTACACACAGTAATGTTTTAATTATTATAATAATACATAATTTATTTGGAAAGTATGTCTCAAATGGAGAAGAAATGTTTTAAAAGTTCTTGAGTCTGATCTGACATGATATTTCAATAATATTATATTTTGATTTGTATCCATTGTCGTAGTAAAATATTGAGTCAGAAGGGTTTATAAGAAAGTGCTTTTATTATTGCTAGTGATATTCTGGGAGGAGAGGAGGAATTTATATAGTACATGGCCAATTGTGCAGCGTACGTAAAACGTACGAAGCTCTTTCTTGCGTATTTCGTACGTAAATTGGTTGTTTTCACATATGAAATACATACGAAAATTTACGGACGTAAAGCATACGTAAATTTTCGTATTGATTTCATACGCGTTAATTTGGTTTTTTGGGCCTTTAACTTGACTTTTCTGCAGATTTTTTTTTGAGATAACCATATTGCACTAAAATGGCCAAAGTAACTGAAAACTACCTTTGTGAAATTTTTATGAATTCGTACGAAAATCTACGTACGTACTACGGATCTGCTCTTTTTTGTGAGTTTCGTGCGTAGAATTTACGTACGTAATTCGTACGCTGCACAGTTGCTAGTATACTGTCGCTCCAAGGAAGGTCCTTGTCATTTTAATCAGCTGAGTTATATCACGTTTATGTACTTATAGTTGCAAGAAAACCCTCAAGCAACATAATCAAATTTAATTTTGTTGCTTGAGGGTGACCCCCCTGAAAATTCTTGTAACAGTTATGTTATTTTCTTTCTTTTGCTTGCAGGTGACCCCCCTGAGAACCCGGACGACCTGACCTACACGATCGACAACAGTCGCTTCACATGCAAATTGTGCGGGGCGTTCTTTTTGGGGCGAAGGAGTCTCGCCCTCCACATGCAGAGTCAGCACAAGTTGTCTATCAACAAGAAATTCACCACTTCTGGAAACGAAGTGAGGAGCTTACTGACACATCCTGCTGCAGCTACTGCTAAATCTGATGTAAGTATATACTACTGAGTAGATAGAGGGAAGGAGGTGTTAGGGAGGGATGCATGGGTGAAGTTAGGGCAGTAAATTGTGAAAGGAATTCATGGTAGGTTCTTTTGGTACATGCCTTATTGCTGTGTCCTCCTCCTGTCCTAATTAGTCTGCCAAGTGCATGAATACAGGATGTAAAGCCCCAATCATCCATCAAATTCAAATATGTGGTGTGTGGGGTAAGCTTAGTTGGAAGCGCTGACTTTTAGAATTGAGACTTTTTAGACTTTTTATTTGGTTTTCCCACAGCACAGATGAAATAATGTGTAAGGGAGGGAGGAGGGATCTTTAAGACAGATATCTGTCACTGTCAAGATACCCCCCCCCCCATGTGTCTCAGAGAACCATGCCAATATCCTGGTATGCTGTGCACTAAGTATTGTGTTTTATTCCCGTCCTCTGGCTGGGTCACCTGGACCTATGTTGGCCAGCAGTTTCTATTATCCATTATCCTTTGCCTCACTTTTGTGTTTTCTCCAAAATGATATGAAATTAATGAAAAATTGTTGTTGGTTTCAGGAACTGGGTTTCGCCTGCAAGATCTGTGACCCTCCCTCAATTTATAGCAGCCAGAGGGGGCTACTGCAGCACACACGCAAGGTCAGTCACAATTTGAATTTGAATTAAACCTAAAAAATGTCAAAAAACTCTTGTTATTTGTGCTAAGAAGGCGATATTACCCAATTCTCCATGTTTTTGCATGATATTCTGCTGTTTTGTGGCAGAATTCTTGTTGAAATAAAATAATCACCAGAAATACACAATTTCATTTCTGTTTACAATTTTATATGTTGAAGTGCTCAATTCACAAACCACCGTTTATTTCAGCTTCACCCGCAAGCGACACTTAACCCCCAGGGGGCTGCACCGAAGAAGCCTCCTCTGAACGCCTTCACGGTGGACGCAGGGGACGGCGGACCAGCTAAGATCCGATTCCGGTGTTGGCACTGTCCGGCGTCATTTCCGACCCTTGCTGCTAGGATGTCTCATCTACAACAGGTTCGTATTATTGCATATGATGAAGGGATGCAGGAATATTCGGTATGCGGGGTTCCCACAGTCATGGAAAGTCTAATATATGGGAAAAGTGATGGTCATGGAAAGTCATGAAAAAGTGTAGGAAAAGCAAGAATTTGTCAAAAATCATGGAAAATTCTTATTTTGGCTTTAATTTGCACTTAAATTTTATGGATTTCTGACTTTTTTTTCTGTGGTTATCAGGTTATGCCACTTGCAGTGTATTCGGGGGAATGGGACATCATGTCACAAATTGGTTTCGAGGTGCATTTGGACTTCATAGAATAAAGATTTAGTCATGGAAAATCATACATTGGTTCATGGAAAGTCATGGAAATTCGCCTGTAAAATTTTCTGGGAATCCTGGGTATGGTATCGGGTATAATAGAATGATTCATTATATTCAAAATGTGCAAGTAATGGTCAAATGACATATATCCAGTAGTTGGCAGTGTAACAGTATCAGCACTGGATATCTAAACCCTCATTGGACCTCCTGTCCCTGCTTTAAGTAAGTTTCTTTGTATTTTTTCAGGAACATACAATCAACGGAGCGAAACCTCTTGCTGAATTCCCCTGCGAAGTTTGTGGCTTCAAGACGCAGAATCTCGTTGCCTACGGTAACCACACGCAGATTCACGACGTCAGTGGTTTGGGATTGGCCTCCTATAAGAACGAGGTATTTTACATTCTAGAAGTAGATATGTGTGCGTGATGGCTCTGCCTGTGTCATACACGGGGTCTCCTGTTTCACGTTTAGCTCTCTTTTAGTGGGCATGGGTCAGCTTTCATTGTTTAGCGTAGCAGGATAACTTGCGACAAATGAAGGCCACCTGGACCTATGTTGGACATCAGTTTCATTCATCCTTTCCCTCATGTCTTGTTTTTCGTGGCATGAAACTAGCTTGAGAGAAGTGAATGTAGTTTAAATTGTGACCTGCTCCACCAAAATGGGCTCAAAGTCGGCCTCCTATCATATTTATTTATGGAAATGACTTTATTTCGCTTTAAAATGATGTTTAGTATGCTTTGATATCTCCATCCAATCCAAAGATATGGCACCTCAAACATTGATGATGCGAAACATCAAACTTTGAGAAATTGGCATTTGAATTTCCCGCCATTCCAATGAAAGAACTAAAAATATCAAGAAGGATGCCCTATTTAGATAATTTAAATCAGTTTCTTGGTTAAGATGGTCTAAAATAATCAAAGCATGTGACTTTTGCTAAAACATGGTACCAACAGCTAAAAATCTGCAAAATGTGACCTTTTTACTCATTTTGCTCATTTCTGAGAAATGCACAATGCCTACTTTGAACTAATTTTAGTGGAGTAGGTCACAATTATCCTTCGGCCTTTTTGCTGTATTCCCTTCTATTCTGTCCTTATAAGCCTATATAGTGCATAAATACAGGACATCAAGCCCCAATCATCCATCCATCCTTCCTTAATCATATTGACTTAATCTTGATGTCCTTGGTACTTTTCTGTATCCTCCTGCTCTCCTAATTACCCTACTAAGTACATAAAAAACAGGACGTAAAGCCCATCTTCCATCCATTAATGATATTGACTTTTAAAATTTAATTTTTTTTGTGATTTTTCAGATTCAAGAATACAGCAGAGAGACAGGAGAGTTTAAACCAATGAGCAAAGAGAAGAAAGAAGAATTAGAAGGAATGTCGCCTGAAAAGAAGCCGCAAGAAAAGAAGGTTGCCGCCCCGCCACCACCGTTACCATGGCAACAGGAAGAAGAGGATTGTGGGCCACGGTTGCCTAGCAGCTACAAATGCCCAGAATGTGGAGCAGAGTTCAGCGCCGCCCAAGAGATGAAGGTCCACTGCACGATGCTTCATCCTAACAGGAAGATCTTCATGTGTCGTTTCTGCTGCAAGTTAGAGGACGATAAGGAGTCGTTGGAGGACCATGAGTCGAGTCATTTCCCGGGTTACGAGCCCAAGAAGGTCAAAGGTCAGGAAGTGCAACAACAAGTGCAACATCCAAACATGCAACAAGCAAATGTGCAACAACCTAAGGTGCAACCTCCAAACATGCAATCTCCAAATGTGCAACCGCCAAACGTACACCAGCAGCAGAATATCCACCACCAACAACAACAGAATATAAACCAACAGAGCGGTGCGCAAAAAAGTATTCTTCGGAGTCCCCCACGACAAATGCACCAACCTACTTCTGCAGCAAACAGCCAATCTCCACAGAGCAGTGCAAGTTCTACTCCTAACACATCTTATATGAACCCTTCTGTCTCCAGGGGTCAGTCATTGTTACATAATGCACACAGCATGTCCAGCAGCAACAGCATGTATCCCCATGGCAACCATCCAGGCACTCAAAATCAAGGCATGCACAATCCAGGCACTCACAATCAAAATCCAGGGTCTTCTCAGCATCCAGGCACTCACAATCAAAATCCAGGTTCTTCACAGCATCCAGGGTCCTCTCAGCATCCAGGGTCTTTGCAGCATCCAGGATCCTCTCAGCATCCAGGGTCCATGCAACTTCCTGGATCCATGCAGCATCCAGGGTCCTCTCAGCATCCAGGGTCTTTGCATCATCCAGGATCCTCGCAGCATCCAGGGTCTTCTCAGCATCCAGGGTCTTCCTCTCAGAATCCAGGGGTGCCAAACATGAGAGAGAGGTTCCCCTATCTGCCAAATGCTTACGGAATGCCCCCAATGACTTCTCCACAAGGAATGCCGGGTATGCCCCCTTACCCCGCCATGTCTCAGACATCCCCTATGAATGTTCACCCTGCTTTCCCCCAAAACAGTCACTACCACATGGGGGCACCACCGATGGGTTACTATGGCAACAGCTTTAATCCTTACGCAATGCACCCTAACAACCCTATGGGCTACAACATGGGTGCATACTCTCCGAAATACCCTCCGAATATGAATAATCCTAATATGGGCAATGCTGATATGGAAGTTCCTAATATGAGCAATCCTAATATGAACAATCCTAATTTGGGCGCACCAAATATGGTGCCTCCTAATATGGGCGTTCCTCCCCTTCCGGTGTCACAGCCTGAGAATAATGTAAATCACCATGACAACCACCAGATGGAGTACAAGACTGGCCTTTCGACCAATCAGAACTTCCCTTACAAAAGCCAAAACGAATCAGGGCCAGAGTTTACTTCAAGTATGAAGGGGGAGAATGTGGTTCCGATGGATTCTCTGAATGTGAGTCAGAATAGTACACCTCCACAGCAACAGAGCCAAAATGAGCAAGTCAAACACAATCTAAATGAGACAAATGTTAATGAAACTGTGAAACAAAATGAGTCAAAACCTGTAGACGAAAAGAAGGACGGAAAAGAGGGAGGAAAGGAAGAGGAGTCGAAAGAGGGAGACTCTGATATGCCAGAGGGAGGCTACGAGTGTCATTTGTGCGACGAACGTTTCAAAAGCAAGAAACATTACGACAATCACATGGAGTACGAGTTTCTCTCTCAGCCGACCAAGATCCGAGGACAAAAGGGACCGCCCTACCCTTGTTGCGAATGCTTCAAATCTAAATATGAGATGCCCAGGTTGTTGAAACACGTCGGTGAAGTACACCCGAAGATCAGTTTCAACACGGGCATGTTGTGTATGATTTGTCTCAAGATCTGTGACGCTAAAGTGTTCACGATGCACACGGATATGCACAGGAAGGATAAGATGCAGTGTGTGTTTTGTAAGAAGTTATTCGTCTCTCGGAACGCTTACGAAGGTCACATGACTGTTGAACTGGCAAGAATGGCGGCAGATACTGTGCGCAAAGTGTTGCCGCCACCCCAAATGCCTACCCCAATCACGACGGCTGCTAATGAGATAATCTGCCCCAGTTGCGGGATGCGGTTCATCTCCAAACAGTCGTACAATCGTCATAAATGCGGGAATAGGCGTACCCCACAAAATTCTGGTAACTTCTTTTGTCGGTTGTGTGGTATGCGGTTTGACCGCCACAAAGACTTGAAGCGCCACCGCTGCGAGGACTCGGCGACCAAGTGCGTCACCTGTGGGCAGGAAAACGAACCAGGCCACTCATGCAGCGACGCCCTCTATGGGTGTAAGAGCTGCAACATCAGCTTCAACACGGAGGCCGAGTGTATGAAGCACATCGCTACGGCTCACCTCAACAACCGAAACAACCAATCCAACGGCACGACAAGTGGCGCCGCCAAACAGCAGCAACCAAAACAACAACAAAAACGACCAGCGCCCCCCTCTGGTGGCAGCGTGGACGAAGATCTCATCTCGTGCGTCGCTTGCAAAATGACTTTTGCAACGTTTCAAGAACGTTCTAAACACATTCTTACCGAACATATAGGAGGAAAGAAGAAGCAGCCGGAGCCCGCCCCTCTGAGTTTTCTTCCTCCTTCGATGTTCATGAACAAAATGAACACGTCATGATAAAGATGTTATGTCGCTGAATGAATTTATGAAAATAGTATTGACATTTTTTCGACGTTTATGACATGTTTGTGTCAAATGTTTACCAACTTTGGCTTAAGTGTTGTTACGCAGTGACTGCCAGTCACACTAGAGTTGTTAAATTGGTGTTACCAAAGACCTGTAAATGATGAGACAGGTGACTGATGTGAAGCAACAACATTTTCCAAAAACCAAAGACCTTAAATTGGTAAGATATCTCACTGTGAGGGTGCTGCCTGTTATGATCACTGCCAAAATCAATGAACTGGCTTGCTAAATTATTTTATCTACTTGAGTTACATGTCTTATTGATACAGGATCTTTGGTTGTTCTCTGTGTGATTACCAAACATTCAGCAAAATTTTGTCGTTGCAAAACTACGGCGGAGTTACCAGATCTCTTGAAATATGATGTGACGTTGTTGGTGTCATGTCATCAATTGTTTGTGAGACGTGAAAAATTGTGAATTTTCTAAAAATGTTTTTGTGTAATCTCAGTGCTGCCAAAGAATAATGATTGTCTGTCATTATGAAATTATCTGCATTTTAATTTTTGAAATCAAATTAAACACAGTTCTTCCATTTCATCTTTATTAAATGCATATTTTATGCAGGTGCGCAAGCGCAACTGCATTATACCAGTCACTTGTGACCATATAATGGGTTTTGTGGATTGGAACGTGCACCCCCATATTGCTATCAAATAATGCATTTTCGTTTTTGAAAATCAGATTTTCCGTTAGTGGAGAACCCCTCGTTTTGTGCGCAGAAGCATTTTGGATTATGTATGGGTTATTTTTAGAAAGAAAATCGTATTTGTCAAAATATGAGGTAAAATTATTTATTTCTGCTGACCGAAAAAGTAAGATTTAACTTTTCCTAATCCCCATATTTAAGAATCAAGAAAAACGTATCGGGAAGATATATAAGGCAATCTATATATCAATTTTCGCTTTAAAAAGTCCAATGGTTATTGCTCTAGGCCTGTTGACAGATAGTACCTGTAGAAAAAGTGGTTTTGTGTATTGACCTCGACATCTAAATAGTATTTTCTTTTTTGAAAGTCATATTTTTGCTTATGGAGAACATGTACAGTGGTGTGTAGGAGCATTTCAGATTATACATAGGGTATTAAGAGACAGGTATTCTCATTTATAACCAAAATTACAAAAATGTTTTTATGATGGCTGGGAAAAATAAGATTTCTTTTTCCTGTAAGAAAAATGCATCTGAAATGTACTTCAGGCATTCTATATACCTATTTTCGCTTACAAACGTGTTCTGTGCTCCATGTCCGATTACAGATTGTTTTCGTAGATTGGTTTTGTGGATTGGACGAAGCACCTTGATTTTGCCATTTGAATGTCGTTTTCAGATTTTCACAAATGGAGAACATCTGCAATGGTGTGTAGGAGCATTATGGGTTATGTGAAGGGTATTAAGAGACAGAATATTCTCATTTATATTAACAAAATTATTCCCTTCTGACAGCCGAAAAAATAAGAAATAGCATTTAATTTTTCCGTTTATAATAAATGGAAAAAGGCATTTGCAACAGACATATCTAACATTCTATACACCTATGTTTTGCTTTCAAAAGTCAAGTGTTTGTCACACTCGAAGTATAATCAAAGACAGTCTTGATCTAACCCACATTGATTTTTGGAACTGGGATTTTTTACCAAATCCTGAGGAGGACAGCATACATAATCCTAGACTTTCACGTCAGCTGCCAGATTGAACCTTGACTTATTCAAGGTGATTTGCTTAAATACACAATATTAAAGTTTTTTTAATTGACTCCTTTTTTGTTGTGTATTGAAAAAGTTAAATACATAATTTGATTGATTTTAAATAACATCAAATGACTTTTTTAAAATCTGGTGTGCATGAAGAGCTGCTACTTTGTGTAGTAAAGAGAAAAAGACAAAAATGGTTATTTTTTGCTATTAAAGGCTTGAAGTTTCAGAACTCATAAGCATATGAAAATATTTTGTCAAACGCAACCCAATATTAGAATATTCCACCTGCATTATGCAACCCGCGGGTTCTTGTTTATTGATTGGTAATTAATTGTTACTGAATAATCAGAATTTAAAATTGAAGTTATTATCATGATTTAGCTAACTTTAGTAAATATCTAAGAAAAGGCCAAACTGGTTCCCATTCTGTCAAATGACTGGTGTGGACTCCAGTAACCTGCAATCTGATTGGCTGAATCAAAGAGAAATAGTGATTGGTGAATTTAAATAAGTTCTAAATTGATAGCCTATATCCAGTGAATATTTAATTAGTGAATGCATTTAAGCTGTTTTGATTTTCGAATTATAATTATGCTAATTAGAATATTATGTAAATTTATTTACCGTGATATGTAAATTATCATCCATCATTTTATGCCATGAAAGCTGTTCATGTTCAAACTGTGTTCTAAACTTCTGAGATTTTCTTGGAAATATATTCTAAATATGTTAAACGTATCGTTTACTCTTTACTGCTATGTATTGTTTATAACAATGTTACCGTGGTTACTGTCATGTGACTTTCAAAGTTTCATATCAATGTTTATATGTGTTACTCATATATATAGCTTTATTTATACATACATACGATGTACATACTTCTTGTAAATATTACCTTCTACATGTTCTTCATAAACAGTATTACTTGAAGAGAAGATGGTGAAAATTTATCTAAATGAAAGTCAATGTTTTTACAGAGATAGTGATCATATATTATATTAGCTTGCTTTATTTGTACGAATGAGCGTTGCCATGGCAACAACGTTCTTGATGCACCCCCCTATCATCGAAAAGCAAATAGAAAACGAAACTACAAACTGAAACTTTGCGTTCTTCTTTTATGATGTCCTGTTGCTACATAATTCACTGTTTCAGTGACAAACTCTTTCCTTGAGAACAGGGTGTACGTTGGTATGGACTCACTGCCCTAGCTGATAACCAGAGACGTGGTTGAGGCCAGGACATCCGAGACCAAGGCAAGGCCAAGGATTTGGCATCCGAGACCGAGCCAAGTCCGAGGCCTTCAAAATATGGCCTTGAGGGCTGAGGCCGGTGCCAAGGCTCCCATCACTGGCCCAAAGACACCTGAGACCGAGGCAAGGCCAAGGATTTGTCATCAGAGACCGAGCCGAGGCCATCAAATTATGGCCCAGAGGACGAGGCTGGCCTCTAGATCTCCAACACCGCTGGTAGCTACTCATGTATAAGCAGAAATAGCTTTGAAGCCTGTAGAGTGTAGATCGTGACTTAGATCTAATATGGTTCTTCTTTTTGGGGACTGTAGAAATAACCAACTATATGGGGTTAAGATTTGAAGGAGTCCCGACATCTCAGATTGTTTCAAACATATCCAAGGTCCAAAGGTCAGGACAAGGGTAGTAGTAGTATGTGTGGTGGCTGTAAAAAGAGTCTATTGTCATAAGTTGTGTCTGGCTTTTTTGTTGGAGTTTGGTGTCGAAAAAGAAGTTTGGCTGGAGCAATTGAGTCATTTAAGAGGATAAGTGAGAGTCTTAACTTAGTATGGAGTGACTTGAGTCCATTTGTTTGGCAGGAGTTCGTAGTTGGGTAGAAGGTGTTCAGCTGCAGTCATGGTTGTTAAGATAAAGTGATACAATACAGTCGGGGTGTATTGGGTGCAGTCCAAAATTTGAGGTGGTTCTCGGTCTGATTATAGAGAGTGAAGAAGTCAGGAATTGGAATAGAATTTTAAAGGCGAATTTCAAAGGCGAATTTCAAAGGTGGCATAATGACTTAGACCTACACTAACCTGAAGGCCAGCAGCTGAAATGATTATTCAACAAGAATTTAAATATCAGATTCCCGAGATTTCTAATAGCCCAAGTGGGAGTCTATAACCAAATTTTATTACACTAGATATTTACAAACTAGAAACTCCTATTTTAGTAACTTGTAAAAATATTTATTAACAGATCCAGGAATGATTGATATAAGGCCTGGTGCAAATAAGAGCGTGACAAGATGGTGAAAAATAAAAGTGTTCTTTTTGCTTGGAATCTTGCTGCAATTTAAAGCACATATATGTGGCAATAACTAAGCAAAAAATCAGAGTTAAGTAATTATTTCCTGCATGCCTATTGTGATTTTTTCAACGGAGGAACCAACAGCAAAGCATAAAATTCTGGTGTGATTTAGTTATTTTATAAGTGTTGTGTTGGTCATATCTCATCACTTTCGGAACCTGTGAGACCATGAATGACATGCATGCATATTTTGGTGGGACACTGAACTTATTAAATTGTTCCAATATTCATAACTGCCGTTTTTCAAAGATTAGCCCATTTTAACACAAGATAGAACTGAATATTTCCCAAACAGAGATTTACATATTAAAAAATTGATAAAGATAACGAAATGTTGCTCTGCATACAAAGCCTAGTATGCATTTTAAATTTCTAATAGATATAGATATTAGCATAGGAGATATAACACAAAGATATGGCACTGAACATTTTGTTTGTGGCGTCAGGGTCGGGACACTAGCTGACAATCAAAAAAATCCATGCAAGAACTGCGACCAGTCACCATGGTTAAGTCACTTTGTTGGTCTAACATTATTCCTTATCCAATTTTCAATTTTTAATAGCTTTTATATTCATGAAAGAGGGTTTTTTTTATAATTTTAAAGTATATTAATGTTACTCCTTATTTGCTCCATTCCTGCATGTCTGGACTATTTCTGGAGTTTTTTTTTGCCACTTTTTTTTATCTCTAATAACCCAGAGGACTTGCAGAGTCCATAATAGCCAAAAGTCTGCAAGTTACAGGTTACATGGGGATGAAAAACAGAAAGTGTTAGGGTCGGGACAGAGGTGTTAGGGTCGGGACATGCAATAGTTTTCAACATTAGCTAAAAATCCACACAGTCAGAAGCCTCCTTTTTAGTGCTAAACAATTAAGCCATAGTAGAGGAAAAATGTAGAAGTGGAAAGGTGTTTGTAACAAGCATGTCTTGGACTGAGAGCAACTACAAAGTTAGTGTTAGGGTCGGGACAACTTTTACAAAGCAAGAAAAAATGATACAAACAAGTAGCTATGACATGTATATATAAAAATAAGGTATAATATGCAATAGAGGGATCCTCAAACTAAGCTGGGAGAGCTAACATTACATAGAATACCAATAGCTAACCCGCACACAGACTTGTTAAACAGAAATTGCTAAAATTTCAATTTTTGACTTCATTTGCCACTTCAGAGTCTCATTGACACTATTTGACAAATACACAGAGCATCAGATTGAAATTGATAGTCACAGAACCAGAACTCCCATGGCCACAGTTGAGAATACTTTCCATTGGCAAATTGTTGAAATTATTTTCCAAATGAAGGGTTAAACATTGCTAAATATATGCATGTCACGCTAAAATGCTAAAAATGGCCATTTTCTGGATCTTCAAGACCTCAGATTTCTGGAACCAATACTCTGATTGCCCTGAATTTTGAAATATCTACTGACAAAATAGTTTTAAACATAACAAATTACTTTTGAATGGAACATACATATTTTTTATGGTTTTGTAGCAGATACAATGCTGGCTTCACCTGAAATACGCAAAAATTTGCACCAGGCCATAACATGATATAACGTGATAATATATATCTTGAAATTTAGCAAACAATAATATTTATAATTTCTTCAAGTAACAAAATGCAATTGAACGTCACGCTCGGTATAATTTGATGGGGAAATTTTCCGTCACCAGGTGGTCATCTTGGAAAACGATTACAATGTTAACTTCAAATTCTGAAAACAAAAGTCAAAATAATGGGAGTTTAATCGTAAAATGATCAATTAAAAATGAAATAGTCTATTTCTGTATTTAAACACTACAAGTTCCATCTCCATATAATTTTTTGACCAGTAAAATTTCGTTGTGCCATGGTTACGGGTCAAATGGCTTGACAAGTAGGGTGGTTCATTCCCTTCAAATGTTGTTGCTTTCTCATGAAGACTCTCACAACTCAATTTGCAGACTTTAATATTGCAGACTTTTAGAATGCTTGGTCTTACAATGTAGTAACATTAAATTCACAATAACTTTGCGGAGGCGAATTCAAGTCTCTCATCAATTTATGTTACGACACTGTAAAGTTTCCCTTCGATATATCGAATATCGAATAACTTTTCCAAACATCTTAGTGATCTTTTCCAGACATCTTAGTGATCTTTTCCAGACATCTTAGTGATCTTTTCCAGACATCTTAGTGATCTTTTCCAGACATCTTAGTGATCTTTTCCAGACATCTTAGTGATCTTACCTATCTTAAAGTTGTTGGTAGCGAGGGTGGGGCAGGTGAACAGTCTTGGGAATATCATATGGATAGGAATGCGCAGCCCTCGACACACGTCCCCTTCCGCTATCTGAATATTCTGGATTTCCGTGGCTGGAAGACAATTCCCCAAATATCAATTTCTATTCATAAAGCACACCTGAATTTTTTTTAAAATAATTTTTATTCTAGACTCATAGTGCATTTAGTGCATGTCTCAAAATAAAATTTAATACATTCATGGATGAGTCAGATAATTTGGCAATTATTTGATGCTCGGAGGTCAACATTTTAAGTCGACCCTCCTAAGAGCTTTAATTGCATAATAGCAAACAAAACCTCTGATATTGATGACTGTAATTTTACAAAAACTTTTATAACTCCAACCCATTTGAAGAATTTTGCTGTTTTGAAAAAGAATATTGTAAATTTTTCATTAACTAGCATAGTACCCGTGAGAATGGCAGTGAGAGAGTGAGGTTTAGGTATGTGATGAGTTGAGAAACATAGCATGTCCCTCCAGCATCGATTGGAGTCCAGGGAAAACAGAACAATTACTACTACCACGTGAGTGAAGATGAATAGTCGTGCGTAAATGAGTAATAAATGCACTGTTATAGGCCTAATATGAACAGTTTGATAAACCACAGCCACTTATGGTTGTTGTAAGACATGAAATAATGTTGCTTGCAAATTTTTAGTTGTGGGCATTGAGTAGTTTGGGAGGAGTAGCGTAAAGCATCCATGAATTAAGGGTATGATTGACAAAAGATTATAGTAAAAAATGTGACTTTGTGACGAGGCTTTTATAGCACAATGAATCTACCATCTTTTGCGTATCCCTCTGCACATCCGCATGTCTCAACTCGGACTAACTGCAGTTCTATCGATTTAATTCCGATTTCACTGTGCTCCACTGTAAGCTGAAATTAAAATGGGAATTATTTAATAAATTTTCAACAAAATGGTTTTGTAAAAGTCTAATAAAAGGCCATGATGAAAAAAAAATAAAATACTAGTAGGTACATGTTTCAATAGTTGCCTCAGTTAAATGATGAATTTCTTCAAACCAGGACTTTCTACGTAATGTACACAAGACATCTTAAAACAAAATTTTTGTCATCCTGAAATCGCATTTTATCAAAAAATTTCACAATAACACACACAAAAATTAAAGAACTTTGGCTTTACCTCTCCAGTGAACGGTCTTGTTAAGTTACACGTGTTGTTTTCCAGTTTTCCTTTGACCTGGAATCTAGGCACCCTTCCTCTCTAAAAATAGATTTTAAAATAGAACTTGCAGGTTACTAAATAGGTGGTGGAGAATTAAATTTTGGAAGACTTCTGCTTTTCTTAGAAGTTGGAACAGTACTTAACTGTAGCGTAACACTTTACAGTCTTTCCTGTAGTATGATAGATATACAGACGTGAGGATAGATCATTAATTGAAACTGATTCAAAATATTGACACCAGAAAAAAATACATCAATCTCTGTTATAACTGGTAAGACAGGTAGTCATTCACTTATAAAAAAACAATCAATTTCTCATAAATCATGTAAATTTAGCAAATAATATTTGCACTAATTTTTTTCCGTTTCAAAATTCCTGCATCCGCCCCTGTGATATAATAATTATTATATCAATGTAATTTATTATAGGCCTACATCTAAAAATTTACAACTATGGATTAGATACAAACAAACACCAAATTTTACCTCCTTGACTTGCAGCGTATCGGGCGTCAGATTAAAGTTGAAAGGTTTAGGGACGGGTGTTTCCTGGGGAACTCCGTATTCAATGATGAACTCCACTTGGCTCTGAAGATCTTTGCTCAGTAACGACCTTTTCATCTCCGCCCTCACCATGTACTGAAAATTTAACAAATTATAATTTTGTAAGTAGAACAGGTCGATTTAATATAATAGATGACAGATTTTTTGTCAGCCAAATCTGAAGACAATTTCTTTTAAATCGGAAAGTAGCCCTACTTGGTGATTTCCCTTTTAAAAAAAAAGGCTTTTATAATTTTACACTTGTATCACAAAATTATGTTTCATTTATTGAACTAATTAATTCTGGCTTTCTTGAGAAATTCTCTTGGCTTTACTTTTGTGAAACCTGAGGTAGGCAATCCACTATAAAATTAAATTTTAACCCAATTTTTTAAAAGTTACTCTTTAGTTTGATATTATTGGTTCTTTATCTTTGATGACTTTAACTGATAGACTAATGCTAATAGAAATTTTACACAAGTTCTTGCACCATAAATATATAGGCCCTATATATTTACCTGTATATTTACGAACACCCCATGGTATGTCTCGTAGAGCTGTTTGTTGCCTTTTGCCTTTAGAGGAACCTCAAAAGGAATCTCTGTTTTTCCGGCTGGAACTTTTCCAGGCTTGGCTATCTCGAAGGCA
Organism: Platynereis dumerilii; assembly: GCA_026936325.1. Lineage (NCBI taxonomy): Eukaryota > Metazoa > Annelida > Polychaeta > Phyllodocida > Nereididae > Platynereis > Platynereis dumerilii. Next base: position 10,772,677 of record JAPTHN010000004.1, read on the forward strand.
TAGTGTATTAACTGTATGGGCTGAAATTGAGAACACACTTCTTTATTGTTAATGGTCAATAATAAATTTATCATGACAAACAAATCACAAGTCTCAACACAGAAGTTCTATCTTTTTTTTAAAAGGCCTAACATAATTGATCTTTAGCTTCTCAGTGTATCAGTGTCTATGCTGAGCAAGATCCCTCACATGGGGTAAAACTAAATGTGTGACATGTTGAGGACTCTAACTTTCTCTCTCCCATCTAACCAATCAACCCTTGTATTGTGAGCGCCCTACGCTGGGTTTAGAGGCAGGGTCCCAGATCCATTGTCAGATTTTGTGTCCTTCACCACATACGGGACCTCCAGCTTGTCATTTCATTGTAAAATGCTGGTGAATCTTGGCTGTGCCAAAAATCTGGGCGTCTAGGGCAATTGGACGACCAGGAATCTTGCACCTTGCTTAGCAGCTTAGAGGGCTACACTTGCCATATAGATCTATCTGTCAGACCTTATCAATCCAAGAAGCTAAAACATAATTATGTCTGGCTTTATATTTTACATAACTATTTTATAAACATGATAAAGCCAGGAAATCTGGAACAAACGGGGTTTGCACCCTGCTACTATTTCTAGTACACAAAATAACCAATGTCAAATTGAGAAAAAAATTTAAATTTAAATGCCACTAAGGGCTATTCCATTTAAAAACCTGGGAGGGGGGTGGTCAGGTTGATTTATTTTTCGTAAGATGGATGTAGGGAGCGGCGGAAATTCGCTTCAGATGTATGGTGGGATGCAAAAGAAATCGCTTTAGATGTACGGGGTGCATTATCGCTCCATGAAGGCTTACGCATTGTAATAATAAAATTATTATTTGATGCATGTGGGGTGGGTAAAAAATTTGCATTTAATGCACGGGGGGGTCGAAAATAATTCACTTTAGATGCATGAGGGGGGTCAAAAATGTAACCTGACCACCCCACCCCCAGGTTTTTAAATGGAATAGCCCTAAAAACAAGCCGTAATTCTCCTTACTTTAAGGGAGTTGTAAAAGGCCTCAAACAACCCCACACTCTTGGCACTGAGCTGCAAGTTGACGCTTCCCTCGACCCCCAAATAGATGCCCTGGTGCTGGGAATCCCCTTTACTCTGGATTATGACCACGCCACACAAAGACTCCTGCAAGTAAACAAGAATCCGTGGATTCAAAGCCTGGCTCAAGTGGCAGTGATGACGGCAAAATATGTAGCAATGCTGGTGAAATAGTTAAGTCTACTTTATGATTTGGAAATAGCAGAGAAAGGTGGTTCTGAATTGCGGCAAGTGAAATGTTGTTATTATAATAACCACGAAAAGAATGTGTACGATTTTTCCAAATCTTCAAGTCGCCCAATTTCCTCCATTGAAAAAATTGGCAAAATTGAAAAAAATTGGTTTTTTTTAAATCTAGGAAAACAATTTTTTTCTTTAAAAAAAAAAAAAATTGTAAATCTTGGAACAAAAAATGTTTAAATTTGAAAAACAGAAGTTGCCCGATTTCCTCTTTTTGAAAAAAAAAATTTTTTTTTTTTCAAATCTTGGAGAAAAAAAATTTTGGGAAAAAAAAAAATTTTTGAAATTGAAAAAAAAAAGTAATTTCCATACATCTAGCTACCCTAACAAACCAATAAAACACAAAAACAGATATATTGAACCTATAGTTATTGAACAGTAGAGTTGACAGACAATATTTTCAGACCATTACTCCTGAATTAGCCTGGCGAGCCAGGCTAAAAATTAATTTTAGAACTCAACAGCAGGGCTGCTAACGAGTACTTGAGTATTTAAGTACTGTCAACAGTAATATGCAGGAAACACTAGTTCAAATACACTACTGATCAGATCGCACATCTTTAATGAACAATGAAGCAATTCTTTTTCTAAAAAATATACGAGTTTGTGTTCAAATAGCCAAGATTGTATACAAATAGCCAAGATTGTATAGGGGAGACCGGGGCTGGTTGTCACAGGGGCAGGTTGTCACACTTTCGGGGCGGGTTGTCACACTTTTGGGGCAGGTTGTCACGCTCTAATGAAATTAAATTGTCATATCCTTAATACATTCTACTGATGATTGATGATGTAAGCAGAAAAGGCATAGCGTCTGAATAAATCTATTTCACACTTTTTAAAGGAATTTGCAGAAAAATTCTACAGTCTGCACTCACCCTCTTCTTTATCAAAATGCATTTCTGTTGCCTTGATAAGTCAAAATTTGTGGCACCCTTGTACAGTGTCACATGATTGTTAAGGTCTGCACTGGGCAAGTAGGGGATTCCTGACATGTCCAAAATAACTAGTCTCATTCAGGATTTGACTTACAGAGTCTCACTTCCTGCATTCAAACTCTTGACCAAAAGTGTGACAACCTGCCCCGAAAGTGTGACAACCTGCCCCGAGTGCTGAATTTTTAAAAAATGTCCAATATGACATCAAGATTTCGAATGACATAGGTATATATTCACCAGATACATTTAAGTTACTCCTGTACTGACTAACATATACAATGGCTGTGCCCCTACTTACTTTAAATAGAAATAGACCATGTTTAAATTCTACACAGTGTGACAACCTGCCCCTGTGACAACCAGCCCCGGTCTCCCCTATAATGCAGGCTTTAATTTACTGTTCGATGCGAAAAATTTATTTAAAATTTAAACATAATTGAATTTAGTGTTTGGACAATATTAACAGTCAATAATGAAAAATTTTACCGGTTCCTTAATTTTTTTATTATCAGTAGATCATCAAAAAGTCTCGAACACTTCAAGCGCAGAGCCATGAATCATGGAATAGCATTTTTAATGACAGGTCTACTTCAAGTTCAGTCATTTTAGTGGGAGGATCCAAACTGGCTGTCAGCTGTCAAAAGACAACTCCCTATTTTCGCCTGCCTTATTTCCACTGTCACTCTATTCCAGAGCAATAATTGACTCACCCCTTCGTGGTAGACCTTGCTCACTTTCTTCAGGCGAATATCAATCGTTGCCATGGTTTCCTGATCTCTTTCATTCCACCAAAATCATGGGAAATGTCAAAATCTGCAAAATTTCTGGTTTTCCTCTTTAGTTCTGCATTTTCCGCTAGGCGTCCTTTGAGCTCACTCCGCCTAGCGTGATTTTACAGAACCTTGCCTGTTGCCATAGACGCCAAAATCTTGGCAGGTGCCCGCAAAACTCCTCAAAGAAAGTTGAAAAGAAGTGAAAAGAAGAAGTGACAACACTTGAGACAGACACCAGGATGACCAAGATAGACAGAGAAGAGCTGGAAACCCTCATGAGGGAATTCCCCGACTGGAAAGAGCAGTTCCCGGACATTTACAGGGAACTCAATCCTCCAAGGTTTGCTATCAAAACCAAAGATATAATCCCTGATCAAAACACAGCAACAACTTAAATGATTTTGTCACTAAGCCCAAAACAAACCTGTAAAATTATCAAATTTTATCTGACACGTACTGGTCTGTCATGAATAATCCTAGGGCCTACAGTCTGTCTCATTTCTGGCACGGGCAGTCGTGGTCAAACATCTGACAAAAACAGCAGCAAAGCTTCACAAAAATGTGACAGGAAAATTGCAAATTAGCTCATCTACAAGTGAGTTTGTGTATTTCTGCTGTGTGACCTGCAGGTGAGGAGCAATCAGGCCAAACACCAGTTCTCATGTTGTCTGGTTGTGAGACAAACTGTAGGGCCTACTGAATAGTATAGAAAACAATGGCCCTCCCCAAGAAATTTACTTTATAATATAATTTAGCAGAAAATAAATCCGGCAGCTTGTTTACCTTGGCCTGAGTATTTCACTGAATCATCGCAATTTATTGGCATTTGACAGGTACCACAAAAGCCAGAAAGGGGGCAACTTTGGTCCGCAAATTGTGCTCAGGAAAGAAAGAGGCCCGGCTCCCCTCTCTGACTACCAGGAAACTTTCAAGCAAAAGAATATCCGCCCCCGAAGCAACAAACGCCCTCCTCCGACACCCCTGAATCCCTACCCCCCACCGATGCAGTTATCAACCAATCAGAGATCAGACTACACTCCAAAAGACCTCGGAGCAAAACCCCCTCTTGTGGTGAAAGTGAGTAATATTTTCATGTCAATATTTCGACTATCTTAGATTCAAATTATAGGCATATTCTGAACTGTAGGCCTACCAATATTAGTGAAATTGAAGTCTTTCAATATGTAGGCTGTCTATCTGTTATTGCTTTTAATCCAATTAACCTATCCTTCCTTAAGGGTTGAGATTTTCGTAAATTTTTTCCAAAAAAAGAAATCGTCAAATTCAGATATTATTGGAAAATAAAATAAGGCTAAAAATTTGTAGATATAATTGATTGAATTGCTATTTCTCATACATAAAAGTTATTGAAGCTATCAATTTCTCCTTTTTATCCTTTCTCCGTTTTTTTAGGAGGATAATTACGTCCCACCAGGAGGCGCCATAGATCTAAAGAGTTCCTATCAAGCGGATTTTCCAGGACATGTGAACCTCCCTTTTATTCAAATGGTGCCAAGAGTGAGTCCTAAATGTATACATGTAATAAACTAATAATACAAGAGTCTACTTTCTTAATCTTAAAAACACATAATTGTCGACAAGTCACCCAGACCAGAATACAAATTTCTGATCACAGGCTGAAATCACAATGGCTTAGCAGTTCTAGAGATAGAGAGGGTTTAATATAACAGAATAAGGGCAAAGCATGTGATCGCTGCCTGTGGTTCTGAACTTCTGATCATGTGGAAAGTCTTTATTAATTCTATGATGCCATATTTACCTCAGGCCACACATAATTGATTCTTAGCTTCGCGGACCCGCCGACACAATAGATTTACTGCCGATGGAAAAATAAAATAAAATATTTTTTTTGACATTATAAATTTTTTTTTTTCACCTTTTTTTTTTGTCCTACTGACCGACCTTAGAAAAAGGGCCTTGAGAGGAATCCAAGAAGCTAAAGATCAATTATGTGTGGCCTTATTTAGCTTTATTTTTCTGTTGTGATGTTTAATCACTTAACAAAAGGCTTCATGACTTTCAAATTAGCTGCTCAAAAAGTGAGATGTAAAGATTCTATGGGAAATGAATTTTGATCTTTTAAAAAAATATTTTCCCCATTTTATGACAGGTACGAGACGGTCAAATCAAGAAATCAATCGGAAAATTTGACGGACAGACAACCACAAAAGAATTCTTCAGACCCTGGCTGGACTCAAAACCTTCTGCAATGTTCTCCGAATATCCCTGCTATACTGGTATACGATTTCTTCTTATTTTAATGAGATTTTTCTAAACCTATTAGATATAAATAGCTCGCTAAAATTATTCATCAGTCAGATTTTAAAACCTTGCTATTTTTGGTGTTAAATAAATTATATTATCTGTTCAAATATGAAAAATAAAGTAGATCGAGGATCTTCGCCAATGAAAATTCTGATTTTCAATAACTTTAAAAACCTTTACGTAAGCTCTCTAAAATCCTGCAAGTCCTTTTCCAGTAAGGTTTTCCCGCAGGGTTGCGATTTTTATTGATTTTTATTTAAAAAATAAAAAAAATTGAATGATTTAAATCAAATAAATCGATTTAAATCAAATAAATCATGATTTTTATAGAAAAAAATCATGATTTAAATCACTTGATTTAAATCACTGCAACCCTGAAACTTTTCCGAACACTAAAACATTTTATGACATGTTTTTATGGAAACTACCTCAAAATGATGAAAAATGTCTTTTTAAAAACCCTAAATATGATAGACTGACCAGTAGAGAATTTAAATATGGCACAGCTATAAATTTCTTCTAACACATTTAATTAAGTATGTTATATTTCAGGGTCCCTTCTCTACCCAGATGACGTTGATTTCCCTCAAACTACAACCAAAGATACTTTTAAGGGAGAATTCGCATCCCGCCCTCCTGCCTTCGAAATGGGAGCCCCTAACATACCCATTCAAGGTAAAATTCAACATCTTGAAAATAAAACAATGATACATGTATTCATAATATTTCCATAATAAGGCCAGACATAATTGATTTGTAGCTTCTCGGATCTTCTCATGTCAGTCGGAAAAAATAAGAAGCTGGAATCTTAATTTTTTTACTGTGTCAATCAATTGAAGAAAATCTTGGGTAAGCTTTTTTTTCCACGGCATAAAATATATTGTGTCACTATGTCCAAGAAGCTAAAAATCAATTGTATTTGGCCTTACTTATTAATTTTTTTTTTTAATTGAAGTATAACATTTTGAGCCTTTACAAAAGCCTTCATACAAATCTAATATTTAAATTTAATTTCCAAACCAGTATTTGTTCCATTTTCTTTTCACAGGAGACATGGACTTAAGCACGACCAACAGAGAGACATACACAAAATTTGAAGGAGCAAAACCTGCGTCTAAATTGACACAGAAACCACAAGTATGGATTTCTAGAAATCAGAAAAATAATTTCAAAAGATATACCGGTATATATATGTTATGCCTTGTAGACTTAAAATAGCAATGTCAACATCATGGAGTTTTGAAAAGTGTCACATTTTCGTCAATCCAAATTCAAAGATTAAAAGAATGTTGCTTGCTCACAGGCGATTAAAATGCATTTGTACTCCAACACGGATCCCAGATGTCAAATTTCACCGTTGTCACTAATTTATTTAGATCGCAGATTCAGGAACTTAAATCGCCATTTATAACTCAAAATCCTTAATGTTGTTAATTAAAATTTGACAAAACCAGGGTAATCATCAATTTTCTCCCTTTTCAGTTAATAACTGACGTTGCCAGGGCGAAGATCACCACAGAAACGCAAACCAAAGTTGACTTTCCTCACCACCAGGGGCACAAGACGACAAAGAGCATCACGCCCCATCCAACAACCATCGACCTCAAATTCGACAACAAGTATGTTAATTCTATTATAGGCTGGTATTAAGTAAGGCCACACATAATTGATTCTTAGCCGACGGAAAAAAAAACTTTAGACATTATTGAGATCTGATAAGCTAAAGATCAATTATGTGTGGCCTAAGCTCCAGCAGCTTCTATGCTGACCATTAACTTTTAAAATGCTTAATTTGCATATTACGTCATTTTAGAGTACAATTTGAGACGGAACAACAGCATGAATTCCCGGGAAGAGACGTCCTCAAACATCAGCGCCCTCCCCTGGTGAAAAAAGAAGACAACACCTATCGCCCCCCTCCAACAAAATTCAACGCCCAATCTCATACTCATGTAGGTTGAATAATGAAGACAATATTTTTTTAAAAACCTGCAAAGCTTTGTTTGTTGAGCATTGGAACACTGTTTTTTGTAATTAAAGGACTCCAGTTTTCCGGTTAAGATTTTGTTTTAAACGGAAAACCATTTTATAAATATCTGGGTGTGCCACAAGCAGTCTCTGACTCGCACCTTTGACCTATCAATACTAAATATCACCTATGTTGAAGCTAAATAGTACAAATCGAACACAATAGGAAGTTATTAAAGTCCTGATAACTGAGCAACTACTGTAACTACTACTCTTATCATAATAATAACTTAAGTCAGATTTATAAAATTTGAAAATCGAATATATTTTAGGTGGATTTCCCAGCTTATGACCTGTCCTCCTTTTACCAAGCGCCATTGAGAACGAGCGCAAAACGCCACAATACCCTTCCAAAACTTGACGACGCCACGTCATACAAGACGTACTACCCAAAATACGACGTGAAGCCACGTGAGAGGCACGGCGACAAGTACGAAATGGGGTATACCCCAGTGACGGAAAAATTCAACACAAAGACGACGACACAAGAGGTTTTCCACGCCAAGTCGGCCGAGATCCCCCAGAGCTTCAAACCGCCCGAAAGAGGCGTCGACCAATCAGGAACCCACGATTTCACCACAATCAACATGGTCACCTACAAAAAACCAACCACCGCCAACCTGCTGACAGACGATACTGCAAAGGAGCTTCTAAACGCTCTCAAAAACCGAAAGACAGGAGGAATTAAGCCAAAAGGTGGCGCTAAACAGGCCGTGGCTGTGTAAAACAGTATGCACATCAGTATTTCACACATTCAACCAATTCAGTGTTCCAGCTAGGATTTGATATGGGCAAATAATTTTCTAGAAATTTTTTTTTTAATGCAAAAAGGGCATGGCAAGCGAGGGTCAGGCGCAGCGGCGTATTTAGAGGGGGGGCATTGGGCATGCCCCCCCTGGCCCAAAATTAACATGGGAAAGATAGGAAAAGCCGCTAAACATCCCATATTGACCCCATGTTATGGCCCCCCCTTAGGCCATTTCTAGATACGCCCCTGGTTGGGCGTGGTGCAGGGCCATGGTCAAATGGCCTAGCTGGAACACTCGAGTGTTTGCACCATAATAATTATGGGGTAAATGAATATTTATACACAGGTGCGTGGAGCAGTGACCATGCACCTCTTGCTGAGCAGCGTAGTAAGTCATCAATAGGCTAAGGCCACACATAATTGATCTTTAGCTTCTCGGATTCCTCTCAAGGCCCTTTTTCTAGGGTCGGTCGGTAGGGCAAAAAAAAAAAAGGTGAAAAAAAATTTGTTTATAATGTCAACAAAAAAAAATTTTTTTTTTCCATCGGCAGTAAATCTATTGTGTCGGCGGGTCCGCGAAGCTAAGAATCAATTATGTGTGGCCTAAGTGATAAGATTACTTAGATTACATAGTCAATTACTCAATTGGCTAACTATTAAACATGTTAAAGAGCTGCTAAGTAATCTTTCTCATTCCTTGCGAAAACTGCTAAGATATTAAGGGCTATTCCATTTAAAAATCTGGGGGGGGGGGGGGTGGTCGGGCTACGATTTTGACCCCCCCCCCATGCATCTAAAACGATTTTTTTTTACCCCCCAATGCATTAACTTTGATTTTTTCCCCCCCCCCCGTACATACATTAAATAAAATTTTCGTTATTACATTGCGTAGGCCTGAATAGAACGGCAGTCCCCCCCCATACATCTAAAGTGAATTCTGCGAGTGCCCCCCAAGCATCTACATCGTATTATCGCTCACCCGTACATACATCATACGAAAAATAAATCAACCCGACCACCCCCCCCCCTAGAGTTTTAAATGGAATAGCCCTAAGTATTATATTTTATATATATTTACATACAATACATATTATATCATAACTTATTGAAATATACATGTGTTTTTCTTATTTTTAAATTTAAGCATTCTGTGATATATGAAGTATTAACATGCAGTATTACGAGTATGACATTTTGACTTTGGACCAATGAGAGGTCAGGACTCAAGACACAACTTTTACCCTCCTTGGTAAAATTTCTTAACTGTTACAGCAAATATATAGGCCTACATTGCACATTTATTTTTGAATGTATTGCAGTATTTTTTCTGTCAGACCTATAATTACTGTACATATTTCGATAATCATTGCTGTGAAAACTATGCTTCAATTATGACAAAATTTTGTTGAGTTTTCAATTAAATCCATGCACCAAACACAAATTTATGAGCGTATTTTGTTGTAATTTTGTTATTATCATGTTTTAAAATTGTTTTGAATAAATATTTATTAGTTGTTACAAAAAAGTTGCATGTTCAATTAATATATCATAACCAATACAGGGATATTGCATAAAATCAGTTTTTCTTTTATTATAAAACAATCATTGATAAATTGACAAAAAAATCTTTTTTGTTATATAAATGAGCGCTATTCTTTTTGTCTAGTATGTACAAACTGATAAGTAATTGGTAATAGAGATGAATTAGAAATTTCTAAAGTTGCATTCCGATCAAAACTTGGCGAACATGCACTTTAACGAAACGTTTCGAGAAGTCCTTTGATTACCGGGTATATAACTTATCTCTAATAGTTCACAAAACAATTCCTTAATTATGTCATAAATAGCTCGACTATGATTGGTCCTGCTGCCTTTTATGGTATGTTAGAAAAATATCTTGAGTCCATGAATTCAGAACAATAGGCTGTGATAGTGGAACTCTCCTTTTTCCAGCTCTCCTGTGTTGACGAGCAGAATAAAACTATTTCCGGAAACATCAGCCTGGGAATTTACAATGGAGCCGGGGTTTCTAAGGTCGGTAACAAAGTCTAATCAGCCTGACAGTACTGGAATATGGTGGCAAATCATGCTAAACATTCCATTTAAGACTCGGCAATGCAAATCCGTAATGTTTTCAATGGATTAAAAGTGCCCTGGGGCCTGGAATGCCAGCTTCACTGACTCAGCAATGGTACAAAATGGCAGCTTGTTCCCGGAAATAGTTTTATTCTGCTCGTCAACACAGGAGAGCTGGAAAAAGGAGAGTTCCACTATCACTGCCTATTGCTATTTGCTAACTGAAACATTCTTTTGGCTCTGTGATGTCACTTATTGTAACACATATTGTTGTAAAACTTCTTTTGATTCAACTGTGCTCACGAGAAGCTCACTATTCGTAGAAATTAGAGTCATTGGCTGAGCATGCTCCGTTGCCACCGAGCATGCTCAGTAGGGCTGTTGCCATGGCGGCACGTTCCGCTGAGAGCGAGAGTCTCGAGAGTCGCGTGAGGAGTCAGAGCCCCTTCTGAGGTCCGCGTCACCTGTAAGAATGGAAAAAGCAACAATTCAAAGTCATTTCAAGATGGATGATTCGGGCTGTATGTCCTGTATTTACAGTTGGTTTAAAGGCTAGACATAATTTATTGCTAGCCTCTCAGACAGACTGAGTACTGAGAAAACAGATTTTCCGTCAATAAAAAAAAACCTCACCTATGATTTTATTTAATTGATTCACACAATTAAAACATTTTGAAAGTAGCTTATTTGGCCAATATTTGACATGGAAAAGACAGGAAATGCAGCGGAGTGCCACATATTCGCCCCATGTGAAGCCCCCCCCCCCCCAAGGCGTTTTCTAGATACGCCCCTGCATTTAGATTTCAGCTTTTTTTCTTTTTGCCAACCGACCTTAGAAAAAGAGCCAGCCTCACGAATATCCGAGAAGCTAAAGTACAATTATGTTCGGCCTTATTAGGACAGGAGGAGGTTCGAGTTGTGTGTATTGCATGCATCCGCCAGAGGCGTGGCGATCGCGAAGTTATGACGCTGATTCGACCTAGAAATTATGCAAGGTCAAGTCAGGTCAGGTCAAACGTCATACGCACCATTCGAATTGTTTTGAAACTTCACTTCCGCCCAGCTCTTTCAAGGGAGACGGACATTTGGAGAAATTACAAGTTTGGAAAAGATTTTAGAAAGCTATCGGGAGGGTTGTCGCCTCATCCCACTGAGTATCTTGTGAATAAATACCCGGTGCCTTAAATTAAACACTAATTGTTGTGATAAAACGTATATTTATCCATTCTTACGCTAATAGACGCTTATCGTCTGGTTCTTAAAAGTCGAACCCAAAGTTGGCTGATCGCCCTAGGCGATAATTATTACAGATTTTTGGCGCCCGATGTGGGGCTCGAACCCACGACCCTGAGATTAAGAGACTCACAGTGGGATGAGGCTACAACCCTCAAGGCATTTCACAAGACAAACAAAGGTCCAGATGACTCAGCTGGAGCTGGAATCAACCCTGGGACCCAATGATTGGAATGGAAGGGTTCTACCAACTGAGCTCGTTCCTTCCTCAGACAAAAGTGAAATCAGCAGCAACATTTACACTGTCTGAGGCAAATCAAGTGTCATAAATTAACCATGGTTCAAATCCCAGATAAGTGCATCACAGCTACTGAAATATCCAATTGCCATTAAAAAATTATTTTTAAAAATCTTCATTGACATACCTGGAGGAGCAGATCCCATAAGCGATGGAGGGCCTGACCCCATTAAACTGGGAGGAGTGCTGAAGTTGTGAAATGTCTCCCCTTTTCTCAACCGAGACATGGACATGTCCCCTGAGTCTGAAAATTAAGAGGTAAGATTTATTATTATAACATATGCAATATAAATACCATAAAGAGGATAATATAATTAATAATTATTATAAATGTTATTTATAAGAGAAATTTATTATTTATTATTTAACATAAAAAAAATTATACCATGTTTATTTGATTATGAACAGTCTCAAATGTAAACCTGTCTCAATAGCTGATTAGAAGACACAGGGTTCTACAGTCAACAACGCTCAACAGCAGGATTTGCAATCCAACTAACGGTTTTAACAACAGTTACTGTTCCGTTATAGAACTAAATGTACTAAAAATTTGGTATCAACAACGAGATAAAGGATGATTGAAACTTTAGAACATCCTGGCCCATCCGAAATCATGAATATAGGCCCCTGCAGGATTCCAGAACAGACCAGGAGATCTGATCAGAGCTGGGACCAAACCTGGGACCAAGCAAAGCCCAAAGTGCTACCAACTGTTTTACCGAATATCTCCAAATCGCATTAATGAGAAATTTCTAACACCCACCGTTTTTCCTGTCCTGGCTGGAATTCCTGTTCCTGTCCTGGCTCTGGTTCCTGTAATCCCTGTCCTGGCCCCTGTCCTGGCCCCTGTCCTGGCTCCTGTCCTGATTCCGATGACCCCTGTCGCGTCCCCTGTAATCACTGTTGTCTCTGTTTCGGTTGTCCCTGTGGCCACGATCGTCCCTGTCAAAGCGGTCTCGTCCTCTGTCATTTCTATCGTTCCTGTCTCTGCTGTGGTCTCGGCCGTCTCGACTACGGTCTCGGTTATCTCTGCCGTCTCTAGGACCACCCCGAGACGAGTTGTCGTTCGGAGACATTCCAGGGGCGGAGTAGGAACGGTGCAATCCACAAGGGGACATCAACGGCTGCATTGGTAGCGGAGGACCCATCCTAGAAGGAAAGTTTCCCATACCGGGTCCCATACCGGGCATACCTGGCATGCCGTTCAAAAGGGGTAAACCACGTTCGTCCATCATGGGCATGGGTACGCCCCCGGGACCAACAGGACTTGGCATTCGGCCGTCGTTGTTTTGAGAGTCCGTCCTAGGGGGTGTCATGTGCACTGAACCAGGGCGGTATTGTAAATTCAAACAGCGTCCATGAAGTCTGATGCCGTTAAGAAGTTTGACGGCATAAGGAACGGAACAGGCATGTTTGAAGAGAATAAAACCAAAATTGCGCCTCCTGCCCTCCTTGTCTGATGGAACTTTCACACTCATCAATGGCCCTGCCTGCAAAACATACATGGCTATGTTAAGTTACCAAATTCAATTTAATTTATAGACTTTAGAGTAATACTGTTACATCTAACATAAGAGCTAGCTTTTTTTTAAACTCTGCGTTATTTAGACCTGCAAGGGCATCAAAACAATCTGTGGAATGTGGGAAAAAATATAATATGAATTGATGCATTGAAGAGAATTACTGCACAGCGCTTGTTTTTTACATCTATTGATTGCATAGCTGACCTGAGAGGGCCTGTTAGAGGGTGGGGGACATAAAGGAGCAGGGGGGCAACCAAAGGAGAGGGGGCTTCCCAGACCGGATGGAGCGGGGGTGAGCCAAATGCACCATTGAGGGGACCAGGGGGGGGGGGGAGACAAAGGAAGCAGGGATGGAGAAAGGATGGCTCCCCAAATAGGACATGATGTGCCCCCCCCCCATGCCCCTCATATGAACTTCTTGACCCCTCCTGAGGATCGCATGCACCCCCATAAATTGCCATAATGCTCCATTCGATAACCTCTATAGTTTATACGCTGGGATTTTTCGGCATTTGCAGGGATTATAGGACGTTTCACCGCTAGGACGTTTCACCGCCAGTAATAGTGAGACGTTTCACCGTCAATAAATAAAATTAGAGACGTTTCACCGACGATCTAAAATGATGTAAATCAACTCATCACAGTCTTTTACAAGCTTTGTGAACTGGTGAAGCCAAGAAACATGCAGAGATTCATTGCCACTCAGATAGCACTTGGATGTTGGATGCTGTTGTAGATTGTAATCGTCTTTGGCAATCTTTGCAACCCAATACACAGTAGCAATTAAGCTCATTAAAACCTTGTGAATTGTAATTAGCTGTGTCTATGTGTTTCAATTACGGAAATCAAGTGATTACCTGATTACAGAAAGTCTGTCAGCCAAACTTATAGGCCTAACTGAAATCATGTGATGCAATGTTTTAGCACTTTTGAAAATAATTTTTCTGGTAATTTTATGAAAAAGTGTCACATTTCGTGGGGGGAAAGACTGCTGTGATTAAATTAAGACATTAGTTTCTACAGAAAATCGTGTTGGCTTTCCAAAAAGTGGTTTGCCATTTTTGTACACCCAACGGTTGTCTTTCTGTCATCATTTAAATCCACCAAAGCTTTCAACAGGAAAAAGATCGGCGGTGAATCGGCGGTGAAACGTCCACTACTGCCAGCGGTGAAACGTCCCAGCGGTGAAACGTCCTGCTACCTTTGCAGGCCCACGTCATCGCAAATTTTCTTTTAATCTCAGTGGCCTAGGAGGGTTCTCTAACCCCCCTTCCCCCGATCCGCCACTGGGGGCCCGGGGATATATTGTGATTCTTTCAATATTGTTGTTCAAATTTCAGTCTGATATCATGTACCTATAAATTATCAGGCACTCTAACCATATAATCCACTAAATATAAGCTGATTTTATAGTAATTTTACAATGTTTTACTGAATTTTACTTTTTTAGCCACTTCTTTAAACTGACCTGCAAAAAGAGCTCATAGAGCAGTTCATCTGTGATCTTCTCGCTCACATTTCCACACCACAATGTTCTGTCACTTTCTGACTCTTCTGCGTTCGTCATTGTGCCAACTTATTACTTAAAATCTTCTAAATTAGCAATAAAAACAACAATTTTTGCTAAAAACCATTCATTTTTGCCACGCCGGAAAACGATGTTTGTACAGACCGCACCGGTGACGAAAATAATTGGAAAATTCGTCACAGCATAATTGAGCATTTCTGTTGATCAAAATATACCTAAATCGATACAATATAGCATTTTCTAGTACGTGTAATTTTTACAGGACTATGTAATTGCCATAAAAATGCCACCAGATTAAATTCGTCACTGCGGACATGCTGTTTGTGGCTGCATGGCGGATTTGTTCAACCCAACGTCTTCACATTTTTCGCAGATTTTGCACTAAAATGAGCGACCCAGCAGCTGCCAAGAAGCCCAAAATGTCCGACGATAGAAGCCAAAGGATAATTTGGGTCGATCTTGAGGTGAGATTGGTGATGTCATGCTTGAAAGAGCTGAAATGAATCGAGATTCATCACTCAAGAAAAAAAACAAGAATCTAGGGATTCAATAATGGGATTTGCAATGTTTCAATTGTTGGTTTGATTGCAATGTCCAGAGCGTCCTAGAAACCCGGGGGGGCACTCACATTGAAGTCATTACTACCTATGTGCCGCTCAAAAGAAGATAGGGTTTTACAGAGGTTTTCTTGTTCATAGGGTCATTTTTTGAGGCAAGGAGAGCCTGGCCATTGGGTACACTTCTCAATTGGACATCACGCAAAGGTTTTGCCTTTGAAACTGCAATTATGCAATGTCTAATTTTGCATTGAACTTTCAAGTGTTAGGTGTCATTTTGCAATTTAGTTTCACACCTTTTCTGATGACTTTTTCTCTTTTATGTCAATAAAATAGGCTATAGGGCCAATATAATAACCTGACCATAGGGTATGAAATTCGGGCTCTGAAAACCTGACCATAGGGTACGAATTTCAGAACGCGTGCCGCACATCCGTATCAAAATCCGGCCGAGTACCCCCCCGGGCCTAGAAACCTAGGAAAACACACAGAGAGAAGAAGAAGGTTTGGAGTGACTCAGCCTGCATGCATGGCTTGCTGTCTTTCGTCGAAGCATGACCAACTTACGACCGTCAAGTTGGGTGTGTGGTCAACCAGCCGACAGACAACCAGGCGACACCATACCACTACCAACTAGGCTACACAAATTTTTGAAAACACCAACCACTTCCATCCAGGCGACAGACACTTCCATCCAGGCGACACAGTACTTCCATCCAGGCGACAAACACTTCCATCCAGGCGACAAACACTTTCACTAGGTGACAAACACTTTTACTGAGCGACAAAAACTTTTAATTGACTGGGAGACAGTGCAGCCATGAAACAGGATGTTGATAAGTTGAAGATTGCTTCATGAGGGGGCGGATATAGTTCAGCTCTTTGCAGATATTAATTGTTTGCAATGATAAATGATTTGAAATATGTAAAAGTTGAATTTATTTAACTTTTAAGGTTATTGCTTTTGTTAAATCCATTGGAACCATGATTGACTGATGTTTTTCAAGGGCATGTGAGTTATCCACTAGGTGGAGTGGCGATAATCTGTCACTTCAATCTTGCACCTGGATGAGCTGAAAATGCCTGAGATTAAAGTTTGTCGCCTGGAATCGGGAGTGCGTGTCACCTAGTTGGTATGTCACTTAAATACCTGTCACCTAGTTGGTACTTGTTGTCGCCTGGCTGGTCAAAACTTGTCACCTGGTTGGTAGTGGTGTGTCGCCTGGCTGGTTGTCGCCCAGTTGGTCCTGATGTCGACTGGTTGTCTGTCGCCTGCTTGACTGGTAATCGTCTAGTTGATCACGCTTTGACGAAAGATCTCTCTCAATCCACTGATCGCCCTAAATTCACTGATCTCCCTGATCAATCCACTGATGTCTCTAAATTTACTGATCTCCCTAAATGAACTGGTCTCCTTCAATCGACCAATTACCCACGAGCCACTGATCCCTCAGTGGCTCAGTCCACTGATCTACCTCAATCCGCTGTGACTGTCAATCAACTCATCTCCCTCAATTCACTCATTTCCATCAATCCACTGATGTCCCTAAATCGACTGATGTCCCTGAATCAACTGGTGTTTTCAATCAAGAGATGTCCTGAATCCAATTACGTCCCTGAATCAATTGATGTCCCTCGATCTATCGACTGATGGCCCTAGATCCACTGATCCCCCTCAATCCTCACATTTCCCTCAATTCACTTGTCTCCCTCAATCCACTGATGTCCCTAAATACAGAGATTTCCCTTAATCCACTGATGTCCCTTAATCCACTGATGTCCCTCAATCCACTGATGTCCCTCAATCCACTGATGTCCCTCAATCCACTGATGTCCCTCAATCCACTGATTTCCCTCAATCCTCTGATCTCCCTAAATTACTTATCCCTCAATAAACAGATCTCCCTTAATTATAATCCACTGATGTCCCTCTATCCCCTAATCTCCCTCAATCCACTGATTTCCCTCAATCCACTGGTGTCCCTCAATCCACTGTTTTCCCTCAATCCACTGTTTTCCCTCAATCCGCTGATGTCACTCGACTGATGTCCCTCAATCCACTGATCTCCCTCAATTCACTGATGTCCCTCAATTGACGGATGTTCCTTAATCCACTGATGTCTCTTAGTTTACTGATCTCCCTCAATCCACTGATCTCCCTAAATCCACTGGTGTCCCTCAATCCAATGGTGTCCCTCAATCCACATACTAATCTCCAGGGTTGCCACTGGTCAGGGAAAAGTCAGGGAATTTCAAGGTCAGGGAAAAGTCAGGGAACTTTGAAATGAAAATTGACAGTGCAACGGCAGAGTCGTCTCAATTGGATGCTGTCCACCGATCTGCTGCACGGAGTGGTTTCAACCGACGGGGCACAGCCAAGTCTTCTGCCAAACCGTCTGGCTTTGCTTCCTCGCAGCCCCGTGATTTCCGTAAACAATCACCTTCAGAAATGTGCGATAATTGTGGCTATGATCATGAGGTAGGCGCTTGTCCAGCGTATCGCCACAAGTGTTATTCCTGCGGAAGACTGGGACATTACCGAAAATTGTGTCGCTCGAAGCCAACTCGCAAAGCCAGAAGTAGCAAGTTCCAGGATGTGGTTGAGGATCATGAGGATTATGTCGATGATGAAGGTGGCAATTTCTTCGGAGCTGTGGAAAGTCCCACATCACGACCATGGACTGTGACACTGGCCATTAACGGATCTCTGGTTAACTTTAAGGTTGACACAGGTGCAGATGCCACGGTTATATCTGAGAATACGCTGAGGGCGCTTAAGTACAAGCCAACTTTGTTTCCTAATGATCGTAACTTGTCGACGTTGAATGGAAAGTTGGACTGTCTTGGTTGGTTCTCGTCGAAGACTGTGTATGACTCAGAGCAGCATACGTTCCGTATTTACGTACTGAAAGGTTCCTCTCAAAATAATTTATTGAGCCGTGATGTTTCTGTTCGCATGAACCTGGTGACACCTTCACCCAACGTGAACATTGTGCATTTGAACACTGATGATAGCGATATCTATGGCGCAATCGACAAGCCAGCTCTAGTTGAGCCGGTTACACTCAAGTTGAAGGACAACTATGAACCCTATCATGTGTCTGCCCCTCGGAAAGTTCCTGTTCCATTGCAGGAATCAGTCTCAAAGGAAATTCAATGGATGCTAGATCATGATGTTATCCGACCTGTACAAGAACCAACTGAATGGTGTGCGCCCATCACTCTGCCTATCAAAAAGAATGGCAAACTTCGCGTTTGTGTGGACCTCAGACAGTTGAATCGCCATCTACTTCGTCCAAGGTTCCCCCTCCCCACAATGGAAGACATTATGTCATCACTGTCGGGGGCTAAATTCTTCAGCAAACTGGATGCTTCCCGTGGATACTGGCAATTACCCCTCAGTGACTCGTGTCAGTTGCTAACTACTTTCATGACCAGTCAAGGCCGCTTTTGCTTTAAACGTTTACCTTATGGCATTTGTGTGGCAAGCGACATATTTCAAAGTGTTATGTCCCAGACCCTCAGTGGAATGCCTGGTGTGGTGTGCTACCAAGACGATGTGCTTATTTATGCTGCAACCCAAGTGGAACATGACAAGCGCTTAAGCGCCGTGCTTTCAAAACTGTCCGAGCTTAATATGAAGCTTAACAAAGAAAAGTGTGTGTACCGTCAGACTCAATTGGAATTTCTGGGGCACTTGATCACCTCAGAGGGATGTTTACCTGATCCAGGTAAAGTTCAAGCGATTTCACAGTTACCCGACCCCACTGATGAGAATCTTCGCTCAGTTATTGGCATGGTGAACTATCTAGGACGTTTCATTCCAAACCTACAATCGATAATGCGGCCAATCAACGATCTCCTCAAGAATGATGTCGATTTCGTGTGGGGCGATCCTCAGAAACACGCATTTAGCAAGGTGAAAACTTTACTTACAACAGCCCCAGTATTGTCATTCTTTGACCCCAAGTTGCCAACAGTGCTTAGCTGTGATGCGTCAAGTTATGGAGTGGGGAGTGTGCTTATGCAAGAGCACGGTAATCAGCTGCGCCCAGTTGCTTTTGCTTCGCGAATGCTGTCTACGTCTGAGCAACGTTATGCGCAGATAGAAAAGGAGTGTCTTAGTTGTACCTGGGCATGTGAGAAATTTGCTGTTTATCTACTTGGTTTGGAGAGTTTCCGCTTGCAGACTGATCATAAACCATTAGTGCCATTAATTGCGTCTAAGGACATTGATAAAGTACCTGCCAGGATCCAGCGTCTGCTTATTAGACTTATGCCGTACACTTGTGTTCCGGAACATGTTCCAGGGAAATCACTTGTAGTGGCTGATACGTTGTCACGTATTCCTGTTTCCCAAGCTACTGATGAGAACTTATCACTCGAGATTGATGCCTTCACTAGTGCACTCAAGGGCTCATGGTCTATGTCCCCTGGTAAATTGGAGCGAGTCAAATGTGAAACAGAAAATGACCCAATATTGTCTCAAGTCTTGCAATATGTCACACAAGGTTGGCCTACTCTGGAAAAAGAAATCCCTTATGAAGTTCGCCCTTACTTTACCCACAGTGCTCATTTGTCAATTTTGGATGGAATTCTTACATTTGATAATCGTATCGTAATACCAAAGACATTACAATCTGACATTCTTGACCGTATTCATGCCGGTCACTGGGGTATGACCAAATCCTGTCGTTTTGCTGCTGAGACTGTGTGGTGGATTGGGATGTCAGCTGACATCAAACAAACTGTGAGAAACTGCGAATACTGTCAGACTAACCAGGCCACCCAGCGGCGTGAGCCCCTTATACCGGCCGATATCCCCTCAGGCCCTTGGACTCGTGTTGGCATTGATCTGTTCCATGTTGGTAAAAGAAATTTCATTGTGGCCATGGATTATTACTCCAAATACATAGAGATTTCTGAAATTACCTCCCAGACTACCCGAGCAGTCGTTACGAAGCTGAAGAGCATGTTTGCTCGTTGGGGCATACCAGAACACATTGTAAGCGACAATGGCCCTTGCTTTGCAAGTGAAGACTTCCGACAGTTCACAAAACTCTGCGACATCTCCCACACAACGACTAGCCCGCACCATCCCCAGTCTAATGGGCAGGCAGAGAGTGGTGTAAAAATTGCTGAAAAGATTGTTAGTCAGAACGACCCTTTTCTTGCCTTGCTGTCTTACAGAGCCACCCCTACCCAAGCTACTGGAAAGAGCCCGGCAGAGTTAATGATGGGCCGTAAGATCGCGACACATCTTCCCATGCTCCAAAAGTGCCTGAAGCCGGAATGGCCTGATCGTGAGGCCGTTCAGTTACACCAGGAACGGCATAAGCAATGGTGTGCTGAAAAATTCAACAAGCAACATGGGGCACGTCCCCTTCCCGTCCTGGAATCAGGTGATCCAGTGCGTCTCAAGACCGATGAACAACAGTCATGGGAAACTCGGACCACTGTGCTTGGTAAGCACACGACACCATGTTCATATGTAGTCAGAACTGACAATGGGTCGATATTCCGGAGAAACAGGCGCCATATTCAAAGTGTCGTTCCGCCCACTCCATCTGCTTCCCAACACCCCAGGGACAGTTCAGAGTCTGATGCTCCAAACCCCCCTCCAGATACTCCTGTGCGTCCACAACGGATGAGTCGTGCGCCAAGACGCTTAATAGAAGAAATGGACTGAACTTACAAGATGTGATTGATACATTTATCAAATTTGGACAATTGATACGTTTATGTTGTGTGATTTGATTTAAAAATTGGACAATTGATACATTTATGTTTGTAAACCTCTAAGAAGGGAGATGTTCTGAATATAACTTCGTTCATGATCGTTTTGGTGACGTCACCACGATGACGTCACATTATGGAATAAACAGTTTGCGTTGTTCAGCCATGATGGTGTCTGGTTTTGTAACAGTTAGGGAAATTTGTGATTTTGTAAAAAAGTCAGGGATATCTCACCTTTGAAATTTTTTCTTAAAAACTTATTCACGACACATAAGCCGATGGTTTCGTGATAAGAACGATTTAGAAATCTATGACATTTGCCAGTCTAACCTGTTTGATGGTTGTGAAGTGGCTTTAAAATCAGGAATCAATAGCTCTAGGCGTATTGAGTGAGCAACCTGGTATCAGCCGCAAAGTGCAATCTTAAACTTTGTGCGAGAGCCCCTTTTGTGGTCAGGGAAAACTTGTTACGAGACAGGGAAAAGTCAGGGAAAAGTCAGTGAATTTCGAAATCCGACTGGAGAGGCAACCCTGAATTGTCCCTCAATCACTGATGTCCCTCAATCCACTGATCTCCCTCAATTTATGGTGTCCCTCAATTCACTGATGTCCCTTAATCCACTGGTGTCCCTCAATCCAGTGATGTCCCTCAATCCACTGATGTCCCTCAATCCACTGATGTCCCTAAATTATTGATCCCTCAATAAATAGATCTCCCTTAATCCACTGGCATCCATCAATCCAGTTAATCTCCCTCAATCCTCTGAAGTCCACAATCCACTTATGTCTCTCAATCCACTTTTCTCCAACAATCCACCAATGTCCCTCAATCCATTGATTTCCCTAAATCCATTGATATCCTGAATCCACTGTTTTCCCTCAATCCACTGTTTTCCCTCAATCCACTGATGTCCCTCAATCCACTGATGTCCCTCAATCCACTGATGTCCCTCTATGCAATGATCTCCCTCGATCCAATGATCTCGCTCAATCCACTGATCTCCCTCTATCCACCAATTTTCCTCAATCCACAGATCTCACAGATGTCCCTCATTCAGTGGTGTCCCTCAATTCACAGATCTTCCTCAATTCACTGATGTCCCTCAATTCACTCCTCTCCCTCAATCGAACCCCAGTCATGGCATGGAGGAACTGAGCAGATCTTCCTTCCTTAAAGCATTGCTTCACTCCACCCAGGTGCAAATGGGTACTTGGCAATAGGCAGTGATGGCAATTGTGGAATGCTTCACTAAGGAGCGCGGGAAATTCGCTGCACATTGGTGTATGCTCCTGAGGGAGATGAGAAAGATTCAAGCTTGATCAATCAGGCCTGTCAAGGATGTAATTGTAAATGTCGGCAGCTCACAGGAGGATGGCAGACGTTAAACCGAATACATTTACAACTTACTGATGTCCGTCAATTGACTGATGTTCCTAAATCCACTGATGTCTCTCTATCCACTGATGTCTCTCAAGTCATTGATCTCCCTATATCCACTAATGTCCCTAAATCCACTGATGTCCCTCAATCCACTGATGTCCGTAAATTACTGATTCCTCAATAAACAGGTCTCCCTTAATCCACTGATCTCCCTAAATACATATCTTCCTCAATCCACTGGCATCCGTCAATCTAGTGGTGTCCCTCAATCCACTGATGTCCCTCAATCCACTGATTTCCCTCTATCAACAGATATCCCTTGATCCACTGATGTCCCTCAATCCACTGATGTCCCTCAATCCACTGTTTTCCCTCAATCCACTGTTTTCCCTCAATCCACTGATGTCCCTCAATCCACTGATGTCCCTCAATCCACTGATGTCCGTAAATTACTGATTCCTCAATAAACAGGTCTCCCTTAATCCACTGATCTCCCTAAATACATATCTTCCTCAATCCACTGGCATCCGTCAATCTAGTGGTCTCCCTCAATCCACTGATGTCCCTCAATCCACTGATTTCCCTCAATCAACAGATATCCCTTGATCCACTGATGTCCCTCAATCCACTGATGTCTCTCTATCCACTAATCTCCCTCAATTCACTGATCCCCCTCAATTTACTGATGTCCTTCAATCCACTGATACCCCTCTATCCAATGATGTCTCTCTGTCCAATGATCTCAATCCACTAATCTTCCTCAATCCACTGATGTCCTTAAATGCATTGATGTCTCTAAATCTACTGATGTCCCTGAATCTACTGATGTCCCTATATCCGATCATCTCCCTCAATCCAGTTAATCTCCCTCAATCCACTGATGTCCTCCATCCACTTATGTCTCTCAATCCACTTTACTTATAATCTACCTCAATCCACCAATTTCCCTCAATCCATTGATGTCCCTAAATCCATTGATATCCTGAATCCACTGGTGTCCCTCAATCCAGCGATGTCCCTCAATCCACATTCCAGCGATGTCCCTCAATCCACCAATGTTCCTAAATCCGCTGATGTCCCCGAATCTGCTGATGTCCCCATATCCGATCATCTCCTTCAATCCAGTTAATCTCCCTCAATCCACCAATGTCCCTCAATCCACTGATGTCTCTAAATCTGCTAAATCTACCGAATTTCTGTTATTCCAATAGCCTCTGACATCTCTATATCCAATAGGATGTTTTAAATCTGCTGACATCTCTAAATAAATCAGCTGTGAACTTATCCGGAAATATCCCGACGGCCTTTTCAATGATGTGAAGTCTTAATACTTGATATTGACATATTTGTTACTTCTACAATTTTTAATCATGCATAGCTTGCCTTTTTCCCCAGATGACAGGCCTGGAACTTAACAAGGAGCGGATTATTGAAATGGCCTGTCTTGTTACGGATGCAGATCTCAATGTAGTTGCTGAGGTAGGGTTCATTTAATGAGAGTCACTTGCAGCCGATAACTTAGTTGTTAGCATAAGATTAATGCTAAATTTTTTAAAGGATTTTCTAAAGATACAACCCGGCTCTGGCCCCTCTGGGTGCCCTTGTCCTTACTTTTGAATTCTTTGTTTAAGTTACCCTCCTCCTCTCCATCAAGAGTCTTGATTATCTTTCTGTGGTGTAAGAATGGAACACACACATTTTTTGCCCAACTTAATATTTAGAAAAAAACTTCACAAGGTGCGAGGGAGGTGGTCATAATCTGATTTAAGTTATTTCTCTTGATCTGCACCCTTTCCCCTTGTAATTTCCTGGATATGCCCTTGTCATTTTAAATGCGAATCATTTAAATTTATATGTTTCAGGGACCGAACTTGATCATCAACCAACCTGGTTACATTCTGGACAACATGGGAGAGTGGTGTCAGAAGCACCATGGAGAGGTTAGTCTAATGAAATTTATTTGATTTTACGAAAAAGTGTGTCCGTGTAATTTGTTTTGTAACATTAATAGTAGACCAGTTGTCAGACAACTATTAGTACAGTGTAATATGAGGTGCAGAAGTATTTCAGACCGATTATGGACTTACTGTTTCTTCCATTTCAATTTTTTCCTTCGAAATGACAAAATCAACCAATCTTTCACGACAAACATAACATTTCAAATGAGAGATATTCAGAGAAACAGACGATGCTGAAAATTTATTTTGCTGGGACGTGAAACCCCATCTTTGAAGATCCCCAACAATTTTAGCAGACATAAATAAATATTTAATATATTCCGGGTATTTATTGTTTTTTAAAAATTTTTTACTTCAGTCTGGGTTGACGAAGGCAGTACGAGAGAGCAAAATTTCCCAAGACGAAGCCGAGACGAAGATGCTGGAATTTGTGCAGGAACACACGGACGCTGGGAAAAGCCCCCTGGCGGGGAATTCCATACACATGGATAGGATGTTCCTTAATCAGTACATGCCCCGCTTCACCGCTCATCTTCACTACCGCATTTTAGATGTGTCAACTATCAAAGAGCTCAGCAGGTTAGTTACGTTTACTTGCGATAAATCAATCGATCAATTCTTCTGGATTCTGCAGTTGGGCCCACACCAAAGTTAATTTGCACCAGTGCGGATTTTTGGGGTTGGACTTTGCCCCCCGAAGACCACTGATATGAAAAGAATTTTTTGAAATTGAATTGGATGACACATTGGCCTGAAAAATACCCTCTCCATTCTCCCCCCCCCCCCCATCAATACACAATCATGTTCTATGAGACCCTTTCTTTTCTACATTTTTGAAATGCACCCAAAAATGAAAAAATTAAAACAAAGGTTTGAAAAACTGTCAGTTAATTCCTTCAACCGATCAACTGATTACAGCAAACCCTCGGGAAAAAACATGGCCAGTTTTATCAGATAAAGGTGTAAAATTGTTTTATGTGGCAAAGCTTTAATGAATGTGAGAGAGCACCTGAAAAATAATTCCACAGATTGATAACAATGTTTAGATTCATGTTTCATTTTTTGTATCGGTGATTGACGGTGGAATGTATTAGATTCAGTGGTCGAAATAGCCCATGTCATTTGGGGAGGTCTGTCATTGGCAAGGCCCAAAGGGTCGAAGCTTATGGGGCCAGAGATCCGCGGGCTGCCGGAGGTCCACCGGTCGCCGGAGGACCCCATAAGCTGAGGGGTTCAAAAAGGACTAAATGTACTGTGACATGAATTCTGAATGTTTTAAGCATGATATCATGACTATTATCCTTGAAAATTACTTTTGAAAACCCAATTTCTGGATTAAATCCAGCAGATTTAGTATTTGAGGGGGTTTTTTCAGGACCCCTCTGGGTCCCTCTAAAAAATGTATTTGAGGGGGTCCCTATAGCATTTGGGGGGGTCAAACCCCCTTGACCCCCCCTTATTTCGAACACTGAGTACATTCTTTCGTTTTGTAGGAGATGGTTTCCAAAAGAATTTAAGAACGTGCCGTGGAAAAAGTGCACTCACAGGTACATTTTACATTCATAGTGTTCATGCCACTACATACATGATATATTTATACCCTGTTTTATATGCATACCAATTTTGTTTGTTAATTTAAAATAATCTAGTTTTAACCTTCTTCTGTACTTCAGTTTTAAAAGATATCACAAGCTTCTAAAGGCCTTGAATCCATGGATTCTTGTTTCAATTATTATCTTGGTTTTTTGCAGAGCTCTGGATGACATCAAGGAAAGTATAGAGGAATTACGTTATTACAAGGAAAATGTCTTCAAAAAGTCATCATGTGATTCATCGTGACCACAGCTTTGATACTAACTGTATTAAATGTTGTAGGTGTAAATAAATATTTTTATATTAAAATTAAAAAGTGTTGTTTTTACACTCTACACTATGAGATCTCAAATGAATTTTGGAGGATTTGGCGTCAGATGAATTTTGGAGGAGTTGGCGTCAGATGAATTTTGGAGGAGTTGGCGTCAGATGAATTTTGGAGGAGCTTGTGTCACAGGAATTTTGGAGGAGCTGGTTTCAGAGAAATTTTGGAGGAGTTGAGGAATTCCACTTCAGCAAAGCCTTCAGTGATTGAGTCAGACACACCCACAAAGTCGACCAATAAGCAAGCCTACAAGCATGGCATGCAAATGAGGCCGATTTCGCTGTTTCGCTTATTTCCATAAGAGTTACATATGTGATTCTTATATGGGTAGATAGATGTCTCTAAGACCTTCAAAATGATAGGTCATACGTGTCTGTAGACTTAATAGTTGCTTTGCAAATTCCCGGTAAAGTTTTGAAGTGAACAGAAATACTGCTCGCTGATTGGCTATGACGCTCTGACGCAAAATCTTATGATAATATACGTCGATGGAGACGTTTGTCTAGGGTAGATTCTCTGGGTGAGGAATTCTGGAGGAGTTGGTTTCTGAGGAAAGTAGGAGGAGTTGGTTTCAGAGAAATTTTGGAGGAGTTGGTGTCAGAAAAATTTTGGAGGAGTTGGTGTCAGATGAATTTTGGAGCAATTTTTATCAGAGGAATTCTGGAGTTTGTTTCAGGGGAATTTAGCAGGGGTGTCAGAGGAATTTTGGAGGAGTACTCGTAGGGGTCAGAGAAATTTAGGAGGAGTTGGTGTCAGATGAATTTTGGAGGAGTTGGGGTCAGAGGAATTTGGAGGAGTTGGTGTCAGATGAATTTTGGAGGAGTTGATGTCAGAAAGAATTTTGGATGAGTTGGTGCCAGGTGAATTTTGGAGGAGTTGGTGCCAGGTGAATTTTGGAGGAGTTGGTGTCAGATGAATTTTGGAGGAGTTGGCGTCAGATGAATTTTGGAGGAGTTGGCGTCAGATGAATTTTGGGGGAATTGTTATCTGAGGAATTTTGGAGGAGTTGGTGTCAGATGAATTTTGGAGGTGATGGTGTCAGTGAATTTTGGAGGAGTTGGTGTCAGACAAATTTTAGAGAGTCGGTGTCTGATGAATTTTGGAGGAGTTGAAAGTCAGAGAAATTTTGGGGGAGTTGGTGTCAGATTTATTTTGCAGACAGACAAATTGGAAGTCAGGTGGTACATGTGTTAGGAGAAGCAGGAAGGAGTCAGACGATTTGGGGATGAATTTGGAGTCATGTGAGGGATTTTTTCTGGTTCTGCCCCTTGTGGAATTGTTATGAATTTTTTAAAACTTTCATAAGAGGGCAGCCATTTAATTTCCATAGAGCTCCGTGGCTTGCAAGCTGCCTGGGAGTTTTCCTCGGGAAATTATTTATTTCTGGTTAAAGGCAACAGTATCTATTCACAAATCAAACAACGCCTTATTAAGAAATACCCCTGGCAGAAATTATTTATTTCAAGACTGCGCAAAAAGGAATTTATTGATTTGTTAAGATTGAGCAAGAAATCATTATTTATTTTTTCAAAACTCCACCCCCCGATCATATTAAATGCTAACTGCCAACAGTTACAGCAGCTGGAAGAGCACCTCAGGTCAAGATTCTCTGTTGCAAA
This sequence comes from Platynereis dumerilii, assembly GCA_026936325.1. NCBI lineage: Eukaryota > Metazoa > Annelida > Polychaeta > Phyllodocida > Nereididae > Platynereis > Platynereis dumerilii. The sequence continues at coordinate 10,800,590 of JAPTHN010000004.1, forward strand.
AGAAAGGCGGGAAAAGTTCGCAAACGGAGCACGCTTTACATCCCATCTTCAGGGACGAAGTCATGCCGCACTCTCAATTACGCATGCGCACTTGCTAGATTGTCATTTTGTGGTTGTCAACCACGCGATTAACATGTCTTGAGCTGTTCTTGGGACGATTACAGAAGTTAATTGACCTTAAACAGATTTTGGTGAAGAGTATGTAACATGGGCAGTATGGAGGAAACGAGGGTAAGGCTTGTTATCCCTTGAATTTGTGACAAATGCTGAAATTAAGGAACAGTGAAGTGTTAGATAATGGACTTCATCATTCTGGGGAATGATACTCCATCTAGTGAAGTGTGATATATATTGAAATTCAACACAATTTCCACAGACACAATTTTCAATTTTAATCAGATATTTTATTGTCTTAATGACTGCATCATGAATCACTTGAGATTCTAGTTGAGTTGATTTATTTTCAGAAAATAGTCTCAGACCTGTACGACTTTCGAGATCATTATTTTGAGCAACACTCAATCGAGGAAGCGGGTCTCAAGTTGGAGCGCGTCGAGGCAGAAGTGAAGAAGGTGTTGGGGTTATTGGATGAAGTACAGGGCAAAGGTAATGTGGAATGGGGTACAGTGGCGTATTTAGGGGGGGGCATTGGGCCATGCCCCCCCCCCCCCCCTGGCCAAAAATTAACATGGGAAAGATAGGAAAAGCTGCGGAGCGCCCCGCATCGGTAGCAGGACGTTTCACCGCTGGCGCTGGGACGTTTCACCGTCGGCAGTGTGAGACGTTTCACCCCAGTCAATTTCACTATTTGGCTATTAAAGTAATTGAAAAGAATCACTTAATTGATTAATTGTTTTAGTGAATATTGTGACTTAATATAATATAATATTAATTTTCTGTAGATGTAGAGTAGCTGTCGATTTCATTGTTTTTCATTTTTCTTATGACACATGTATCTTTTTGAAAAGCAGATTGTCAAATAAAACTATATATATATTGTTATCCTTCTTTATTCTGGTAAATCACATTGTTCATTTAGTTATGTTTCCTTATTACTTTGCATACTTTCAGCTGCATCATAACATGTGAAATAAGACACAACAAAATGTTGTGTCATTTTGCTACAAAGTAACAAAAAACTTAGATAATAATAGAGCATGTAGATAGAGTAACAACACAGACAATATTTTGCGTGTTTTTGTTGAATTATGGGGCTTATCAAGCCAATAATTACTTGGCTGACATAGTTATAAACCAGCGGTGAAACGTCCTACTGCTGTCAGCGGTGAAACGTGCTATAATCCCCGCATTCACCCACTGTTATGGCCCCCCCCCCCAGGCCATTTGTAGATACGCCCCTTGTCAAGCTTCCTAGTTATCTTCAGAGAGATGTAAACTAAGGCTTACCGTGGAACGGGGTAAAGTTGGCAACCGCGGGAAAGTTGGCTGCCAATTTTAACCCACTTAATGACAGAAATGCCAACTTTCCTCACCAACACAGATGGCAAATTTCCCAAAGACACTTGTGTTTTTAGATCTCATAAAGCGAAGCTTTATGAGATCTATTACATTTCTGAAGTTCTCTGTGCTAATCTGTGTCTAGTTGTCAATGAGGTCACTATGACCTACATATTGCAAAGGAGTGTGGAAAAGCTATCCGCTCAATTCTTATTCTGGAACGGAGGCAAGTTCAATGAGAGTTTCTCTTAGTTGGATTAACAGAGGACCATGGTAGCATCACTAAACAAAAACCGGGAAATTTTAGTTTTACAATATTTGAGTGCTATTTTGCAACACTTTAGTCATTTTGCAACACTTGTCTAACATATATATGGCTCTCAATCCTAAGTAGGTCATCAGAGCAATGAGCCGTGACAATGTTATTATTGCAGCAATGCAATCCACAGGGGCTTCTGAATCAAGTTTGTGCACATTCATTATGTATATGATATGATAAGTTAATGTCATTTACATCGGTTTAGAAGCCCCTGTGATGCAAAAGTGTGTAGGGGAGAGCGGGGCACTGTGAGACGGCGGGCACAGTGAGACAAAGCCCGTACCATCTACCTGGTACTATTTACAGATCAACCCTTTTTTGTATAGTACAAAAATTAAGTAAGTGAGAGACTGTCCTATATCTTGAATGCTTAAGCAGCATATCGAGAGTGGAATTTCAATATTTTTGATTTTAGCCTGTAAAAGTAAATAATTTTGCTAAACGACTTTTTCTTATAATTCCAAAGAAAATTTTATAATGCAAAGCTATTGCCAGGAATTCAAACCTTAGTTGTTTGTCTTAGTTTAGTGGGATGACGAACCACAATGCAGGCATCCGGTCCGCAGTATACAAAAATTTTATAAACAGCTGCGTGGGGCACAGTGAGACAGTTTGAAGCGCGGCACAGTGAGACATCACAAAATGCACTCGAAACGACCTGAATTTAATGCATGGCTCACAATTAAAAACAAAATGCCTGCTATAAACTACTGATTTTGGTGATTAACATCCACAGGGAAGCGCCAAAGAAGAATTTTGATTAGGATGTAACAGGTGCGGCAGGTTAAATAAGTCGTGCATGTGTCCTGTGCGATGAAGTTTCAAAACATGCTAAAAAAAGGACCTAAACAATCATCTAGCCAGCTGCTTTTATTAGAGTACAGTAGTTTCTGATGCAACAATTGATAGAACTATTCCGCAGGTCCGCAGATGCCCTGTCTCACTGTGCCCCGCTTGCTGTCTCACTGTGCCCCGCCCACGGGGCACAGTGAGACACTTAACGAGCACGGACATAACTTAAAGTTTCTCCAAACCTGTAAAAGGTAAGAACCTGAAACTATGTGACAATATACCCAATGTCACTATCTATAATGTGGACCTGATCTCATTTAACTCACTGCTGCCAACATTTTGGAAGACTTGAAAATAAAAAAAGTATCTCACTGTGCCCCGCTCTCCCCTACAGATGCAAAATGTCTGTGCATGATTGTGGTTTCACCCCTTGTGTGCATGATTGTGGTTTCACCCCTTCTCAGTTTCATGCCAGCCTATTTGTGAGTGAAATGTTCAGCCTCATCAACCTACCAATCGATGTAAGACATAAATTTTTGTGCCATCTGCTCCTCAGTCGCACTAAGGAAATAAATGGATGATAATTGTACTGTTTGTTACTGAAATTGGTCATGATAGTGACTGGCAGCAATTTAATAAGTACCACTTTAGCTTCACCTGAACTGTTGAATCAGTGTTAATTTATTGTTCATATGTAGTGGGCAGCCCAATAAGTCATGCTTATGAAAACCACTATGACTAAAACTTTGTCATTCTCGGTCATGGAGTATGATGTAAAGAAGTGTGATTAACATAGAGCCCGGAGTCACTGACTGCTAGCATCATGACATGACATTAGTGCTTGGTGACTTTGACGTGAGGGACTTTCATGACTTAGAAATTTGCCATGATTTGAGTGTTTCATGACTTGACTTAACTAACTTCCGCGGCTTATTTATTTCACTTTTCAAGTCAAATTAAAATTACCAAACTAGGAAATAATAAATATAGTTGATGAGTGATAATTTGCTGATTGATTTCAGTCCCTTTGCCAAATTGAAATAATCAAATAATTATGAGTCATCACTGAAACAATTTCAGCAAATTAAAGCACTTCATGATTAATTGTCATGATGTCCTAGAACAAAAACGAATGTAATTCAATGGCCAATACATTGTTAAGTGTAATCAGCTTTGACACCTACCACATTGACATGACAGTTCATCAATGGCAATTAGGTACACTGATGGTGAAAGAATTGCAAATGACATTTTTAAACTGCTTCTGTCATGAATTGATGATCGCAGAAAAGCAGTCACACATTGCAATAGGTAGTGCTGACTTATTAGAGTGATCATGGCTTGACTTGACTGGAGCTTGATATGACTGTCATCGGCTTAATATAGCGGCAGCTCGGGGCTCTAGATTAAGAGATTGCAAGTTGATTGATGTATCAGTGAGTGTGTATACATGTATAACTACTGTGCGACTTTACATGCTGAATAATTGGGCCAAACATCAGTTCATTTCATGGTTGACAATTGGACATGCCTGTTCTTTCATGATTTTCTCATCATTTGAGGTATGATATGATGAGTCCTTGCTCCCACCATTCGACCATGCTCTCCGACAAACCAGTCGGCTAAGGTTGAGACCTTTCAACTTTCGGGGAACGCTTTCTTTCACTGTGCATGTTGCCCACAAATGAAGACTTTATCAACGGTTGATCAATTATATTCTGTCTATTGCACTTGATGTCTCTACCCATGCTTCACTATGCAACATTTCGCGCTTGCAAGTATGCACTGTGCAGGTGTGTATTCTCTCAAGACTGCCACTTAACGTCTTTATGCTAGGCACCCAAGCCGAACCCAAGTTGTTCAAATCAACTACTGTCTTTATGAGATCATTAAAACCGAAAGGTTCTTGTTAGTGAGATAAGTTGGCATTTCTGCCATTAAGTTGGTTGAAATTGGCGTCCAACTTTCCCTCAGCTTGCCAAATTTCAACGATGCTAAGCAGCAGCAACAAGACAAAATAATGACACTGTTGCTAGTCATTTCACCGCCAGGCGCACTGCAGCACCCTCTGCCACAATAGTAATCAGCCTGAAATTATTCCCAATCCATGTCTTCAACATTTTGTGATGTAGGCCTACATTATATCAATCTTTCCTTTTTCATTTTTTCAGAAGATGCAATAAACAAAGCAGAATTATGCATGTTGAGAGGAAAGGTGTTGAACGTTCTCCCGTCTTACGATGTAAAGGCCGAAGAACTCCTCTCGAAAGCCGTCAAACTCGACCCCAAATTGTCTGAGGCATGGTTACATCTGGGAGAGACTTACTGGAAGAAAAAGGATGTGGAAGGAGCGAAGAACTGTTTCTTAGGAGCACTTAATCATGTTGGTGCCTGCAGTGTTTCTTCCTAGTTGTTTTTCGTTTGCTGGGCCACAACAAATTTATTTTTTGAATGACTGGTTTCAGTGGTTTGCACTTTTCTAAAATTGCGGACCACTTGATCCTAAGCTCCCAGTCCCAGCCGCTCCACTGTTTAAATTTGAATAGAGTTTGGAATGGAGAGCGTGATGGGGGTTGAAAGATTTGGTGTCTTAAATTGTACAATAAAGTAATGTTTTTATCTCGATGGCAGAAGAATGGCAGGCCTACCTTAAACTTTTCCTTTGGCTATCGATTTTGATTAGTTCAGAATAGACAACAAAATGCCTGAATTTTTTGAGGTGAAACTATCATTTTGCTGATTAATGCTGTTTAAGGAGTAATGTGTGCCAGAAAAAATTGTCAGAACTTGCAGAATGCGCCATGTACGACAAAAACAGCGTGTATATATATCTTCTTCGTCAGCTGTATGAGCCTGTATCTATTGTCAATATCCTTAGAAATTGTGGAATGAATACTTTGCAGGGTGCAGACAAGAGAGCACTTAGAAATCTATCAATGGTTTTGCGTCAAATTGGCAAAAGTAATGAGGAGAGGATGGAAAATGTGAAAACGAGTGTGGACAAAGCAAAAGAGGCCGTTCAGTTGGATATCAAGGACGGAGTATCATGGTGTAAGTAATAGACCAATTTCACAGATGGTTCTCTCAGTTAGCACTAAGGGAAAAGTGCTGAATACTTAAATACCATTGGCTAACAGATTTCCTTCCCTTGCCTCTGATTGGTCCAGCCAAGGTGTCTCAAAGCTGGAGTATTTTTAGTGCATTTTAATGTAACTTTAAGGCTTTATTATATTTATGACAATTATATCAAATATGATATTTGCCGTCAATAAAAAAAAATAAAATAAATTATAACTTGGTCATCCTTTCAGTTTAAATTTTGAAAGTTGTGTGAAAAGCAAACGAAGAATCTCAGAATAACAAAGATTTGGGTCAATGTTCAGGCCATTCAGTGAAATAGGTCTATTATGAATTTGTGATCTTGATCTTTATGAGGAAAATGAAAATCCTGACTGGATGTCATAGCGTGTCGTTCAAAGGAGATGCTAAATTGGCGGTCCCTTGTAGTGTCTGTACTGGGCAAGTAAAAGATCCCCACTAGTTGGACATTAAAATTTCATTTGTAACATGTTTAGAAGTTAGAATTTTCCCTCTTTTGTCCATCTCATTAATCGACCCTTGCAAGTGCCCAGAACTGGACTTTGAGGGCTGCATTTACTATATATATTGTTATATTATAATTTATCTATTTTGTATTATTTTAAGGGACTGTGCTACCATACTTATTGTTAACAATAATGCTCTCAGATTTTTAACTGCCAGATTCTTGTCTTTATTGCAGACATTTTGGGGAACGCCTACATGTCGCTGTTCTTTGCTTCGTCTCAGAGTCCCAAGATCTTCAAGCAGTGTCTCAGTGCATACCAGCAGGCTGTGAGTCATAAAATCTGTTTTAATTCAAGAATAAGAAAATTAATATGTCTAAACTAATTGTTGCTTCCGCAGTTTGCAGCAGATTTGCTTCAAAACTAACTTGGTTTTATATTATATTTTTAGTGCAATTCTGAAATAATTTTGCATTTCTATCAGCAGAAATGAACTCTGCCAAGGAAGACTATTTCTAAAAATGTCTACATAATATACGAAGAGAGAGAAGGAGATATTGATAGATCCACATAGAATTCTTTCTTTTATTTTCTCAGGATAAAGACCCCATCGCATCTAACCAGGCTGATTTACATTTCAACCGAGCAGTGGTAAGTCTATAAATTAATTTGTTTTGTGAACTTACTCTTTTGTAATTTATAAAAATATTCAATTGACAAATATCACATTATTTTATTGACTTCTAAATCTTTGCAAATAGTGCTAGTCAATCCTAAAATGTTGCTAGGAAATTTTACGAGTACATCTCTTCAAGTTATAACAGAACTAATGATGCAAAAAAGTTTAGTGATAATGACATAATGTCGATTGAATTGGTTGAGTGATATTATAGTCTAAGTCCTCATGCAAAAAATTCTATGTTGGACGCCTGTTTCAATCATCCTTCACCGCATTGCCGTGTCCTCCTCCTGTCCTAATTAGCCTACCAAGTGCATAAGTACAGGACGTAAAGCCCCAATCATCCATCCATCTCATGCAAAATTGATTTTATCCAGGCACTGAAATACCAAGAAGACTACGAACAAGCTCTCCAGGGGTTCCACCGAGCTAAGTCCCTGGATCCCACGTGGAATGAACCTGCTGAAGAAGAAACGAGATTGAAGGGTTACCTCTCGAGGTTACAGATGCTTGTTTATGCTAAGGTGGGCATGATGAATTATTTTATTGTGTTGATTGTAAAACTCTTTTTATTATTAGAATCTTGAGTCTTTTTCTAGGATGACCTTCCCTGCCTTTTTAGGGGGGGGGGTTTGGTGTAGTGTTAGCGTGCAAGGCTACCAATTGCTGGGTCCTGGGTTCAGATCCAGCTCTTGCCGGGTCTCCTGGGCCTATGTTGGACAGCTGGTTCAATCATCACTCATTGCCTTGTCCTCCCCCTGTCCTAACAAGCACATATAATGGCACAGCATCGCCCATGCCCCGCATGTTTTATCGTATGTTTATCCTATCCGTTAGCCAGTTTATCCCGTTCGTTTATCCTATCCATTTATCAGATCAGTTTATCCTATCCGTTTATCCTATCCGTGTATCCTACCCGTTATCCTGTTTATCCCGTTTATCCCGTTTATCCTATCTGTTTATCCTATCTATTTATCCTATCTGTTTATCCTATCCGTTTATCCTATCCATTACCCTATCCCTTGACCCTATCCGTTTAACATATCCATTTATCCTATCCGTTATCCCGTTTATCCCATTTATCCCGTTTATCCAACCGTTTATCCTATCTGTTTATCCTATCCATTCATCCTATCCGTTTATCCTATCCCTTTATCCCATCCGTTTATCCTATCCATTTATCCCATCCATTTATCCTATCGGTTTATCCTACCCGTTATCCTGTTTATCCTGTTTATCCTATCCATTACTCCTATCCGTTATTCTATCCGTTTATCCTATCCGTTTATCCAGTACCCCATAAGCATTGGTTCATCCATTTAATCCTGTTTATCCTATCTGTTTATCTTATCTGTTTATCCTATCCGTTTATCCTATCTGTTTATCCTATCTGTTTATCCTATTCGTTTATCCTATCTGTTTATCCTATCCATTTAGCCTATCTGTTATCCTATCCGTTTATCCTATCCATTTATCCTATCCGTTTATCCTACCCGTTTATCCTACCCGTTTATCCTACCCGTATTCTTATCCGTTTATCCTATCCGTTTATCCTATCCGTTTATCCTATCCGTTTATCCTATCCGTTTATCCCATTTGTTTATCCCAGCCGTTTATCCCATCCGTTTATCCCATCCGTTTATCCTATCCGTTTATCCCGTTTATCCTACTTGTTTATCCTATCCGTTTATCCCATTTGTTTATCCAAGCCGTTTATCCAATCCGTTTATCCTATCCGTTTATCCCGTTTATCCTACCTGTTTATCCTACCTGTTTATCCTATCTGTTTATCCTATCTGTTTATCCCATCGGTTTATCCTATCCGTCTATCCTATCCGTCTCTCAACCCATCTATCCATTAAGCCATCCGTCAATCCATTCCTCCATCTATCTATCTATCTATCCTGTCTGTTTATCCTATCCGTTTATACTATCCATCTATCCTATCTGTTTATCCCAGCCATCTATCCTATCTGTCTGTCAATCTGTCTATCCATCCGTCTATCTTTCATTCAATCCATCCGTCAATCCATTCATTCATCTATCTATCTACGTTTCTATTTATCCCATCCGTTTATCCTATCCGTTTATCCCGTTCGTTTATCCCATCTGTTTATCCTATCCGTTTATCCTATCCGTTTATCCCATCCGTATATCCTCTCCGTTTATCCCGTTTGTCCTACCTGTTTATCCCATCTGTTTATCCTATCCGTTTATCCTATCTGTTTATCCCATCCGTCTATCCTGTACGTCTGTCAACCCATATATCCATCAATCCATCTGTCAATCCATTCCTCCATCTAGCTATCTATCTATCCTGTCTGTCTATCCTATCCTACTGTATATCCCATCCATCTATTAGGGATGTCATCGAAAACAACTTTTTTCCGATACGATTATCGGCAAAAACTTTTCCGATGCACCGAATGTATCGATACTTTTTCACATACCCAAGAAAAGGCAAAAATCCAACTTTATTGTTGAGTTTTTGGTAAAAAACTGCAAGAATCCAAAATTCGCGTCACCCACGTCCTCCATATTGAATCTCGCTGTCTCGTTCGCGAGAGTTCAGACGAGAACGGAGCAATGGTGGCGCGGTTTTGACGTAAACAAGGTGAATTCTGCTGGATTTCTCGCAATATTTCGCAATAAATACGATAAATGCAGTGAAAATAATGTATCGATACTTGCGGTATTGTATCGATACGTTATCGATTCGGAAAACTTTTCCGATGCATCGATTTCGGCCGTATCGATGACAGTCCTACCATCTATCCTATCCATCTATCCTATCTGTCTGCCAATCCGTCTATCCATGCATCTATCTATATCTATCTATCTATCTATCTATCTATCTATATGTCTATGTCTATCTTTTGTTTACATGAGTGTATATTATAACCAGTATTTTATTTACATAAATATAAAACAGATTTATATAATATATAGTAAGTTGCCCGTAGATTGGAGGGAAGAGAATAGAATAATATGAAATAGATACAATATAAGCCCGTGCTACCTGTATAATTAGTTGGAAAGATGCATGAACTATACTGAGATCTATGCAGGAATTGCTGAGTTTCCCAGAAATAGAATGTGGTGCAAAGGGAGGAAGTGGCAAAGGACTTGCAGGTGCTGCCCTCTTGTGTAATGTATCTGAATAAGCTGCTTGCAGTGGCCATTCTGTGTACTAAAACTCATCCTGTGGAAGGGAAAATGGCCACCACAATGCAGGCTTTCTGGACCTTGATAGCCTCTAAAACTGATAATAGTAAATTTTCTAATATTGAATTAAAGTGAAAATACGAACCGTTGTGCACATCTACAATGGTATCAATGTGTTATGCATATGATAAGAACTTCCAGAGTCGGCTGGTTGAGGCCACAGCATTGGTTGTTTCACCCCTTCAGTAGATTTCAGCACTAAAGCATAATCGCCCTATGCATAGCATAGCATGGGCGATAATTAGCCTACCAAGTGCATAAATACATGACGTAAAGCCATCCATTCATCCATCTATCTTGGCTGAATCTTGGTTTCGAATTTTCAATGTCTGTTTTTAGTACTTTTTGCTTCTCATTTTCCAGGGTAAATTGAAAAACAAGAAGATCCATACATTAACATCAGCCTTGAAAGATTCCGACCTAGGTCCATTTAAGGAGAAGGGCGGAGCTAAAGAAAAGGGCGGAGCTAACAAAGAGGACGTCTTTGAACATGTTGCGTTTGCAGACGTCGTAGATGGAGATGACGTGGGGAAGGTCGTCGTGGGGAAAGTTGTCTGTTCAATTATGAGTGATGATCCTGTGCCATTGTATGTATATAGCTTAGATTAAATCTAATCTCTTAAAATCCCCAAATTTTAAGTTCAAAACACATTAGTAAAGAAATCTTGTAAAAAATTTCAGCTCATCCGATAAATTTAAAAAAAAATTAATTCCCCGTTTCCATGTCTGGAAAGTTGGTAAATTGAATTTAAACAACGTCTTTTTTGACTTGGTATATATACGTTGTAAAAATGCTTCTGCTTTTCCCGATATGTAATCAAACTCATTTGTATGATATTGATTTAAAATTAAATCTATATTTTTGTTACTTTTCAGTACATTTTGCCTTGTAGACAAAGCAGAAGAATGCGTGGCTGTGTCTGTTTATAATTTAGCTGTCGGAGGGGGTTTCAAAGTTGGAGACAGCGTAGCTATACCAGCGCCATCGGTGGCCAATGTCGACTTCACTTATCAAGACGAGGTAGGTGCAGCCCTCAATTTAGTTTCTTTTCATTGTTCATTGTTGCTGAGTAGCTAACATTGAGCTGTATGATGATATTGTAATATTTAGTGGTTGAAATTTTTTTATGTTAAAATAAATCCAGAAAATTTTGGAAAAGCTTGTAATTGTGTGTATTCTGCAAATTGTGTGTTCCTACTCAGCTAATATTATTGCTAAATTAATCATCTCAATGATAATTTTTCTAAGTTGGGAAGCTTTATTCATGTTTCAAATTAAACTTGTTGAACTGAACATTATTTGGTGACCAAAAAAAAAACATCGTCATTTGTGAAGTTTTTTAATGGAGTGGCAGTGGAATGATAGAACTTCTTCTTGACTTATTATGATGCTTTACCTAAATGCCGTGTCCCCCCCCCCGTCCTTATTTATTTAATAGCCCATAAAGCATAAATGTAGGATGTAAAACCCCAATCATCCCTCCGTCCATGGTCCATCTTGGCAGAAGGTTCAGAATATGTTTCTTAATATTGTTGATAGTTCCCCCGTGGCCTAATTGTTAAGTGCGCTTGTCAACTGGCTTTGAGGGCGTGGGTTCAAATTTCACCCTGGGAACTCACTTTAGTCCGAGCCCATGGGATGTTAAATGGAGGCGGGTTGTATCCAGTGTTCTATGCTTGGGCAACTGAAAGACCCTGGGCATCCCTGAATTAATAGGGTATGTGCCAGACTCCCAGTCTTCTCATCTCATCATCAAACGGCGATCGCCAGCCTCGATATAGCCCATTAAGCAGTCCTACCAACCGACCCTCTAAAATAGGGTTTTCCCCCTTTTTCAGCCTAAAACCCTCTGACCCTCTTTTTAATGCAAAAACCCTCTTTTTTGACAATTTAAAAACCCTCCAAAAAATTACCATTAAACGGTGATTTCATTACTTTCTGTCCTCCGAAATTGTTGAGCTGGTATGACAACCCGGTCAAAACTGCCCAGAATAAAGCTTGAGGAGGATGCTCACTGCTCAACTACTGTTATTGATCAGATGCTGTAATTTTAGCCTTGAATTTATAAACTACAGGAAGTGCATTGTAAAACCTTTTCAATTGGAAGTTTTGGCTATAATTGCGCTTTTCTCAATACAGAAATTATTATCTGGACGCCTCTGGCGTGCAGATACTGCCTCACAACAGCCTACTTCCTTGTGTTTTTCAGTTTCCTGTTGGCTGAACATAAGACATAGTGATGTACACAGTAAACCCATCAAACTTACTTTATGTTGCACACACGTGATCCAAGTGACTCAGACTGATATAGCAGACAGATAGTGGATAGATCTACAGATATCACCCGGTGAATTGGTCCTTAACACCGAGAATAGCTGGAAATCTGTGTTGCAATCATGGAAAATTGACTGGATTCTAAATAGGACAATGTACTAGAATTATAACTGATATACTGTCCCTATGGCACACCAGGGAGGGGGGACCAGTCTACCAGAATCTGATATGCTTCAGCGCACACCCGTCATCAACACGCGGTAGCCACCTAGCATGCAAAATACGCACTAATGCTATTGGTTGAGAGAGCTATATAGATTTGCCGGTGCTCAACAACTAGATCATTAGATTGAAACTGGCATGCATAAACAATTTAAAAGGGGGTTAAAGAGCCCTAAAGATATTGACCAACTTGTGACCGACTTATGCTCAGACAGGATGAACTGTTTTACAACCATGGCCTCATTCACACCTCCTTCTGACCTAAAGAATGGCTTTTTGAGGAAGCATACTACACTGGTCCATTTGTTAGACTAGCAGGGCTAGTCTTTAGGGATACTAGGTGTCGTCCAGTTCCGAGTCTACCATCTCCATGGCAACCACAGTAGTAGTACTGTCTATTTACACAAGGTAGCTACACTTTCTTCTTCTTCTTATTGGGAGTTCTCTCCTGTGTTTTGGAGCTCCCCTATTGATGGTCCATGATGTCAATCAATGTTAGTCAGCGATGTCAGCCGGGATATCAACCAGTGATATCAACCAGTGATGTCAGCCACTGATGTCAGCCACTGATGTCAGCCGGTGATGTCAACCGGTGATGTCAGCCACTGATGTCAGCCACTGATGTCAGCCACTGATGTCAACCAGTGATGTCAGCCACTGATGTCAGCCATTGCTGTCAGCCACTGATGTCAGCCACTGATGTCAGCCACTGATGTCAGCCACTGATGTCAGCCGGTGATGTCAGCCACTGATGTCAACCGGTGATGGCAGCCACTGATGTCAGCCACTGATGTCAACCAGTGATGTCAGCCACTGATGTCAACCACTGATATCAACCAGTGATGTCAGCCCCTGATGTCAGCTGGTGATGTCAGGTGGTGATGTCAGCCGGTGATGTCAGCCAGTGATGTCAGCCAGTGATGTCAGCCACGGATGTCAGCCACTGATGTCAGCTGGTGATGTCAGCCGGTGATATCAGCCACTGATGTCAGCCGGTGGTCAGCCATTGATGTCAGCCACTGATGTCAGCTGGTGATGTCAGCCACTGATGTCAGCTGGTGATGTCAGCCACTGATGTCAGCCACTGATGGTAGCCACTGATGTCAGCCTCTGATGTCAGCCAGTGATGTCAGCCACCGATGTCAGCCACCGATGTCAACCAGTGATGTCAGCCACTGATGTCAGCCAGTGATGTCAGCCACTGATGTCAGCCGGTGATGTAAGCCGTTTATGTCAGCCACTGATGTCAGCCGGTGGTCAGCCACTGATGTCAGCCACTGATGTCAGCCACTGATGTCAGCCGGTGGTCAGCCATTGATGTCAGCCACTGATGTCAGCTGGTGATGTCAGCTGGTGATGTCAGCCACTGATGTCAGCCACTGATGTCAGCCAGTGATGTCAGCCACTGATGTCAGCCGGTGATGTCAGCCGATGGTCAGCCATTGATGTCAGCCACTGACGTCAGCTGGTGATGTCAGCCGGTGATGTGAGCCAGTGATGTGAGCCACTGATGTCAGCCACTGATGTCAGCCACTGATGTCAGCCACTGATGTCAGCCACTGATGTCAGCCACTGATGTCAGCCACTGATGTCAGCCACTGATGTCAGCCGGTTATAGGATGATGTCAGCTGATGAAGTCAGCCAATGATGTCAGCCGGTGATGTCAGCCGATGATGTCAGCCAGTAATGTCAGTCAGTGATGAGCTGAACAAACTGCTGATCGACCCCCTGCTAGTCTTGCATATGGAAATATGCTCCCATCTAGTTTGACAATGTATAGAAACAAAATAAAAAGAATTCTCCCATGATGCATATATGTTTTAATAAAGTAAAGTGTAGTATACATAATCAAATAAAAGTTTTACTTTTAATTTGAAGTTTATAAACTTTATACAGTGTACTTTTAGTAAATGCATGACAGTTACAAGGGTAACTGTCATGGTAAATGTAAGCTGCATATGCATATACACATACACATACAGCAAGATTGTTGGGTAATTTGAAAGAGGTGTGAAAAGGGGTAAATACATTTACTCTGCCCTTGGTCCATTTTTCTAGGCCAATGTGCAATGAAGTAGGGCAATAGCCTCAGGGCTCTTTGACTTCGTTTAAATTATGCTATTGCTTTCTTTCTCGAACATCTCAGGTTTTATTGAAATCATAAAAGTGGGTCTGCTTCATGAAAATGAGCTGTATCTACCTTAGCTTAAGATGTCCAAAGCAATGATGAGCTGTGGGTGTGTATCTCCTCTGTCAGCTTAACACAACTATTTCAAGTTGTTAAACACACAACTCCATCACACACAATCAAAAAACTTCATGCATCGCTATGTAGCAATTCATTTATTTCTCTCTCTTAAGGCCCATTGGCCACTATGCCCTGATAACTTCTGACTACTGCTATTATAATTCAGCCAACCAGACTACCAGACCAATATTATGTTACAATGTTCAGGTCAATTATCAGCGTCCAGATATGCAAATTGCAATTTGCCTTCTAGTTATATATCTATAGGACCCCGATTTTTTTGTGAAAACCCTCTAAAAAGGAATGCGGAACCCTGGAACCGACGTTCACGAGGTTGGGAGGTCTGCATTAAGGTGCTGCAGAGGCGTAAAACACAAACAAACAAAACAACTTAATATTGTTGATAATTAAAGTGATGTCTTTTAAAATTAATAAATGTTAATTTTCTTTTTTCTCTTATTTAGAAATTCCAATTTAAGAAGATCCGAGTTGCCAATCCTCTGAATTTAGTCATCAATGGGAAATTATTCAATCGTAACCAACAAGCACCTACATCTTTATCTACAAGTGTCGTTTCGGACTTATATACCGATTCCAATACGTAGTTTATGATTTCTGCTTTTATCATATTAATAGTATTATTTAGATTCGCTGTCATTCTGTGTATATAAAGCTTATTAAATATAAAATGCTTTTATGAAATACTAAGAAAGTTGCGTATCATGTATATATTCATTTTAGGTGTAGTTTGTCTTGGGCGATGACAACATTTGGAAAATAGTGGTCATGATTAACTTGTTGATTGAACTTAAATACTCAGTGGTGGCCTAATGGATGGGGCATTTTGTATCTATTTGGAGGTTCTGGATTTCGAACTGGTTTTCTCGCTGAAATGTCCTTTTTGGCCAGTGATGTGTAAATTACTGTTTGAGCTGCATGGTTTCGTCTTGATTCTTTCTGTTGAAACATTCTGGTTCGAATGTCTTAATATGGAGAACACTACTTTGAAGCGGACATTGGGCTCTTCTAGAGGTTTTACTAAATGACAACTGTATTGGGACTTAGTGCTGTGAGGCTTCAGAGCCTTTGAAAATTAGCTTGCTCATTATTGGAGGGAAAGTTGAAAGTTCACCTTTAGGAATCAATTATTTCATCCAACTGGTGCTTGGATCACTAAGAAATTCTTTTTTGGGTATTTCCCGATATCTCTTTATGAACATCATATGCGGACCGAACCACTTTGTACCAGTACGGTCCTGTCCAGAGGTTGTCTGTACCGGTACAGGGAAAATTTGTAAAAATGCCGAAAAAACTAAGAAATCAATTTTTCAAACCTTCATTTTTCGAACTTTTCTGGAGATTTTTGGCAAAAATTGCACATAAATTGAAAACCGGTGTGTATAAGGTAAACATACTACCAACCACTATGTGCTGACCACTACAGTCCTTTCTAGCTCTTTCTGTACATTCCAAATTACTGCAAAACACAAAAAAAAAAAAGCATCAAGTTTCATGAAAGGCTCATCTTTATTTATGCAATGGTCAAATTAACAAAAAAGTTCGAACAATTGATTGAACGGATGCAGGCGTCGGGTCATAATATACAGCAATTAGCAATCTGTAGAAAAAGTCTATGGCTCTCTAACAGTTTATAGCATCAATATTAGCATCATTATACAATGTATTTCTGCAAAGGTACATTTTATCAACAGTACATGAGTAGTACATAGCATAGGAGACATTAGGAATATTACACGTTCCTTGTAATAAATGTACATGTATTTTCATTAAATGTACAATTGCAATGTACACCCATTTGTAATCAGAATGACACAAGTTACGCGTTACATTGCGTCAGGCGCATGGAACCCTCGGTTCCATCAAAGATCACATATTGGATCAGTATGTAAATTTCCATATAATTTGGCTCCGAATTCATTTAAAAAGAACTGAAATCCAAAATTTTGAGAACCATGCAAGTTGTTTTCGAATGTCCCACCGAGAGCTTGAATAGATCTATTATATCAATCAGTGATATAGACAGGCCGGGACATCCGAGGCCCAGGCATGAGCATCTGAGACCAAGACCATCAAAATGTGGCCTCATCCTCGAGGCCAGTACCGAGGCCTCCAACATTGGCCCAAACCCGAGATCGAGCCAAGGCCGAGGCCATCAAAATCACTGATGTCAATAGCCAGTATATTCCATTGTCTTTTGGGAGACATATCTTTCATAGATATATTTGAGTCCCAATTTACTGAATATATACAAGAAGCGAAAAAGTATGCCATAGGCAGTTTTGAAATACACACATTCAGGCAAGAGATCTATATCAGAAATCGCTCTTCTGGTCAGACTCGGCAACACCTTTGCAAATCCTGTGTGGACCAAATAATTTTGCGTTCTTGGCGGGACTTCTAAACAATTTCCAAAGTTCAACAAATTTTAGGTTTCGAGTCTTTTTACAAATCAGAACAAATTACACACTGACATATTGATCCAAAATGGGACATGAGTGTTAGATGCAACCCGTACATGTAGAGACTACAGGGAGATGAAATAGCAGATGAAATATTTAACTACGTAAATAACTTTATCACCGTTTATAAGCAGGATTATTTAAGAACAGCGGAGACACAACAGCAGAGAAAGAGGTTTTCAAGTTGCATGAAAAGTATATCTTGTATTAGACCTCTCCAGAATTAGACTTTTTTGCATTTTAATGCCTGTCTGTAACTTTTCCTATGCTTTTGGACATGGGTAAGCCAAATATGTCAACCATTTTGGTCTGAGATGATGGGAAGCATTGCCGCATGGGCCCTGAAGTTTTATCATATTTTATGTCTGAAATTTGTCAAAATCGCCCCCTATTTTGGCACATTTTTGACCATATCTTTTTACCTAATTAAGAGAGAGCCACAGAAATGGTACCAAATTGAAGCTAGTGAAGTGGGCTATTTCATACAGTACAGCTATATTCACTTAAAAAGCCAAAAATCATGAAAAAATATTTGTTATTAAGCATCATCTCAGACCAAAATGGTCGACATATTTGGCTTTCCCATGTCTAAAAGCATGAGAAAAGTTACAGACAGGCATTGAAAATAAAAAGAAGTCTAATTCTGGAGAGTTCTAATCTTGAATATTCTCCTCTTTACGGAGGCAATATCATTATGACAATGATATTATACGGTATCATAATTCTTAAGCGATTATATAAGAGACATAAGTTTTCCTAAAAATGCTACTATTCACAGATACAACTCCCAGGCAGAAGTTGAATTAACTTTCAACAAAGTCATAATTTCATTAATTTGCCTGTAAAGGATGCTTACACTGCATTATTTCTTTCAACTATTAATTATCAAATTTGTATAAATTAATTCAACTGGAAAAGGATTGAGTAGCACCTATGGCACAAACATCACATATGAATGTCGCTAAAATGACTGACATTATTAATACACAATTTAATTTGGCAGTATTTATTTAATGTGTATAATGGATTAATGGTATATTTTTGGCATAACTAATAGTCAAAATATCAATTTAAAGTCAGGGTAGGCAGAAGTACACTAGTGTGCATTTAAAAGTGTATAGGGCCTAATTCAAACGAAATAGCAGAATTGGCATTTATAAAACACCAAAATATGACTTGTAATACACAAACTAAAACTCGCTCAAAGCATCTGCAATATAAATGTGAATAAACTCTATTAAGTTGGTGATTAATTATAATATAATATTAATTCTAACAGAAGTTATACAACATGAACAACATGACACCATCAAGATTGAATAATAAATCAATATTATCCATCTATCAAACAAAATAGGAATGCATTGACTAAAATATCACAGTAGCTAACTTATAAAAACATTTGGAGTATTCAAATTAAATTCAAAACATCAAATTATTTATAATTGACATGAAAGTTTTGGTACACGTGGTGTAATACCCTAGTTTTTGCATTCATGTGCCGTTCAGACGCAACAAATTCAATACCGTAAAACGGGGTAAAGTTAGCCATCCGGGGTAAAGTAGGCATGCTATTTTGACCCACTTAATGGAAAAAATGCCAACTTTCCTCACTGACACAGGTAATACCTGTCAGGTATCTTTGGCAAAGTTGCCATACATGTCAGTGAGGAAAAGTTGGCATTTCTACCATTAAGTGGCTAGAAGTAGCTTGCCAACTTTACCCCGGATTGCCAACTTTATCCCATTCTACGGTAATGACTCAACATCATAAGAGAAATGATTCAGCCCAACTTTCACAACGATCACATTCTCCAGTTCTCAAAACGAGGCTCAACAAACTAATTAGCATATATCACAAATTATCACATTTAAAAAGCTGCAAAAAAATACAGCGGGGAAAAGCATTGACTAAAAACGACACCAACAAAAACAGCATTTAAACAGAGCGTCAGAAATTAAAAACAGACAAAACCCTCTTTATAATAATAACAGTTCTAGAACGTTTTAAAAAAGCACCATCAACACTCAGTTTGCTACAATCTGCAGTTTTTGGGTTGAAAAAGAGATTCTCAGCTCAAAAATATCACAATCAATAATCGGGACAACAAAAAGTGAAAACTCACGATAAAATTTGTATAATGACTTTCAGCATAGCACCAGCGGAACGTATACTATCTAAACAAATGGTCAACAGCTTAAAAGCAAGCTAAACACATTCTTCAAGACATTCTAAACACATTCTTTAAACAAAAAGCTCAACACATTCTTTTAAAACAAGTTAAACACATTCTCTTCAACAATCTATACATATTCACTCAGAAAGAATCTGAACACTTTAATACTCAAAAACGAGCTAAACACATTATTTTTATAAAAAACCTAAGTTTACGCATTACTTAATAGAACAAAGATGTTCTATGAGAAATGATCTGAACATGTTCTTTCAAAAACAAGTTAACACATGCTCTGAGTGATTCTCGGGACTTTTTCAAAAAAATACTTTACAAAACATACGCTGGTATTCGTATCAACAAACTTAAGATACTCCTATTAACAATAGTTAAGCATAATCTCAATTTCTCAAACAATAAAGTTTTTGTTGGTTACTTTCATAACACAAAGGTCTGATTCACCAAGAAACATGGATATCTAAAGGGCAGGATTTCTTAAGCTTACACAGTTTTAATAAAGCTTATGTAACTTAATCTCAAACAATTTGGTTTTTAACTCCCAGAAATATCACAAGAGAATTAAAATAAAATGTCATTACAATTGAAATAGGTAAAACAAAAGCTTTACAAAGAAAAATGCTTTTAAAAACGGAGACTACGCCGACCTATTATAATTATTAAGAACACAGACTAAGGTAGAAATATCAAAAGATATTATAATCCTCAGAAAACTTAACATATTATGAGGATTTAAGAAGTGTTGAAGGAACTATTCAAATTCATAAACAAATCAATATACAATAATATTATCATATATATTATATTAAACATCAGGTTAACAAATTAATTTTTCTCCAAACAATCTTAACAGCTGTTTTAAAAGTTTATCAGATACGAATAGTTTGAATAATATTTTTGATAGGAGCTATGCATAACAGGAATTTTTTTTTCCTTCATCTTTTAAATCCAACTAAACAGCCAAAAATAAAAAACATCATATATTTTTGCACATACTATCCGTCTAAAGGAAAAGCACATTTAATGCCATAATCAGATTTATCTAACCATTATTTTACACATTCTATTCTATCCAATATATTTAAGAAACATTGCTGAGAATAAGTTGATATGTCGGTTGAAATAGAGTTATAAGATTACATCGATTAATATAGGATCCAGGGTACAATTGAAACATGTACAGGGGAGAAGAAGGTTATAGGATTTCTTTTATATATTTTTTTATAGAGGAACGAAGCAGAGTAGACAGTTTACTGGATTGAGATTATGGAATACACTTAGGTGGCAGCATCGAAGAAAACTTAAATAGAGGAAACAGTGGAATTTATTTCCAAAATATGATTGCTTCATCGCTAGATTAATTCTCATCAGTTGATATAAATCAATTTTCTTTAAGCAAAATTTATCTTTCATGCAGTACATTTTTAAGACTTTAAGAAACAAATATAGTTGCATTCAACTTTAGCTCTGAACTTTTGCATTATTACGGCCAGTTGAAGCTATGTTAGCGCCCAGGTAATTTCGTTAAATTTTGCATTAAACGCTGCCACACAGTAGGCCTACTCACATTTCAGCATTGGGTTACAATTATATTAAGGTATGCAGCAACCATACATGGCCAAAGACCTTTGACCTCGATCTGACTCATTGACCTAGATAGCTAATTAGGTCAAGATTTTGACCCAAATCTGAGTCATTTGACCTAGATAACTAATTAGAAGGTCAGGATAAGCGTTTTAATACACATAGCTGATGTCAAACATATAAGAAAGAGTAAAATTGACAATGTCAACATTATTAAAGGTATGCATGGATATTGCGACCCTCTGAGACGAGTTTTTGCCACTTTTGAGGGTCGCACTTTGACCTAGATAGCTAATTAGGTCAAGATTTTGAGATGAGACGTACACGTTTGACAAAAAGGCGTATATATGACATATATGTATAATAATGCAATTGCCTAACATGGTATGTATATCTTACATAATGGTAGTTACATAATGGTTTTACATAATGGTATTACATAATGGCAAATGTATGCACAATGCTTTACATAATAAGTTGCGTAATGCATTACATAATGGCAAGGTAGATGAGATTAAACCCTTCAAAATGGGACGAGATCAACTACGAGAGAAAAACGCGGATGAAACGCCGAACGTCCGAGAGAAACCTCACGGCCTGGATATTTCCCAGGGGTTGACAAAAACCTCCAGGGGCCTAAAAATAATTCCAGGGACCAATGATTTAATCCAGGGGGTCTAAATTTTCCGTGATATTTGTGAATTAAAAATTTTTCCAAGGATCAAAACAATTTGTGGCCAAAAAAGACTCAAATTTTACAGGGCCTACAAAAATTGTCAGCCAGAAAAAATATTTAAATTTCCCAGGGCTTCAAAAAAGTCCAGGGGTCAAGAAAGCAGGTGAGAGGGTGAGGGTTTGATGTCCTGTATTTATACAATGATAAGTTTTAACTCAACAGTCCAAGAGGAGAGGGAGAATACAGCGTCAAGTCGAGGAACAAAAATTTAGATAAGCATGAGAATTTCTGGAAACCACCATGACATTTCTCTAGGACACCCAGCTACCATCCATAGCTGCAGTTCGACTTCAATCTATCCTGGTGTTTTATACATTGACGTTGCATGACATCACATGAAATGTGACACATGACATCATACCACCAGCATAGGATGACGATGACATCTCACAAAGTCACATGACCGTACTAAATGTCACGACTCATCACGCCACTTATGCATAATGAGGTCACATGACTTAACTCTTATGTCACATGACAGTCATGTGACGTTATCCTTCAGCAAACCAGAAGTTGGCATTTTAATTGTTAGCGAGTAATTTAACAGAGTTACCGAATGTCATACGTAGCGTT
Organism: Platynereis dumerilii; assembly: GCA_026936325.1. Taxonomy (NCBI): domain Eukaryota; kingdom Metazoa; phylum Annelida; class Polychaeta; order Phyllodocida; family Nereididae; genus Platynereis; species Platynereis dumerilii. Next base: position 10,822,919 of record JAPTHN010000004.1, read on the forward strand.
TGGCACCTCAAGCAGGTCTTTGCATATTAAGCAGAAGGAGTATTTCACCGATTATTCCGATTTTAATACGCTTGGAGTTCTCAGGTATTTCATACTGCAAGTGGAATTTAGGCAATTTGTATTGAAGTTGTTCATCGAACTTCAATTCTTAAATTCATAGACTATTGAAGATTTACATGATTCCAGCAATGTTGGGATGTTTTTGCTATGAAGACAGTTAAAATACAAGAACATTTCTAGGTGACAATAACCTACTTTTTGGCCATTCCACCATTGCTCTGCATGAATCGCTAGCTCAGAATTAATTTTATCATTTCCATTTGAGAACTTGCGATATGAAATACCCGGAACCACGTTATAGTTTAAAATGATACATATTGACTAGATGCAGCCCTACAGTGGCGCCCCTGGTGGCCACTACAAAGGGGAACTGACGGGTATGACCATTTCCTTTTCTCTCCACTGAGGGTCTCCACCGTCCTCGTGCGAATCTATGCTCAGTATCCCATCATCCTCTGTGGAATGTGACGACTGTCTCCCGGGACTTGCAGCGCTTGTCTCTCCAATTATTGGTGGCATCTGCAATAGCAAGATTGAATTCAGGATTTTGAAGGAATGCATGACATGCGGACTCATGGAAATGATTTCTATTTCAAAACTTAAGCTATAACTCTTCTGGTCCGAGCAAGGGTACCAGAACAGGGGGGTGGGGCAGAACTTAAACTTCAGAAGGCGCAGGAACAGAGCCAACCGTCGCTCCTTGTTTAAGGCTTGAAGCAGAATCCTAATGGATGCTGAATTAACATGGTTAAAATGTTTTCATATCAATTGGATTTGCCCTTTTTTTCTTTTCCTGCCGCCCTACTTTCCCTAGGCACACAGCCGCACACTTGACTTGGATGCGAGAATAACCCTGATCATACACACATGTCCAGGAAACATGTACATCCAAGTTGTTGGCAGTGGCTCAACTACCATGGGGGCTGGGTAGGGCTGCCCTACGGGCCCCCACCCCTCAGGGGGGCCCACACCCCTCAAGGGAGGCCCCCACTCCTAAAGTGGGGTAAAAAAATTAAAAGCAAAATAAAAAATTATTAAATTCCATTAGGGGTCAATCATGGATGAATTAGCATTGTATCTGCATTAATTTCTAAAGAAGTGACATGTCAAATATAAGACAACTAGGTAACCAAAAACTCTGAAGTGGGGCCTGGGGCCCTTTAAATTATCTAACGTCGGTTTGATACAATTATAGAATATAATACATTATTGGTCCAAAAAATGTTGAATTCCTTTAGGGGCCCCCACAGATAAAAAAAATATATAAGCTTTCTTTCAAAAGAAGGGACACATCAAACAAAAATTGAAAGGTGGCGCAGTGGCTCAACTACCTGAAAATGTTGGAATAGTTATGGGGCAACCCTGCAGTCTTTTAACATGAATGAGGGATTAGTGGGGGCCCTTTAAAGTAAGTCTATAAGTCAAGAAGGCAGAATTATATATCTTAAAAATGTTGGATTAGTTCGGGGGCCCACAGAATTAATCTTTCACCATGAATGAGGTATTAGTGGGAGCCCTTCAAAGTAGGTCCAAAAGTGAGGCAGGCAGAATTATGTGTCTGAAAAATGTTGGAACAGTTCGGGGGCCCCCAGAGTCTTTCAGCATGAAAGTGGCTGGGATGTTTAGTGTATAGATGGTGGTGAACTTATTAGGATGAAATGTTTAATAATCTTAGTATATGCTTGCGGAAGGTTGAAAAAAAAAACCAGCCATTTCAGTATGTCAAATTGTCAATGAAATAAGATAATGTGGTAGGCCTAGTCGTTAGACAATATCTATATTTATTTGTGCACATCTGACTGCCCTTCAATGGTGGACTAAAGTAACTTGAGATTGATTAAATTTTAATTTGTACTGGTAAGGTAATATTAAATAGGCATAATAAACTGTGTCTGAGTCTGACTGAGTCTTTTATGCTTTTCCAAGTGTAGGCACATTAATGAAATCTGTGGGCTTTAATTGAGTACATACTTCTCAATATACCCAGGTAGCCTACCTAATTTAACATAAATCAGACAGGCAATAGCCAATGATATATTTAGCTGAACAAGAATAGAAGATTTGTCCAATAAACCAAAATAAATTTTCAACCGATGACCAGCCCTATTAAATGACGTCCGATGGTGCGGGTAGGGGCCCCCAGCCTTCCTGTTCCTACGGGCCCCACAACCTCTAGTTGAGCCCCTGGTTGTTGGTGTTCAATGAAAAACTCTTGACAAACGTAACACTGGAGTCAGGAGATTTTAAAAAATCAAAAACGCTCACAGAAATTATGGGATATTAATTAGAATGTTTGCCCAATATTAACACCAGGGGGCATAAACAGCACATACCTTAGAAGGATCCACCCCGTGGGTCTTGAGGTGGGCCTTGAGGGAGTTGGAATGGCGGAATCGTTTCTCACAAAAACCGCAAGGGTACGGGAAGAGGTTCTCGTGGATGCGGCGGTGGCGTTTGAAATTGCGGTGGTCCGTGAATCGTGCTCCACAGTCCTTGCAAATGTGTGGTTTCTCTCCTGAAAATGACAAATAAAACACCAAACTTACTCATGAAAATGAAAAAGAATCCCTTTGTTGGACATGTCAGCAGATAGGTGAAGCCTACCGTGTTGGTGTTCTTATGTTTCAACACAGAGAGCTGGACTTGGAGTGTCACAAAATTTTGAAATACTAAAATGCACACCATAAATGCAGACTGCGTAACGACAGTGACACTTCAATGGTGTCATAAAAAAAGATAGCTGCGAGGAAATTAGATATATATATAGGATTTTATTAGATAGTGTAATATCATCAAGATACATGTGTCGTAAATAAACAAACAAACAAAATCAATAAGAAATATATGTACAACAGAAGGATAGTAACTACAAATAACATGAAGGAGGTGAGACAAACAAGTATGCAATAATACTTTATATATAAAGTAATATAGACATCATTATGCAATACCCCGACGAAAACAAAATGGTCAAACCACGGTCGACCATGGTCTGACCATGGTCAAACCATGGTCATTGACCATGTTCGACAATGAAATGACCATGGTCAGACCATGGTCGACCATGGTCGAAGCTGCGGTAATTGGTCACTGTCACATATGGTCGTACATGGTCAAGGGTTGCATGGTCACAGATGGTCACAGATGGTCATATGGCCATGGTCACACATGGTCACACACGGTCATAATGACCATCTGTGACCATCTGTTCATTGCTGCGGTAATTGGTCATTGTCAACATACGGTCGTACATGGTCAGGGGTTAAATGGTCACCGATGGTCACAGATGGTCATATGGCCATGGTCACACATGGTCACACACGGTCATAATGACCGTCTGTGACCATCTGTTCAATCTGTGGTAAATGGTCACTGTCAATCCAATTGGTCGACCAATTTCACTAATTTACAGACGGCACTGTACCAAAATACCAAAAATACTGTCATTTTATATTTTATTACACAGGATTATTTTTGACACAAATTATAATATTGAGAAATATATATTATAAATATCATAAATATCATATTCTTTATGTTATAAATGAAACGCCTTGCCAAACTGTTGTCTAATTTTAAGGTCACGAGATTGACAAGAAATAAAACTTTTTTTTCATAGCAATATCTCATGCTCACAGTATCTCATGGTCGCCCCTTAATATACCATTATCATAAAATGACAAGATTTTCATGGCATATTCTAGGATTTTCTAAACAAAATATTGCGTATGTTTATCTACATTGTATTCCTGTCTAAGCACCCCGAAAGAGACAAATTGGTGTTTTTTTAGGCGAGTGATAATAGATGAACAAAATTTTAGACTGTTACAGCCTGATCCTTGCTATTTCGCAGCCTGTCTACATGGAAAATGTTGTCTAGCTAACTCTAGGAACAATCAGAAACAAGTTTATGTCATTAGCACTCACCGAAACTCAATTAGATTAGGTAATTTAGCTCCAGACAGCCTGATGTTTGCAGTTAAAAACTTTCCCTCCAAAAGTGCGCACTGTTTATGAGGCAGGTGGCGACACTGGTAGGTCATGTGACTTACACGGTCATTACATGGTCACAGATGGTCATACATGGTCATATATGGTCATATATGGTCAGTATTAAATCTGACAAATATTTCAAGTCTTTTTGGTCTGAGATGATGGCAATCAATAGGCAGATATCAGAAGTAAAAATCTGCAACATTTACACAGATTATGGAAGAGACTTACAGGAACACAAACTTATACAATACGCTGCTTTTCTCTATACTCTCTTTTCAAGTAATAACAGACTGCCAATAGTAATAATGAATCATTGAATTTAATGTTTAATGGCGGATCCAGATGGGGGGGGGGGGGAGGTTTAGGGGGTTCAACCCCCCTTGGGCCTGTACATTGCAATGTAAAAAATTCGTAACCCCCCCTCCCCATCTGATCTCGAAGAAATTACACACATAAGCAAAGCAATCAAATTTTTAACTAGATTCAAATTGTTCTCATCGTGATTTGACAGGCATTCAAAATGAGAGAAATTTTCTAAGTCCCCGTGGTCATTTCATTGTCACACATGGTCATAAATGTCAGTGATTTAAATTTCTAAGTCCTCATGGTTATTACACGGTCACACATGGTCATCTAATAATTCAGAGAAATTTTCTAAGTCCTCACGGTCATTTCATTGTCATACATGGTCATCAAAGGAAATTGTCTAAGTTTTCATGGTCATTCTATGGTCAAACATGGTCAGACTTAGTTCACGGTCAGGTACATGGTCATTTCATTGTCAACCATGGTCGACCATGGTCAAACCATGGTCGACAATGACTACATGGTCAATCTTTTGTCGGGGTAGTGTTTTACCAATAATTTAAGTTAAAGCCTGAATTTCAAAGATAGAGCAGCGAGGCACAGGCCAGTGGAACTACTAAATGTCCAAGCCACGAATCTAAAAATTTATACTAATACTATAGTTGATATCATATTGCAATGGTGCCTAAGTCAGTGAGTGAGTTTGTGTTTTATGCCCCATCAGCAATGGTGTGGGCTATTTAGAGGCAACCAATGGTGCCAAAACAAGCGCTCAAAAGTGAATGTCTAGATTTTGTATCGTATCTTGCATCATATAGATAACTTGATGTATCATATCGTTTGTGGGATAGGTATCCTAACTGTTCTAATACCAACCTGTGTGGAGCATTCGGTGTGATTTCAGACTCTGCAAATGGTTGAATTTGGACCCGCAAATGTCGCAAAGATAACTCCGCTGCTGGAGACAGCTCTTGAGGTGACTGCGGAGTCCGTTGGGTTGGGCAAAGTCCTTGCCACATTTGGGACAGGCATACATCTGCAAAATAAAAGACATACTCGATAACAAGTTGGGCCACATCGAATTAATTGATGAATGTAGGATTTCCGCATTTAAAAATAAAATGTAACTTTTCCATTCTATTTTCAGAGGGTAGACACAAAAAAATTAATCTTTGCACCTTAACATCTGAGTGAATAGCAGCGTGTTTCTCCAGTAAGGAAGGTTTGTCTGCCGTGAAGTTGCAACTGATGAACTGACACCGGAACGGTTTATCCTCCTCGTGGATGTCCGTCATGTGCTTTTTGTACTCTTTTGGGTCCTGCAGGAAACGAGAATATATTCAATCAAAGACTCAATAAAATACTTTTACGGAGACTAGCAAGTAATATTTATTTAAAGTTGTTCAACCATTTTGTTTGACGGCCAAACTTAATAGATCTTTAGCTTCTCGGATCTACTCGAGGCACTTTTTCTAAAAAAAAATGTTCAGAGCCACATAGCCTTCCACAAACATTTAATAGCAAAAACATCTGAGAGGAGCAACAGGATAGAGTGAGCTATTTATAGACATGTTAATTACCTACTGCAGTGCCACACCAAGCCCTGGTGAGAACTACTGTCAACTACATAATGACAAGGAACTACAAATTCAGTCATCTTCAGTGTATTAGTACCTTGAAAGTGACATGGCATCCTTTGCAGTTGTACAGACTTGCTGAATGTTTACGAAGGTGTCTCGTCAGTTCCCCCGAGCGAGCGTACTTCAAACCACAGACGTGACAGGAGTAGAGGAGTTCTCGGTCGTGTAATTCTTGGTGCTTCATTAATCCCTCTTCTCGTTCAAACTGACGGCCACACTTCTCGCAATCATAACGCCGTTTGCGCTTATTTACCACCAGGCGGTGCTGCAGTCGAGTGAGGGGTGACGTGCATTCCTTTTCCAGGGCATCGACCTTATTTGGAGAGCGCCTCTTTCGTTTCTGTTTGCATGCTAATTTAGGCGTAAGGACGAAGCCGTTCCTTTGGTCAGGCGTCAGTGGCGCCATCTGGTCGTAAGAGGAGTCGTCGCCATCGTCCTCCATGTCGTCGCCCATCTCTTGGTGCATATCTCGGTGGTTGTGGTCATACGGCTTGATCTCCGTTGGCTCTTGGCCATTTTCTGGGTCATCCAGGGTTTCTAGGTCATTCCCAGGGTCATTATCTGGGTCAAGGTCATTGTGGAGGTCATTGCCATAGTGATTGACCTCCTTGTGGTCTAGATTAATCTCATTGGTCAGTTCGTGAGGGTCGCACTCCGCTGGATGGTCCAGCGTCTCGTCCTTGAGGGCGCAAACGTCGGGGGCGGACAGGAGGGTGAATTGCGTAGATTTGAGGGGGTCGAGGGAGTCGGGAATTGTGGGATTGCAATGAGGCGGGTCGCAGTGAGGGTTGCAGGGTATGTGATGGGAGGGGGGTTGCGGGGTGTGGCTGTGGGACGACACGATGTGAGCAATACTAGGTAAGGATCCGGAATGGAGCGTGGACACCGAATTAAGCGTCGACACAAGATGAGGGGCGGAGGGCGATATGTTTACCCCTCCGGTGGTGTTGATGCTGTTGTTGTGTTTTGCAAAAGAGGGCGCTGTAGAGTCTGCTTCCGACAAGGACACGTCATCGTCCTCGAACTTCTCTTGAGAGAGGACGCTCAGCACCGTCTTGCGAACGTCCTCCGCCGAGAATTGCGTGGAGTTCGGTCCGACCCCTGGAAAAGCGAGGGTAGTCTTTGCGGAAGGGGTGGGCACCGGTAACGGCGGGGGGTGCATATTGGGTTGCACGTCCAAGTACGATTGGTGGGTACGTGTCAACAGTTGACTAGATGGCGGTACGTTCGTAGCAGTCTGTTCATTTTGCATTGATTCGATCAACTTCAAATAATCTTCAATGTAATTGGTGTCAAATGACAGATTGGAGGTAGTATGGGGCGCTAGTTGATGCAGGGCGTTTTGTTGCGGGGGTAAAAGGGATGATAGCGAGACGGGAGGGTATAGTGCAGGGTGGTCGAGGTTTGGCGACGTCGTAGTGCATGTTGAGTCTATGGTAGGTGGCACTGATTGCGGTCTATAATCAGTGCTCGGGTCGATTGTGCTAATAGGGGGTAAAGTGGGCGATGGGGTGTGACTAGATTGCGTGGGGACGTGGTTTGTTTCGATATTTGACACCGGGATATCCGTAACAGCTTCTTGCGTGAAGTGCACGTGACTATGTTGCTGTGGGGGTAAAACGTCCACCTGGTGGCGCTGTTCTTCATCCACTGCGTTCCCATTGAGTCCTTTATAATACTGATAATCGAGACACGCCTTCTCCACGTCTCGTACTTCGAGGAACTTAGCAGCGGCGATAACGTCTGCTAGATGAACCCCCTTCAACTCCAGGGACCCCGTGTACAAGAAATCGAGGATATAGCGACACCCTGTCACCGACACTTGCTTCAGACTTAAAACATTGCTCGTATCTTGGTGCATGCTGTATAAGAGGCTCTGCAACTTGGGACAACCAGCCGCGAGGACGCACTTGTGCGCCTTGAATTCATACCTCTCCACGCGGATGATGACGTCGCAAAAGACCCCGTAGTGGCGCTGGAGGTTCAACTGCTGCAGGATGAGTTGGGGGTGCTGGGGGAAGGGCTGGTTGAGGGGGGAACAGGCGGAATTGGGGCGCCCCAGCTCACACCCTGGAAGAAATAAAGAGTAAATTTCATTTAGCAACACAGGACCACAAGTTTGCATTTTAATGGCTCCCACCAACAGTGGCTTGCAGTATCAGTCTTCTACTGGTGCTTTACCCTGTAAACTCTCTTACCAATAATTATCATAATATATTATTAAAGGCCGAGGCTCAGTTAAAACATATTTTACACATGTATGATCCAGTCACCCATGTCCTCCACTATCCCTGCTCAAATACAGCATAACTCGTTAATGCAGGCCCCAGGCAGCCATCTAAGATTATAGCTCATTTGTGACTGAGAAAGAGCAGACCAAGTACTACATTTCACTGGCAGGTGTTAGCACCAGTTAGACATACAGACTGAGACAGTGCAGACCAGTTTCCGAAACATTATTTTAAAATGCTGTGATTGACAAGTTCATGGCCTTTAAATAGTAAATAGACAAGATCAAACATTAATAGTTGCATAATTTATGCATGACAAATTGTGTGATCACAGACCAGTCAGATCTAGAGCAATAAGTGCATGATGACTGATGACTCACAGCGTTTGCATGACAAAATGTCACACAAAATATTTAGCAAAAAGCTTGTAGATCAGGTGATATCACAAATCTATCAGGACATTTAAATCCTAAGTAACAGTATACACATGGACCTATTACGTAATTTTTAAAAAAATAACTTCAACAGCAAACAGTGCCGGTGGCTTACCAGCTCACTCACAGTGGATTGTCTACATTGGCCTGCAGTTTGCCCTGGACAATTCAGGGCAGCCACATGCAGCCTATTGTGTAATCTAGGCTATTCAATATTACTAAGTTTAGGGCCTTCTGAATTGTAGTCAGTTAAATACATGATGTACACAAATAAAATTCATTTAAACTGAACCTAGTGCAATGCTGAGAAGCCTCTTAAGAACAAACCCTGTTCATGCATAGACCATGCCTGTACCCAGGTACCCTAACCATCATGCACAACACTAAATATACAGTTAATGAAACAGATTTGATTTAAATTCCCTTAAATGAGCTGTTGGCATGCCTGAATTTTTAATTTTTTGACAAATTAATTTGTGCTAATGACAGGGATGGTGACACCTGTCAATTATGGGGCAATGTGACAAATTGACGTCACCCACCCACCTGACATTACTAACAAGCGTAATCTAACATCTCTCAGATATTTTCCCAAATCGTGGGACCCCCTCAGACCATTATTTCTGCACAAATTACATCTGACAGGCAGAACTGTCAAAATTTCTTACCATCCTCCGCCATTTTGTCTGTGAGTAACGCCCTCTCTGATTGGCCCGTCGAGGTCACGTGACTCTGGATCTCAGCCAGCCAAAACAAACGCACGTGGGAGCTGTCAAAATCTGTCAAACTCCTATCCAGCCTTTTTCCTGCCTAGATGCCATCATGGCTAGATTAGATTATCTATTTCAATCATTTGTTGTCTTATCAGGATTTATGTGACTTAGCCAAAGCAGTGGCCATAACATTTTAGATCTAGTCATTGACAGTCACTTAAGTTCAGTGGAACACGCCCCTTATCACCAGATCACCATGGCAGATTTTCGAAGGTTTCATAACCATCAACATTTGTATCAAACCAGCAGTTAAAAATATCCGAATAAATAGAATAGCCTCAGATGCCAACCTATCCAATCAAGGCACACTGGCACGGAATCCAGGGCCCTCCAACAGGTCGCCACTCAGTCTTGCCTAACCATAGGCACACACAGTCGACAGACTCGACACAATAGTAGACTACACCACAGCAATTAGTTCAAATAATTCCATCAAAAACCTACCTATACTCAATTATTTTCTCCAAAATTCTTCAAAACGTAACTAAAACAAAGCAACTTCAGCAATTGGATAATAAGTACATGTTTATTCCCTTTACATAACACAATTACTTCAGAAGTCAAATATACAGGATTAACAAATACACATAGTTTTATTGAAAAGCACAAATCCCATAAAACAATTGACATAATCCATAAATTTGCATTTCATATAATTTCTATATTAAATAATTGACATTTCAAACAATTTCATATTTCTCCGTTTGTAATACGGCATCTGAAGAAAATTTAACTGGGGCTTCACCATCTATTTGTCTAACTTCGGCCATCTGAAATAAATGGGAGGAAATTAGAATAATTAATGTATGTCATTTACGGCAAAGTTAAGCTGTTTCAATAAATGTAGTGAAAGATATATGAGGAGTCTGAGGACTCTAAATTGATAAAACTAAATACTTTTCAGCCAGAATGAGTCTGAGTGAAATTGACAACTTTTTCCCAAAGCCGATGTCCGAGGGTAATATTAGTTATCTTCTCTCGAGAGCTTTATAAATTGCACCAAGCAAGTTGTTTATGTAAATCCCAGGGTTGGTCGATTCAAATCTCAAAAGTTCATGAATCATCATTAAAAGCAAGATTTATTTGACTTGGTTTATAAATCTTGATTTATTTAATTTACATCAGATTTCTATTATAGAATTTTTTTCTTTTAATTCTCGATCTAAAGCATCTTAATGTTCTTAACCACTAAATTTATACACAATCATTTTACAATTTTTTTTCACTTATCTTTCTCAAAAGTGCAGCCCTCACGAATGACCACTTAGTACTTACCACGACATCACAGAAGGTCTTGCTGGATTGGAACGAGACGTTAACGGGGAAGAAATCGTCAGGGTGCCCGTTGATAGAGAATTCCATGGAGCCAGATTTGTTAGACTGGTCTATTAACGGCAGACTCCACTCGAGAAGTCCCTTCCGACTGTCGTAATGGTATTCGCCATCGCACTCGTTGACAACCGGGGCGCCCACGCCAGATCTGGGAGAGAGGAAATTGGTATGTAATGTCATTAGATACATCATAATTATACTACGTTATAAATTACAGCTATTAGATCAGATTTGCCGATTCTGTGTAAAATTCAACTCTTTAAAGATATTTTATGAATGAATTCTGAGAGAAGACAAAGGTTTTTCACAGGATCAAATGCAATTTGTTTATATTTTTGTGAAGGAACACTGACCATTTATCGCTATATATATATATAGAATAGCATTTTGTTAATTGTATGGTTAGAATCAACAATGGCTATTTGATATTGTTGCAATATTATGGAAAGGCACCATAAAAGGCAGCAGTATAGTTAGGGCTATTCCATTTAAAAACCTGGGAGGGGGGTGGTCAGGTTGATTTATTTTTCGTAAGATGGATGTAGGGATCTGCGAAAATTCGCTTCAGATGTATGGTGGGATGCAAAAGAAATCGCTTTAGATGAACGGGGGGGGGGATTATTGCTCCATGAAGGCTTACGCATTGTAATAATAAAATTTTCATTTGATGCATGTGGGGTGGGTAAAAAATTTGCATTTAATGCACGGGGGGGTCGAAAATAATTCACTTTAGATGCATGAGGGGGGTCAAAAAAGTAACCTGACCACCCCACCCCCAGGTTTTTAAATGGAATAGCCCTTATCGAGGGCTCCATGCACTACAATTGCTAAAATCATATCCAGGCCTCATTAATTATTTACTATTTATAGACTCATACTTACGGGAGAGGAATAGAAATCATGACGTTGCTCATTTCCAATTCCGGTCGCTCAAGATCATACTCAATGTTCACGTCACAGCCGCTACCCGACTCATTGGGCCAGCAGTTAACTGAAATGGAAAATAAATTCACAGTCCAGAGAGGGTAATTTCACAGAATGAATATCCACAGAGAGAGGAATTCCACAAAGAGGGTTACCCTAAAAAGAGGTAATTTTGACAAGAGGGTAACTGCAAAGAGAGAGTGACTCCACAAAGAGGGTAACTCCATGGAGAAAGTAACTCTGCAGAGAGGGTAACTCCATGAAGAAGCCTTAGGCATCTACACAGAGACAAGTACCTCCAAAGATAGGATAACATAGATGTTTCTATAATTTAATAGCTTACACAAAAAATAATTCTTACAAAGGCAGGCATAACTTGAATTAAATTCTAAATATGACAATTCTTTTAAAACGTGGTAAGTACTCACTAGATAGAGGGATGAAGGAGTCGTCCGTGGTCTGGAACCTCCATCTGAGGATGCCAGCGTCCATGTTGACAGGGTATGGCTTCTTTGACTGGAGAATGGAGGACGATTGGAACATCTTCTTATCAACGTTAGGATGGGGCTGGAAAAAAAATGGACAGAATCATGAGCAAATTTATAACCTGTGTTTCAAGCATGTTTCATAGCATTTAATCTCCGAAAATGCATTAGAAAACCCCATTTCTGGATTTTTTTTAAATTGCGCACATTTCGAATTTGAGGGTGTTTTTTCAGGACCTCCCCAGGGTCCCTCTAAAAAATCTATTTAAGAGGGTCCTAATAGCATTTGGGGGGTCAAACCCCCCCTTAACCCCCCTTATTTCGAACACTGCAGTTATGGCCCTCACCCCCTCCCTCCCCAGCAAAAGATTAGGAGATTCCCCACATACACTTAAGTATTTACTGTATTTTTATAAAGATAGACAGATTTGGCTCTGACCTGCAATTGCACGCCATTCTTGTCGTTGTTAGCAACCAAGATCTTGATTTTGTTGAATGAGTCATCCGTGATGCGTATTGAAACCATTCCCTGGACCTCCAGATTGCGCAATCCACCGTCTCGGCCTGCTGTGAGAGAGATTTTCTCCTCTGTGTGAATGTGGACTCTGAAAATCAATTAAGATTAAATAAGATTATAGTCTGCTTTTTATTGGTTATATTTCAGAAGCAGGTGATTTTCAGGTCAGGTAATGACAATTATGATTTATGAAGGCCTACTGATTTGATTTAAGCCCATTTGTTGATCTAATAATACTCAAAAGGTACAGCTTAAATGTCCATGAAACATCTATAACAATTGAAATTTATCAAATATGATATCAATATCTCAACAAGAATCTGATGAGTTAATATTTGGGATAGTTCAGTGGCCGCTCACATGGAATTTTAATTATGGAACGATATCCATGAAGCTTGTGTGATCGTACCAATGACAGTATAAATCATTATTAATCTAGTTGATACTTACGGTTCCTGGTTAATTGCTGGAGTGGTGACTTTAGAGGCGGCTGCCTTTTTGGCGCCTGATGATACAACTGCAAAAAGAAGGGAAAAGATTATCATCAAATATAAAAGTAAATTAGAACTTCAAAACATTAGTAGGCCTTCAGAATAACAATTACTTTCAACTTCATAATAACATAAACTCACTCTCTCCCTCGGACTTAAGTTGATCAACGAACATGTCAACGTCTTTGGCTTTGCTGCCCAGTTTCATAGCTTTGCCAGATGGAGTTGGTTTACTGAAAAACAAGGGAATTATTGAAACTTGAGCTTATAAAATGTTCATTTTTGATTTTTTGTGTACCCAATTACAGAGACAAAGTCCATGAAAACAGATTTCACAATTGCATCCTTGACATGCTGGTTCAAGCATGAGCTTTCTCAAATCTCCTTGGCAGTCATTCCCAACCACAACGCAAATTTATTCTTCAATTATGATCACTACCTTAAAAGCCATTTACATTTACTGGGGTAGAGTGGACCAAAGAATTTTTGAGGATCTGCACAGTTCTCAAATCAATTCCACAATCTGAACAAACAGTCTGAGAAAAAATATAGTTATCTGAATTCTGAAAAATGTACACTCACGGAGCAGTGTAAGAAGGCTTGCTTGGTTCCACAGGACTCGGGTCCACGGAGGAGTCAGATCTTCCGAACCCTCCTCCCATTCCGCTGCCAATTCCGCTGATCCCTGGCATCCTCTTTCCTCCTCCTCCCATTCCGGATGCTTTCCTCTGCTGACGGAGTTCCTTCTCCATTCGCTTCATGTGTTCTCTTTGTTCTCGCTCTTGCGTCTGAAATTAAAAATTAAAGGGAAGGTGAAATTTTATATCAACAAAAATATGTGTGATTTAAGATTGTTTTTTGGTACCTAGACAGTATGTCACAAGCACTGCTTTATACACAACTTGCTGGGAGAGCTCAGATCAAAGCAATTTTCTTCAGCAATGCATAAATGAGTGCCACATGTGGCTCCCCCTATACATGCTGCATTTTGAATTTGATTGATGAAGTATGAATTAAGTGAAGTGGTGAATCTTATTTATCTGTCTATAATCCAACTTTTTTCAGTATAGACCCCATTAGACTCAGACATTATGACTAGGGATGTCATCGAAAACGACTTTTTTCCGATACGATTATCGGCAAAAACTTTTCCGATGCATCGAATGTATCGATACTTTTTCACATACCCGAGAAAAGGCAAAAATCCAGCTTTATTGTTGAGTTTTTGGTAAAAAACTGCAAGAATCCAAAATTCGCGTCACCCACGTCCTCCATATTGAATCTCGCTGTCTCGTTCGCGAGAGTTCAGGCGAGAACGGAGCAATGGTGGCGCGGTTTTGACGTAAACAAGGCGAATTCTGCTGGATTTCTCGCAAAATTTCGCAATAAATACGATAAATGCAGTGAAAATAATGTATCGATACTTGAGGTATTGTATCGATACGTTATCGATTCGGAAAACTTTTCCGATGCATCGATTTCGGCCGTATCGATGACAGTCCTAATTATGACTAACAATTTTTTTTTATAAATCATAAATAAATGTCATTCTCAGATAAGGCACTTTTAAGACACCTGCAAAAGATGCCCTGCTCCCACTTGAGGACCCTTAAAGTTCTAGAAGCATATTAATTAATATCCAATTGAAGGTTGATATTCTATTACAGTTTAATCAAAGCGGCGTTACCTTCCTGACAGCCTGGAAAACCTTCTCTTCGTGCGAGTCCATCTCAGTGAACGTTCTGATCTGCGCCAGATTCACGCTCTCTCGGTAACCAAGGGCAACGATCTCGTCAAACGCAAAGATGAGTTGGAAGGACTGGTCGAGAATTTCACTGTCCTCCATATTTTTACAGTACTCGGGAACCTTAAAAAAAATATTATATGATCCTATTCAACCATGCACATCAGTAAATTCACAAAAATAATTTCGAAATTATAAAATGATGGATGCCATCGGGTGGTCTTCAAAACCAGAATGTCTAAAATCTCAAATTCTCAATATAATTAATTAATTATTTAAAAATTTAGTTCCCTGACCCCATTTTTACTTTTTTTCAGCCAAAATATGTCCTCCATAAAATCTATTTGGTGTAGCTTAAATGATTTTTAACATTTCACATTGTTTCATATTGATTGTGCATACATCATAACTTCCAAAGCAGACATTCAGCCTCTGAAAATATTGACAGTCACAATTTGGTTCAAGTCTTTGCTACTTGTGGGCGCATTGTACAGTTTAAATAAAGTCTCTATAGTAAAGAGTGTCAATCAAAACAACTACGCAACAATCGTACCACTCTTGCGAAGAGCCTCAGTGTCTCAAGATCTTCCAGAATGTTTGACGCCTTGGTCGTGATGAGGACCATGTACAATTTCTCCATTGGCTGGTACACGTATCGGACACTCTCTGTCTCAACAAACGTGTGCTGTTTTCCTGTGTTCATGAGTTTGGGAAAAGCCGCCAGCAGCCCTTCGATCCTGGAGCGCGTCATCTCCACGAACTGACGGGAAATGATAACTGAAACAGAAAAGGGTTTCAATTAAAAGTTTAACAACACATTTTATTTCATTTGAACTCAGGTATTAAATGTATACTGATCTTTTTACAAATTATCTTGAGGATTTTAGTTGGAATCTTGAATCTCTTAATTACCTTTCCCCGATTTGTTGCATACTGCTGCCGCGAGCAGAACCTGTGGAAGAAAACAATACAATTAATTAATATTATAGTCCTTATAATATCAATTAAACAATGTCAAATGACACAGATGAACGAAATCAAGAAAACACTACAACTAGACAGCTTTTTCGCAATATGTAAAACTTTAATACAATAATTGAATCAAATCAAATGAATAGGCCCCGTTTTAGGCATACTAGGGGGACCTACATAACTATATATAAATGACAACTTAATTTTGCGCAATTGTCATATTTGACATAAACCTACGAGTACTATTAGTACTTGTGGTACTAGTACTTAGTACTTACACTTACAGACTTAAATTGCAAAGTAAAAATTCAATAATTCATCAATTGAATGCAATAACTTGGAACAGTCAAATTTAAAAGGGCACCATAATTACCAAGGAAAGGGGTGAATCATGAGACTTCTAAACTTAACACAGTCTACTAGGATTTCAGCCTCCCACAGATCAAAATGTGACAGGTTTGACAGCTTTTCAACTTTTTGGGATCCACAAAAATGGCCAACTCACAAACTGCATCAGACATTCAGGGTGTCATTCTAGAAGTCTATAGAACTAACACCATTGTCTTGGGTATAAATAGGAAGCCCAGGAAGGCAGGAACTTAAGATTGAAGCTTCACTCACCATTTTGTTGAATTAAATGAGCAAACTAAGAAAAGAGGGCTGTTCTTTGATGTTGTTGTTCTTGCTGCGTAAACACGTCCAACTCACCGGCCACGTCACCCGTGGACTTAATGCGCCGCACTTGTTTTATCTCAAGTTATTTGGGATTTTTCGGAAATCAAATGATCGAATCAATCAAAAAAGCTCAGAAAACTTGAAAAGTCAATTCTGAAGAAAAGACAACCGATAGTCTTGTTAAATAATTGGTATAAACCTCTAAAACCGACTCCGATCAAACACCGGCTGGAATAGGAAAATATTCCGATGAGTAAATCGGTTTTATTTCTCCACAAAATCGACAGATGGCAGAGTTTACCATTTCTAAAAATCTGAATCATCAAGTCAATCAAGCTTGTCAGTCAGACTAATTGGGTTCTCAATCAAGGGTTAATCCTTAATTGCAATTAGGCGCCAGTGAGAAGGCGGTTGCTTCTTTTTTAATTGCAATTAGGCTGTCTGAAAAATACTTGTGCATGGTGCACCATCTCTTGATAATTTTCTGAACTTCAGGGGAACTACATTAATTGTAAAATTGCAAAATTTCACTCAATTTAGGTTGTCAATTAGCTAATTATGCAAATTCATGACCTTGGTTGGAGCAGAGTCATTTTCATAGGCCAGAATTATAGTTTTGGGGGAGAAAAAAGGCTCCAAATTATGGGACCAATGAGGAAGATCCTTACAAACAGGTTTGGATCTAGGTCACATGACCACAAATTGCAAAGATGGCGCTCTTGTTTCAAAAGCAGGATTACTAATGAGGGACATGTCTTGTTAAATTCGTTCCTTTTGAGGGCGAAATTTGTGCCAAATCCATGGAGCGAATGTTCCTAAAACCCGTTTGATTGTTCGCCGGGGCAAGGTGAGTTGATTGGGACATGGGGGTGGGGAGGGGCTTAGAATATGGGGACGAAATTCCAGACATCTGTCTTTACAAGATGTGAAATCAGCAGCAGGCTTGCCACCAAACTGGGGGAAGAGATGTGTCAAATGAAGTGGTCAGATCTATGGGTCAGTTGATGTTTGATCTAAACAGATCCATATGACCAAATTGAACCCCCCCTCCCCTATATTTTGTGATGTACCCCTATTGGTATTGCTTAATTGGCAGCCTGAAACAGGATATCCCATGTTGACTGGGCTCTGCTGTGTTGAGAGGTGCCATGTGTATTCTATTTGTTGATAGGGTGCCAAAACAGTTAAACTAGGGATCCTCTGTTTCTCATGTGTTGGCAGTGTGTGTGTATAGCCAACCTTTTGCTCATTATGTTAACCTTGCTATGTATGTTGCTCCAAATACTTGCTCTAAATCATGTACACAATGCTTGCTCTAAATGTTCCATCAGTTAAAATACCTAATCTTTAAATCTGTGATAATCATGTCTGACCTATCAATCACTGATCCAATCAATAAATAAATAATCGCTGGTGCAGATCTGCAGAGTTCTGAGCTGGTGACTCACTCATGCTGGCTCACTCTTTTGCTACATTTTATTACCGTGGAATTTTGTTCCATCAGAATTCTGGGTCGCGAGCCAAATGCAGAATGTCATAATTTAACAATAATAGTAGTCGCTACATAATTGCACAATTGCTCCCAAATTGCACAGCTCTGACTTGTGTGTTTGCTACTGACATGTTGGACGCATATATATATTTGAAACGTCTCTTTAATATGTTTGATACATGAAAATGATGCCGTTTGGATTAAAATGGATGATTTTATTGGATATTATTTTACTTTGAGCATGGTAAGTGGTTTGATGGGCTTAATTATATTCTCACTGACAATATACTGGAAAATTCTTGACTAATTTGACATAATATGCGTAATATATCAATACCTAAGACAAAATAGACGTAATTGCAGCTGGAAATTCCCCATAGCTGCATAGAGATCAGGATTTTAAATGGAAATTTTTATGTGATGCTTTGTTTCTTATAGACTTCAGTTATGCTCCTATTTCATAGGATAGTGACATAGGATAGTTCTTATGTCTCATATTTATAATGTTGATTGATAACATGCTAAATATCAGAACAGTACTGTCATACCAAGCATCTGGTAACATTGGGTACGATGAAATAGTAGCTTGAAGTTTCCCAGGGTCTGTGTGTTCATTATCTTTGGAATGTTAAGATTCAATTTGGATATTTAACAGGATATAATGTCAACTTATGCATGTTACTTTACTTAATTTATACTTTATTGAATACATTTTGCTCTTGAAGCTGATGGACTATAAAGATGGGATTTTTTTACCAATTTAACTACAGCTGAACATTGTGTGGGGAATTTCCAGGCTTTAATTTCATCCTGAGCGATGAGCACAGTTGTTTTGAGGTATAAATTTAGCATAGAGATCAAATGTAACAATTTTGGAAATGTAATATATGCATTATCAATGAATCATGTTAGTGCGAGGTGTCGCCTGGGCATATGTTGGACAGCTGTTTCAATCATCCTTCACCTCATTGCGTGTCCTACTCATGTCCTAATTAGTAATTAACCTACCAAGTGCATAAATTCAGGACTTAGAACCCCAATCATCCATCCGTCCATGTTCATGCAGTGCAGTGGTTGTTTGATTCTTTTTGCACATTTTCTGCCTCAGTTTTGTGCATTCATTTTTCGCATGTGATTCGACATTTCATGAGCTTCATGATTGCGTTGATCAAGGTTTACTGACTCCAGTTACAAGGCTAAACAATGGCCTCCTCCGATATTACATAATGTGCTTGATAACTCTGATTTAATATCATTTAACGACATTCTAATGAATTATAATGGATCAAGTGTTATTGAACAATGTTAAATTAGCAATGATTAGTGCTATCGGAAACTGAGAATTTGTATTACACAATACATGTATAACATTAGAAAGCTGAAGACTTAAGAATACTGTCCTTTATTGATCTAATGTGTTTATCATTAACATTTTTGCCCTCAGTTTTTGCCCAACCTGTATTTGTAACTTGATTTATGAATGATCAAGTAAAATCTTTGGCCTATGAATTTTCTATTTTAAAATGTATTACGGTAATTATCGATTTTATACATGTTTTCTCAGTTGATCTGCCAATTTTGCATTCAAACCTCTTCAAGCTTACAACTTAATTTATGCTATGGAAACATGATAATTATAAAAATAAGGTTGTGTTTTAAGGTTGTGTTTTATATTTTGTGGCACAACATAAAAACTTAAAATGAAAAATTTGTATTTTTCATAAATTTCCTTATTTTCAGGACTTACACATGGATTTACCATGAGAGCTGGATCTGAACCCACAACGCTATGAAATAGCACACAACTTACATAACCACTATGGCTACTGGCCGGTAAGATTTATATTTCATTCTGACTGAAATTCTTTTTCATTATGTACATTTATGTTACATGTCCCAGATCGTTGATAGCAAAAAAAAAAGAAAAAAAAGAACCTATTGTGAAATTTTTCACTATGCGTCCAGCTGGTGTTGCTAATATTAATGTTGATGCCATTTTTAATATATCATTTAGATTGGAGATAAAGACCTTAATTTTTTTTCTTCATTTTTTTTTTTAAAGTATCAGACTTAACATGCTTTTAAAAGCTCAGCAGCTATTTGACTATTAGCAGATTTATTATAATACGAGGAAAAATCTTGTACTGTTTTGCAAAGCATGCGTTATGGCGTGTACAAGGTTACGTCCCCATATTTGACCGGGAAAGGCAGTTCTTAATATTCTTAAATGAAGATAGTATTATATTTTAAATAATGTTAGGGCTTAGCACTAAGCGCTAAGAGTCTTAAAAGGGCAAGCGCCAGATATTTAATAGCTACATGTAGTCAATGTGATATAAGATTATAAAAAAAGGCTATTTAATAGTGCTCAACAATGTACAGGTGATTTCATCCGATCAGCTAATCGTGAAAACAGTCTGCTACTGGTTGTAGCTTAATACACTGAAGTCGTGGGAGGGTTGGTCTTGTGTAATGGTAGCATACTGGACTGCCAATTGCAGGGTCCAGGGTTCGAACCCATATCTTGGCGGGGCACTTGGGCCTGTGTTGGATGGCTGTTTCAATCATCATTCGCCTCATTGTCGTGTTCTCCTGTCCTAATTAGCCTACCAAGTACAGGACGCAAAGCCCCAATCATCCATCCGTCCTAATACCAAATTCTTGGTTTATAGATATATACCTTCGATGAACATGTAAAGCTTGTTAATGGGGATTTATTAAAATTTTAGCCAAAAAATTTAATGTTCAAAACTTTTAAAACTTGTTTAAGGAAGAATTAGTTCTTTTCCACTGAGTTATTTTTCCACTCTCGAAATGGTCCTTGCATTGCGTATACATAATGACTATAATCCCTCTTTAGTATCATGCCTGACTGGTTCTAATATGTATGCACTCATGAATGGAAATAAGGCATTATTCGGTATATATATTTAAAAGTCCTCTGGAGGCTCTCGTATACATGGAATATTTGGCCTTTTCGTGTTTACAATATAAATTTCTTAAATGTTGTACATATTCAAGACTGTAACATGACTGTATTTCTCTGTCTATTCTTTATTATTGATGGTAGTATCATGTAGACTCATATACCATGTATACAGTAAACATGTGTCATTTGATATCTAATCTATCTTTAGATCATTAGAAATACCATACATTCCTGTCACCAAAATGCCCTGCAAAAAATTATGTTGATGTGTCAACTCAGTTCATCACTTTAATCTTGCAACGCTGTTTCCTTAACTGCTTAATCATGTTAATGTAATAGATATTGATTAGTGATGCACGGATAGTGAAAATAGCCGGATACCAGATACCAGATAATCCGGCAACACCAACTGCCGGATACCGGATAGCAACCGCAGGGTTCGAAATTAGCATGAATTTGATAGGAGTCAGTCGGACTCCTAGGTTTCAAATTTTGGGAGTCCGTCTGAAGATGTGGGAGTCCAAATATTTTAGTTAGTATTTGGATTGGCGGATTTTCTAAAAATTTGATATTATATTTAAGATTTCTTTATAACCCTGTTTAGAGGCAAGAATATTTTGAGAAGTAACTATGAGGTAAGACAAAAGATAGTAAAGATTAAGAATTAGGGTGATCAGAAGTCTGCACTATCCAATCATTGCTGATATTGGAAGAAATATGAAATGGTTTACAATTCTCCAGAGAAGACAATCTGCCATCAATCTATGTATGTCATATGTGGGTGGCTATAGGCTTCTTGCATTGTACAGTTGACAGCTCAGTTATGAAGAATTTCAGCATATTTGAAGGTATAAAAGTTAATTGCATTTCAGGATGGCACTTTAAACATGACAAATTTGACACTTCCAGAACAATCCTAAAAACAATCACACCCTTTTGAATTGGTTAGTTGATCTTAATTGGATTGGATATTTGGCTGACTGGAACTGAATGGGCTGCATTCAGAGCCAATTGCCATAAATTAATTGGCTGTAGAATCTTGGGAGTCACACAGACTCCTTACATCTCAGCTAAAGGAGTCCATGGACAAATACAGCAGTCTTCAGAAATTTTGGTAATGAATTTGTATTTATAAGTCAACCCTCACTCTGAAATCACTTTATGTCTATGAAATTCCCCTAATATTACATGGACTTGCAAATTCCATGTGCCTTCTAGTTTTTTTTTACAATGTCAAGCTTGAAGTGACCAAAGAAGTCCAATCAGCCATTCACACCTCTGATGCTTACTGAAATGTGATGATTGCAATTCAATTGATGACATTAGTCTAGTCATTATATGAAAATATTGGGTCTAACCCGGAACAAATTGCAACACAAATGGTTCCAGTGGCATTTGGTCCCTAAATATGTCAAGAAAGACATACTAAAAGTCCTGGAAAATCCATGTGATGGAACACCCCAAATTAGCCATAAATCCAAGATGGCCTCCATAAAAATCATGTTTTTTGCAAATAACTCGGAAACCATTAGATATAGACCCCATATGTGTATGAAACTTGAATATAAACTTGAATATTACGGACATTTTGACACTATTCCCATGTCTCTATCTCTAATAGTTCTCAAGATATAGCATATTTGAATATCTCTGATTTTGCAAAAAAAGCTGTAAATCGCCAAAAATGTCATTTATGAGTCTTGATTCTGAATACTTGAAGTACGACTTTTACCTTATCTATTAAAGATACAAAAGGAATAACTTGTGTTTAATTTAAGACCCCAATCATGTCTCTACCTCTCTTCAATCCCCTATTGTGCCATATTTTGCATTTGGAAGTGTTCCCTCGAAATTCCATTTATTTTGCTAAAATTGGCATTTTATGTGAAGGAAAGTGCTCATTTTGGGTCTGAAATGTACGAAATACTGTGGGTATGGACTTAAGCCTATTCTGAGTTACTGCATGTGTAATGCTAGGCATTATTAAACTAAAATCACTAAAGAATCACACAGAGAATTCGAAATAGACAAATTTTTCCAACCCTCTTATAGTATCATCAATTTACGTCACGAGCATCAATCAGCATCCAGGAACGAAAGTTTACCGGCAATTTATGAAGCAACTGTTTACTTCTCTGAGACGTATGCCATATCATTTTAAAGCTCTCAGAGAAATCTATCTATCCATGTGAGAATCAAACCTGAACCAGTGATGCGATTGAGGCCGTACCATTAGAAACTGAGGCATCAGCCTCCAAGATCAAGACCGAGGCAAGCCAAGAATTTGGCACTGAGACTGAGCCAAGGCTAAGGCCATCAAAATATGGCCCCCACACTGGCCACGCTACCTTAAACTGAGCCTCTAACCCTAATGAAGTGTGTGAAATTGCGAAATTGGCTTAAGTTACATGACATGAGTGAAGTCCTGTTCATGGGCAAGCTTTTGGAGTGTGTCCTGCTTATTCACCGAATTCTGTGTAAATTAAGTATATTTAAGTTGATATACCTTTCAATGTTAGAAGTAATATTTATATTGATATATATAATACAGCTTTCCAAATTGATATTTCAGAAAAAATCAAGGCATACACCGAGTCACACTTCACAAAGTGAAATTTTGGGGCGAAATGATAACTTAGTCTCCTCCTTGACAAATAAATTAATAACAAGCAGACAAGTGTAGAAGGTAAGAGACTGAAGGGACCACATAACAAAATGAAAATGTTTAATATATAGCATGATTTTATACAGCGCCCATTCCAGATAAATCTGCTCACCGGCGCTCACCACACTGAACGACAATCATATCAATCATTATGGTGATCATAGTGATAACCTCTGGAGTCTGGACATTACCAGAGCGTTTAAAAGTAATATTATTTAGTTGGAGCAGCTTCATCAGTAGTTTTAAGACTTTTAGATATCTATTTTTTGCCAACAATGCCATATATAACTAGAGAATAATTAAAATTGCACAGCAATTTTAAGATATGAATTCCCCTCCCCCGTATTCCCTCCCTATTTACCCTCCCCTCTCCTTGCCTTCCATTCCCTGACCTTCCATTCCCTTTCCTTCCATTCCCTGCCCTTCCAGACCCTTCCCTTCCATTCCATTCCCTAGCCAGTTTTGGTTGTAATCTGGTCCTTGGCAGTGTAGATTTGCACATACTGACTCATATAGCGCTTATCATGCAGCCAGGTGTGTTGTCAGCAATGTTACCACCCTCACTGCAATACATTTTGACTGAGGCCTAACCCTAGCCCTAATGGGTTGTTGCAGGCAAACCATAAGAGTCATGGAGCTGTGGTTAAATGGAAAAATAGAGGGAAAAATTAGCATTATGCCATGTGACTTTAAACTAAATTGAATGTGTAATTTATTAGTTATAGGTGGATATAGAAAATGATAAGTGTAAAATTGGCTATTAGTAATAGGTGAATGCCCTCATAGGATAGTGAAGGTACTAATTTTACGCATCTTTTGGAGTTAATTTCATGAAATTTGAATGAGTATAAGCTGAGCAATTTACATTACAATTTTGAAATTCAAAAAATTCTCAAGGAAAAAGTACTTGAAGTAGAAATATTTCCTTTGGAGACATCATGCAAGCCCATAGTGGGTACCTCTAAAAAAATATTCAGGAACATCCATGAAGACCTTCACAGTTTTTTTGGGCCCAAAAGTTTTGATGAGCCCAAAAACAGACATGAAATTTTCAATGTCTTACGCGAGATATAAAAACTTCCTTAAAAAGTAAAATGCTATATATCATCTGAAAGAGGAGAAACTGAACTTTCTGATGGTGTTTTTAATTTTTCTGTAGCTTTAATAGCAACCGAGATATCGGCGATTGAAAAATGAGTTTTTGTGCGGCCATAGCGCCGATACCGCTTACGCGATGACAACGAAATTTTGTGAGATTGTTAGACTAGGGTATGGCTGCATGCACATGTAAATTCAGCTTGATCCAAGTATTCCTTCTATGTTTTCTGGAGGTTGGAATGTCATTTTTGGGAATTCCGTTTTGCACAAAAATTCATAACTTGGAATTTCTTCAACGGAATTCCTTTAGGCTCCTTTCTGCACTGGATAAGTGTCTGAGGTATTTTGAAAAAAAATCCCATGTCTTTATCTGTCTTAGTTTCTGAGAAACCGTTAACGAAATAAAAATTTTTTTTTTTTTTTTTACGCTTCATTGAGCAGTAATTTCACCATGTAATTACCTCTGATAATAGTGTTTCTGTCAATCTGTAAGGAGGTTCTGTCCATTTTGCTTTATTTTGATCACTGTTCTCATAATCTGCATTTCAAAATTTTTTTTTGAAGGACGTAGAAAAATAATAATAATAACTAGTACACCTGTAATTGTGCACAATTACAAAGATAAATTCCCCCCTTCCCTTCCTCTCCCCTGCCCCCTTACATCCCCCTGGCCCCTTACATCCCCCTGGCCCTTCCCTTCTACCTTCCCCATCTGATGATTCACACAGAAATGTAATTGGGTCAGCATTTATTTCAACCAAGAAAATGTGCAGCCAGTGAAGTATGAGGAGCGATGAAATTGGCATATGGCCAGGAAAAAGTGTTTCCAGCCATAAGAAGCATTTGGGGAGGAAAAAAGTGAGATAAAATTTTCAGGGTCCACCGCGATTTTTAACGGACGGCGCTACAGTAGAATGCTATATACCATGTGAAAGCTAAGAAACAGAGCTTTCTGGTGGTGTTTTTTATTCTTCTGTAGCTTTAATAGGAGCCGAGTTATTGGCGCTTGAAAATAGCGTTTTTGTGGTGCTATAGCGCCGATACCGTTAACGCTAGAAAGTTGAAATTCTAGTGGATTGTTACACTATAGTATGACTGTAAGTGCATACAATTTCAGCTTGATTGGAGCATTTCTTCCTAGTTTTTTGAAATTTTTAGTAGCAATTTTGGGAATTCCCTTATTTGAAAAATTCATATAAAAAAAACTTTTAGAGATATTGCCAAAAGCCGCCTTTCCGCACTGCGTATATCTTTAGAGATGATTGTGTTACAATTTGGTGTAATTTCGTATTGCGGTTATTCCAGAACCGTTGACACAAATTTTTTATGAATTTTGGACGTAATTTCCAGAGTACTAGTAATTACGCTCTGTAATTCCAGGATGTTATAGTACTTTGCAAGTGCATTATAGGTATGTATTTTTATGAAGATATAATAAATAGTTCCAGAAATATGAGCTCTCAAAAGTGTTGACGAAAAATAAGAAAAAAAACAAAAAATAGGATGAAAAAAAAAACCGAACAAAAACAATATAAATTCCCCTAACGGGGGAATTTATAATAATAATAATAACAAAATCAGCAATAACAAGATGAATTCCCCTACGGGGAATTCATAATTAGATCCAGAGCAGAATTATCTGCTTGGTAGAAGCTGTTTGTCTCAAACTGGGCTATATTAGGCCTATGAGTTTCAAGCACAAAGTGAGGCACGTCACCAGTTTCTGTGTTGAAATCATGCGCATGAATAGCAATAATACCCTATAGACAATACAAGCGTATGAAATTCGAATTTGTAGATTGCAGAAGAAGAGCCGTTTTGCAAATAACACTCAGATATGGTGCCAATGCAATAGTTGACCTTGTACATGTAGTCGATTAACAAGCACTTGTTTACCATGTCTATCAATGACACATACTTCCGCTCGTGGTTGAAATGTTTCCGAATATAGCTCAAGAATGCAAATGGAAAGGTTTTTGTAATCAGAAAAAAATAAGCTGCACAGTAGCAGACCCTCGGCTTTCAGCAGCTTTTCTGCCATGAATTCCTAATTCATTGTATTTATAAATATTTTTCGTGTAAATATATCTCACCACATGTCACTAAATTTTATTAAACAATGTCAAAAATTGACTGAAACATGATTGGAGTGAGTGAGTTAGTGTTTTACGCCCCATCAGCACCGATGTGGGCTATTTAGAGGCAAGATACGTGAGTGGAGACTTATGTTTTTTTTGTTTTTTTTTACCTTTATTTCTCGAAGTATCTTCAATTTGAACATGGTCATATGACAAATATTTATCAAAATTTTATAACATTGCCTCTCCAAATGAGCTAAGTAAATCATAAAGGTGTAATTTAGACATCTAAATGCAAAATTTATTATTATTTTTATACTTATAATTCTGTCACTTCTATAAACTTACATATATATTCTTAATTTACACAGAATTGAGAGTTAAGCGAGACACACTCCAAAAGATAGCCAATCAACAGGCCTTCACTCATGAAAATTGGGGTTAGAGGCTCAGTTTAATGGCTCAAGGCCGGCCTCGGATCCATATTTTGATGGCCTCAGCCTTGGCTCAGTCTCGGTTCCAAATCCTCGGTATTGCCTCGGTCTCGGGTGTCTTTGGGCCAGTGTTGGAGGTCCTCGAGGCCGGCCTTGAGGCTACACTTAGATGGTCTCGGTCTTGGAGGCTACTGCCTCAGTCTTTAATGGTTTCGGCCTCAACAACATCACTAATTACAGGTGTGATTCTCACATGGACAGATAGATCTCTCTAAGAACTTTAAAATGATGTGCTAAATGTCTCAGAGTAGTAAATAGTTGCTTCACAAATTGACAGTAAACTTTCGTTCCTGGGCGCTGATTGACGCTCGTGACGTAAATCGATGATAATATATGGTTTGGAAAAATTTCTATTTCAGATTCTCTGTGTGATTCTTTAGTGATTTTAGTTTAATAATGTCTAGCATTACACATGCAGTAACTCAGAATAGGCTTAATTCCATACCCACAATATTTCGTACATTTCAGACCCAAAATGAGCACTTTCCTTCACATAAAATGCCAATTTTAGCAAAATAAATGGAATTTCGAGGGAACACTTCCAAATGCAAAATATGGCACAATAGGGGATTGAAGAGAGGTAGAGACATGATTGGGGTCTTAAATTAAACACAAGTTATTCCTTTTGTATCTTCAATAGGTAAGGTAAAAGTCGTACTTCAAGTATTCAGAATCAAGACTCATAAATGACATTTTTGGCGATTTACAGCTTTTTTTGCAAAATCAGAGATATTCAAATATGCTATATCTTGAGAACTATTAGAGATAGAGACATGGGAATAGTGTCAAAATGTCCGTAATACTCAAGTTTATATTCAAGTTCCATACACATATGGGGTTTATATCTGATAGTTTCTGAGTTATTTGCAAAAAACATGATTTTTATGGCGGCCATCTTGGATTTATGGCTAATTTGGGGTGTTCCACCATATGGATTTTCCAGGACTTTTAGTATGTCTTTCTTGACATATTTAGGGACCAAATGCCACTGGAACCATTTGTGTTGCAATTTGTTCTAGGTCATTTCACATATTGACTAGACTACATACATGTACCCCTATCCTACAAGTTGATCCCAATTGAATTGGTGTTAATTGGATTGGATAATTGGGTGAGACTAGATGACTCAGTGGGCTGCATTGGGCTGTCAATTGCTGTTATGCAAAGCTCCAAACTTCTGTGAATTTTGGCTGCATTCATAGTTAAGGAGTCCCACGGACTCCTTACTTCTCATCTATAGGGAGTCCGTGGACAAATAAAGGAGTCTCGGACTCACGGACTCCCGCTAATTTCGAACCCTGAACCGGATAGTTGGAACCGGATAGCAAACATGCGAAAAAGGAAGTTTTTCGGCATTTGTGGTTGATTATGAATATTTTTTATGAGAGCTGAGACATATCGGTCCGGCAGGAGGACTGTTCCTCTGATGGAATGTTTTTCGTTTCGTTCTGTAACTGAATTCTGATTTTGAAGATGGTGAAATAATGTTGTTGACTCTGTCGTGGTAACGTTCCTTAGGTTATTATCAAAATTTTAGCCTTTCATTAAGTTTTGAACATGCCAGATATCCGGTTCTGATATCCGGTTCTCATACCCTCATTTTGCCGGATACCGGATACCCTGCAAATTCCACTATCCGGCTGATACCGGATACTGTGCCGGATATCCGTGCATCCCTAATATTGATGACTATGTACCACACAAGAGTACCCTATTGTTAGCATTAGGCGCCCGTGGGAGATGTAATGATGAGATGGGCGTTTAGTAGTTTTTTGCATTGAAAACTTTTGATAAAGTCATATTTTGATGGAATTTTGATTAAAATTGTTACTTTATGGAGGGAGGTAGGCTTTTATTAAGGGGTGTGCTTTTATTACAGAAAATACAGTGTTATAATTTCTGTTGGTCTCAAGGAAGTACCTTATAAATTGTATGTGTGGAGTACTGTAGCCTACATGTTTTATATTACAGTGCACAACATGTATAATGTAATTGCACCCATGCTTGAG
The DNA here is from genome assembly GCA_026936325.1 of Platynereis dumerilii. NCBI lineage: Eukaryota > Metazoa > Annelida > Polychaeta > Phyllodocida > Nereididae > Platynereis > Platynereis dumerilii. The sequence continues at coordinate 10,852,264 of JAPTHN010000004.1, forward strand.
TGAAGATTTGTAGAATTGTCCTGTTCAGCTGTTATACCACTTGGGGTATACAGGATATGTACATCATCACGAAAGAAATTTAGTGTGTTCAGTTGCTTAAACATGTTAAAGTTTGAGAGGTCTGTAAATTCATGTTCATTGAAAAGCAAGTTTCATGAATTATTTCGAAACGGGTTGGGGGATCTAATAATTGGGCAAAAACATGCAATAAGGTCCCATGCAGCAGCTGGTGGAGCTATGTAGAGGGGTGAAAATACCGTATACACCTCGATTGAACACTGTTGAAGGCCCGTCTGAAATAGAGGCCACCTCGAATAGAGGCTCCACCTCAAATAGAGGCCTGCCTCAAATAGAGGCCCCTCTCAAATAGATCAAATAGAGGCCCCTAAACACTGTTAACGGTCCCCTGGAATGGAGGCCCCCCATGGAATAGAGGCCTGTGTCAAATAGAGGCCGGTTTCAAATAGAGGCCCGTTTCAAATAGAGGCCTGTGTCAAATAGAGGCCCTCCTCAAATGGAGTCCCATCTCGAATAAGTGCCCCTCTCAAATAGAGGCCCGTCTCAAATAGAGGCCCATCTCAAATAGAGGCCCTTCTCAAATAGAGGCCCACCTCAAATAGACGCCCATCTCAAATAGAGGCCTTTCTCAAATAGAGGCCCTGGGTGGATAAATCACTCTTTCATTCTAAAAATAGACTGAAAGAATATTACTTATTACACATTTCATATGTGTTATATTACAAAAATTGCTACGGTATAAATTTCGTGTTGTAAGAAAATTTTAATAAATAAGTAAACATGATGAATAAATAAATCAACATGTCAATCTATCTTATGAGCGGCAGCATACTCCTAGTTCCTTGAAATTTTCATTTTTGCCATAAAAACAATAGAGGCACTGCAGAAAGCTCTTCTGAATACCGGTAAATATAAGGGGGGGCTTCTTAATAAATATAAAGGGGGGGGGGGGTTCTTATCAAGTAAATATGGTATAGAATGCTGCTTGGTCCTGGAGGGGGGTTGTTTTGAGAGTGCTACTACAAATGCTAAATTTTAATTTTTCAATTTTTTGCTGCATCTGTCTAACTCTACTTGCATTTGTTGTGTTTGTGATAAAAAATGACTTCACACTTGAGTGAACATTCGTCTAAAATCTGAACCTGTTATTTGTTTAACTTGCGGTTCTTTCTAATCTACTGCCAAAAAAAGGAAGGAGGAAAAATTTGCTAAAATAAATTGTCTACAGACAAAAGCCTTGTGGTTGTCAAATTTACGCTTCAACGTTCAAGCAACATCCTGGTTTTACGTTTTGGTCTTCTGAATTTCTTCTAAGGGATTCTCTGTTTTCCTGAAAAGGTTTCCTTGACCATGTTGACCATGTTGACATGCAACTTTGATAATCATGATAATGTTTGATAATTTTGAATTATTTGGACATCTCTGACAAATTTGATTGTTCAGTACACACATCATCAGTTGATCATGCAATGTTGAATATATTTATAATGACTATGATTTACATATTTGTCTGTAAAATTGTGTAAATCATGTAAAAAGTTAACAATTAAACAATAATTGTCATAATTTCAGAATGAATGAAATATTATTCATAGTGTCCTAATTAAATTTAATCATGTTATAATGGACTTAATTTCCTGTATAATTTTAATCTCACTGACTATTCAATTTAGATTGTTACTAAACACTGCTAAAGTCCATACTACTATCCAGTTATCTGTTTATCAAATTATCACTATCAGCTGATGAGTTACCAGTTGCTGTGGTTAGTTGCCATAGCAACAGATTACATCAATCACATGATCAGTCACATGATTAATCACATGACCTGTTTGATCTGATAAGTGGTAATTAGCTTCCAATGAGTGATGGTGATTAAATTGATGGTTATAGCAGAGATGGCATGTTTCCATGGCAACCAATTAGTTTAGTATTAGCAATTGTTTGGCCAAGTTATTATCAGGGTTCTACAGTTTTTGGCTAATCAGTTGATTGCCTTATACTGTTATATATCTTGATTTACGATATCTTATGATTTTGTTATCCCATTTTGTCATTATTTAAATTCAATTTATTGGTTCGGTTGAATAGTCTTAATTTAATTGGCAGATTGGATTGGATCAATTCAATTTTGCAATCGGAGATAAATTTTAGAACATTTTGCAAAATTGTGGCCTTATAATTGAGTCTGTTTGTATAGCCATGGTAAAATTGTATGTCCAATGTCATACATGTATAGAAATTGATACATAATTTGAACATGTTGAAGCGGTCTTTGGAAAAATGGCTGGTTAATTGGATTTAGGAGGGAGCTTGTCATTACAATTATAACGTCTCAAACTGAAGTTGTGATGACATTAAATTTGAACATTTATATATGTTCATGTTACATACTTAACTTTAACGTCTTGCCATGATTTTGGGTAGCCATTTTTACTTAACTGTTGAAGCATTCTTCTATTTAGCTGTTTAGGGTTTATGAATGGATGTTTTTCCACTGTTAAACATGTTAAATGGAAAACTTCAGGTTAGTTTAATATCTTGAATGAAACTTAGCAAGTTCAGTCAAGCATTGACTAGCTGGGCATAGACCATTGTAGATTTTACTTTATTTTTAATTTATTTGGTGTTAGTATTTTTCCTGTTTTTTGTGTTGAATCATGAATGGAAACTTTGGAAAGTCAAATTGATTGTGAAATTAGTTCCTGGTCGAGGTACAATTTGATCTTGTTTTGATCCGAAGTTGATGTTGACTCATTTCTACATGTTCTATGAAAAACAAAAACAAGGAATTTTGTGCAAATTCTGTGTTTTATTTTGTCAGCTGGTCAATAAGCTGATAAGTAGGTAGGTATGTTGGATAGTGCAGCCCTCTGAGCTGAGTTCTGGCCGCTCATGAGGGTTGACTGATGGGATCCTAGCTTCGAGATATTTCTGGAGAATATATAAATTGTTGAGCATGAAAAGATAATCATAATGTTACAATAGTTTTTATCTTAATATCCAGCATGTATAGTCTTGACTCAATGCTTATCGGGTACTGCTCAACACTGCTCAATGTATTGAGAAACTTCAGTGTGCATTCCAGTGGCTGATTCAGACAGGATAGTGTTAGCGCATAGGGGGTTCTCGGTATTAGCAAACCTGCGTCACAGCGTATTTTCTTCAAAATTATTGTGTTTTATGATTTCATTTCTGTGGTCTTGGAGGGGGGGGACAAGACCCTCTAGGCCCCCCCTCTTGTGGATCCGCCACTGTATTCCTTCTTCTGCAGTGTTCTGTCCACACTTCCGGGGGGGGGGAGGGCGGGTTGGTCTAGTTGTAGCATGCCAGGCTGCCAATCACTGGGTCCAGGGTTCGAATCCAGCTCTTGCTGGGTCACCTTGGCCTATGTTGGATGGCTGTTTCAACCATCCTTCGCCTCATTGCTGTGTCCTCCTCCTGTCCTAATTAGCCCACCAAGTGCATAAATACAGGACGTAAGGCTCCAATCATCCATCCATCCATCTTGCACACGTGGACATTGTATCTCATCCTAATAGAAGTGTGAGTGCTCACTCGACTGAGCAGCACTGTCCTTTGTTTTTATTACTCGGGAGTGATTTATGTTACACAAAAAAGCAGAGTACCAGGAAGTGATTGTACATGTTGTAGGGAGAAGGGTATGGGGCTAAGTGCTGCCCCTTGAGGCATGGGATGGGGGGGGGGGTTCTCTAATATATTACATTTTGTCTGTCTTTTATAAGAAAAAGCGCAACAGGGGAATTCCATTTTCTGGAACAGCCTTTTTTTCCGTCCTGGTAGCAGCCAGAATACAAATTCAGTTCGATCATTGCAGTCTGCTCTACATCTCATTCTAGGGCTGCGTGATTAATCGCAAATTAATCGTTATCTCGATATCAAGTAGGGCGATGATGTTATCGCACAAAGGGGCGATGAATAAATTGTAAAAATTTTCTGTCTTTTTGACCAAAACGGGAATTGCTTTTCATGGAATTCAAACTTTTGCTACAATTTTGGAGTTTTTAGGTAAATCTCTTGCTTGTGAATTTATCGCATTAATTTATTCACTTCGCAATATGAAACATAGTTGTCGCATGTCGCATCTCAGCCTATTATTGTGCAGCCTTATCTCATTCGCTCATCCACACAGGTGGATCAATCAGACTCCCAATGTTATAAGCATTGCCGCAAATTTATAAAAACTAGCGTAACACCCGTGAAGACATGTATGTGAGGAGGGGGAAAATAGAGGGTGTATTGTGACTGCCTGCAGTTAGATTATGAAAAAACATCACTTCAGCTTCTGTGAGTGTAAGTTGAACATCAAACCCAGCTAAGGACATTGTAGAGAGTATAGAAAAGCAGGTTGCAAGATTTCATAGCTGGGCAATTAGTAGTTCTGTTGGAGTAGCGTAAGGGGTCCGTGAATTAATAGTATGATCCTGAATCCTTCCCTGATCCAAGTTACGAAAGTCCTCCCATCGATTTTTTTGCAACACCGGATATTATCAATTTACTTGCTACAATGAATTTTATTGAGAGTGCCCCCCCCCCCTCAAATCAGACCAGGGGTGAATAGAGGGGTAGCAATTTGCACTCCCCTCTTGGTCAGTGTAAACACCCTTGTCTCTCAAGATGTCTGAAGATCCCTTAGGGTTCCTCAACTGCACAAGATCTCTTTGGGTGCCTAGAAATTATTATCTTGTTCAAAAACAATGAGGCTTGAACATCATGTTGAACTGGGAATATAGAACACAGTTGAAACTGCTGCTGCACATGACATCTTGTGCTCAATCGTGCTGTTTTCCTTGCAATATGAAACTTATCAGCTTAATAATCGAGGAGGGGGGAGGGTTTGGTCTAGTGTTAAGGTGCTGGACTGCTAATCGCTTGGTCCTTTATTCGCATCCAGCTTTTGCCTGGTGACCTACACCGTATGTTGGACCACCGTTTCGATCATCCTTTGCCTCATTACCGCGTCCTCCTCCTATCCTAATTACTCTGGCCCAAGTGCATAAATGAAGGACGTAAAGCCCCAGTCATCCATCCGTCATAATATCTCATTACAGGAGGTAAAGCTCAATCATCCATCTGTCTATCCAACCTAGTTTCAGTAATTTCTAATTTTTGCTGATCTGCTGATACATCTGGCATTCATCTATGTCTTTGGTGGCATTACCATTACATTACATCAGTACATGATTTGCAGGCGTAGTATTGAGTAAGTGCTCAATGTGTTTATCTGCTCAGTCTGTTATTCCTGATGTTTTTCTGACTGTTGTAGGTACTCAGTTCAGAAGTCAACAACATTTGGGTTAGGGCAATAACAACACAACAAGGGGGTTGTCAATCAAATCAGCTGTTTGGGGAAAGGGGGGGGGGGGGGTGGTTTCTGGGTTAGCTGGTTAGTAGTCTGGAGTTCATGGACAAATTATGGAAAGAAACATGCTCTATGCTTGTGTAGTCTACAATATGAAATGATATGTGCAGTGATAAACTATTTGCAATTTTGTCAATCGCGAACTTGGGAATCGCTGAGTCCCGGGTTGGAATCCCGCGTGCAGTCTGGACTTGAGTTGGTAGCGCTCTGCGCTCCAAATAGCTGAATCCCGGGTTTGGTTCAAACTCTGGCCATGTTGGACAGCAGTCTCAATCTTCCTTCGCATCATTGCTATGTCTCCTCCTCTTGACCTAATTAGCATTAGCCTACCAAGTGCATAAATACAGGACATAAAACCCCCATATCCATCTATGACCAGAACTGGTCAGATGTCTGCAGCTTTACACTAAAATAGCTGATTAGGTGGACTAAATGGTCTATAGACGATAGATAGTGATATCAGCACTATAGTATTCATGGTATTAGGCCTATACTAGATTACTATCATGATTATGTTTCTTCAGCACTACCTGTAATAATAAGCTCAATAGCCCATAATAGGTAATTATAGGTGGCAGCAGCTGTTGACATTATGCAATTGTGATGTCACACTCCTGACTGGTGTCACCATTGTTTGGTTAATTGCTCCATAATTGCCTCTCTACAACTTGTCCTCAAATAGTACAGGGTGGTGCAGTGAGGTTTCTGTATTTTGTTGAGAAATGAAGTGTGTGTAGCCTGAAATGTTCAACTTTTCAGGTTTTCTACAACTTTATGACAAATTACTTGACAAATTATAGGAAAGGGTTGCCACATCCAGAGATAAATTTAAAACCCCTATGTCCGGCTATGAACTTTTGATGAAGATACTTAATTAATTTAATTTGATTGTATCGGCTTCATGGACACGAAACAGCCAACAAATTTGTTATTAAGGAGTGTACCAATACGTATACCAGTTTTTCACTTGCGATACCGATACTGGTATTTTGTCCGATACCCAGAAATGTCCCAGATACCCCTCGGCGCCATTCCGATACCAATATCATTGTAGAGTAGTGGGCTTCGATCGGACCGATACTGCTGTTCGTGCTTTTTGATGATATCGACATCCATTGATATCAGTGTATCTCTATATTCAATATTTTGCACTTTGTTACACATGCACGTTTGAATCATCGTGCAAGTGAAATATCTCGTAAAAGAAAGAATAAATGGCAAGCTACGATTTTGAGGAAATGATATATATATTTTCTGACTAATACTTTTCTCTATTTCTGTTAAAACGATATACTGAAATATATATTTTTTCTCATATTCATGTTTTATATTAGTTATTTATAGCTCATTGTTAGTTCAGCTGGGAGACGAGGGATGAATTTAAGGGACAGAAATGTCATAATGTTGTTTGGGGGACATACCATACTCATTTACACAGCAATACTCTCCGCAAAATATCTGTGCAGTAACAGTATACAGGTATAGGCTGAGCTTATCATGCTTATTATGTGGAGAATTACTGATGTGTGTGGTGCAGTTTTCATGGCTGGAAAAAGTAGTATAGGGAAATCTTGCATGTCATTGCCTGGAAAATTCTGAATCTCCCTGGAAAATTTCAAAGAAAGGTCCTGATTTTTACCTTCAGCGAACGAAGTTCGAAGAAGGTATTGTTATCACTTTGGTAAAATGTTGCCCGTCCGCCGGGCGGGCAGTCGGGTGGTCGGGCGTCCGGGCGGTGGGCTGATAGATAGTTTCCGGGCCAGAACTCGGGCTCTATTGCATGAATATAGATGAAATTTGGTACACATATAGCCCATATGGTCTGGTTGTGCCTTTTGATGGTCTGATTGATGGATAATCCATACTTTTTGAAATATTAAACCAAAAGATAAAACATTGTTTTTTTTGTTTCGGGATCAAGACTCGGTCACTATCGCATGTACAAGGATGAAATTTGGTACACATATAGCCTATGTGGTCCAATTGTGCCTTTTGATGGTCTGATTGATGGGTATTCTATAGTTTTTGAAATATTGAGAAAAAATAATAAAAACAATTTTTTTTCATTTCTGGCCCAAAACTTGCCCAGTAGGCCTATTGCATGTACATGGATGACATTTCATACACATATCACCTATATGATGCTGTTGTGCCTTTTGATGGTGTGATTCATGGTCATTCTATACTTTTTGAAATATTGACAAAATATATTGCAAATTATAATTTTTGGTTTCTGGTCCAAAACTTAGCCTCTCTTGGATGTACCTTGACAAAAATTCATCCACATATTGCCTATAAACATCTTTCACTGGTCTCATTGATAGGTTGTTTTAACACTTTTTAAATATTTAGAAAAAAATTGAAAAATATAAATTAATATACTTATTGGTTTTCGACCCACAGCTCATAACCTATTCCCTGTACATGTATGAAACTGCAACATAATATGTGTAAATTTGTCTAGTTCAGCCTTCCCATGGTTTTACATACCCTGGCAGGCAGACGGACAGATGGAAGGGCAGTGAGCATATAGATAATTTCAGGCCAAGATTTGGTCACGATTGCATTTTACCAATTTTGTCAAAATCGCTTTTATGACTTTACAAATGTCTTTCGCTGAAGGTTTGCTGCTGCGCAGCCTATGTTTTAAAAGTTCACTGCGAATCTTCGATATACATGATATAGCCCAATCAGGTGCTGGCGAGGCGTTAAACCCAAAAAAACACACACTCACTGCGAATCTACTCATTACTTACGCAATATATCGTATTGATTATTTTCTTTGTTAATATTTTCATGTTATACGATATGTCCAAAATATACAGGTAAGGTGTAAGGTGACAAGTTTTTGAATAAGACTTAGATTTTCCGATTTACGCATCCAAAATTCCAAAATCAATGAGAATATGAACCATTCTTCTTCATCTGTTCGCAGATCAATGATACTGTATCTGCGGTATTGGATGGCTATCGATCGATCTTTGTGGTTTGATAGTGACAACTTCGAAGGTTTTCTATATTCTAGAGCTATGATTTGTTAATGTGTACCAGGTGTACATGGAATGATAGATGTAGAGATGGATATGTACTTATGTAGATAGATGTGGTAAGTGCAGCCCTCTTCAGCCCAGTTCTGGACACTCACAAGGGTTGATTGATGAGATGGACGAGTGAAGAGAGAGCGGGAGTCCTGAACGTGTTCCACATTTATTTACCCCATGTGAGGGATCTTTTACTTGCCCAGCTCAGATAGATAGATAGTTAGATACATAATAGATTGATAGATAGATAGATAGATAGATAGATAGATAGATAGATAGATAGATAGATAGATAGATAGATAGATAGATAGGGTAAGTAAGTGCAGCCCTCTAAGCCCAGTTCTGGCCAAGAAATAAAAAATGATGAATTACTTCTTCCTCGCGTTACTCGATACATAGTGAAGAAACTTGAAACTGGATTATAATTTTTTCAAATTTTTCAGTATTACTATAAATCAGTACATGGTTGCAATGTTGTGGTTTGGTTGGACTGTGTGTGGTCACTGGTCAACAGGGTCTGTGAAACATACTCCACTGCACTGTGTACCTGCGTAATCATGATAATATACAACTTTTTTGTGTATTTCTGTTTTCCCTTTTGATTTGCGGCATATGTGACCCCGTTATGATATATATATCAGTATATTGCAATCGTTTATAGTGATGCAGTAGAGTATTTTTTGCCGATTTGACCCGTTTTCTTTTCATCATCAAAACAAGAAAGACTTATAAAATCTCCGAAAAGAAAGTCTCTTCTATTCGAAAGGTATTTCTGGGTGAATATGGAAATTTGAGTAGAAAAAAAAAGCCCGAAGTTCTCCTGGATTAAAGGCATTGGATTTCCATTTTTTATTCAAATCAGTTTTTCCAGCAGTCTCTAGATAATACGGTATGAATACCTTGCATTTGAGATTTTCAAATACAACTGTTTGTGTTTTAAGGTTCTGTGTAGAGTACTGTGCAGTGAACTTGCATGGTTATATGATGTTTTTTGTGTTTAGTTAAATGATTTTATATCAGTCCTGGAGTTGACCCTCACAAGAGGACTATTGCAAATTCAAGACAGTCAGATGCAGATAGACAGACAGAAAAATATGCAGGTAGATGGACAGATATTTGGCAAGTGGATGATGTAGATAGACTGATAGAACAATATTATTGATAATTTCTTACTGAACTTTGGTAATGGCAAATATGCTATCTGCATCAGCCAACCGTATGAGATGTGCGCGACACTAAGCAACTAAGGTGATTAAACGATTTGTACTGTGTATATATTATGTTCAATTAAAATTTTAAACTTAGATTATATTGCAGGCAAGAACAGATAGGAAGATAGACAGACATGATCGCTGATGATAGATGAACTGCTCGATCTAGATAGACAGATTGATTGATTGATCGATCGATCGATCGAACAATTAGTTGACCAAATATACCAATAAGTAATTCTGTATTCATTAACCATAATGATTACAATGTATCGCAGGCCTGAACAGTAAGTTCACAGCATAGAACTGGGGGACTATTAAATTCTCTCTGGGATGGTTTTCATGAATTCCATATACTTTCAACATATGACTTTCAACATGTGCAACAACATTGTCTGTGTGCATGTAGACTGTAGATATCCCACTTTATCATATTAGTTTTGACATGTTGAAGTGTTGGAATTTTACATGATTCGTCAGTTTTGTTGGCTCCCACACTTGCAGGGTTAAACAATGTTAAATTCCAGATATTATTTGCGGGTCATTTATCAAAACATATGTCAAGAAATGTCAACTTTAGACTAATTACATTTGTTAATTGGCTCATTGTCCATATCGTTTGTGTTGTCTTCCTGGTGTACCATGTATACTGGGGTCAATGCTCAATTAGCATGATTAGGAATTATCAGTTTCAGTGATTTGACAGCCTGCGGATAACTCTTATCTCGTGATCGTTACAGATCAATGCATTTTGGCTGTTTAGCATGTTTAGCCTTTTGGCTGCCAATTGCTGGGTCCAGGGTTCGAATCCAACTCATGCCGGGTCACCAGGGCCTATGTTGCTGTTCGACGGCTGTTTCAATCATCCTTTGCCTCGTTGCCATCATGCCGTGTCTCCTCCCGTTCTTATGAGCCTACCAAGTGCACAAATACAGAACATAAAGCCCCAATCATCCATCCATCCATCCATTGCCTTTCAGACAGTCGATGAAATTCAACTCCAGAAATTCATCTACATGCTGAAATGTATGAAAAGTGGTAATTTGCATTGTACGGATAATTAATTGATAACATGGATAATAAACGGTGTTGGAGGCTGCCCTCGGGGCATATTTTAATGGCCTTGCCTCGGTCTCGGATGCCAAATCCTTGGCCTTTATTCAGTCTCAGGTGCCTTCGGGCCAGTGTTGATCACATTTGGATGGTCTTGGTCTTGGAGGCTCGCTCTCGAATGTCCTGGCCTCGCCTACATCACTGACTTTGTAAAGGTCCCTTCAGGCAGTGTAAGAATTTAAGCAATGACTCGCAGAAAGCCCTTGTCCTGACATGATTTCAATGCACACAAATTAAATTAATATGATGACTCGATGAGTCAAATTTCACTTGTCCGAAGCCTTTTCCAGTTAGTCAGGACTATCGGACCCCTCTCTGAAGGCTGTCTTTTCGGACACTGCTTTGGAACAGATTGTGATTTGGCTATCCATCTAGTAACGATAAACACTGATAAATCACCTCTCACAATAAACACGATCAATGATATTTCTGTCATCTGGTCATCTGATCACGATCAACACTGGTGATTATGATCAATATGTGTTTGTTTTGCAGCACTTTTGCTCTGATCAAATGATCACAGTAGCCAATCATAAAACATGTCGAATACAGAGTTCTATGCACTGCTGTCGTCCCTTAATGATCGCATGATGATCATGTTTGTTCAATCAATTAAGTTGAATTAACCGTGTAATGGATAGGACATTGATTTTGTGTGTTGATTTATTTGCTTTGTACATGTTGTAGTGTGAACTTGACATTGGTATTGCTGGTTTAGCTCTGGTTGTCAGCTTTTCTTGTATCAACTGATCATTGCTGATCAATATAAGTCTAGGCTGGGTACGAATACAAATATATTTATATGCAAATACCATATATGTAGTTACTAGTTGAAAAACAATAATTTTGAAAATTTGAATATTTGTATTTGCATAAAATACTTGTGATGTATTTGTATTTAAATAGTTTGAGCAGATTTCGAAGGTATAAGTATCTCGATTTGCGTGAAAGTTTTTTTTTTTTAGGGAATTAACTATTTTGTTTTTGTTACCTCAAAGATAACATGCATAATCTGATAATTGGCTCCTAGTGGATTCTAATACGCGTACGTAAATTTGTCGACTAATTGAGCATTTCGTGCTCTGGCCAAAAAAAGAATAAGCAAAAAATGATAAGTATATTGATCATATTACTGCGATGAACATGACGAAATAAATAATCAATGGTATATAGCAGTGTATAATCAGATAATGTACATGATATTCAAAACGCGACTAAAATCACCAAATCATGCTACATGTACATCTGAAATTGGAAATGAAAAATAACAATCTTCTTACTCTTCTAAGTTCTAACCAAACAACATGAACAACTGGGCGGGGAGGGTTGGTCTAGTGGTAGCGTGCTGGGCTGCCAATCGCTGGGTCCAGGGTTCGAATCCAGCCCTTGCCGGTTCACCTGGGTTTATGTTGGACGGCTGTTTCAATCATCTTTCACCTCATTGCCTTGTCCTTCTCCTGTCCTAATTAGCCTACCAAGTTAATAAATACAGGAAAAAAGCCCCAATCATCCATCCATCCATCCGAAATCTGAATGTAAAAAACAATCTCCTCTTCAAACAACTACGGTACATGATCATTATATGAATCTGCACTAAGATGACATTAAAATGCTGCTGGTGTTACTACATCAATGTACATTAGACAACAAAGGACGCATTTGTTTTTACACAGATTTTAATGCATTTCGTGTTTTGGTTTTTGTTTGTCATGTTTTACAATTTGATGCAAATTATATCCTGTTCTGTTTGACTTTGAGGTAGTGAAAAATAAACTTGGTGATTTTGTTGTGGTCTCAATTATATGGTTGCTATATAATTGGCTCTTGTGAAATTAATGAAGCACTTGTAATGCCATAAATCATGTAAATTACATCAACATGTTTGGAAGGTCAAAGAACTGAATGTTTTGCTGAATAGAATTGTGTATGTACATTGTTTTATATATAAATAGTGTCTGTACTTGGCAAATAAAAGATCCCTCACATGGAATAAATGTGTAACATGATGTGGACCCCCGCTCTCTCTCCCATCTCATCAATCAACCCCCGTAAGTGCCCTGAACTGGGCTTAATATTAGCAGTCTGGGAGTTTACCATCACATGATGACTATTTCAATCCTAGCTTAGTCCTGGCCCTGACAGGATGATTGACCGTGTGGGGTTGGTTGGCTTGGTGTCAAAAAAGAAAGTCTGACTCAGTGCAACGAAGGGTCACCTGGGTCCTGGGCCTATGTTGGACGGCTGTTTCAATCATCCTTCGCCTCATTGCCGTGTTCTCATTCTGTCCTAATTAGACTACCAAGTCCATAGATACAGGACATAAATCCCAATGGTCCGTCCATCCAAGTTACTTATTCATTCCTTGAATTCTATTTCCAGATCGTCCCATGCTGTCATGGACGTCAGTAACCTCCCCCACCGTTCAGCGGCCGTCTTCATCAGCATTGACTCTAACAAGGTGAGAATGATATTAAATTATCTGCAATTTTGGCATAAAATCGATTGATTTTCGATTGATTTAATCAGGGGCATATCTAGAAATGGCTCAAGAGGGGGGGGGGGCATGCTAGGTCATTTGAGCTTGCCACTGCTCCATCCTCGACCCTCGTGCGCCATGCCCAAAAAAAACATTTTTTAAGAGTGCCCTCATTTCTAGAAAATTGCACTATGTCCAAATCAAATCCTGGCTGGAACACTGCCTACGGCCCCCCTCCCTTAAATACGCCACTCTATTGAATTGTCATTCCTCTATTGAAAAATAGCTCTTATCTCTTCTGCTCTTTGAAGTCCTATTTTTAATGTGACATTGTTTCTATTTATAGATCATATTTTATGTCAGATGTTTTACATTATTCACATACTTTTGAATATTAGGCCAAACATAATTGATCTTTAGCTCCTCGGATCTTGTCGAGGCACATTTAGGGCCGGTCGGTGCAGTGAAAAAAAAAACAACCTGTAATCTCAAATTTGTATTATTTCAATTAGATGAATATTGGGCATTAAAAGACTTCTTTTTGTCCATAGGAAGAAAATCTGTTGGGTCGGTCGATCCGAGAAGCTAAAAATTAAAAAAGTCTGGCCTGACGATAGATAGAAAACTGTCTACAGATTAAATTGTGTTCATCATTGTCGTTTATCAGTGTTTATTGTTTGTTAAAGATGAAACTGGATCTGTAAAAACACTCTTGCATGTACGTAACCATGGTAACACTTGGTAACTACGGTGATAAGGCTTGGTAACTGTCATGGTAACCAAGGAGATTAGGTTAAGATTTGTCAAATTGTGGTTTTTGGGAATTTTGAGAGGTTTTAGGACATTAAATATTATCATTATTATTTCAAGTTTTTGATAAGTTTTTAAGCTACCTTGAATATGTTTTTAGCTATTTTTGTCATAATTATACATGTTATATATCCCCCTGTGTGTTATCAATTTGATTGGTTATCATGGTTATGTGTGAGTGTGTATTATTTTAAGGTGTGTGTGTCATTTATTGGTGTGTGTGTTTGAAAGGAACTTCATTATTCAAAAGCACTGGTCAAGTAGTCACGGTGAGACCCTTAACCCTTTAAAAATCATTGCGTTACAACTGTTGTCATGGCGTCACATGAGCTGATGAGAGTTGCTGTTTATGATTTTATCTTAATCATGTTAATGTAGATCACAAATATTGGCTAAGTCGGAAGAAATTGAAAGCAAAATTCAACTGAAAATGTGATTTCCTATGCATGTTCGGTAATTCTATCCAGCGATACAAATTTAGTCATCTGTTGTACATGTTCTGATGTTGTATGGCAGCATTATTATTTGATAATATTCAACAGATTTTGAATAAAATTAAATTTGTCAATATATGAATTTTCTGTCTTTTATTTCAGTACAATGTCTCGGCTTCTGAGGAGGAACTAGACAAAGCGGGAATTCATCGCTCAGCCAGCGTCAAAGTCAAGAAAATGACCAGGTAGGGGCTTCTATAGTGATTGATTAAATATTAGAAACTCAATAGAAAGTAATGGCTAATTAGTCTGTGTCTTTTATTTCTATGTTCAGAAGTTTCAATCATCCTTCACCGTTCACCTCATTGCTGTGTCTTCCTCTTGTCCTAATCTGCTAATCAGCTGACCAGAGTGCCCAAAATAAGGACGTAAAGCCCCGATCATCCATCCATCCATTTATTTCTGTCTTTTCTATAGTGTGTCTTCGGTAGGCAAGCATTACCATGATTACTGTTGCTAGTTCTAGTGACTTTTGGAAACGCTGTCTCCTGACTGTTTTTAACGTCACTTTCCCAATTTATCTTCTATTTCAGAATTCTCTAAATTAACTAAATGTTTGATTCAATATACATTTGAAAAGCCAATCATTGTCATGGTTATAGTGATATTATGCCGGATTTGAGCGGATTTTGAACCTGCTTCCTTATGTTCCTCGTGCCCTCAGAGCAGATTTATGCCAACCACTATGCCACAGAGCTATTATTATTTACACATCATATAAATTGTACAAATAAATTAATAAGCTATTAAACGTCAACTGCTCCAGAGCTGTAGAAATGATAAAACCAAGATATTAATTTTAAAATAACACGTAGTCCGGGGTCTTGCAAGTTTTAAAATTTCACGAACGCAATCTCTTTGGGACTGTCGTCTGCCACCTTGGTGTTATAAGCAAGGATTAGCTGCTTGGTTTACTTTCAAAATATTAAATTGTGTTTAAGAGATGTTGAGAATATTCAAAAACAATGCTGGTGATTAAATTTTTATCCTCTTTCTTGTAAATTTATGATTAATTTCATATTATAACAAAACTCTGCAAAAGGTGACTGGCATTCAAATACTGTTATACATATTATATGAACAGATGAGTGTTTGAAAACACTTTGGATAAAGAAATCTTGCTCCTGGGCTTTGGCAACTCATATACTTGCTATGAAATCGTAATCATTATACACGTTTTTTTAGCAGAATTTTGATTTCAAACAAAAGTAAAGCTGATATATATATATTTCTTGAGTGATGTCATCTTTAGTAAGCTATGACATCATCTGTTCTTGTGATTTCTGACATTTTTCAAGATAGTTAAATTGCTTACTTAAACAACTTGTGACTTTGAAGGCCTCAGGCATCTATCTATCTAGATTATCCAGTTATCTAAATCTATCTCTATACTGATGTATGTATGTCTGTCCATCTATCCATGATCTTCTATCTACATGGTATATCAGATCTTAGTCTTTATGTCTATCTACATCCATCTGTCTATCTATCTACTTCTCTATCTCTCATTCTCTCTAGCTTCTATCTTGATATCAATTTCTATCTGTCACCATGTGTTCTATCTATCTGTCTCTCCTATATTTATCTTATCTATCTGCGATCTAGCTATCTATCGTTGTCCCAACCTGCTGAACGTGTTCTCCTTGATTTTCTCCTTTCCTTTGTATTATGCGATATGTCAGACTAGTGATGGACATTGTTGACTTACTTAATTAAGTCGTTTCTTATGAGTTGACTTCAAAATCTCTTCTTTCTAACTTTCTGATGTGGTAACCTTAACAACATGTTCACACATGTGATTCCTGACCTTCTATTTGACCTTCTAAATGTGTCAAAGGTCGTTTGAGGTCATGTTCCAGCTGCTGTTGTCATTAAAGCTGCTAAATCATTTAGAAAAAAAGTAGGCTTAAGCATATGAAGTGTCACCATGGCGATATGCATATTAATTATGTCACCACATCAAGGAAAAAGTCCAATAAGAAGAAAAAGAACTTGTAAAGGAAGTTAGTGTCTTGAGCACTGTTGAGCAAGGTGAATTAGATCAAAAGAAAGTTCACTAAGATCATCCGACTTGTGATGAGTATGGCGACATGTGTTAGTATGATGAATGAGTATGATATAGTATATATAGTGTATATATACAGTATGTTAGAAGGTGTTAGTTGTCATTGACACCTATTAATTACGAGATGAAAGAATTCTTGATATATTAGGCCTATTAATCAGCTAATTAAAGTCAAGTAATAGAGAGATGTTCTCTTGTAACTCATCTGCTTATGTAGTGATTTGAATTTATATATAAGACGTGTAAATTCAAATCATTTTCTTGGCATATGTGTTACATGGTAGATGAATTAAAACAGAATTGAGAGAATTCTGCCAAAATTTAGTTATTATTTTAGATGAGAATGTTTACTCAATTACTCAGAATCGGGCGTTATAAATGTTTAGCGTGTTGCTGTGAAGAGGGCTTAAGTTGTTCAGAATCTCTTTTTATATTCAACTCACGGCGCACAATGTACATCTCAAAATACGTGTACCACCAATGTCCACCATATCCGTTCTTATTATACAGTGGAACCTCACAATTAAGTCCACTCATGGGACCAGTCAAAACGGTCTTAATATCGAGGTGGTCTTAATCATGTTAATCAGTTAATTCTGAATCATCAATGTCTCAAGACTGAGATTTTCTTCAGCATGTTCATGAAAAAGTGTGAATTTTGAGGAAAAAATTTGAGTTCTTCATTTAATTTAGTAAGTAATGCTTAAGGGACCAGAAGTGGATCATCATGGGACATGATAGGGGCTCCTTTGTTATCAGGTTATCTTTCTTTCACTGATTACATAACATCTTGAACGGGTAGACAGACAGGCACCACCTATGGGGGCATCTTTTGGGGTGTTTGCCCCATCAGGTGGTCTTAATTCTGAGGTTATTTGGTCATTTGGGACCAAATTTGGTGGTCTTAATTCTGAAAATAGGGGTGGTCTTAATTCTGAATCAAATTATCTTTGCTGTCAATGGGAGAAAATTTGGGACAAAATAAAGCGGTCTTAAAATTGAGGTGGTCTTAATATCGAGGTGGTTAAAAGCGTTAAGTGAGGTTCCACTGTACCAGTATACAGTATTCAGTCTGGGAAATTACCATGACATGATGACTATTGCAATTCTAGCCAAGTCCTGGCCCTGACAGGATGATTGAATGTGTGGGGTTGATGAGTGGGGTATCAGAAGAAAGAAGAAAGTCTGATTTATGTGCAGCCATTCTCAACACACAGCAGCATGACAGTAGCTTGGACTTAATCTATCCCATTTCGCGAAATACCGCAAAGTCATCAGCAGCTGATGACAATTCCCTAATTTCTCTGGAGCCTTCGGGTTCTTTTCCTCATTATGTAATGGATAGGTCTGCCAAAATTTATAGAGTTAGTTGATACTGTGATACAACTTTATGCCAAGTTTGGAAGTGATAGTAGTAACAGTTATTTTTAAATAGCCAGTCAAAGATGATTTTGAGCACTGCCAAAGTCATGGCTGGGCCATGACACTTTGAGAGGGTCATGGGAGGGTGATGACAGTGCTAGGGTGAGTGTCATGTGGGGCTGAAGACATTGGTTGTCATGAGCTGATGATAATTTCCTTGACTGGTATTCACTCATATATTCCTTTAACATGTTTTAGAACACCAGCATGGTTAGAATGAATAATATCATTGTTCTATATTAAACATGTTAAATACAAACTAAGCAGCTAAGATTTGAGGAAATGATACGTATAGGAAGCCAGTCACTTTTTTGCTATTGATATAAAATCTGAAAAAAAAAATTAAAAAGCTGAAGAAATGGTTATAAAAAATTAACAGGTCTTTGAAATTATGAGATAAGCATCATAGGCAGTCTGGAGATAAATTAGGAACTTGAGGCGGTACATGGAACTGAGAAAGGGTCTTGAGATAATTTTGAGTTATTTTTCACCCCGTTAATCAGTTTTGAGAAAGTTTCAGTAGATTTTGTGTGTGTCCACGTGTACGGTTAGTTTTAACAACTAAGCTACTGATACTTTGTGAAAAAGGAACTCCCTAAAAAATGGTGAAAAAATGATTCTCTAAAACAACATTATCAGTGTAAAAACTGGAAAACTATCTGTGAGATATATCATGTATGTTGCTGATAATCATGATATGGAGTAAGATTTGATAATTTGGGAGCATATAATATCCCTGAAATTTTCCTTAAAACTTTAAGTTATCTGTATTAGCCGGTTTAACTATTGGTAAGATGATAAGAAGTCTAATAAAAATGTCATTCATCTTTTCATGTTTGTGACCTATTGCCTTAATTTCTAATAATCAGATAATAGATGATGTTACTATTAGCATTTACACAATTTACACGATTTAGCCATATCAGAATGTTCAGTGGTGAATTTGTCATTGTGGTATTTTTCATAAGCGCATCATCATTAAATATGATGTGGTCCTGCTGAAAATAGATAATGTAGTTTTATATTGAACTGTTAGAGATATTGTTGAATGACATTGATGTTTTTCATTTTAGGAGTTGTGGAAGTGTGTATGGGAATTTTAATGTTATTAGTGCCAAACAAGATAATCATGATATTGAATTACAAAGTTAAGCAACACAGTTGAAATTATTTTAAAAAGTTCATTAAACATTGACAAATAAATGCAATTCACATCGTAATCTGGCTATCCTTGTGTCCGTTTATCTGTTCATACATAGATTATGTAGATCTGCGTCTTTGATTTAAGATTGAAATTAGTAAAACCACTGACAAAGATGAAAAAACGGACACATGGATAGCCAGCTTTAGCCTTACTCTTCAACGCAGTTACCAATGACAATGGTGACTCCTCATTTTGTGATTTTGTTACCATGGTAACAGAAATGTTCCAAACAAATGTTTCAGCACACTCCAGTAAAAAAAATTTTTTCTGAATTACGAGATTAATTTTTTTTTTGTCCCAAAAACTTGTTTTACTTGATTCTAAAATTTCTTGGTTAAATTGAATACATTATCGTTTTGATTTATCAAGTTCATGCATTACATTTTCAAAATTAATTTATATCATCATGACATTATCTAAATTTATTGCAGTTATCGCTAATTGCAATTTCATCAAGATAATTAATAAGTGAATATTTTATTTTTACAGTAATCATGTTAATCATAATATGTTAATTTGTTTTTATATCAACTTTGTGATGTGAAGTTGTAGATATTATTTCCCAAATGAATGCTCCCCAGCCATCTTACATCTCATTACATCACATACATTACATCACGTACCTTACATCATGTACAATAATTATACATCATGAATTACATCGGCATCATTATGACATCATAATCACGCAAACATAATCACCAAATTATGAAGTGTCAATTATCATATTTACTGATTTATTTATATTTATTCGAAGTATATATTCAAAAAAAAATTATTTTGATATATATATTTGTTCTTTATTTCACGAGTGTGTGTTCCTTTTTCCTTTAAGTCCCGCGTCCTCTATGTTTTGTATGTTTTTGCAGAATTTACGACGGTTCAACGAAATTCCCTCGCTTGGAAGAGTGCGCCCATTTCCATTACGAACAAGTGGAATTGGGGCAAATAAAGGTAACGACACAAGCAATCAAGATGTTGCGATAAGAATTTAGAGTTTCACTAAATAAATTGGACACTAACATAAGTTTGACACTAACACGCCCCTTTCTTCTTGAACTATGCTGACTTAAAGAGTTGAGATGTTTTCGAGGCTTTTACTCTGATATATGTAAAGTTGTAGCCATATTTGGCATAATTGGAGATTTTGAGTACTGTGCTGCCCTCTGGTAGTCTGTTGACTAACTGCATGGGTCGTGGGAACCCCGTCAAATAAATATATATGTCTTAAGAAACCTTTCTAATTTTGGTGTTGGAAATTGGAATATCGCTTTTGAAGCAACTGAGTTAAATTTTGAGGGTTCAATGGATATTGAGTGTTTGGCCTTGTTTATTTACTAACTTTGTTAAGAAACAGTACCGTGTAACTAACATCAATTCTATATTTCTCATACATTTCCTATCACTTTAATAACTTGTGTATGCAACAGTTAGAAATCAAAATTAATCCTAAAATAAAAATTTCAACCTGTGAATGATAGGAGATTCCTCTGCTTATAGTGAAATTTTCATCATTTCTAATCTTAACTTACCATTTACTAACGTCAATTAACACGAAATACGATCAGTTGATCAATGCACTTTTCCTGCCCCAAATGTCCATGTCTGTCTATCCGTCTGCTGTCTGTATCTGTCTCCTGTCTATGTTACGCATATCCGTCTGCCGTCTGTCTATCCGTCTGCTGTCTGTCTATCCGTCTGCTCTGTGTGCCTGTTGTGTCATTATGCGCCACCTAGTGTTAATCATTGTGTGTGTGTCCGTCTGCTTTTATGTGTATCTTGAGTTGCTTAAAATGTCTTCAGTTTTTTTGTGAATGAATAAACGTTGTGAATGCTTCTTGAATAAGTGGCTTTCAATTTAGAATGTTATGTTCTTATGAATAAAATTACATAACAATATTTTTGTGGAAAGAACTGGTGAAACCTATTTAAATGCTTTTCTTGAATAATGAAGAATTGGTTGATCTTATTTACAATTTAGGAAAATGGTTTTAAAATTATTGAATCACCTTATGTGTCATATTTTAAAGAAATTATTTTCTGAAATTCGTTGTGAAACTTAATTATGTGAAGCCACTGAAATCAAAATCTGATTTTCACATCATACATTGCTGTTCAGTGTTTTTATTCACTTCGAAAAATAACCATTTTCTGACTACGAGTATATAAAATAAAAACATATTCTGTAATCCAATTGTTTTATGTATTTTTAATGTCTCGGAATACTTATTTTCACCATTGCTTATATTCTGATATTTCTGTACTTCTTTCAAGCTTATATAAAAAATATAGTTTCGATATTTTGTTCGGATTTTAAACTTTTCCTGAAATGTCTGGACATGATGTTCAACATGTGGATTTTCTGACAAGTTCCTGGTAATGACATAGAATTATCAAGACTCTTTTTGTTTTTCTGAAAAATTTTTACAATAGTTCTAGATATCATGATTGTTCCATGGAAAATATCAATTGTAGACATGCTGAAAACACCATGTTAAATGTTAGCTACAATATGTACATTTGGTAGCTACTGATATGGTTACATTATCATGATTATAGTCTCTGTAAAAGTCATTTGCAAAAAGTAGTATGGGGTCAGTTTGATATGTATCACATTGACCTTTTATCATGTTTATGGCAGCTAATCAGCTAATTTATGTGACAAAAAGAATGAATTACTCAATTAGCATACATTACAAAAGTTGATTAGCATAATTTATGGAATGGCACATAAGTTCCGAACAGCGCTTGTGTTGTTATTTTAGTTTGATATAAATTATTGATTTAGGATATAAATTCTAAATTCCGTTCCATAGCAGCATAGTGTCCTGATTAAAATATTATGTTCTAGAGTTATTCTGTACAGCTATTGACTTCCGAATAAGGTTCTTGGCTGTATATGACCTACTAAACATGCTAAATGGTTCATTGTCGTACTTGCGATCCGGTCAGACATTTGCAGAATAGCCAGTAAAGCTTCGCATTCATTGGTTGCCGTTTGCCGTGAGCCGAACTAGTAGCAGTTGCCATGGTTACTAATTTTATGTTGATCTGTTAATGAAATTTTGTAATTATATTTCTAAACTTTGAGAAATTCTTTGTTTTAGCAATTTTGTCACAAACACAGTACAGCCATGATTGTATTGCCTTCTCTTTGCCATGAAGTTTATTTAAAATGTTTCCGTGTCTGAATGAGAGAATTTATGTGGAATGAATGCTTTTTTTTTACCATATTTACTGATATTTTCCAATTTTCATTATTTTGTACATATCTTTTACTTTACTCGATATTCACATTTTGGGTATCTCTTCCTTGTACATATCTTCTATTTATTTGAAAAATACAAAATTAAAAACATAATATTTTCATCAATAAATATATAGGCCTATATCATTCACAGAAATTGACATAATTGCATTTTCAACCTCAACTCGAAACTCAACATGAATATTGTTGTGATATTGTTGGTTGTTGTTGGCTGACCTGATTAATGTTGTAAATTGTTGTATGCTGTTGTGCTTTGGATACAAACAGAATATACTCCGACTGAATGTGATCGTACTCTGAAAATCTTTTTGTTGCACATAATGTTTAACATTGTGGTGATCTACTTTTTGGAGAAAGGTCGCCATTGATGCTCAATTCTATTTGCGGTTGCCATGGTTACTAAAATTGTATATTTTGATTGCCATGACAATTAAATTTATAAAATTTGGTTGTTCATGTGATCATGACAACTGAAATATCCTTAAATTCATTTGCTAGGGTACCTGAATAAGTATTACATAATGGTTGTCATGGTAACTAAATTTATGTGATATTTTGGTTGTCATGGTAACTAAATTTGTGTCTTATTTTGGTTGTCATGGTAACTAACATTGTTTGTAAATATTGTGTATTTCTAAGCTGTTGTGAAATAAAGTGTTGTGTTCTATAGAAGGTTTAAGATGTAGGTACTGTTGCTATGGTGATGGCCCTAACATTCCCAAATCCGCCCCCCCCCCCACCCCACCTTTCCCTACGCACATGCAATAACACGAATGTAAGCTCATATAACTCGAAATCTTACAAAAATTATTATATAGGATATGGTCTTGTTAGAAAAGTGATGGATATATCATCCTGATTGTGTGGCATGAATATTTACCGATGTTTGGAAGTTATTATCCTCTGTACTAGACTATAGTTTTAATCTTTTAGCTGTTAAATATTTTTGAATGGTGTTACTCTTTAGTTTTGTCATAGACTTTAGTTGTATCCGACAAACGCTTATCTAGAAAATTAATTGTAAAATATAACTTTATTAAAATTTTGTTCTTATTAATTCCAGTTGTCAATAAAAGAGGAAGACCAAGAAAACGTTTACCATGGTCGCCCGGACGAGGACCCTTGCGACAAGTATTTCTCTGTTCAGGTTAGTATATATAGGGGAAAGGATAAGAGTGGGAGGGATGTATCATGATATGACACATTGTTCATCTGTGTACATCTATGCACATTTTTTATTAATTTTGTGTCATTTAATAAAATTTATGTGAAACAGAAGAAAATAAATAAATAAACATGCAATGCAATATCTCTTTGATATCAAATTAGTAGTGGGTCTCGCCTCATTAATAATAATCAGCAGCTGGGTGGTTAAGATGCCCGCCTTCTCCGATGCTCGTTTGAATGAGATGTGAAGTTGGCGGCCCCTTGTATCAGTGTCTGTGCTGGGCAAGTAAAAGATCCCTCACGTGGGGTAAAAGTGTAACTTGTTAAGGACTCCGCTCTCTCTCCCGTCTCATCAATCAACCCTCGTGAGTGCACAAAACTGGGCTTGAGAGGGGCTCAGAGGGCTACACTTAGTACCGTATCTTCCTTTCTATCTATCTATCCATCTATCTATCCATCTATCTATCTATCTATCTGTCTATCTATCTATCTATCTATCTATCTATCTATCTATCTATCTATCTATCTATCTATCTATCTATCTATCTATCTATCTATCTATCTATCTATTTATCTATCATTACCATAGTACCTGAATGTCCTATTAAGCCCAACTAGTGCATAAATGGAGGAAATAAAGCACCAATCATCTAACCATCCATGTAATTTGTGATTTATTAATTTAATAATATAATTGGTTTATGTTGCAGGTGAACGTGAACAGCCAGTCGTGGTGCATCAAGCGGAATTACGAGAATCTCCGAGTGTTGGACAAGCAACTACACCGATGCATCTTCGACCGACGCTTCAGCCAGCTCCCGGAGCTGAGGAAGACCTCCGTCACTCTGGCCAATTTCACGGTGAGTTGATAAGGCCACACATAATTGATCTTTAGCTTCTCGGATCCTCTCAAGGCACTTTTTCTAGGGTCGGTCGGTAGGACAACAAAAAAAAGGTTGAAATGAACAATTTTTATTATGTCCAAAAAAAAATAATTTTTTTTCCGTCAGCAGAAAATCTATTGTGTCGGCAGGTTCTGGAAGCTAAGAATCAATTATGTGTGGACTGAACAGTCTAGTAAATTACCATCACATGATGACAATTGCAATTCCAGCAAAGTCCTGGCCCTTACAGGATGATTTAATTGAGTCTGTGGGGTTGATCAGTTGGGTATCAAAAGAATTCTGATCTCTCGGCAGCCATCCTCACCACACACAATGTCATGTTTTTGTCTGCAATATGAAGTTTTAGGCACAATTTCTTCTTCTCTGATATGAAAGCTTTAGGCACATTTTTGTTCGCCAATAGGAAATTTTAGGCTTACGATGGAAGCCATTTGGACATTTTGCCGATTGTCTCACGACAAATAATTCCTGTATTGTCTCATAAAAGTGTATAAAACCCTCCTATATTTTACCATAGAAAAATGCTATATTCCTGTAATATTTTTTTTCGATGTTGGTCGGGCACCCTGATCTTGGATACTGTTGATCAGTACAAGTAGTGCTTCAACATTAGTTAGCCCTTGTATACCGTAGAACGGGGTAAAGTTGGCAATCCGGGGGAAGGTTGGCCGGCTTTTTTAACCCACTTGATTGAAGAAATGCCTACTTTGCTCACTGACACAGGTTTCTTACGCAAATTTGCCACCTGTGTCAGTGAGGGAAGTTGCCATTTCCGCAATTAATTGGGTTGAAATATTCTGTGTAATTGAAAGTCATGTTATTAATTTATTTGTTGTAGGCCATGAGGAACCTGCTCTCCCTCTACTTGAACCGACTTTCTGCGATCTCCGGAAGCATGATCAATTGCGGCAGTGTCCTCAGCTGGATGGAGGTAAAAAATTTTACTTATTCCGAGAAATTTGAAGTCTATCAGTGCTCTTATTATAAGAAAAAAGCGTTGTTGGTAGAATTAGGCAATTCGGCAATCTCACTGAAATTCCGGGGGTGAGTATATTATCTCTGAAAATTTCTGACTTATTTTGAGAAATTAATAGTTTTCATTATTAAAAAAAGAAGGACATAAGTTACTTATTTATGTCACTCAATCTGCATATCATGTCTTGGAAAGCCTAACCCTTTCTACCTCATAAAATCTTGTATAGGTGTATATTTTTCCCCTTCTAAATGACTGGACGGCGGTTTCAAATTTCAATCATCCTTCGCCTCATTGCTGTGTCCTCGTTTTGTCCTAATTAGCCAGCAAGTGGATAAATACAGGACGTATACTTGTAAAGCCCCTATCAACCATCCACCCCTACCCCTTCCCTAGGGTTGCTGGATTTAAATCATTCGATTTAAATCATTGATTTAAATCATGATTTAAATCACTCAATAAAAATCATGATTTAAATCAAAGTTGTGATAAAAAGGCTTAAAAAAGCACAAATAAAGCTGGCAGTGAGATATTACAGCTTGCAACCTACCATTTAGCAATACTCTTTCATAAATATGTCTAATGACATATCACACAGGCCCCTTGTGTATATATATAAGATATAATTTTAGATATATGATAATATATTTCTGATAAATACATCCGAGTAGAATGACTACATACATGTAAATAAAGATTTAAACAATTTTATTTCAATCATGGCATTCTCATGATTCTCTAAACAATTTCATTGCTGCAATGAAAAACAAAGCCATGTTCTGCAAATGCAACACTGTCCCCAAAGCCCCTACTGCTAAACTGATATCAAATACACTGCATGTGAAACAAAATTAACAGGCATCGTGAGACTGAGTGCTGAGATTGGTGATTTAATGTAGCAGTTCAGTTCATTGCAGAGAAGGGAAAATGATGACTCGTTTTGACATCCCTTTTTAACCGGCCTAACAGAGGAGGCCGGTTAATACAGGAGCTGTAAATGGATCAGGTGAAACCATAAACAGTAGGCATAAACTGCAACCACAAACCAGATGTAAACCACTGACAAAATTCCCCATTGTGACTTTAATATTTCACTTACAGTTATGAAATTTGGTGCAGGTATGGGACTCTGGGTATGGATTAGGAACATGTCGATAAATTCAAGATGGCGGCCATTTTGTGGCAGCCATTTTGGCAGCCATCTTTCTTCATTCTTGATTTGCCCATTGTGACCTTTATATTTCACTTACAGTTATGGAATTTGGTACAGGTATGGGACTCTGGATATGGATTGGGAACATGTCGAGAAACCCAAGATGGCTGCCGTTTTGTGGCAGCCATTTTGGCAGCCGTCTTTCTTCATTCTTGAACTGCCCATTGTGACCTTAATATTTCACTTACAGTTATGAAATTTGGTGCAGGTATGGGACTCTTGGTATGGATTGGGAACATGTCGATAAATCCAAGATGGCGGCCATTTTGTGGTGGCCATTTTGGCAGCCATCTTTCTTCATTCTTGAACTGCCCATTGTGACCTTAATATTTCACTTACAGTTATGAAATTTGGTGCAGGTATTGGCCTGTGGGTATGGATTGGGAACATGTCAATAAATTCAAGATGGCGGCCATTTTGTGGTGGCCATTTTGGCAGCCATCTTTCTTCATTCTTGAACTGCCCATTGTGACCTTAATATTTCACTTACAGTTATGAAATTTGGTACAGGTATGGGATTCTGGGTATGGATTGGGAACATGTCGAGAAACCCAAGATTGCTGCCGTTTTGTGGCTGCCATTTTGGCAGCCATCTTTCTTCATTCTTGAACTGCCCATTGTGACCTTAATATTTCACTTACAGTTATGAAATTTGGTGCAGGTATGGGACTCTGGGTATGGATTGGGAACATGTCGATAAATCCAAGATGGCGGCCATTTTGTGGTGGCCATTTTGGCAGCCATCTTTCTTCATTCTTGAACTGCCCATTATGACCTTAATATTTCACTTACAGTTTTGAAATTTGGTACAGGTATGGGACTCTGGGTATGGATTGGGAACATGTCGATAAATTCAAGATGGCGGCCATTTTGTGGCGGCCATTTTGGCAGCCATCTTTCTTCATTCTTGAACTGCCCATTGTGACCTTAATATTTCACTTACAGTTATGAAATTTGGTGCAGGTATGGGACTCTGGGTATGGATTGGGAACATGTCGATAAATCCAAGATGGCGGCCATTTTGTGGTGGCCATTTTGGCAGCCATCTTTCTTCATTCTTGAACTGCCCATTATGACCTTAATATTTCACTTACAGTTATGAAATTTGGTACAGGTATGGGACTTTGGGTATGGATTGGGAACATGTTGATAAATTCAAGATGGCGGCCATTTTGTGGCAGCCATTTTGGCAGCCATCTTTCTTCATTCTTGAACTGCCCATTGTGACCTTAATATTTCACTTACAGTTATGAAATTTGGTGCAGGTATGGGACTCTGGGTATGGATTGGGAACATGTCGATAAATCAAAGATGGCGGCCATTTTGTGGTGGCCATTTTGGCAGCCATCTTTCTTCATTCTTGAACTGCCCATTGTGACCTTAATATTTCACTTACAGTTATGAAATTTGGTACAGGTATGGGACTCTGGGTATGGATTGGGAACATGTCAATAAATTCAAGATGCTGGCCATTTTGGAAGCCATCTTTCTTCATTATTGAACTGCCCGATTGTGACCTTAATATTTCGCTTACAGTTATGAAATTTGGTGCAGGTATGGGATTCTGGGTATGGATTGGGAACATGTCGAGAAACCCAAGATGGCTGCCGTTTTGTGGCTGCCATTTTGGCAGCCATCTTTCTTCATTCTTGAACTGCCCATTGTGACCTTAATATTTCACTTACAGTTATGAAATTTGGTGCAGGTATGGGACTCTGGGTATGGATTGGGAACATGTCGATAAATCCAAGATGGCGGCCATTTTGTGGTGGCCATTTTGGCAGCCATCTTTCTTCATTCTTGAACTGCCCATTATGACCTTAATATTTCACTTACAGTTTTGAAATTTGGTACAGGTATGGGACTCTGGGTATGGATTGGGAACATGTCGATAAATTCAAGATGGCGGCCATTTTGTGGCGGCCATTTTGGCAGCCATCTTTCTTCATTCTTGAACTGCCCATTGTGACCTTAATATTTCACTTACAGTTATGAAATTTGGTTCAGGTATGGGACTCTGGGTATGGATTGGGAACATGTCGATAAATCCAAGATGGCGGCCATTTTGTGGTGGCCATTTTGGCAGCCATCTTTCTTCATTCTTGAACTGCCCATTGTGACCTTAATATTTTACTTACAGTTATGAAATTTGGTACAGGTATGGGACTCTGGGTATGGATTGGGAACATGTCAATAAATTCAAGATGGCGGCCATTTTGGCAGCCATCTTTCTTCATTCTTGAACTGCCCATTGTGACCTTTATATTTCACTTACAGTTTAATTTGGTACAGGTATGGGACTCTGGATATGGATTGGGAACATGTCAATAAATTCAAGATGGCGGCCATTTTGGCAGCCATCTTTCTTCATTCTTGAACTGCCCATTGTGACCTTAATATTTCACTTACAGTTATGAAATTTGGTGCAGGTATGGGACTCTGGGTATGGATTGGGAACATGTCGATAAATCCAAGATGGCAGCCATTTTGTGGTGGCCATTTTGGCAGCAATCTTTCTTCATTCTTGAACTGCCCATTGTGACCTTAATATTTCACTTACAGTTATGAAATTTGGTACAGGTATTGGCCTGTGGGTATGGATTGGGAACATGTCAATAAATTCAAGATGGCGGCCATTTTGTGGTGGCCATTTTGGCAGCCATTTTTCTCCATTCTTGAACTGCCCATTGTGACCTTAATATTTCACTTACAGTTATGAAATTTGGTACAGGTATGTAGGGCTGTGCCGATGCGACGATTATCGCCGACAATCGTCGCCAGAAGTTTCGATTGATCATCTCCAAAGAATAAGTAAAAATCGATTTTCAGCAGAATGAAGAATTCATCATAGATGGCTGTATTTGGTATCGTTTTGAAGCTCTTCAGGAGCTGAACACCATCGTCCTGTCTCTGATATTCTTCTCTGTGCATATGCCACACAGCCTGCCATGAAAGATATTCCTGATATTTCACAAATTAGAAATTAAGTTTTACTGCTACAAGTCTGCATCCATGTGAATTCATAGACTTGGGAGACAGAACTTATCAAATACACATCTGTTATTTATTTACAACTGTACTGCTCTGCATGCTGGAGATGCATGGTTTTAAAGAAGACAGCTTTGTCTGCAGTTACATTTAATTAATACATCATAATTCTGAATAATATTAAGTCAATCAAATTAATTCATATACTTTTTATTCTTTTTCCTTCCTGCAAATAGTCTGTTGGTCCTGATTATTATAATTTTAACACCATGGATATTCGTCGCGAGTAAATGAATTCATTGATAACTAATGTTTCGTATGATTATGCTGCTCTTGACATTCTAAGTAAAAATCGATTTAAAATCGATAATCGAATCGAAATACAAGTCGATTAATCGATTTCAGAAAATTTTTCGATTGCACAGCCCTACAGGTATGGGATTCTGGGTATGGATTGGGAACATGTCGAGAAACCCAAGATTGCTGCCGTTTTGTGGCTGCCATTTTGGCAGCCATCTTTCTTCATTCTTGAACTGCCCATTGTGACCTTAATATTTCACTTACAGTTATGAAATTTGGTGCAGGTATGGGACTCTGGGTATGGATTGGGAACATGTCGATAAATCCAAGATGGCGGCCATTTGTGGTGGCCATTTTGGCAGCCATCTTTCTTCATTCTTGAACTGCCCATTGTGACCTTAATATTTCACTTACAGTTATGAAATTTGGTACAGGTATGGGACTCTGGGTATGGATTGGGAACATGATGAGAAATCCGAGATGGCGGCCATTTTGTGGTGGCCATTTTGGCAGCCATCTTTCTTCATTCTTGAACTGCCCATTGTGACCTTAATATTTCACTTACAGTTATGAAATGTGGTACAGGTATGGGACTCTGGGTATGGATTGGGAACATGACGATAAATTCAAGATGGCGGCCATTTTGTGGGGCCATTTTGGCAGCCATCTTTCTTCATTCTTGAACTGCCCATTGTTACCTTAATATTTCACTTGCAGTTATGAAATTTGGTACAGGTATAGTACTCTGGGTATGGATCGGGAGCATGTCGAAAAATCCAAGATGGCGGCCATTTTGTGGTGGCCATTTTGGCAGCCATCTTTCTTCATTCTTGAACTGCCTGTTGTGACCTTAATTTTTCACCTACAGTTATGAAATTTGTTTCAGGTATGGATCTCTGGGTATGGATTGGGAACATGTCGATAAATCCAAGATGGTGGCCATTTTGTGGTGGCCATGTTGGCAGCCATCTTTTTTCATTTATTGAACTGCTCATAGTGACCTCAATATTTCGCTTGGTGGCCATTTTGGCAGCTTTTTTCATTTCGCTTAGAGTTATAAAATTTGTTACAGGTATGGGCCTGTGGGTATGGATCAGGGACATGTTAAGAAATCAAAGATGGCGGCCATTTTGGCTGCCATCTTTCCTCATTCTTGATGTTCCCATTGTGATCTCAATATTTCGCTAAGAGTCATGAAATATGGTACAGGTATTGGCCTATGGGTATCGATCGGAAACATGTTGAGAAATCCAAGATGGCAGCCACTTTGTGGCAGCCATTTTGGCAGCCAACTTTCGTCATTCTTGAACTGACCATTGTGACCTTAATATTTCACTTACAGTTATGTAATTTGGTACAGGTATTGGCCTGTGGGTATGGATGAGGAATATGTTGAGAAATCCAAGATGGCAGCCATTTTGGCAGCCATCTTTCCTTTTTTTTAGAAATCTGTTCAAACTGCATTGATTCTATACTAATAGTCTAGAATCTTCCAATTAACTATTTCTCCTATCTTCCAATATCAGTTGCTCAGTGGTTTAAGCAATGGCACCTTCAATTTCATTGTGTTAGGTCGGTTTTGAATCCGCGGATTCTTGTTATCTTTTAGAAGGTGTACTTCTATTACAAGTAAGCTGTATAGTTATGATTGATGTTCAGTGAAAAATACATTTATTAACACATCCGTATCAAAATGTGGAACTGCTGCCGTAGCTTACATTATGATTATTATATTTAATACATCACCTGCCTTGATTTCATAATTTTGCATTATAATTTCTCTGATTTAAACAAAATTATTATTTTTATGCCTTATTGACACCCATATATATGTTATTCATAATATGTCAATTCATAAAAATTGATAACAGTTGGTGAAATTGATACGGAAAATGAACTTTTTCCATTAATGATTTAAATCCGATTTAAATCAAAAAAATCCGATTTTTTTGATTTTTTAATAAAAATCAATAAAAATCGCAACCCTGCCCCTTCTAAATGACTTGTTTTCCGTGAATTACTCGCATTCATCCTGCGTAGACCCCAAAGTCAGTCAGAGTTGAAACTCTGGCTTGCTTGGCAGGAAACTTCAACTGACTAGTCAACTAAGTTGTCAATCTCTGACTTCACTTGACTTAAAACTATGTAAGCTTAATCCTGACCTTTGGAGATTCATATTTGTTAATTTTCATAGCACAAAGGTCTGTTCATTGACTCACCAGGAGCTTTCGCCCTTCTCTCAAGCTCCTGGTGAGTCAATGAACAGACCTTTGTGCTATGAAAATTAACAAATATTCACTTGACTTGCAAATAACTCCAACTTAATTCAGCTACTTAATGCAATTTCATGGGGTCCTCCTGTTAAATATTTTTCGACAGTACATTGCAACATCGGAAATTTCATAATTTGTGCAAATAAAAAACTGTGCAGTATACAAATGTGTATGATATTTAGGTAATTTAATGTTGCCTAGATTTTACAAAGGTCCTAAGAAAGTGTGGGGTAAATGTTGTACTTTTTATGCAGATTAAATGATGCCAAAACCATATATGTGAGATAAAAATTGGCCAAGTTATCCAACAGTGACTTTACTTTTGCTGACTCAACTTTAACTTGACTGGACTTAACATCAACTTGCTGCTTGGAAAGCTAACTATAACTTCACTAGTCGACTTTATGTAGTCGACTTCGGGGTCTAATCCTGCATCAAATAATTCTAAAAATTTCCTTTTTCCAGATGGACAACCGAGGCAACCGCCTCATGGTGACTGATGACTCGGCCATTAACACCCCAGCCGTCGCAGCTGCCCACGTCACACGGAGGTACAACGCCCACGCTTCAGATGAGATCTCCTTCGAGGTGAGAAAATGCGAGATTTTCTCAATTTGTGTCGTATTGTTTCTTGCTTTGGCAGCTCCTTTAAAACGAGAAAATGTGAGAAATTGTAGGAATTTGAAGAAAATCTTGTAACTAATGTTTGATATATCTTTATTGGTTAAAATTATCCTTAGATCTTTCATTTCTTGAGAAGTTCTCATTCAAGGCGAGAAAATACGAGAAATTGTAAGAGTACGGAGAAAAAGAAAATGAAAATTATCCAAGATAAAATTAATTTCAAATACCGTCTTTTGTCTCGATCATGAAATTCTCACCAAAATCTCTGTATCTCGATCTCTTTGGGTAGAGGAATTACGAAAAACTGAATTGACTCGTCTCTAAGATTTTAATCGCAATTAATTTTTGGGTAGTCGTTCATGAACGACTACCCCATGCAATGACAAGTGGAAAAAATCCCGCGAAAATCGGAAATTCGAAATACCGTAGTGCAGATTTGCCTCACACATCGTCTACGTCGTCAGTAACCATCGGACAACCATTTTGCGGACCAGTTACGGTTGAAAGGGATGCTCCGCAAGCTCAATTACGTCTGGAAATGATGTATTTACGCCGATCCACTGCTGTACACAACGTGCGCGCAACGCTCAGGCAAGCGAGCGCTACCAGTGGTGCTGTTGGGATCCCGTTGGGTCGTTGCTAGTGGGAGTGCCAGGGAGCAGTCAGTGATTTTAACTGAATTAACCAACGCTACTAATGCTTCGAAAACGTCCTTTTCTTTTGAAATATTAGTGAATAACTACCTAATGATTACTTACTGCACTCCTTTAATTTAAAATAAAACAAATTTAAGAAATTGAAAACAATGTATTTATGCATTTTATGTTAATTGAAATAACAACTGCTCCCTCTACAGATAGCACATTTCTATAGACCAAACTATTAAGGTGGCTCGCTACCCACGAAATGACGTCACCTGCACATGTTCCCGCGCAGCCAGGCAGGCCCTATCTACTGTAACGTCACCATTGTGCTGACACTGCCTCAAGATTTTTTTTTAATTTTGAGAATTTCATACGTCGGCCGCTTCGTTTGCAATTTGTGCCACTTCTTTTAGGGTTAGAGACTTCTCGTTTGGAGCATTAGACGCGCCATGAAGAGTACTATATACAGCCGCAGATTCAACTTGATACTCAAAACAGAAAATTTTTACAGGCGATTTTCGGCAAGAAGGTCTAATTTCTCAAAAATGTCTTTGTGATATAAATAAATGTTTATATCAATTTGAAGTGTGGTAGGTAGGCCTGTCTATATCATCATTTTGTTCCCAACTATTTTTGGAAATAAATGACAAAGAAATGAAAAATCCTATCTCGTCAATTTTTTTTAGCGCCATGGTTTATAAAAAAAGTTAAAATTGTCAAAATCGAAACTTATTTTCCGAGCCCCTAGGAAAGTCCTTTAAACTAAATATATCTCTTTGAAATTGTAATCACCTTTTCCATGAAGGTGTCTTCTATAATTTCATGCTTCATTGCATAATATGGGATGCATGACCACTGAATGGCAGAACAAACTTCAAAGTCGGAAAAATAAGAAAAAAAAAAGTTTTCCAGGTTTGTGTGGACTGACTTTCTGGTACATAACCCCAAATATTTTTTTTAAAAGGCTGGTAGCGACCACTTTTGTTTACATATCCTTGCTATAAACTATATTTTGGATCATTCTAAACTGTTTTTAAGAAATCCTATCTTGGAAAGTTCACGAGTATCGAGCCACCTTAAATGGCAACAGCTTAATATTTCAATATAAATTTATGACTGTCCAAGCATTTTAGTGACAATAATGATAGAGTATAGTCTGGTCTTTTTATGCAGGCATAAAGTGCTCAGCTGGTAAGCCCAACTTTAAACATACATGTATCTCTGACCATGATATACATTCTAGGCTAGTATGAGAAGGTCTGCTTAAAACAAGCACAAGATCACTAGGCCTAGAGGAAATGATAACATTTAAGATAATTTATTAATTTACCTTTTTTTCCTTCAGATGTACTTGAGAGCCATTAATGGCATTGTCCTCCTTTTTTTTCTCATCCTATTTTTATTTTTATTTTTTGTACTCAGATGATGCGTTGTCCATTCCCCTATCCAATTTAATGTCCGATTTGGAATGTTTTTCTGAAAGCCTGTCTTGTTGTACACTGACTGACAGATACCAAAGCTGGTCTTTATACATGTACTATTAAGCAGTGGCATATTCACAGAACTTTGGCAGGTGCTAGGTAGTGTTTTATCTTTGCTATTACTCATTGAGCAATATCAATTGATCAACTCAATTGGCTTCAGTTGGCAGGTCATGTCTTGTAATTACAACTACTCATTTACCTCAGTCAGTGTCAAAGGTAATATCAATTAATGGCAGTTGGCTTTAGTTGGCAGGTAGCCTAGTGTCTAATGATTGCAATTATTCATTGAGCAGTGTCAAGTAGAAAATATCAAATTATTGCAATTGGAATGACAGCTTATCAGAATATCTTGAAAATATCACACTTTGCTTTAAATTAATTGTAATTATTTTATGTTTTATATTGTACACCACAGTGTGAGTAGCAAAATAGAGCACAAGCATGCAACAAGCGCTATATTTTGATTGATCAAAACATAACTGTAAATTTTTTTTTTTACCGTATTTATCACAGCCATACTTCCCTGTTGGATTTGAAGATATTTTTGGGTTTCTTTTTTTTTTTCATGTTCCATTTTCCCACATCACAATAAAAGGTTGTTCATGTTATTTCTGTTTTTCACCCAAAACTATTTTTTTAAATAAAACAAATTTCAAATGGTTTCATCAAAATTAATGTTTATGTCTGTCTCTGTTTTGGACTGACAAGTGGCAGCAGAATGCTGTCAGTCCCTGGAAAATCGAATAAATTGGGTCATGTTTTGGATCAGGTCACACAACAGCTGTCCGCATTACTACGCCAGACTACTTTCACAAAGCATGGTTGCGGTAAAGATCAAGTACTCTGCTTTGAATGATAATGTTTTGAAATCATGAAACAAAAGAAATTTTTGAAACTTTAGCATAAACTTTTGCCGGAGATAGGGATGATTTTACTCATCAGAAGTTTGATGGTATTCAATCTGCTTATAGGCCTGTCATTTATTCATGTTAAATTATTGTCAGAAAAGTGTCCAAAAGAATGCTCTCTCACTTACTCATATGTCCATATGATAACCATGTCTCCAATACAGATGAAATAGAGATGACTATCGCTGTCACCCACTCCATGTTAATCATTGCACCTTCTATATAATCCCGAAACGACTACCTTTGAATCCCTGGATTCTTGTTGTTTATTCCTTTGACCTTTTATTTCTTGAGAAGTTCTCATTCGAGACGAGGAAATACGAGAAATAGTGAGAGTTAGGAGAAGAGGAAGATGGCAAAAGATGGCAATTATCTGAGATAAATTAATTTCGAATACCTTCTTCCCTCTCAATCATGAAAATCTCACAAAAAATCGCAATATCTCGAGAAATTGTGAATTAACTTGTCTCTTAAATTTTAATCACAATTTTGTTTTCTCTTCCAGGTTGGCGATATCATTTCCATCATCGACATGCCCCCGCCTGACGAGAGTTCTTGGTGGAGAGGAAAACGAGGCTTTGAAGTAAGTAGGTCGTTGCTATGGCAACCATTGTGCCTCATTTTGTCACAATGCCACACTGGAGTTTATCAATTATCGTTTTAGAATTTGCTGAATATTTGGAAAAAATGATATCAAGTTAAAATATTTTGTTTGTTTTCTCTTTTAGGTTGGATTTTTCCCCAGCGACCATGTTGAAGTAATCGGTAACGAGATACCTCAAGCCATGGCTAGTAAAATCCCCGAAACTCCCCCTAAACCTGGTGAGGCATAAATAATATATGAATTTAATTTAAGAGTATTTTTTAAGCCTTCTTGTGGATATATCAACCACAATATGAAAGGAGTACATCTTTCTGGACGGCCAAAAATGTACGTGTTATTCAAAGTACTGTAAAGTATTCACTTGGCAATAATTAAGAATCCAATCCATCTTGCAACTTAATCAAACTTGTTTTCTTCGTATTTCTTTCAGTTTTGCGGAAAAGGGGTAAACTCATTTCATTCCTTAGATTATTTTTCTCCAATCGCCCGGCGAGAAGTACTTTGAAACGGTCGGGCATCGTCAAGGAGCGCGTATTTGGTTGTGATCTTGGAGAACATCTACTTAACTCGCAGCACGATGGTATGTATTGACTTTTTGACTTGTTTGCATAGTGGTACTTCATTTGCATATATATAGGCCTACCTTATTTGCATCAGGCTTCTCTCATTTGCATATATAATCTGTATAGTGAAGTTTGTTGCACTTCATTGATGGTAGCTGTTGTTTTTTACAATGCCTCACTATGCAGATTGCCTCTAAATAGCCCACACCTGTACTGATGGGGCGTAAAACACAAACTCACTCACTCACTCACTATGCAGATAATAATATAATTGCCCTTATCTGCTCTATGACGCCTGGAAAGGGCAAAAGTACAGGACGTAAAGCCCCATCACCTGTTAAACCACCCTTCTGTTTGAACTACTTCATATTTTGTTGGTGTGCGAACAAAAAGAGTTTTATTAGCTCAATTATTCGCTATTTTTTTCCATTTTCATAAAAGACAAAATCACTGTCACAATTTATACGTTTATCGCAAAAGTTTGCATCATCATTGCCAGGTGAAAAGGGAATATGATCATTTTCATCAGTGTTTTTACAATTTAACTTATTTCACTCATTATTTATTGTAATGTTTCAGCACACGAGGGTCAGTATGCTACGTAGAATAAAATCTATAAACTTGTTTGTTAGTGGAAATTTC
Source organism: Platynereis dumerilii (assembly GCA_026936325.1). Taxonomy (NCBI): domain Eukaryota; kingdom Metazoa; phylum Annelida; class Polychaeta; order Phyllodocida; family Nereididae; genus Platynereis; species Platynereis dumerilii. Next base: position 10,890,057 of record JAPTHN010000004.1, read on the forward strand.
TGGTAATAAAGGGCTACACTCACTCCCGCTCAGAGGGTTGATTTTAAAAAACTGGTGGTTGGGTGTTGTTACCTATCCTAAGTTTTTACTCACTAAGATTTGAATCTAGTAGCTTTGTAAATTTTTGACATAGCGAGGTATCTCGCTCTGTCTTTCTAATCAGGTAAGAGAACATAAGGGAGTTGAGCCCAAAATGAAAAAACATGGATTCCGGCCAAATAACACTGTATCAACTGTGATTTTTCTAGCTGGAGAACTGGAAATTGCTTTTTAGACAATGCTTTTTCATATGGATAATTCTAAACTAGTAGAATTTCTGTATGAAGCTGAAACTTGGAAAAACTCTTGCAGACATCTCAAACTGGTTGCCTGCTGAAACAGATGCTCTTTTGTATTTTTGTTTTTCTCTCTCCAAAAAAATGCAAATAACTTTATTTCCATACTCTTATTATATACCACAAGGCAAAAAGTAGTTTTGGGTTGATACATGATTCTACATTTATTTTTTAAATTTTACATTGTCCTCCTCAAACAGATGCTAAAAGTTTCTTGAACATTTTTGTGACAAAAACCCAGAACCCAATTACATTGTATCAATTGAAATTTCTTTTGGCCAGTGATATTTTGTTTTTTCCAAAAAATTGCAAATAAATAACAATGCTTTTTCATATGGATAATTCTAAACTAATAGAATTTCTGTGTGAAGCTGAAACTTGGAAAAGCTCTTGCAGACATCTCAAACTTTCAATGTTTTGGTTGCCTGCTGAAACAGATGCTCTTTTGTATTTTTGTTTTTCTCTCTCCAAAAAAAATGCAAATAAACTTATTTCCATACTCTTATTATATACCACAAGGCAAAAAGTAGTTTTGGGTTGATACATGATTCTACATTTATTTTTTACATTTTTACATTGTCCTCCTCAAACAGATGCCAAAAGTTTCTTGAACATTTTTGCGAAAAAGCCCAGAACCCAATTACATTGTATCAATTGAAATTTCTTTTGGCCAGTGATATATTTTTTTTTTTCCAAAAAATTGCAAATAAATCTATTTCCATCCTGACCTCTCGTCATCTCCTGCCAGAAAAAAAGTAGTTTTAGGTTGTTCATTCTTCTATATATATTTTTCTTAACACTTTTGTGACGAAGACCCACAACCCAATTACATTGTATCAATTGAAATTTCTTATGTCCAATTGGTGTAATTGGGGCTAAGCTGTTCTGTCTGACTCAAATCAATTGAAATGTCCATAAATAAATTTAATTTACTGTTAGTATAACTCAGATGATTGTAATCACAAAAAAAAAATGTTAGTTCACAAAGTGCCTTTTGGAAAAGTAATTACACCTTATAAATTAAAAAAATAATTCTAAGCTATGTCATAGAGTCCATGGATTCTTGTTTTCTATTTCATCCGACGTCTTTATCTCAAATTTAACCAACTGTATTTGCACTAAGCAAAGTTTCTCTTTCCGATTCACAAGTTCAACTCTGCACACTTCTACTCAAAATTCAGTATACTCATAAGATTATTTTTAATGAACTATTACAAATTGAATAGAAAGTTTTGCATTTATAGACACACTGGATGATTTGTTGTTAGATTACTTTTTTTATAAATTGGACTTTTAATTTTTCGTGTTGGAAAAGCGTGTTAAGTACAAAGTGAGATTGTAAGCATTTAAATAACCCTTATTAGTGCTAAATCATTCCCTCCAGACCTGAGATTAAATCACTTCACAAATTTAATTTTTTCTAAATATTCAATAACATTTAGGTCGTAGAAATTAGATGTAGTTTAAACCATGCAAAGCTCTGGATGTCATCTGGTTGTATAGCCCTTTCCTCTAGGCATATAAAAACTCTTCGATTTCAACGTATTTTGTGCTCCAATTTACTCAAAATTAAAAAAAGATCGTTTGTTTTGCAGTTCCCCTTGTTCTTAAATGCTGTGCGGAAGTGATCGAGAAGTTTGGCATCGTGGACGGAATTTACCGACTCAGTGGCGTGGCCTCCAACATCCACAAATTAAGGTGAATTTTGAGAGTTGTGTTAAATGTCGAATTCCAAAATGGCTGCCACAAAATGGCTACCATTCTTAAATTGTCCTCTGCTAGCTTGGTATTTCAATTTGAGTGTGAAATATTTACGTCTCTGGGTCGTTTTTGAACTTTTCAACAAATCCAAGATGGCTGCCCCTCAGTAGCGGCTCTTGGGAGCCACAGAGGGGTCTCTAATATTCTTGTTACTGTGTATGATGATATGATGAGGCACGTTATCTGAATCTGCCAAAATGGCTGCTGCAAATTTGTTTGTTATGCCTCCAAGCACAAGTTAAACTTGTGCAACTGTCAATGCAGTGATGCACTTGACAAGTGTGCGGATATTGATAGATTTGACATAAACAGATCAGTGCAGTGTTCCAGCTAGGATTTTATTTGGGCATGAAATTTTCTAGAAATGAGGGCACTTTTCTAGAAATGTGGGCACTTTTCAAAAAAAAAAAAATTTTTTTCCAAAAATTTGAAAAAAAAAAAATTTTTTTTTTTCAATTTTTTTTTTTTTTTTTTTTTTGGGCATGGCGCACGAGGGTCGGGCATGGCGCGGCGCCATGCTCAAATGGCCTAGCTGGAACACTGTCAGTGTTTACACAGCTTGTGATGCCCTAGTTCACTCCTTGAATACACAGCACAGCTCATTTTCGTTCAAGGGATACATCCATGTTGTCTGTCTCACTATAATTTGTCTATCTTTCTCATCTAGACTTGAATTTGACGAGGACAGAGTACCAGACCTAATGGCTGACGTCTACCAACAGGACATCCACAGCATTAGTTCCCTCCTCAAGATGTACTTCCGAGAGTTGCCCAACCCTCTCTTCACTTATCAACTATACGACAAATTCTCCGTGAGTATCAGGCTGCAATTTTGTACAGCTGACGATTGTCTCTGATCAATGGGATTCCCATTAAATGTTGATAAAGATATTGTTTTAAAAGGTTTCTCACTGTGTAAATGTATTGATATTGAAGTATTGAAGTGGGTAGGTAGTAGGTGGGGAAATTTTATTTGAAGTCATTTTCAAGTTTATTAAACTTGGGACATACAAATATAATATTCTTTCAAGCTGGACCCGTACTCCTGAATTATGTTAATTATGTGTTGTAAGTAAACATGTTTTTGAGTGGTAAAGATTTATTCACAACAAAATTTTTAGCTGAACAGCCTTCAAGGTCATGAAAACTCCTTCATCAGTTTTCAGTGTTCAAATTTTGAGTTTTCTTGTGTTCATAAATGATGAAGTTTTTGTCACGCTAATTGGTAATTCTGGTTATTCTCTAACTCGGCCTTAAAGCCAAGCTGCTCACAGCACCCCCTCTCCTGACATTAATCTATCACTGCAACAAAACCGCAACGTTTTCACCTAATTTGCAAAAAGTAAAATGTCTGATCCGGTGACTGCAAGGGTGGTTTGATGCAGGGATGGAAATGCCATTCCAAATTTTTAAAAAGGAAAAAATTCTTTACACCAGAGTATAATTTGGCTAATAGTACCCGCATGACTGAAAAAGTGAACAGAAAATTTCACTTTCACTACTGATCATTCAGGGAGCTGTAGCGGAGAAGAGCTCCCCCAGTTTTCTGATCTAGGGACGTCAGTTTCCCTTAAAGCCTTGGGAATATTTCAGTATGACAAATGAATGTTAATCAGTAGAGCAAACTAAATATTAAGCGGGTTAATCTATATCGGTGTTCTGTATTTGCAGGAAGCGATTGAAGATGAAGAGAACCGTTTGAGTAGAATCCACGAAGTTGTCCAGCAACTTCCTCCTCCCCATTACAGGACGGCCGAGTATCTAATCACTCACTTAGCAAGAGTTTCAACATTTGGACACAAGACGGGGATGCATTGTAAGAACCTGGCCATCGTGTGGGCCCCCAATCTATTGAGGTAAGTACTGTTCAATAACTAACCTGCATGATAGTTACAGCATATCAAAATATGTTGACCGAAAGCAGTGCTTTTCCTTTGACCAAAATTCCATTAGCCACATCAACAAATTATGAGTGAAATGCCTGCATGAGTGGCTAATTTACAGCTTCAATGATGCAATTTCCATTAGCCGCATGGAGGTTTCCAGGAAAAGCACTAGAAAGTAAAAGTTCTTAATTCTTACTTATGCTGAATTAATTATTTATTTTCATTTGTTTATTTATAGATCAAAGGACCTTGAGATGAGTTGCAATGCGGCCGCCCTCCAAGGGGTTGGAGTTCAGGCCATAGTCACAGAATTCCTCATTACGTATGCGGAACTCATCTTCAGCGATAAAGTGCCCAATCTTGGGGAAGGAGAAACTGGTACGTGCTTTTGATAAATTTAATAGATTGATAATCTGCCCATTAAAGATGCCAGTTATCCAATAGAGATGCAAGAAAATTGCCTTTTGAAACAGACTTTTCTTTTGGTCTGAGATTTTCTGAGATGATTAACCAAAAAACGTGATCAGGGTATGTTGCAATGTAGATACAGACCTTTTACCCATGAAAAAAGTCCATTTTATACACACCGAACAAACAACTTAGTTTGAGGTTTAAACAGTTCGCACTGTTTTATTATGGGTCATAACCTCATAAGTAAATGATCCACAGTTCTTTGGCATGACAATGGGGCTGCTCGCTCACCTAACCAACTAAGCTAATCTAGGCGAATAATACTGTAGAGCTAAGATAAACTAAGAAGTTCACCACATCTGAGAAACCCCGGAGGGCTGCGGTGAGCTCCGGGCTGCAGTGCAGACTGAGCCGCAAGTAAACTATCACACAATAAAACAATCCGGGCTGCAGCCGATGCTGAGCCAGCTGGAAGCGGATGCGAACCAGCTTAAAGGAATAAATTTACAAACGTATATACATGTATAATGTAAGTTGGGGGGAAAGAATTCCCCGAATTCAATGCCTTCACCACATCTGAGAAACCCCGGAGGGCTGTGGTGAGGTCCAGGCTGCATATAACAAGGATAAAAGTCTGGGAAAGAGTTTGAATAAAATGTCAGAACGAAGAGCGAGACAACCCAAGGCTTAGACTAGCTATACAATAAGTGCTGCGAGCGGGACGCCCCAACCTTCCCATGACCCGAGGGCAGGGAGGTGTGTTTATCCAAGGCTCAGACCAGCAGGCCAGTGTTTTCTCACCTTAAGGCCAGTCCCTGACTACGGTGGGTGACTAGGAAGTCACAGTAGTTATTAATGACAGTTAGCTTAAAAAGATGAACAAATGGTCCAAACTGTAGCCGGACAGTCTTTGGAACGCAGCGTAAATAGTCCATTAATGTGGCGATAGTTAGAGAAGTAGCGTAGCGACCAGTGGAGACGACGAGACTAGAAACCAAGCTGACCGCACTAAACTCAATCTGCAGGGAATCTAGTGTAAAGTCGCGAACGTCTGATGAGTGATGATGCGACGAAGCGAAACTAGAAACCAAGGTCGCCGCGAGATGAAATCTGCGGGTGGTCTAGTTTGATATCGGAATTGGTAGAGGCGGCATTAGCAGGAACCGGATGCCACACGAAGAGGGGGCCTAGAGAAATAGGCCTGTTTTCAAGCGAAGTGGGGGCCCAGAGATATAGGCCTGTTGTCACTGAAGAGGGGGCGTGGAGATATTGACCTGTAGTCACACGAAGAGGGGGCCTAGAGATGTAGGCCTGTAGTCACACGAAGAGGGGGCCTAGAGATATAGGCCTGTGGTCACAGAAGAGGAGGCCTGGAGAACGGAGAGGGGCCTGCCGAGGGAGGCCTACGAACAGGTGGAGTTAAGGGGTGGCGGTGGGCAATATTTTTTAATCCGAGAGATCGAGAGTCAACTGAACAGGTCAAGGTAGAAAAAAGACAATGGCCTTCGTCACGTGATCGGAGGGGATGACCCAGTTAAAGATCGAGTTGCCCGGATGTATAAACCCACATTTAATAAATAAAATGGAGAATTTATACACACCGAACAAACAACTTAGTTTGAGGTTTAAACAGTTCGCACTGTTTTATTATGGGTCATAACCTCATAAGTAAATGATCCACAGTTCTTTGGCATGACAATGGGGCTGCTCGCTCACCTAACCAACTAAGCTAATCTAGGCGAATAATACTGTAGAGCTAAGATAAACTAAGAAGTTCACCACATCTGAGAAACCCCGGAGGGCTGCGGTGAGCTCCGGGCTGCAGTGCAGACTGAGCCGCAAGTAAACTATCACACAATAAAACAATCCGGGCTGCAGCCGATGCTGAGCCAGCTGGAAGCGGATGCGAACCAGCTTAAAGGAATAAATTTACAAACGTATATACATGTATAATGTAAGTTGGGGGGAAAGAATTCCCCGAATTCAATGCCCAAACGAGCGAGGTGTAGGCAAGCGAGAGCCCCCAACGAGTATTATAATGAATTCATCTTAGCCTGGGCATTGGAGATACTTGCTGGCTGCGTGTGGATGTAGCGATTATAGCAGGTGGACTTCCATCGACCCAGGACTTGAAGGAGATGATCCGGAACGCCAGCCGCAGCACCCGATGTACAAGCACCAATGCGAAAAGAATGGCCACTGAAATGACTGTCCGAGTACCCTGATCGAGCCAAGGCCTGCTTTAGTCGTGAAATGAAGGTATGTCTTGACAGCGGCTGAGAGCTAAACTCAGACTCTAAGAACAAGGGTGACTCTGGAAGGGCTCCGTGATTGCTCCTATATTGGAGATAGCGTGACATCAGTGTGACGGGGAGTAATGGCCTAGTGTTGAAAATGGGAATAGTGATTCCTTCAGAAAAGTAATCAGTTTTTGAGGAAGGAAGGAACAGAGAAAACTGAGAGAGATCCGACTTTACGGTGACATCCACAATCCGCAGGAAGGTGGTGGAATGAACGTCAGCAGTGAATTCGCCACATCTTAAGAAGCCGTAGAAGGCTGTGGTGAAAATGACTGAGAACATTGAATCTAACGCGGGAGTGAAAAGGCCGGCATTGAGAGTAAAGCATAGATCTTGTAAGATGTTGAAGGTAATGGGAAGCCTGGGACATCTGTTGGAATTGTTCTGAGTTTTCTTGACTGCTCGGAGAATGTAGGGCAACTGGAGGTTGTTTGACAAGATATCTACATTATTCAGCTTGATGTAGTAAAAACGGATGCCGGCCAGGTACAGTTTGATGGTGTCAAATCTCAGATTAAGCGATGTTTGACAGAAGGAGACAAAATGAATAAGGACATCTTCGGAGATTGTCGGCAGGGAATCTGCGGACCAAGGAGAGGCTAAGGACATCATCGCAACAAAACGCTTGAAGGTAGCAAGAGCCGAATTATAAGTAGATAAAGTTGACTTGCTGAGAGACTGCTGCCAGAGGTAGTCCAAGTTGGCTAGTTCATCATCAGGAAAGACAGCGGGAGGCAAGGAGTGGGCTTGGGGTCTGCCAGTGGAGCCAATCTGCGGAAAGTCTGCATCTGAAAACGAGAAAGAGCATCAGCTATACAGTTTTCTTTACCAGGAATGTGCTTGGCATGAATTGTGAAATTATGCTTAGCTGAATGGTAAGTGAGGCGGCGCATGAGCCGCATTATGCTGTGCACTTTTGATCTTCCTTTAGTAATAATATGAACTGTGGATTCATTGTCACAATAGAAGAGAATGCGTTTCTGGCTCCACTGGCTCCCCCACAAGACACAGGCCATCACAATAGGGAATAATTCGCACAAAGCCATGGACTGCCGCTCCGTGAAGAATTCCGGTGGAAATTTGCCCTGGAACCAACGGGTTTGGTAGTAGCCCCCATAGGAAGTGGGTGTGGCGTCGGTGTAGATTGACAGATCTGCTGCCAGGGTAATGTTGTCATCCAGGAAGAAGGAGGCTCCGTTCCACCCCTTAAGAAACTGGGCCCACATTTTAAGATCAGCCCGCACAGCTGCAGTGAGGGTGACATGGTGGTGGAGTTCACGAACGGTTGTGGACAGGGCAATGAGATGAGATACAAAGGAACGGCCAGGGCGGATAACTTTGCTGGCAAAATTCATGTGGCCTAGCAGTGACAGCAATTCCCTTTTTGTGCAAGATCGCTTCTCCGAGAAAAGTTCGAGGCAAGTTAGGATGCGGGAAACTTTGTTTGCTGGAAGGCGAGCTTCCATAGCCACGGAATCGAGGGTCACGCCGAGGTACTCCAAGCAGGTCCCTGGGCCTTCAGTCTTATGGGCAGCAATGGGGACATTAAGGTCGTGGAAAACCTTCAGGAACCTGTCTTTGGTGTAGAGGGCGTCGGCGCCCGGGAGGTCGATGGCCAGGAAATCGTCAAGTAGATGTAGTAAATTGAAAATTTGATAATTATTCTGCGCAATCCAGCAAATAGCCAGGGAAAGATTATCAAAAATTTTTGGGCTGGATCTGCTGCCAAATACGAGCCGTGTAAAGAAATAATAGTCGCCGTCCCAGGAAATACCATGGTAGGGCCACAAATCTGGACGGATAGGCAGCAGCTTGAAGGCGTCCGATATATCTGTCTTAATGAGCTGGGCTCCAACCCCAATTTGTTTTATGAGTGTGATGGCATCATCAATGCGGACGTACTGCAGCGAGAAACTTTCCTTGTCTATGAGACTGTTGAGACTGGGATGCTCGTCGTTATTGTGAGGGGCAGACATATCAATAATTAATCTCTTTTTACCGGAATATTTGTGTTCTGCAACCCCCACTGGGTTTATCCTGTAAGAAGAGAAAGGGATGGTTTCGAAGGGGCCAGCTAAGAAACCCTTATTGAGTTCTTTTTGTAGTAAAGTTGACACTGCAGTTGGATCCTTCCGGGCCGATGACAGATTCTTGCAAATGAAAGGGGTATTAGGCAACTCGGAGAAGCCGGTGTCAAAACCGGCCTTGAACCCCAAGATGAGATTGTCAACAAATTGTTTGTCTGGGTGTGTATCCAATTCGTGCTCCAAGCGACCAATATCGATAGGAGTTGTAGGGCCTACAGGCATTAACGCTTTTTTGCCTGAGGCCCTGACTTCAGTAAAGGGCAAGACAGCTGAGGATGATCATCCCTACAAGAGACGCAGACGTGGGCCCTTGGGCAACTGGAAGCATTGCAACCGCTCTCTGTGTTGTAATTGTTGCATATTTCCACTCCATTGTGGAAAACTCTGGGACGGCCATGGATGTCTATTGAAGAGCGCGGAGGCTGTGAAGTGCGGTCGCTGGGCTTGCCGCGGGAATCTCTTCTCGGGCTGTAGTCGGGCCTCCTTGGGCTGTAGTCACGCCTCTTAGGGCTGTAGTCGCGCCTAGAGTCAGCCCTGGGGCTGCCCCGATCGTCCCTGCGACGGTCGCGTCTGGGACTAAGGCCCCTGCGGTTGTCACGCCTGGGACTGTGGTCTCTCCGGCGTCTGCCCGGCTCCGAGTCGTAGGCTTGACGGCCAGAGAAAACATCATTGTAAATTGACTCGTCCCGTACGGCCCAGTCAATGCAAACGTTCCGATGGCGTAGGAGGGCCGCTGCTCTGCGGGAGAATATGCAATGATATTCCCAGAAACCTGGGCCAGGGTTCCGTGATGCCATGCTTACGATGGACCTTTCATAGGTATCCAGCTCGGGCCTCCTGTGCGGGAAAGCCGAGCACATCACCGCCTTGTATACCGTGAAGGCCTCAATGAATTGGGGAAGTGACAGAACTCTGTTGGGTGCGCGGGGGTCAGTGGAGCCAGCCGGCAGTCTCTCCGAATTATCGCCAGAGCCTCTAAAATGGGGGATTAACAAGGCAGCTAAATTTACATCCCTACCTTGAATAATGGCTTCCCTCAAAGCTGGGGACACAGTGACCACTTCAGGGATGGACTGTGAGGTGTATCCATATCGTGATCTGATGGCACTAGGCCGGGGCCCTGCGGTCTGCAAAGGGCTCCCTGCAGCAGCACTAGGTATTCCAATGCCAAACTGAGCATACGCAGAGGCCAGGTTGAAGTCTGGGTCACTGACAGCTGAAGTGACAGCTGGGTTGGCATTTGACAGTTGGCTGTGTTGATGTTGTGGAAAGGGATCAGCTGATTGATCCAGAGAGACTGGCTGTGCGATCGGGACGAACGGCGAGTTAACAGGTGCAGTCGTCTGAGGTGGAGGGGGCTGATGTGTCTGGGCATTGACCTGTTCACTTAGGGATTGTACCTGGTCAGACAGCGATGACACTTTGTCCATAACGTTTGAGAGGATTTCTCCCAGCTCTGCCGAGATGCCGCCATTAGCCGTGACGTCACGCGGCGGTGCATTGTGGGATAGCGTCACTTGAGAATGGCGGGAAGCGGGCGCCTCAGGGCGGTGATCGTGTTTCAACAAGCTGATGAGAGTCGACCGTTTCGCCCCACTGCGAAACGGTATTCGTCTACGATCGCACTCATCTTTCAGCTGTGTTAACGTCCAGTTTTCGAGGAGATCTGGATCGTAATAAGGAGTGGCTCGAGATCTGGGCCTGCCACGAGAAACACCCTTGCGCGTAGGCGCCATGATGTGCAGTGTACTGGAACCGTCAGCGCACTTCGCTCACCTAACCAACTAAGCTAATCTAGGCGAATAATACTGTAGAGCTAAGATAAACTAAGAAGTTCACCACATCTGAGAAACCCCGGAGGGCTGCGGTGAGCTCCGGGCTGCAGTGCAGACTGAGCCGCAAGTAAACTATCACACAATAAAACAATCCGGGCTGCAGCCGATGCTGAGCCAGCTGGAAGCGGATGCGAACCAGCTTAAAGGAATAAATTTACAAACGTATATACATGTATAATGTAAGTTGGGGGGAAAGAATTCCCCGAATTCAATGCCTTCACCACATCTGAGAAACCCCGGAGGGCTGTGGTGAGGTCCAGGCTGCATATAACAAGGATAAAAGTCTGGGAAAGAGTTTGAATAAAATGTCAGAACGAAGAGCGAGACAACCCAAGGCTTAGACTAGCTATACAATAAGTGCTGCGAGCGGGACGCCCCAACCTTCCCATGACCCGAGGGCAGGGAGGTGTGTTTATCCAAGGCTCAGACCAGCAGGCCAGTGTTTTCTCACCTTAAGGCCAGTCCCTGACTACGGTGGGTGACTAGGAAGTCACAGTAGTTATTAATGACAGTTAGCTTCTGCAGTGCAGACTGAGCCGCAAGTAAACTATCACACAATAAAACAATCCGGGCTGCAGCCGATGCTGAGCCAGCTGGAAGCGGATGCGAACCAGCTTAAAGGAATAAATTTACAAACGTATATACATGTATAATGTAAGTTGGGGGGAAAGAATTCCCCGAATTCAATGCCTTCACCACATCTGAGAAACCCCGGAGGGCTGTGGTGAGGTCCAGGCTGCATATAACAAGGATAAAAGTCTGGGAAAGAGTTTGAATAAAATGTCAGAACGAAGAGCGAGACAACCCAAGGCTTAGACTAGCTATACAATAAGTGCTGCGAGCGGGACGCCCCAACCTTCCCATGACCCGAGGGCAGGGAGGTGTGTTTATCCAAGGCTCAGACCAGCAGGCCAGTGTTTTCTCACCTTAAGGCCAGTCCCTGACTACGGTGGGTGACTAGGAAGTCACAGTAGTTATTAATGACAGTTAGCTTAAAAAGATGAACAAATGGTCCAAACTGTAGCCGGACAGTCTTTGGAACGCAGCGTAAATAGTCCATTAATGTGGCGATAGTTAGAGAAGTAGCGTAGCGACCAGTGGAGACGACGAGACTAGAAACCAAGCTGACCGCACTAAACTCAATCTGCAGGGAATCTAGTGTAAAGTCGCGAACGTCTGATGAGTGATGATGCGACGAAGCGAAACTAGAAACCAAGGTCGCCGCGAGATGAAATCTGCGGGTGGTCTAGTTTGATATCGGAATTGGTAGAGGCGGCATTAGCAGGAACCGGATGCCACACGAAGAGGGGGCCTAGAGAAATAGGCCTGTTTTCAAGCGAAGTGGGGGCCCAGAGATATAGGCCTGTTGTCACTGAAGAGGGGGCGTGGAGATATTGACCTGTAGTCACACGAAGAGGAGAATAAAAATCCGAAAAAATTAATTATCTGGAATGTATGAACTCTTGCTATTAGAATCTTCGACATTTTGAAAAGATATATATATATAGTGGTCAATGTATACCATTCATCAAATACTAAATTGAACAAATAATATAATTATTAAAGTTGCGCAAATATTTTTTAGAATTGAATAAATATTCTGCCTTTTTCAGGGTCAGTCCGAGATAGACCAAAATCACTCGCGATGTCAGCTCCGACGAAACTCCTATCTTTGGAAGAAGCAAGACAGAGGGCGCTAAATCCTGCTACAACGTCGCCCCCTAAGAACAAGTACATAGACGTGGGGGGCGGGCCGTCTTCCCTGCCCCCCAAATACCACACAGTTCTAGATGTACCCCCTTATAAGTACGTCCTGCGCTTCTTTGAGTTTTCGTTTGATTTGTTTGATTTTCATTTGTTGTGACTCACAAAAATCACAATCACATATTTTTTGATTCCGACACTAACTGTCTCTGTACTAATTACTGCTGCACGGGAATTTACTATTAATGATCTGACATGGTCTAGCTGTATTTTGAAAGCGATTTATGATAAATCTGGATTTCATTGTCTCATGAAAACAATTACCCTACTTTCCCCTACCACTTTTAATCCTTCCAAGTGTTGAAATTCTACTGGGTAATTACTGAAAACTGATTTTATCATTATGAATTCATTTCAGACGACATTAAATCGACTTGACTGAATGTTATGCCCAACCTGTATTGATAGAAATAGTTGCATTGACTCCAGAATTTATAGTTGAAAATAGACATTACATGTACATATTTGTGATATATAGCTATAAATGTGACATTTACTTTGTCTTGAATTTTTGGTGATAGGATTCACAATTCTATATTAGAAATTTATTTACATTTTGAGAGAGACAAAGGAACATTGCACTTGGTCTTCAATCGATAAAAACGACTCTTAGATACTTGCTCATAAAGTGATAGAATTGTGGCAAGCCCTGATTCATAACATTAACCCCAGTTCCACTAATATTAAACAACAAGAATTAGGCATTTTGAAACTGAAAACTGACTGACAAGACTGCTCTAAATTGAAATACCGGAGACACATTTAGGTAACATAATTTAGGTAATATTATTTAGATAATGAAATATTATTTTAAAAAAACTAATATTAAGGCTTCTGTGATGGGAGATGCCAATTGTTTTGGCCTATGGAGATCAAGGTGTGTGATAAGTAAATGATTACCAGTGGTAGTCAATCTCATCTTTAAGTTTCATAAGATTCACCGATCATTATATATGTTAAAGTATTTAGGTTATGATAATGTGGACAATTATAAAAGCTACTCTGTGATCATCTCTTGACGGATCTTGAATAATAGATATGACTTTTACACAATAAGCAGCTTTTGTGAATTTCTAATAATTGCACAAATTAAACACAATGTGTTTGTCACACTATTTTAATTTGACATTTTGATTTATTTTTTTCGCAATATCGTGATTTAAAATGCTCTAAATGGGTTAAGTTTGTAAAAATAATGTTTACTGAGAGTTGGTAAGAGTTGTTTAATGATATTTTTTGCCGTGGTGCTTCAATATATTATGATTAATTACGGTTCTTTGTGATTATTGCTATTTAAAACGCTATTACTTTCATATTAAATTGATTTTGATGCAATGTTTTGCAAAAATGGTGGACGCATGAGCTTCAAATCAATGTGCTTTTTGTCTATTTTGAATAATGATTTGATTGTACGCTATAAATTTTTGACTAATTTGCAACCCCCATCCCTCCTCCACAACGTCTGTATTGTCTTGTGTTCAGTGTTTGTAAAAGATGTGTAATTTGTGAAACTGATTTTTTAATTTCAACTATCTTTTATTGTTGTGGATGCTACTGTAGTAATTCAGTTAATTATGTCACAACTATTTTTTAATCTGATTGATAGGGGGAGCCAGCCTTTAGATATGCAATTTGTGTTACATAAGGGCATTGAATCTTAGCATACATTTTATAAATAGCAAATTGACTAAAGTTACAATTATTCTAAAGTTATCATGCATATATAATTTCGATTTCTATCTATGTCTACGCATACACACAATGCATCTAGGCCCTGAAAGAATTAACAAAATGCGGTATGGCTCTTCAATATCAGTTGTTAATTAAGGACCATTGATTCTGGTGGTAAATAAGACTTATTCAAAGAGACCTGACATTCTTTTAGTCAGATTTCATCCATTCCAGGATTCTACTTCATGCAATGAATGACGCCTTTCTTTTAAATATCAGAATTCTGACTCTCATTTTACCCTTGTAGAAAGAAACACCGCAAAGAACGGAAACCGTTGACGACCAGTGGGTGGCGCTCTTTCTTCAGCAAGTCACGGCAACAATCGTGGAAAACCACGGCAACCGAAATTCCGCAACAAGGTACGGAAGTTTTTTTACCTTATTTGGAAGTCATTTGCCTTATATGGTTGTGTGATGTGTATTTTCTTATTTCTAAGGTTTTTTCTTTTAGAAAGTGTTATTACCATATTTGGAAGTGTATTTCGTTATTTTGAAGTGTATTTCCATATTTGGAAGCATATTTCCTAATATGGATGAGTATTTCCTAATGTGGATGTTGAAGTACATTACCTTTATATGGAAGCACATTCTTGATTGGAAATATTGGAAGTTTTGTTAAACCTAAAGTACATGTACATAATTGGAAAATCTTTTCATATTTTTTATATTTCTCATTTATAATAGTTACACAATATACTTGTCTGCCAGAATTAATTAGACAAAAATTGTAGAATATCATAGCAATTTCTGTTCGGTAATATTTTCTTTCAATTTATGTTACAACATTTAAAAATCTCTTTATTTCTGACTTCTTTTCAATTACAAACCCATCAGGTCTGGCCAGCTGTTTCTGCCAGCATGGTACACTGACCCCAGGTATTAAACCCTCCTTGATAGAGGCAAAGTCTCGTCTCAAAGTGCTGCACTATCTCACTAAAACCAGCAAGCCTCTCTTCCTGTGCTTATTGTAGTGTGAGGGCCGGGTGTGTCTGTTGACTCTGTACTGAAGCTTAAAACTTGAGTGACTGCTGAAAGTTTGCAGATTTATTTTAAAAGATCTAAGTCATAAGTTGAAGTGCTGGAAAGTGTAACTGCAGGACCTTGTGTGTAAATTATCTGTTATAAATGGAACTTGCCTGCTTTATTGAGTATCTCGACACACTGGCTTTATAATATAAATATAATTGTAAAATCTGAGAACTTTATGTGACGCTTCCACCTTAAATCCGTGTTGCATGAAGAAAACTGTTCTGCAACTGTCCGACATGATTTGAAAGTGGTTCTCAGGTTTAAAAATTACAACTGACAGCTGTCTTGAATATTTTGATGTAGTACTTAATATGAAATGATCAGTTGGTCGCCCCTTGTATCAGTGTCTGTGCTGCGCAAGTAAAAGATCTCTCACATGGGGTAAATGTGTAATCTATTGAGGACTCCCGCTCTCTCATCTCATCGATCAACCCTTGTGAGGGTCGCTGGTCGGGCTTAGAGGGCTTCACTTAGCATATCTATCTATCTTTCTAATAGATATCACTTAGAAATAAGTGGGGATGTACTGAAATAAATAATTTGAGAGGGATTTTTGAGTTGGTGTGTATCAAGAAGATTTTTTTGGATGTGAATTTTGGTCTTCATGGGTTTGTGTGAGGTTTCTTATGTATTGGTGAA
Source organism: Platynereis dumerilii (assembly GCA_026936325.1). Classification (NCBI taxonomy): domain Eukaryota; kingdom Metazoa; phylum Annelida; class Polychaeta; order Phyllodocida; family Nereididae; genus Platynereis; species Platynereis dumerilii. The sequence goes on from JAPTHN010000004.1 coordinate 10,905,835, forward strand.
CTGGAAATTAGATGGTAACGTCACAGCCATAATTGAAAATAGCTAAGTACAATGTATCTGTCTTACTGAATTGTTACAAAAAGTTGTGAAGCACCACCTGGAAATGTGAGTGAAAATATGATGTTCCCAAGTGGTCTGGTTGCGCAAATGTTTGCATCAGGGCAGGCTAAAAAGAAAATTGACATCGTGAACTAAATAAACTAATACAGTTGATTAATGAATGAATGTTGAAGTGTTCTCGAGGGTACATATATGCAGAATCAAACACAGCTGCTCTAACACACCACACACTGCTTCATCTTGTGCAAATTGCAATTGTCAGAATATAGTTCCATAAAGCACCGAATGTAAAAAAAAAAATTACAAAACTTGGAAAAAAAAAATGTATCAGTATTAATTCCACTTTGTATAGTAACAGCACAGTAATAGTAACACTATGTCCCACTTGCCTGTATTATATTAGCTATTCCAAAAAGAATAAGTGTCCTACTCTTGTCCTTATAAGCCTATTAAGTGTATAAATACAGGACATAAAGCCTCATTTATCCATCCATCCAAAAAGAATGACAGTTAAAGTGAATGAAAGACAGAGGGGTACATTTCCTCAATAAATGATTAGGGAAATGATTCTAATATTAGATTAAAATGGCTACCTTCATGGTTTGTCAGAGCATGGCTTATTATCCTAGTGATTATCCTTCATAAAATAAATTATGCTCTTATGAAATACTTATCACATGAAAATTTATGATAAATATTTCCAATAGAATCTGAGCAAGAATTCTAGCCTATAAATTATGCGCAGCAGCTAAAAAAAAGTCTCATTTCTTAGGTTAGATATTTGCAAGCTTAGAATGTCCGTGAAAATTTCTGGGAAAATACAGGAATAAGTATTTTTCAAAATGAAGTCATTCGTTTGTATTATCAGATTATTCGTTCTCAAGGACAGCAGAGAATGTGATTTTGAATTCATTCTGTGGTCATGTGTTCACTATGCATTTCTTCTTGTCTCTTCAACTATTCCTTATGAATTTTGATTTTAATAATTCAATTATTTCTCGTCTCTTCCTAGTCTCTACCCTCAAAATGTCCTCGACGGATGATGATGATGACATAGGAAGCAGACGACAACTTCGTTCCGTCAAAAGTGCTGACTCATTACTCTCAGCGCCCTCTAGTAGAAGCAGCATGAGACGTTCTAACGCGGGTTCTGCTTCTGATGGAACTACTTACATTAATCCATATGCTGGTGAGTATTAGTTTTATACCTGCAAAATTGTGATTACTGGTTGAAAGGTTATGAATTGAGTTTGCCACTGGTTTTGCGGGAGGGTTAGCTCAGTGGCAGCGTGCCTAGCTGCCTATTGCTGGGTCAGGGTTCGAATCTAGCTCTCCCCGTTTCAATCATCCTTCGCCTCATTGCCATGTGCTCCTCCTGTCCTAATTAGCCTACCAAGTGTATACATACCGGACGTAAAGCCCCAATCCTCCAACCATCTGTGCCATTGGTTTTGGGCATATCTTAAGTTTCTGTATTCCAATTATGCAATATATGGCCAAATAATTTCAGGTCTTTGTGTTTCTGACAGTCCATTTCAGGTCTTTGCGTTTCTAACAGTCCGTTTCTTTTGTCTGAAATGACATTAGGTAAAGACTGTGCTTCACAATTATAGGGAATTTCTCTCAGAGTCGCTCACTTTAAAAAGGTGGATTTTCAAATATTTCATGATTTCCGAGGCACTGACACACAAATATTAATCAGTTTGTGGTAATTCACTGACCTATTCGCTTGACAATGAACAATTCTCATAACGGTCTCCAATCTTAAATTTAATTGTATTGGTTCCTGAAAATTTGCTTTAAAATTTCCCTCTCTTTCAGTTGCGGAAGAAACGGGTCGAGTGTCAGTTTCATCCACCAGGTCGCAACCTCCTCTAATGCTGACCCCTGGTGTTAATGATGGCCACCAGAGATCAGCGTCATGTGACTACAGTTATTCCGATTATGAGATGGAGGCTGAGGTTCCCTCCCCCACTGCTACTGACGATGGTGCGTATTGGTTGATAGATTAAAGGAGGTTGAGGTCTATGTACCAGGTAGTATTTATTACTAGAAAGAGATTGGCTACTGAAGGATTATTAGAGTTCATAGAGTTTGTTCGTTAGGCCAGACAATTGATCTTTAGCTTCTTGGATCTTCTCGGATCTTCTCGAGGCACTTTTTCTGAGGTCGTTTGGAACGACCAAAAAAAAGCTGTAATCTAATATTTTTATACTGTCAAAATTATATAGGATGGTTGGTAAGCTATTTATTCATCGACAGAAAATCTGTCTGATTGGTCAATCGGAGAAACTAAAAATTAATTATGCCTGATCTTAAATATTTTGCATAAAAAGGATAAGCTCAGATTTTGAGTGTAATAGTCCTCAGCCTCCTTACTTCTTTCATAAACATTGTGCTCAATATATACATAAGAAGTGCTATGTTGCACATGATATTTATTTTATATTTTATGCACTTTTGATTATTATTTTTTGTGCACATACTAATTGTCTGAATAACCCTGATGGCTTAAACTTTTGATTAACTCACTAATGACTAATAAGTTATAATGGTTTTATGATTTTGTTTTGAATTTGTGAGTAATTGTATGAATTTTGCATGTAAATGGTCTCTTTGGTGGCATAAGCAACATAGTTCAATACGCATGCAGAGAAATTATTAAAATGTGAAATTTCATGGAATTTCTGTTCCTGTAATTAAAAAAAAATTGGCTTATAAATGGTTGAAGACGTATAATGGACTTATATTATTGAAATCATAATTGCATGACTTTGGAACTATGTCTTGTATATCTCTCCATTTAATTTCATTTCTAAATACTATCTCAGAAATGTGGCATGAATGGTTCTAGGTTCCATTTAATTCTGATGCTCTACAATTTGGCTCTTCATCTCTCTGGCACTGAAACTTTTTAAATTTTTTAATTCTCTCATATGAATAGTTGTCCTTTTTCTGAATTAGTGTGTATCAAATTTTCTTGTAATTTCTGTTCTCCTGTGTTTCTTGCAATCATCAGAGTCCTCGCTTTGTGTCTTTATTGTACTCTCAAAGACTCCTATTTCCTTAGAGTTCTCTCTATTGTAGTTCCCCCTCCCCCTTTCGTATTTGAATGATTTTCTATCACTATTTTCTGGATTTACCTCTCCTTTTTTCTAAAAGACTAATTTTCTTAGGATTGTTCTCGAATAATTACCTTAGTTGCATTGTAATCCTCTTCTATTTGTGTTACCCTCATATCTTTCCTTCTTCAGAATTCTTACGCTTTTGCCAATAGTTATTTCCGTGTTGTTCTCTTATTTCAGTGGATGTCTTCTGTTTCCTTTATCTCACTTCATTCTGACTTTGTTTAACTTTTTTCTTTAACTTTGTTCTCATTTTGCTCTCTCACTTTCTTCTCTAACTTTGTTCTCACTTTGCTCTCACTTTGTTCTTTAACTTTGTTCTTTAATTTTCCTCTCTGACTTAGTTCTTTAGCTTTGCTCTCACTTTGTCTTTTAACTTTGTTTTCTAACTTCGTTCTCACCTCGTCCTTAAACTTTGTTCTCTAACTTTGTTCTCTAACTTTGTTCTCTAACTTTGTTCTCTAACTTTGTTCTCTAACTTAGTTCTCTAACTTTGTTCTCTAACTTTGTTCTAACTTTGCCCTCTTTGTTCCTTAACTGCCTTTACTTTCTCATCGATCCTTTTTCTTTGGAATGCGTACTCTTCTTACACTCTTATAGTACTTAATGACTTTGAATAGAAATCTTTCCGTAGTTGTGATTACTTTTGAAAGTGCTTGGTACTCAATACTTTTCATGTTATTATGCTATCAGTTCTTGAATATTATTTCTATAAATCTGTTGTTCTTGAAATGCATTATTGTCGTCAATATCTTGTCATTCTTGTTTAGTTCTTGTTATTTCTCTTTATTCAATTGTTCTTATGGAATTTTATTGTCTGTTACCCTGCTGGTGCATCGTTCTGCATTGTTCTCGCGTACTCCCTCTGGTGGTGGTGGTGTGTCTCTATGTTCGCCTCTTTCATCCACCAGGTGTCTTTGATGCAGATCTCGAGAGCAGAAGTCTCGACGGCGTCTCCTTTTACGGCGGAAGGAGTCTCCCGGAGGAGGTCCTCGGCAACAAGAGTCTCGCGGAAGAAGCCTACGATATTGTCTACAGGAGTCATATGTTGCGAGTTGGCGTCTCAAGAGAAGAAATGGACGACTCGGATTCAATGGCCGACTCGCAATCGCGTAATGACTCGTTAGCACTAGGGGGCGAGATGGTTCCCATAGTAACACGATCGCATTCCACAGGACTCTATGAGGACGTTTTCCAGGAGTCGAGTCCTCGTCTCTCGACGTTCTCTGGAGGTCCACCCGAGCGACCCGACCTAGATAACATTACAGAAGGTCAAAGGTCGCGGTCGCTAGGGCATGAACTTGACCTCGACCTAGAATCTTACAACATTCCAAAGACATTTAGCGCCTCTAGTGGTAAATCGAGTAACAAGTCTTACAACAAACTACGTTCTCCGACTAAATCAGCAAAATCGTTACGAGGAAATGTGAAATCTGTTTCCTCGCCCACGAGCCCGGTTAAGGCGTTCGTTTCTAGTCCGGTCAAAATGTGGCCCACGTCACCCCAGTCTCCGCCTACTCCTGTCTCACCAGGGGGGGCTTCAATCAATTCCGTTAAATCACCTGGGAGTCCTCAGAAGACGTTAAAGGACAAATTAGTAGGAGCTCTGTCTCCTAAAAGCAAATCGGACAAATCTGAGGACAAAATGGACGCCAGAATGGATACGAGAATGGAGGATTCCGATTGGACGGACAGCTCACATGATGATCACATGATCACAAGTCACATGACTGTTCCGGAAGACGACCAGTTCATACGGAACCCCCACTTCCTGGAGAAGGAACAGTCCCCAGGTGCGTGTTTCTGTTTACTAACAAATCTCAAAATTCTTCTTTTCTTCTTTCTAAACCTCTACTCATCTGTTTGTTATGGTTTTCTTTTCTGAAAAAATCTTTCATTTAATATTTTCGGTCCTCTGACTAGAGTCAAAATTTGACTTTTTAAAGGATACATTGCATTACTTTGTATGTTTTCTTTCATATTTTATTTTCAATTTGACTTTCTGGCTGTCAAAACAGATTTTGAGTGTCTTTTTGAGTACTGTATAGTGTATAGATATGAATATATTTAATTCTCTTACTCATGATATATACTACCTGCCGTTCTATCATTACCGAAAATATATCTTTTCCTTTTTTCGGCAAATACAAATATGAGGATTTCTTATTTTTCAAATTAAATTTTAACAATATTTTTATTTGTTTTACATTTTATTTGTACTTTGTGTTTAGTTTCTAGCATATTATGGTTATTTATAGTTCTACATTTCTTTGGATTTCATAATATTTTTTTTGTGACGGCATTGCTTATTTGCAATTTAACAATTAACTGTGTTAAGATTATAAACATTTGGCTTCATCTGCTTTTCAAAATATTGTACAAAAAATAACGCTTTCTTAGATTTAAGTTGTGTTTTTTAAATAACACACAATGTCCAAATAATATCTGCTAATATTTTGTTTCAAGCAACCAAATTTTATGAAACTAATAATAGGGCAATTCCGTAAACTCAGATTTACAGATTTGACAGTTTAGCAGCTTGTGTAGCCCTACCACCATACCTTAGCTATTTATTTGGTATCCTGGCATGAGGCCAGGTAATAGGGGTATCAGACAAGCCATCAACCAAAGCTCCAAGTGTAACAGGAGCTGAGCTACCTCAAAATATCAGCATTTCGGACGTACATTATGTGATGTACGTCCGAAACGCTACATATTTTGATTTAACTCAGCTCCTGTTGCACTTACAGCTTTGGTTAGTGGCTTGTCTGATACCCCTATTACCTGGCCTCATCCCTGTATAACAATGAAATAGTTGAGATATAATGGTACGGCTACACAAGCTGCTAGAGTGCCAAATCTGTAAATCTTAGTTTATGGAATTGCCCAATACTAGAACACTGCTGAGATGCTGTGAAATTTTTTATTTGTTTTTGTGAAATTTTGGCTGTTAAATTAAGCACAACCAGCTTTATGAGAGTGTCGTTACATTGGCAAAAACTTCATAAATACGTTCTTACATTGATACAATTTGAGAAGGTTTAAAAGGACATCTTTCATCATAATATTATGTTCATCCCAAGAACGTTGGAATATTGTCTTATAATGATGTGAAAATGACAATGCTATGATTAAAATGAATTTGTGATATTTTATATATATCAAAAGAACAATGTTATATAAGTTGTTCTAGATGCCGAATGGAGGCATAATTGTAAGGTTCACTTCCTTCTAATAGATAATAGATTATTGTTTCTTTAACAATTTGAAACCAATACATTCTTTTTGATACAGGCTTCCTAGCGGAACAAGCAGCCATCAACCACTCGGCAACACCTAAACGCCATTCTAAACCCCTGCCGCCCTCTAGAGGTTCTCACGAGCAACAAAAAACGTTCCATGACATCAACATGAGGGGTTCGGAAGGGGCGCACTGCGAGATGGCGTCAATGGATAACCTGTCTCAGAACTCGCAAAGTTTGACAACCGACTCAGAGACCAACTTCCAGCTGGGGCAGGTAGGTGGCGGCACTTGTATTTTGAAATTTTTAGCAATTATGTTGGTTAATAGAATAGAATGATGATAATTCTTTTGGCTCTTCAAAGAATGATGATAGATGGATAGAAATGGCAAGTGCAGCCCTCCAAGCCCAGTTCCAGGGGCTCGCGAGGATTGAATTATTTGGGTTCATTGCTGGGTTAAGAACTCGTGAGGCACTTGAACCAATGCAGGATTGGTTGACTCTAGGATTATTATTGGGTTTCGAGTCAAACATTTTGCTTGCAACAATTCGGACCATTTCTAAGCAGTGAAAGCGCCGAAGAATGCCATGGTAAATTATTAAATTAAATGGCTGAAAACTCCTGGAGTTAATTTGGTAAAATAGGCGAAAATTTGTACTTAAATCTGCCATAAATCTGTTCATTCTTAGATAGTAACTGAATATGGCATACATTTGAATATATTGTAATGAATATTTCTATTCATTTCAGGGTCTTTCATCCTCAGAAGGGTCCTCGTTACACGGAGCAGGGGAAAAGAAAGCAACCCCCTTGGCGTCGGGGACCAGCCTCGATCTGGTGGAGGAGGAGAAAGCGCCATCTTTTGGGAAGACTCCTCTTTACCCCCTTCCTCAATCACCAAGCAAGACGGCGGCTTTGAGGTTCGCAGTTTTGTCAGAAATGCGATCATTTGATTCAGGGTTCCCACTCAACCTGGAAAACCTTGAAAACCTGGAATTTTGGTTTGTGCTTTTCCCGGCCTGGAAAAACCTGGAAAATGTGATATTTCCACCAAAAACCTGGGAAAAGTCAGGAATTTGGGGTTCTCTTGCCAAAATTGAAACTATCCAACAAATTGTGGAATTCGACGACTATCTACGGCGTAAAATCAGTTTGAAAGAATTGCAGGTTTAGGCCTTGAAAATTGGTTTTGGCAGCCTTGAAAAACCTGGAAAAAACCTTGAATTTGAACTGGGCAAAAGAGTGGGAACCCTGTTTAATTAATTTGTTTGGTAGTTTTAATGTTCGTATTAAAGTACATTGTAGTAACTATTGTATAGGGGAGACTCGGCCAGGTCTTTTTATTAGATGTCAGTTTCAAACTTTTATGATAATTCTAATGTCTCTGTTTGACTTTCCAGCGCCATCAACCTTCCCAGCCGAGTGTCCGGCTCCCAAGGACAGCTATCTTCAGTGACGAAAATCTCCAAAGCTCTCAGCGTTCCTGCCGACCTCCAGAGGTCAATGGATGACCTTGATAGTCAGGTGAGTGAGGTCAAAGGTCAAGATAATATATACATGCATGATTATTGAAAGGTCAAGGGCCTATGAGCTTAAATTCAATCTTCGCCTCATTACTCTCTCCTCCTGCTCTTATTAGTCTGCCAAGTGCTTAAATACAGCACGTAAAGCCGGAACAATCCATTTCTCAATTCATGTAGTCAACACAAACACCAAAAATTTCAACTCTTACAAAACATGATTGTGTGTCGTTCAAGGAGTTTGTGAGACTTTTATTCACTTTTTAGCTGTAAATAGCCCACATCGGCGCTGATGGGGCGTAAAACTCACTCACTCTTCACTTTTTGGCTGGAGAATTCTGGAGAATTCTCTAGCCTTTTTAATAATGGGTTTTGGGGGTGTGGTCGATATTTGGAGGTGTGGCGCATAATGCCAGGTATGCATTTTTGGCCATCATGCGTTGAGTTTGTGTTTGTGGTAATTGCTGGTTAGAAGCAATCTTAGTTGGCTAATTTGACAGCATTAGGCAAGGTGTAATGGGTTGACAGTTGTTCGGTTGAAACTGTGGCAGTACTTAAAAATTTTTAATTTTTGGGGGTGTGGCCATTTAGAGCCAATGAGAATGAGGGACTTGGTGGGAGTGGCCATTTCAGCCAATAGGGAGACATGTAGAATGCAAGGCCTGGGGGGGGGAGGACACATCCAGGGGGGTACTTGCAGAAATTATTTTTTTTGCTAGTTATACTTCTAGGCTGGGGGTCACCTCGGAGGGAGGTAATTTTAAAAATTTTAGATTTTAAAAGTCCCGAGGGGGGTCACCTCGGGGGGGGTACTCGCAAAAAAAAAATTTTCTGCCTGTTATATTGCCAGACTTGGGTCACCTCGGGGGAGGTATTAAATTTTATATTCTACACAAGGCCCCGGGGGGGGGGTCACATCCGGGGGGTACTCGCAGAAATTTTTTTTTTTGCTAGTGATATCTCTAGGCTTTGGGTCACCTCTGAGGGAGGTAATTTAAAAATTTTTAGATTTTACAAGTCCTGAGGGGGGTCACCTCAGGGGGGGGGGTTACTCGCAAAAAAAAAAAATTTTCTGCCTGTTATATTGCCAGGCTGGGGTCACCTCAGGGGAGGTATTAAATTCTATATTCTGTGCAAGGCCCGAGGGGGGGAGGACATTTCCAGGGGGGTACTTGCAGAAATAATTTTTTTTGCTGGCTATATTTCTAGGCTAGGGGTCACCTCGGAGGGTGGTAATTAAAAAATTTTGGATTTTACAAGTCCCGAGGGGGGTCACCTCGGGGGGATACTTGCAAAAAAAATTTTTTTTTTCTGCTAGATATATTGCTCGGCTGGGGTCACCTCGGGGGAGGTATTAAATTTTATATTCTATTCAAGGCCCGGGGGGGGGGGTCACATCCGGTGGGAGCTTGCAGAAATTTTTTTTTTTGCTAGTTATGTTTCTAGGTTGGTCACCTCGGAGGGAGGTAATTAAAAAATTTAGGATTTTACAAGTCCCGAGGGGGTCACCTCAGGGGGGGGAGTACTCGCAAAAAAAAAAAAAGTTTATTTCTGCTAGATAGGCTGGGGTCACCTCGGGAGGTATTAAATTTTATATTCTATACAAGGCCCGGGGGGGTCACATCCAGGGGGGTACTTGCAGAAATTTTTATTTTTGCTAGTTATATTTCTAGGCTGGGGCTCTCCTCGGAAGGAGGTAATTTTAAAATTGTATATTTTACAAGTCCGGGGGGGGGGGGTCACGTCGGGGGGTGTCCTCGCAAAAAAAAATTGTTTTTGCTAGTTTTGCTAGTTATATGCTAGGGGTGAAAGCAGAAGAATGAGTAGCCTACCTGTCGAGACAACTGAGATAGCGTGCATTTTAGCAGCCATCTTTCTTCATTCCTGGACTGCCAAATGTGACCTTAATATTTTATAAAATTTGGTTCAGGTGTACGCCTGTGGGTATTGATTGGGAACATGACGATAAATTCAAGATGTAGGCCTTTCTGGCAGCCATCTTTTGTCATTCTTGAACTGTCCATTTGTGACCTTAATATTCCGCTTATTAACCGACCTAACGTCGGTTATTAGAGGAGGTCTAAGGACGAGTGACAGGAGGAGTGACAGGAGGAGTGAATTGAATGGATGAGTGAAACTCGTCTGCTACTTGAGTCATTATGAGATGGCCTGAAACTTGGCAATTTATGAAGGAATAGCGTGAATTTTTCATTTAAACATTTATATGTACCGTAAGGATAGTATTGCTGTAGGAATGATATGTGTATATACTGTTATTTCGTCAATTGATGACTTGAATGAATAGAACATGTGAAATGTTTTTTTTGCCCATATATGCACCACCAACAGATGGCACCACAAAAATGTGATGCTACATGCAGCCTCCTAGTGTTAAATATTTGTAGCACAGAGCTGTGCCAAGACCTATGCTTCTGTAAGTTGACTCAGTTCTTGGCTCAAGCTGAGATTGCCTGATTCTCATTAGGCAATAAAAATCATAGACAAGTGAGTCAATAAAACTTGGCCACTTGCTGATGACAGAGTTTGGTTCAGTTTGTTTTAAAAGTCTTGATGACAATTACTTCAAAGTTTCATGCTTAATTACTTGTAATTGAACCTGGGCTATGAAGCTGAACAATATGCCTTAAACATGTTAAAGCATGGGGACCTATTATAAAAGCAGGATGGGTGGAAACCATGGTCATTGTGTGTCCAACCTCCGAAAAAGTCAACATCTCCCATTCCTCTTCACGAACAATGAAATACAATGATGTATTCCATCTATTTATAGAATTTCCATATATATTTCGTTTTATTGTATAATTTTGCACAATTAGTGCTACTTCTGGTTTTTAAAAGTTCATATTTTTTATAAATTCAGGAAAATATGGAATTATTACGGAGTTTATCTTGTAACTTTGATTCACAGGTCATCTTTTAACATGATTGGTCAGAAATAAAATAACTTTTATGACCCCTATGATATCAAAGGTCTATAGAGCTCTGAAGTTGAAGTATAGCATCGGAAGAATTATGCAATTTGTACCCCTCTTCCAATTGGCTAAGGCCATTTCCAGGAAACCAATTAGCTCTCTTGAGCAATTAAGATTTTATTGACCCTATTTTCTTGGAATATGTCATTAATTGGCAACCGGTCGGTTTTTGGAGCCTCCAGAACCTCATCCTTTACTTTGTCAAAGGAGATTCAAAAAAATTTGCTCTATATCTAGCCTATAGTACTCTCTTTTTTTTTGGTAAATATTTATCATAATAATCAATTATTTAAAAAAAAAATCTCTTGTGACATTTTGATTTTGATTTATTCACTCTTTCAAGTAAGTGAATCACAATTCACACATTAATCTTGTTTTAATGCAAATTCAGAGGAAGTATCCACATAATGACCATTTTCTAAAAGAGTAATTAAGCTTCTTGCACTTTTGTGAATTATCATGATTAAGTTCCTCTGGCATGTGTGGTTATTGGTCAATGACTAATAGGCCTACAGAATATAGTAACAATGTAAGTTATATAACATCAGCGTTAATGTGAAAGTCAAGTGAACATCTGAAGCCTCTAAATAGCCCACGCTGGTGATGGGGGGTGTAAAACACAAAATCACTCACTCTGGAGGTAACTGGTGTAAAAACCCAAAATTAAATCGATAAAACTAGTGTCAAATACAAATCAATTAATTGTCACAAATGCACAGATAAATTTCCTCAATTTTCCAACTTCCTTTAAATCAATGTTGAATCATTTCCGCTGTTATAAATGACAATGGTGTAGGCCTACATGGAATCCAGGTGGATCAGATGCCTCTTTACTTGGTAGATCAAAAAAATCTATCTTATTCAAGGCAGGATATAGAAGACATTACATTGAGACTTTTCCTGCATTTTCATGTTGCAGCAGTTCTTTGTTAGGTCTGTTCTGCACGAAGTATTGATCCCCCATGGGCCGTAGCTGACAAATTTTTCCGTTGCAACACCTTGTAAAGTATGTTTCTTCTGCCATTTTCTAATCTTTCAAATTGACATTGCTCATTCAAAACTATGCAAAGGTATTTTGCAAATTTCCCGGAAAAGGAATTGTTCAGGTCATTCTAATGTCTACCAATCAACTCTTTCTTGCATCCTCATGGCATCACTTGCTAACTAGTTAGGAGAAATGCTACCTTTAATGCAATTACATTAGGCCGGTTTTGAATCCATGGATTCTTGTTTTAGAGTTATGAAATTTGGTACAAGTATTCCACATTATGAATTTGTCGGCCCATAGCTCTATATGGGCAGCGACTCTGTTAGACACTAGTGTCTGCTGTCACGCTCTACTCAAACACTTGCGCAATGCTCACTGCAGCAAGTTGCACCTATACTTCATTGCTGTACCCTCACGTCAAGAGAATCTAGTTCACGCAGACATCGCCCTACTATACCTCAACCTCCAGTTCCACTGTTCCTACACTCATATTTTTTGCCTCAGACGCTCTCGCATGCTGCAAATCACACCTTCTACTTTCCCATAGGATTAACCAGCCATTGTATCCGAGGATGCTTGTTAGCTTGATCTCACTCTCTTGAAAAACAATAATCCTCAATGATGAGTGTTAAGTCTGCTTTACAAAATGGCCATTTTGCTTCTCTACATAATATATGATAATTTGAAATTGTAATTCCAGTGTGACATGGGTTCCATCGGATCTTTCTCGGAGCTTTCCCGATCTCTGAACAGTCTGCTAAACGACGTCGAGAGCCAAGATTCGTTTTCTGGAGCAGGCGAGACCAAACACTATTCCAACGCGTCCGTTCAGGCCGACCTGACTGATTCCGTATGCAGTGGCGCCACCATCAGCAGCAGTCTGAACTACAGCTCCTCGTCTAGTTCCTCCGACCCAAGAGGACCCGCTCGCATTTATTCCGTGAGTGACAAAAACGTTTTGCATGCTACTTGCTACTTGGAAATGCTGCTTTCAGAAAATTGGCAGAGATTCAACAAAAAGTCAAACAGGATCAATTGGTTTATCTGGTTCAAAGTGAAGACAGTCAATTAGTAATACAAACTAGTTTTACAGAAGTAAATCGTAAAAAATTGGAGGTTTTTGGCATCATTTCCCCTCTGAGTTCTCAGTAAGCCAGTTATAGCAACCCGCGTCTAAAAAATATAAATTACGCCATGACCTAGCCAATTAAGCTGTTGTTGTGTTGCGCACAAATATTGCTCCTGAAGAAAGTGAAACAATTCGATTTTCTCACTATTTGTCAAATTTTTGGATGATTTTAAAAAAAATCGACAGGATGCATACACTATGATAGTGATTTTGTTCCAAATTATCAAATTATGCGCAAGACTGATATCGTTAGTCAAAATTGTGAATTTTCAGTAATTGGTATACTTTTGGTTTGCAGGAATCTCTTCTGTCGCCGGTTCAGGAACAGCAACCATTTGACCTTGAGGAAAGTTTCAAGGTCGCGATGGAATCATCGAGTGAATTGATTCCACGCCACCTGCTGGCGGAAGAAGAGAGCTGCTTGTCTGAAGAGGAGGAGGACGAGAAGGTGACGCATCTTGCGTCAATGGAGGATTTGAGTCAACCTACACTACAAGGATCTAGTATGGATGATATGACGGCCAGTGCTAGTGGATTTAAGGGTTTGCCGGATAGTTCAACGTCAAGTGTGGTCTCTGATATGACTGGAAGTATGGCTCATTCTGGCCACGCTGATCACTCAAGAGATGTCCGAGATGTGAGGCATGTAGGAGATGATTTGGGACATATGGGACATTCGGGAAATGTCTCGGAACATGTCACGGACGTCATGAGTTCAACAGATGGCGCCGCTGATACAAACGTCGCCATGAGTACGAGTCTCATGAGTACAGACAGTATGAACGTTAGCACAGACTCAGTGACAATGAAGAGTGATGATGAGAGGGACGATAGGGAGTTGAAGTTGTCGTCAATGGAGTCGAGTCATGAGAGCCCTGAGGAGTCGAGCAGAGGAGAGTCGAGCCACGACTCGCAAGGAGACTCTCAAGTTGACTTACAGTTGGAAGCACAGTTAGAAGCGCAGTTAGAATCAAGGGGACTCCTATCTCCAGAAGTCCCCATGGTGTCGAGTAGTTCTTCAAACGAAAGCCAGGCTTCTGATAAACTCACACTAGGTGGCGCTAGTAGTGTTAGTTCGGCCATTTCCGCACCCATCAACATTCCAACCCACAAGGAGGCTACTGCAGAACAACCAGCGCCCTCTAGGTCGGTCGAATCAATGGATACCAAGTCAGACGATGCTGATTCAGGCCCTAGTGGTGATTTGATTAGCGATCCTACTAATATAAGTTCTGAGGTAGGGTCCAAAGTCGTATCTCCACTCTCACCTACTGGTGTAACAAAAGCCTCAGATTCCGCAAGAGTAGCAGTTGTTAAACCAACAGGTCACCAGACTCAAGGGTTCACTCGCAGCTCGCCAGATGGAGGCACAGGTGCCACTGGGTGCACTCCTCCTGATAAAAAGCCCAAACCTAGTGGCAGAGACATTCGTGAAATGAGGGAAAGCAGTCACGCAAGAGAGACGAAAGATTGGTCGAGTCGGATTAAAGTCGAGGAGGACGTTATTATTCCAGTTTTGGAAAAGACTGTGCAAAGAACTCTGCCTCGGGATGTGCAGAGAACTCCCGATAGATCTGTTACGAGCACAAAAGACACTGGGTTGGGTAGATCAGCAAAAGATACAAGCTTCACTGGTTCAAGTACCACAACAAATAGGTTACACAGAGACAGTAAAGACGTTAAAAGTAGCATGGATTCGACCGATAGCACTCCTCCTAAATCAACTGATTATTCTACTGCCCTCAGTGTGAACACTTCACTAGGACAAGATAGGCAATATTCGGGGTACTCTCCCGGTATGATTGACATCAAGGCACTCAGTCGCAATCCTGACGGCAGACCGCGGGTCAGTCCTCGACCGTCTAGCGCAGGTTCTAGACCATCGAGCGCAGGATCAAGGCCGTCTAGTATTGGTTCAGTGACGTCAATAGAAGGCGGTGCTGATTTCGATGTCAAAGGTTTAAAGAGTGCGCTCGATCCGACTGAGTTAGCTGAAGACGGGACTGTGTTTAATTGTGCTAAGAAATTTGAGAGACAATTCTCTGATTCTAACAATGTCAGTAATGTTCCAACGGTTGGTGGAAGTGTGAGCGGCGTAGTCCTCCGAAGAGAGAAATCTCCGCTATCGAGGGAGAAAACAGAAGAGAGCGTGGCACTAAAAAGAGACAGTGATGCCCGGGACAGAGATAGCAGTTGTTCCGAAGGAAATGATCCCATTCCTGCTGATGGCAAAGATCCGCCTGCTGCCAAACGGAAAAGGAGCGTCAGAGAATTAACGACACAATTTGAGGTTGCAAACAGCCCTCCTAGGCCTGACCCCGCCCCTTCAGTCGTTGGCCACTCCCCTTCTTCTACTAGCCACACCCCTTCAGCTAGCCCCGCCCCTTCAGTAAGCCCCGCCCCCTCTGTTAGCCCCGCCCCTGCTGAGATTAAGTTCAAACCTCTTGTCTTCCAAAAGCCAAAGGTCGTATCTATCAAATCGTTCGAGAGACCGGATACATCTAACACGTCACATGACCCTCGTCTCAGTCACTCGGCTCCTACTAGTAGCGTGACAGCTTCTGTTGGTGGATTCAGTGTGTCAAGTAGTTCTAACCCCAGTACGTCAAGTAGTGTCTCCAGTATTGGTGCTGGCACTGGAATCAGTAGTGTAAGTTCTTCTAATGGCGTACATCCAAAGACTGATAGCAGGAGCACAGAACTACAGGTGGCAGCACCTCCTGTTGCTCCGAAATCTCCCGAAACGAAGAAGAAATATGAATCAGTTTCTAAACGCACAAAATCAGACAGTGACGTTTTAGAACGTTTAGACAAGAAAAAGAACGATTCGCCTCCTCCCCCTGGTGGATATAAACAGAAGAACCAATCAGCTGTCAGTTTAGACGAGGGGGTCAGTGGAGAAGGTGCGGAAGGTAGCGTGCGGCAGATTTCGATGATGTTCGAACGGAGGAGTAGTTTACGAGGCACGGAGCGACCTGTCATCGAACAAACGATTACGAGAGAGAAGCTTGATCAGTTGGAAGAGGCTTCGATTAAAGAAGTCGAGGAGAAACTAGAACAAGAACATAAAGTTCGACAGTTATCTCAACTCTTCGAGAGACAGAACAGTTCGCAATCTGATGGTCGACGGTCGATAGAACGACAAATCGACCCCGACGACAGAATGGCTCGATCCGCATCCTTCGCTGCTGCTCTTTAGTCTTTGGTTGTAGTATAACAAATTATGGGACTGATATGTTGTTAATATGCCAAGATGTGTACAGAAAACGTCGGAAATAGGAATTTTTTGCAGTATTGTTGCATATGATTGAACTTGTCGAGGTGCAAAAGATGTTAAGAAGTGTACAGAAATAGGGTTGAATTTTGCAGTATTGTTGGAAGAATAGTGCAAGTGATATAGTTGAACTTGTAAAGGTGCAAATAATGTTATTAAAGCCGCCAGTACTTTTACAAGATGCTCATGTAAAGTATGGTACAGGGGATATGATTATGACAACAAAAACGTGATAAACTGTCTAAAATGCCAGTACTTTCAGTCTAGTTCTCAAGAAATTGAATGCTATGGACACCAACTACTCCTGAATCAATATATTGTCTGTAATACTATGTATTGATATGGTATAACATGCAGATACAACAGATTGAACATACACAAAGAAATTATAACAGAGACAGTGTGAAGGTAATGATCTGAATTTTAATTAAATTATACAGTGTATAATATTGTATATAGTTATATATACAGTGAGTGCAGGTACGTTATCAATTGGAAAATTAACGACAAACGCAATGGAGATTGTATCATTTGGTTGCCACGAAGTTTAGGAATCTAAAATGGCCGGCAACTTTCAATTAGTTTTGTATTCAATTAAAAGTTTATGAGGGTAACAGATGACGCAATTGATATAGAGTATGTATGTTTATGAAACTATAGGGAGTCTTACCATAAATGTTGGGCACCTAAAATAGACTCTAGGCGAAAGTAACTTCACTTGTTGATTGAATGTTAGACAAATCATGTTTCAAGGTGAAGTCTCGCACCTGAAGTGGACTCAGAAAAGCAACAGTACTGAACGAAAAAGCTGAACTGTTTTTCAACTGGGTAACAACACATACACACGACTGGAAACATTGCTACAATACACTACGGCTTGCTACAATACATTATTTATTACACAATACATTACAGTACAGTGTCAGTTGTTGTTGAATTCCATGTTACGCAGCTATTGTCTATCAGCCAGTAACTGTCGATCTTTTTATCGTTTTTTACTCGTACCAGGTCATAGGTTATATAGCTTCAGTAATCGCAGCTATATGTCGCTTAACGAGCTGCTTGTAAAATACGCACCCCTAGGTAAATTCTAATAGTATTTCCATCGTATTTAAACATGTTAGAGCGTATTTTTATCATGTTTTCATTAGGAGAGGTTAATAATGTTTCGAAGTGTCAATTGACGTCATCTGATGGCAACTGATGTCAATGGATTTCATTTTCATGCAACTGAGATTAGGAATACATGTACATGGAGTAAAAGTGAAAAATGTTTATTTTGGAAAATTTGTTTTTTGAGTGTTTTAGTATAAATCTCAAATACAAATTTTTTTTCGAAGAACGTGTAAGAATTTAAAGGAATAATTTGAATTTAAGGAGTGTTATATTGTGTTAGAAGTAAAAGAAGAAGGTGAATTGAATTGTATTTTGCGTGAATTAGAATGTTTTGAGAGAACTAAAAATGAGACTTAGGAAGAATTTGTCAGGAGAATTTGCACGGAGAAATTGTTTAGAGAATTTATTGTGAGTGGATGAAATTTATAAAAAATTTATTACAGTATTGAAGTTGTTGTGAACCAGCTCTTTAACAACAAATTGGGTTTAACCTTTTGAAAACTTAATGAATTTAATACTCTCAAGTGCTTGTAAGCCAAAGTTGCATGTAATTGATGCGTAAATACAGGAAGTACAGTGAATGTATGACCCAGATACATGCTGATGAATATGCATGACATTTAATGAGGTGATGACCTCAATATATGACCCAGTTACATGTTAATTGACCTTGAAGAATGAGTATTATTTCACGTGCCTGAGCGAGCTGTATAAATCGTGATGCCAGGGTATGTTACAAAACTGACTGATATATCGGTGGTTATAGACTTCGGAAAATATTTGATCTATTAAATTTGATCTACTAATTAAAATGCCAAGTAATGTTAGATATTATGATGATAATGTCTCAGTTGAGCAAATGAAAATTTGTAGGAATTTTAAAATCAGTTTTGGGAGAACTGCGTTACGTAAATTTATGATGCCAAGACCTTTTACACGCGTTTACGTGATCATTTACACACTCTGACACTGTAAGAGATTATTTCGTATTTTGCCAGTGTACCAAACTCCAGTTACTGCATAATCATGGTAATGAGAAAAAGTAATTTTAAAAACGGACTTTATTTTTGCTTTGTCTGCTGCCGGCTTTCTAATTAGCTTTGTCAATTAGCTTTGTCAATTTATGTCATTCTCAGCAATTTTATAACCCGCATTATATGTTTTTGCAGATATATATGTGTTGATAGATGCGTTATCAGTAGCGTCACAAATGTAAATACATGTATTAAGATTAGGATAAATGACGCTGTTCCATATTATTCTAATGAGCTTCATTTGCATATATTTGCATTTATAACATATTTGCATATAATTAGCTCTTTTTCCATTCGCGTTTGCAATTAAGTCATTTGCATTCATTTACATATAGATATATATAAGATCTGATGTGATTATATATATGTTGTCTCATGTATGATTTTGATATTGAATTGATTGGTGATTGATTGAGAAATGATTGATGATAAAATGATTGATTGATGATTGAATGTGTCAATAGAGATGAATGTTGATATCCTGCAGTTGGTCGGTTGTGTGTAAAGTATTTCTTAGTGGGATGAGCAAACATAAGAACTTATTGAAGATGTCTGAATTCATTGACGATTGCCTGGGAGGGCTTTGCGATCGATATCTAACTATTTATGTAATTGATAACTGTATAAAAAAGACGCTTTATTATTATTAAGGTCCAGGGGCCATCTAGGTGTCATCCAGGGGCTATCTAGGTGTCATCCAGGGGCCATCTAGGTGTCATCCAGGTGTCATCCAGGGGCCATCTTGGGTGTCATCCAGGGGCTATCCAGGTGTCATCCAGGGGCCATCTAGGTGTCATCCAGGGGCCATTCTGGTATCATCTAGGTGTCATCCAGGGGTCATCTTGGAGCCATCTAGGAGCCATCTAGGTGTCATCTAGGGTGTTATCCAGGGGCCACTGTGTCTATTTTGAGCAACAATGGAAACTACATCAATTGAGCTCTGTACAGAAGATATGTTACATGAATTAAATAATAAGAATATAAGCTATTGTGGGCTGTACATAATTCTGCTGATTGTAAATGTCTCAGAAATCATGAAACAATTGGTAAAGGTTGATCATTAATTTGATGTTTATGAATGATTAGATGACCGAAGAATGAATTGAGGTACCTTTAGGAGCCTTTAAATATTGTTGTAAATTTTGAGTAAACTTATGAGTAATTCTGCTTAAACACAGATCTCTTGCCAATGTATGCAAGTTGAGTGAGTGATTAAATTATAAGTTAATTATTATGGATGATAATTTAATGAATATCTTGTCATTGATAAGAAGCTGCTACATACAAAGTCATAGTACAACACATTAAGCATTTGTCAAAATGGCTATAAATGAAGTCCTATTTTATCGCTGTTATGTTGCAATTAAAGCAATACGCAGATTTGGGCCCTCCTTAAATCCAGTGGTTCATCGTGTTAAAGATAAAAAAATCTCTATGGAACTTCCACATTTGAAAATAACCGCATCGTAAGTTAAGTGTAATGAAAATTTGATGATGAAGTAATGGATCATGTTCAACATTTTGTGTCATTACTGTTAATGATCGTATGGACATGTGAGTTCAACAATTTTTTACAATTTATATTTCATTTAGTGTTTTTTATGTAGGTTATTGAGCAAATTTAACTTTGATCCAGTATGTGCACATTAAAGTTATAAAAGATGTAGGTGTTATAATTATAATAATTATAATAAATTAATAATTGCAGGTTCGTTATTTACACATGTATTTGAATATTTCCGTGCTTAGAATCAGCCTATTGAAGTTGTTCAGAGTGTTAGATTTTTTTAAATCAAAATATTCCAATTGATGTCTTGTAAGATACAGTTGTATTACTTCTCTGATCAGATGTCATATATGTCATAAATATGTGAATCCCTTGTACATAATACCATGCCTATGCGTATGTTTCATCTGCTGAAAATATAATGCATTCACGTGACGTTTTTCAAATTTCCCGCTGCCACGTACGCCATTAGAATGTGATACGAGTGCTGTACTCTGGTGGATGTTAGCAGAACTAATGTCGTTCTGTGCCAATCCAACAGAGGGAGCTAGCGTCTTGCTCCTCAATGTTTGAAATTGAAGTTACTTCGTAGTTGTCACAGAGTCTCCCAAATTTCTTCTGGTAATCTTAATGGTAATTTCTTAAAATAGGAGTTCATTTGTCATTTATTGTTAGCGATATAACAATTACTTTTTACTCTAATACGATGGTTATGATAAAATATCTATAAATTGTACAGATATGACAGAAAATTCAAGGTACGTTGTGATTTTAAAATCATACATGGGGTTTTGCGAAGTATTCATAACTTTAAATTCAGAACAAAGATTATAATTGATACATTTTATAGAAACACTTAAAATTTCCATGGCGCAAGAGATGACACTTGTTAAAGACAGAAGTGAACTATTTTGATATATTGTTGATTTGTTACGTTGTTTTTACAATGGGGAGAGACTCTGAAATAATCAAATCCAATTTTAATCGTTTTCAATTACATTCACGGTTGTGCTTATTTGTTAATCAATTGAGGAGCTCCTTATTTAGATTAGTTAATCAGATTATGACCTAATTAGATTAGAAGTGTTAGATAATTAGGTTAATTAGATTAATTACATGATTGGACTCTTCTCTGTGCAATATCAAAAATTACCAAGCGTTTGTTTTAATACTTTTTTAATGTCTTCTGTGTATAGATATGCTGTTTACAAATATATAAATATATATATCTTTGAATGTATTACTGGCGGCAAATGTGATAATGTCAATAAATTAATTTAGACAAGATTATTGATTTTGACAAGATTATTGATTTTGACAACTGTTTTCTTCCAGCTTTTCACAGGTATGTGGGCAGCAAGTGGGATATAGGCCTATATAGGGGACACCGGGGCTGGTTGTCACAGTGGCAGGTTGTCACACTGCTGGGGCAGGTTGTCAGCAAGGAATTTATACATAGTATTAAGCACTTTTTTAAGCTTTTATGAATCAACTATGACTCTTTTCTAATAAAGATCTGGTATAAATTGCATCTGTAATTCGGAACTACGTGTGCATGATATTATGTATGTGAGACTCAAAAGTTGTGTGTTATGTGTGACAACCTACCCCTGTAACAACCAGCCCCGGTCTCCCCTTCTGCTGGCACAAATCGATTCATAAATTCAGATTATTACAGCTTATACAAATTAGTTGAAGAACTTATTAAAAAGCTTCCTGGTTGAGGCTTGTGAATTTCATCAAATTGAAGGGATGTTTAGTGTTTGAGTCTTGAAGAGCATTTTCCCACAGGGTAACTTACCCCTGTCATGGAAAGCCGGAGAAAGTCCTGGAAAAAATTGTGGTCATGGAAGACCTGGAAAAGTCCAGAAGAAAGTCTTGGAAAATTTAAATTTTAGCCTTAGTTCACGCTTAAATGTTGTGGGTTCCCCAGTTAGGCCACACATAATTGATCTTTAGCTTCTCGGATTCCTCTCAAGGCCCTTTTTCTAGGGTCGGTCAGTAGGACAAAAAAAAAAGGTGAAAAAAAAAAATTTATAATGTCAAAAAAAAATTATTTTTTTTCCATCGGCAGTAAATCTATTGTGTCGGCGGGTCCGCGAAGCTAAGAATCAATTATGTGTGGCCTTATGGTACTTGTGGTAGACTGGATGGAAACGGACCTCAATTAATGAATCTGTTTTGGGGTGCAAAATCTGAAATTTGGAGAAGTGGAATTTCTTTAAAAAATTTTCTGGGAACCCTGTTCCAAGAATCTGTTAAATAAGAGGTAAAAGAACTTAGAAGGCAAAGCCAGGCAGAGAAGTCCTTCCAGACCTTCCTACATAATTTATGCTGTGCTGGTGAAGGTCTCCATTCAGAAATCTTAAATGGAGTAAAACATGCAGAAGGAAGACTGGATCAAATAGAGTTTGAAAGGAAAATGTTAAGTAGCAATGACAAGTGAATTTCATTGAATCAGGACAGGATGAAATTGTATTTGAATGAGGTGGCTTTTTCAATGGTCAGTCTGTTAATAACTGGACAATGTTAAGTAGCAATGACAAGTGAATTTCATTGAATCAGGACAGGATGAAATTGTATTTGAATGAGGTGGCTTTTTCAATGATGAATCTTTCCATAAAAAGGAAATATCATGTAGCAATGGCAAGTGAATTTCATTGAATCAGGACAGGATGAAATTGTATTTGAATGAGGTGGCTTTTTCAATGGTCAGTCTTTCCATATAAAGGAAATGTCAAATAGCAATGGCATGTGAATTTCATTGAATCAAGACCCGATAAATTGTATTTGAATGAGGTGGCTTTTTCAATGATCAATCTTTCCATATAAAGGAAATGTTAAGTAGCAATGACAAGTGAATTTCATTGAATCAGGACAGGATGAAATTGTATTTGAATGAGGTGGCTTTTTCAATGGTCAGTCTTTCTGTATAAGGAAAATGTCAAGTAGCAATGGCAAGTGAATTTCATTGAAACAAGACAGGATAAAATTGTATTTGAATGAGGTGGCTTTTTCAATGATCAATCTTTCCATATAAAGGAAATGTCAAATAGCAATGGCAAGTGAATTTCATTGAATCAAGACCCGATAAATTGTATTTGAATGAGGTGGCTTTTTCAATGATCAATCTTTCCATATACAGGAAATGTTAAGTAGCAATGGCAAGTGAATTTCATTGAATCAAGACAGGATGAAATTGTATTTGAATGAGGTGGCTTTTTCAATGGTCAGTCTTTCTGTATAAGGAAAATGTCAAGTAGCAATGGCAAGTGAATTTCATTGAAACAAGACAGGATAAAATTGTATTTGAATGAGGTGGCTTTTTCAATGATCAATCTTTCTGTATAAGGAAATGTCAAGTAGCGATGGCAAGTGAATTTCAATGAAGCAAGAAAGGATAAAATTATATTTGAAATGAGGTGGCTTTTTCAATGATGAATCTTTCCATAAAAAGGAAATATCATGTAGCAATGGCAAGTGAATTTCATTGAATCAGGACAGGATGAAATTGTATTTGAATGAGGTGGCTTTTTCAATGGTCAATCTTTCTGTATAAGGAAAATGTTAAGTAGCAATGACAAGTGAATTTCATTGAATCAGGACAGGATGAAATTGTATTTGAATGAGGTGGCTTTTTCAATGGTCAGTCTGTTAATAAGGAAAATGTCAAGTAGCAATGGCAAGTGAATTTCAATGAAGCAAGAAAGGATAAAATTGTATTTGAATGAGGTGGCTTTTTCAATGATCAATCTTTCCATAAAAAGGAAATGTCAAGTAGCTATGGCAAGTGAATTTCAATGAAGCAAGAAAGGATAAAATTGTATTTGAATGAGGTGGCTTTTTCAATGATCAATCTTTCCATAAAAAGGAAATGTCAAGTAGCTATGGCAAGTGAATTTCATTGAATCAAGACCCGATAAATTGTATTTGAATGAGGTGGCTTTTTCAATGATCAATCTTTCCATATAAAGGAAATGTTAAGTAGCAATGGCAAGTGAATTTCATTGAATCAAGACAGGATGAAATTGTATTTGAATGAGGTGGCTTTTTCAATGATGAATCTTTCGGTATAAAGGAAATGTCAAGTAGCAATGGCAAGTGAATTTCATTGAATCAAGACACGATAAATTGTATTTGAATGAGGTGGCTTTTTCAGTGATCAGTCTGTCCATATAAGAAAAAGTCAATGGCAAGTGAATTTCATTGAATCAAGACACGATAAATTGTATTTGAATGAGGTGGCTTTTTCAGTGATCAACCTTTCCATATAAAGGAAATGTCAAGTAGCAATGGCATGTGAATTTCATTGAATCAAGACACGATAAATTGTATTTGAATGAGGTGGCTTTTTCAGTGATCAGTCTGTCCATATAAGAAAAAGGCAATGACAAGTGAATTTCATTGAATCAGGACAGGATGAAATTGTATTTGAATGAGGTGGCTTTTTCAATGGTCAGTCTGTTAATAACTGGACAATGTTAAGTAGCAATGACAAGTGAATTTCATTGAATCAGGACAGGATGAAATTGTATTTGAATGAGGTGGCTTTTTCAATGGTGAATCTTTCCATAAAAAGGAAATGTCATGTAGCAATGACAAGTGAATTTCATTGAATCAGGACAGGATGAAATTGTATTTGAATGAGGTGGCTTTTTCAATGGTCAGTCTGTCCATTATAGAAAATGTCAAGTAGCAATGGCAAGTGAATTTCATTGAATCAAAGAAGGATAAAATTGTATTTGAATGAGGTGGCTTTTTCTAAAATCAGTCTGTCCATGATAGGAAAATGTTAAGTAGCAATGGCAAGTGAATTTCATTGAATCAATCACCTTTTCACCAGGTGGCATGCTGGGCGGAATCTGGATGTTGGAATACTAAACAGTAAGAAAAAAAATTGTGTTTTTATTGTTTTAATCTAGTTTGTTTTACATATTCTGAACCAGACGTTTGACCTGTATTTAGCACGGATTATTTTAGTCTTGGAATTTTGATTTATAAATTTGATATTTGGTGCCATCATGTGTCTTGGTTTCAGATTTTTGTTAAAACGTTAAAAGGCTTTTGTTATGATGCTGTGGATATTTTTAGATCTTGATGAATTTTTAGCCATTCTGCTGCCATAGAGGTAAAAAAGGTAAATAAATTACAGATATTAAAGATAAGCAAACAAGATATCTCAATAAAACTATTTCAATGGTAAAAAATGTTTTATTCTGTAACTATTCAAACATTTATAAATGCACCCTTCTTATACAGATGTTTCATTGATACAAAATACATAATGATGTTACTTCTTATTGAATTTGAAGCGTAACCAAACTCATTTGCCATGTTGCACAGATGCTCTTGAACAATTAGTTCCTTTTGACATTGGCTACAATTTGGTGCCAGGAAATGCTATAGTAACAATGCATGTTGCCTACAGCTTGAGTGGGTCTTAATGAAGGAGCAAATGGTATCATGTTTTGTTCAAATATGTTCATTTGTAGCAGCTGCTTACAAAGCCATGGGAATCGTATTTGACACAATTTTTTGAAGGATGACTCCATGGCATTTAAGATTAGTTATATTTTTTATGCATTTTTACCATTGAACATGTCAATGTCATTGTTTGTCATTGTTTGTCTATGTCAGTGTCCACTTATCTCTCTTTGTGTTGTAATTCTTCAGTCTTTTGGTGGTTGACGTGTATTTCTCAAGCCAAAGCCTAAGTATGTATATTGTCAGCTTATCTGTTTTTCTGTCAGTTAGTCATCATACTTGTTTGCATGTGCATTGTATTATTGTTTTTGACAAGTAGTGAACCACTCTGTCTGTCATTCATATTTCTATGTGTTGATCATTCGGTATCCTTGACATTTGACTTGAATCTTTGAGTGGTTGTAAGTAGAAGAGTTTTCTTGAGCATTATGTCAATGATCTCTCTCTGTCAATATGCTTCTGTATGTCAACGAAGTTGCTGTTTGTCAATCTCATTTGTACCAACTTCTATGCCATTCTGTCTGTCTATCCTTTAGTTCACAAGTCTGTGTTTTCGTGATGTTTCTTGAATCTTTGAGTGGTTGCACTGTATTTCTCTTAAGTTAACCTGGTTGCCGGAAGGGAGATGGATTGAGGGTCGTATCGCAATTTGTTTGGAGTGTATCTGGACCGCAGCGAGTAATAGAATCTCAAATTTTTTCATGGGAAGTCATGGAAAAGTCACAGGATTTCGGTCTTAAGACTGTGATTAAGGTGCCCATCTGCTCCGCTGAAGATCTGTGCCTGCATGGGTTCAAATCCCAGATGGGAAACCCTAAATTTTCAGTGGACCTTCATGAGCAAAATCCCAGCTGGATGTCCTTCAGATGAGACATCATGATTCTTGAATCTCCGAGTAGTTCTACTGTATTTCCCACACCATAACCAAATGTCATTGTTTCTTTCAGTCTATTTGCCTCTGTGTCAATGTACTTGTCGTTTTGTTGAACTGTCTTTGTATCAGGTATTTGTCTATCTGTCTGTCTGTGCGGGTGTCATTGATCAGTGTTTGCCTGTATGGCGGAATCTTTGTGTGTCATTTTGTCATTTTCCGGCTGATTTCCTTGAGGGCCACGAGACGCGAATTATCTGCCTACTGTCGTTGTGGCAGCTAGTCGCTAAGGCTGTCGTTACCTCTGTTTCTAAGGCTTTCCATGTGTTGGTGGGCGGCGGGGCATGACAGTCTACCCCGTTTACCCCATTTGCCTGCGTTCATTCAAGTGTGGCGGCTGTTGTTTAGTCACTTTGGCTATCTGTCTGCATGGAACTGTATACTTCACTTCATACTTCTCCACATCTCTATGGCAACACTTGGAGTCTGTTGTTGCTAAGATACTGTTGCTGTTGCTAAGGATCTGTTGCTAAGGGTCAGATGGCAAAATGACCACCACAGTGTTGTCATGGCAACAAATAAGGATTACCTTCTTAATATGGGCTTCTTTTACCCTGACAGGTACGTGAATGATATTGCGTTTATAAATCATGGTTCCAATACTCTTCTAAAATATGTAAATGATACTGCATTTCTTAATCATTGTACCGACACTCTTCTAATCAATATTGCAACATGAATGTTGTGGCAATAAATTGGGATTGCCATCTTAATTTGGGCGTCTTTTACCCTGACAGGTATGTGAATGATATTGCATTTATTTAATCATGGTTCCAATACTCTTCTAATCAATATTGCAAATTTATGTGTTTTGTCATGGCAATAAATTAGGATAGCAATATTGATATGGGCTTCTTTTACCTCAACAGGTATGTGAATGATATTGCATTTATAAATCATGGTGCCAATACTCATGAAATCAATATGGAGAGAGCCCACATGTTTGCTTCAAATTTATTGAAGCTTGTCATGTGGGATGCATACACATTGCATGCATGTTTGTTTAATATTCATTTGCAGGAAAATTATATTTTAATTAAGTCCAACTTTACTTTTCCTGATGGTATAGTAATTAGGATAGTCATGACATGCAAATATAATTGCACACAAAATTGACTTCAGTCAGAAGGAAATGAATTTGACTTCATGCATCAGTGTGAGTCTAAGGAAGTTACTGCAATGTGAAGAGTGTGATGATTTTGAGCATGTTGAAATTGGTAAGTTGTCCTGAAGGGTGGTATTCCCAGCCAAGCAATGTTAGATGGAAGCTTTCTCCTGTGTCCAGAGTGATTACCTCACTAATTTGGTCTCTGCCTGTTCCGTTAAACCTTATACAGAAAGGGGTGTACCAGGTGGTCTTGAGAATTAACAAATTTTCATGCAACAAAAACATATGCAATGGTAAAAAATTTTTCAGCATGCTTTGTGGACTCCCAGCCTTATCATCTCATCATTAAGTCTGCCTCTTGCAGTTGCTCCTAAGCTGGGATAGCTTCAAAGCCAGTAAAATTGAGACAAAATCCTTAGGATTTTGTAGAACTAAGAATACACTCCTGCTCATAAATATGGAATACTTTTTGAAAAAAAAAGTGTCAAATAAAAGTAAATTTCAGAGTGTGGATGACAGCAAGGTCCATTGTAAAGGTCAATACATCTTCTCTAATCAGTCTTTGAAAGCCTCAACTACATTTTTTGCAAGAATTCGTAATTTTTTGTTGAATGCACCTCACACAAAAAAACCCCTAAGTTTCCATATTTTGTACCGCTGCAACTTTTCCTGGGTCCAGCGCTGTTGCATCCGTTTTACGCAAGAGCATGTTCTTCCCTTTAGTAGTTACCATTGAATCAGACCATCGTGTGCTCCACCAGAAGTTGCTGACGTTATCAATTTCAATGGAGAATGTTGAAGTATTCCATATTTTGAGCATCGGTGTAGATAACTTTAACTTTACCAAGTATAGCTTGACATATAACATTACTTGAGCGTTCAGAACATCTGACTTTGTATGCACATGTATGCATTAAAGGGCACTTTGTTGGAAATGACCCTGACTAGCCCAACTGACCATCCATCAAAAAGACAAGGGGAAGTCCTCGTACCCTCTGGCCATGTGGTTAGGCTCATGGTGAAGCATGGCTACAAGGGTTACTTTATGACTAATGGGGAATTTGAAATATACATGTACAGCTGTACAGTCAACACAGAAATTATTTGCACGCTTTCATTTTTCATCATATTTCGCAGAAAAATGGTAGAATGATAAAAAGAACTGCCCTATGTTTTAGAGTAGTGTTAGTAAGTTAGGTTCCCATGCATTTCATTTTTTACCAAAATTCATTTTCTTGGAAAATTTGAAAAAACTGAATTTTGAAAACCAAAAAATATTTGCACGCTTCAGCCAACTGCCAGAAACTGATTTTATAATGATGATACTCAATTTTTTCCTTGGAATTACTATTGTTTATGGTATATTTAGCTCATTTGGCTGGCTGACACCAGGTGGTGAATTGGCCACTTGCACCAGAATTTAAAAGTTCACTACATGTCACTGTTTGGGCAAGTAAAAGGTCCCACACATTTAATATGCCACAGACTGGTACCATTTCATCTCTCTAACTATCTACACTGTGTCTATTTATCTAAATAACTTATCTATTTTTATATCTATATATCTCTATCTGTCTATCTATTGGGGGGAGGGTTGGTCTAGTGGTAGCGTGCTGGGCTGCCAATCGCTGGGTCCAGGGTTCGAATACAGCTCTTGCCGGGTCACTTTGGCCTATGTTGGATGGCTGTTTCAAATACCTTTGCCTCTTTGCCATGTTGTCCTCCTGTCCTAATTAGCCTATACAGAGTTTATAAGTCCCATCTTTTTCTTTTTTTTTTCTAGCTCTCTTTCCAACTGCTGGTAATTTCTTCTGTCTGTGCAGTCCTATCTAACTATCTATTTCATAAACCCTTTTAAAATCACAATGCGATTGCTTCACGGAACCACTTTAATTGTTTGCCTATTCTGAGACCGAAAAGTGCCAATATAATAGATAGCGGCACACTAATAATTGACAAGCTGGAACCGTTTGCCATTTGTCATACACCATAGCAGAACATAATTTATGCACTGACGGAGAATAACCACCTCTGCCAGTAATTGCTTGTCGTCATAGCTTGTTATGAATTGCCATTATGCCACATAGACAAATAGGAAAGATGCTGTTGTTGTAATATTGTCAACTGTTCTGTTTTTATGTTGTGTTTTTATTTTTGTCTATTTTTATATTTTTGTGAACATTGAGGTTATTTTTGTCTCTCTGTTATAACTCCATTAACCTGCCACCTGGCTGTAATAATTTATTCTAAGCTTTAATTTATTTATCTTTTATTTCTTTATTTGTGTTGGCCTATGTGTGTTTCCGTCCCTTCCAA
Organism: Platynereis dumerilii; assembly: GCA_026936325.1. Classification (NCBI taxonomy): domain Eukaryota; kingdom Metazoa; phylum Annelida; class Polychaeta; order Phyllodocida; family Nereididae; genus Platynereis; species Platynereis dumerilii. Next base: position 10,935,663 of record JAPTHN010000004.1, read on the forward strand.
AAATAATTACAATAGATTTGTGCTTTCAGAAAATAATTAATACTATTATACATTGTGTCTCTCAAAGTAAAATGAAAGAATTTCTCATGATCATGACTAATGAAGTAGCCTGTATGACGGCTCTAATGCTTTGAGTTTGCTCATGGACACATCATCAGCTATCATGACTTACAAAGTGAATATTTTTCACTGTGAGAATATAATCTCTTTCCCTACAGATAAGGAAACTGCTGCCAGGGTTGCCACAGTCATGGAAAGTCATGGAAAAAATTGTGGTCATGGAAAAGTCATGGAAAATCAAAATATTTTGAAAAGTCATGGAAAATTCAAATTGACTACAATTCGCGCTAAAATTTAACACTTTTGGGACTTATAGTAGTTGAATGGTTAATCGAATGTCAGAACAGTGAACGATGGCCATCGCAAGAATTCGTTTCGGGGTGAATCTCAACCTCAATGAGTAAAACAGTCATGGAAAATCCGAAAATTGGTCATGGAAAGTCATGGAAAAGTCATGGAATTCCTGTCGTAAGATTTTGTGGGAACCCTGTGCTGTAAACTTATTTCTAGTTCCTTGCTTTCTTCATACCTTTTGGTGCCTGCAAATTTACCCAAGAGATTTTAAGGAATATTCAAGAACAGAAGGCAATGTTGTCATTCATGCCATTCTGTGCAAGTCTGAATGAATCATAAATCACACAGTAAACTTGTAAACAGAACAAACAAAGTAAACAAACTAAGCAAACAAAGTAAACAAACAAAACAAACAAACACCCTTTTTGGTCTGGCTCAGTCTTGTGCTTGGCAAACATTACACAAACAGAACAAGAATGTTTGTCAAATAATGCAAAGACGTTCTGTCACCAACTTCAGCTAGTGTTCCAGAATTTCTTTCACCAATGCATAGTCATTTTTAAGTCAATTGTTAGATTATACAGCTCATCCATTAGTTATGAAAAATGAGGGCCGTTTCACTGAAAAATGCATTTAGTGATTCATGCATGATAGCCTATGAAGTGTCTTTTTCTCTACATTCAACATGGGAGACATAGAGGCTGTTTGATTAGTCACGATCAAGAGAAGGCCATTTAATTTGTCGTAACTGATTTTTGAGTGAAAGTCAGATGTATAATCCATTCGCTTGTTGCTTTAAAATCAGTTATGACTAATCAAACAGCCTCTATGTTTCCCGTGACTGAATGTAAAGAAGATGACACTTCATTAGCTATCATGAGTCACAAAGTGCCATTTTCACAGTGTGACTGTCCACTTTTTTTGCATGTCGTATTTCTTGACTGTAAAAGACATTTAGAATGTCACATGCACTGCACTACAAGTTCCAATTTCTCTTGGTATACATAACTTTTGCCATTGTAGTTCCAGAGGCTGTTATGGTCTGGTAAATTTCATTACTTGTGAAGCAATTAAAGTCAAAGCGTCTTCATTACTGAGGCCTCATATTTTGTCAAGTGTGTTATTTCAGTTTTTCTGAGAGCATTTTCTTTCCACTTTGGTGACTCAACTTTAGTTAGTTATTTCTTGGGAGCTATTATATTTTCTCACCTTAAAATTATATTGTCGCCAATTCGCCAAGGACATTACTGTGAGAATGTTTTTAAAGATAAAGGATAAAGTTTTTAAAGTGTACAAAATATTGTGCACTATGCAAATCAAGATAAGCAGATATTGCGATAGGGCTACACAAAACATATTTCTTGTAGACTTCTGGTGAAAGACATTTCATTTAAGAACTCTTTGAATGGAATGAACATTGACTCCTCTTTCACCAGGTGAGTCTAATGTTCTGTACTCAGGTAGGTGTTCAGCATGAGCTGGGGTAAAGGTCTCCTCAGTGGGGTACGGGTCTCCTCAGTGGTAGCATGCTGAATTGCTTATCGCTGTGTCCAGGGTTCGAATCCAGCTTTTAAATGCCGGATCCCCTGGTCCTATGTTGGATGGCACATCATGGCAGTTTCGATCAACCTTCGCCTCATTGTCGTGTCCCTCCTGTCCTAGTTAGCCTACCAAGTGCATAAGTACAGGACATAAAGCCGCAATCATCCATCCTCAGCATAAACTGTATTCAGGTTGGACTGTGTTGGGACAAACTATATCTCGGGCCTGGCTTTCAATTGAATTACCCCTTGTGACCATTATCCCTCATCATTGTCATGTATTCCAAAGAATTTAAAGTCAGTGTAGCTTCTTTCTGTTGGTGCAGTAAGCCATGTGCAGCATGTGATGCCACCACTGACGGGATGAAGCCTGCCACTTGAGGACCAGAGGAGAGGGTTAACTCAGTGGTAGTGTGCTAGGTTGCCAATCGCTGGGTCCAGGGTACGAATCCAGCTTTTGAATGCTGGATCACCTGGGCCTATGTTGGCCGGCAGTTTCTATCCTCCTTCGCTTCATTGCCGTATCCTCCTCCATGTCCTAATTAGCCTACCAAGTGCATAAAATACAGGACGTAAGGCCCCAATCATCCGTCCATCCAACCCCTTGAGGAAAGGTGTGGAGTATTGGCATACAGCTGCATGAATTGCAGTGTCTCAGGTTTCCTAGCAACACGACAAAGTTTATTGGTAATTACTATTTCCCTTCCATCCAGATTACTCTGAAAATTACATGACTTGCTGAAGTTCAAAGTGTTTCATTTTTCTCCACGTTCTCCTATGACATTTTGTAACCCATTTTTGGAGTCTGAAAAAGAACATGATAAAATTTCTTGCTTTTCTCTGGTCTTCGAAGAAACTCTCCTAATCCGTCATTCTGTAGAAATTTTTCTCGACATCCAAAATATTAAACTTTCTCAGCCGTCTTCAGGTGATCTTCGTCTTGCATGTTCTCTTTTTTGCAAAAATTCTTTCATTCAGCTTGGACTGTGCAATTGCGTTCGGTCGGAACTGTGCAATTGTATTCGGTAGGGACCATGCATTTGTATTTAGCTTGGACTGTGCAATTGTATTCGGATGGGACTGTGCAATTGCATTCGGATGTGATTGTGCAATTGCATTCTGATTGGACTGCATTCTGATTGGACTGCAAGGGTATGGAATAGTGGAGTATTTTTCAACATTACGTTAACGATTTTTCTTTGATTTTCATATTTGTGCTGTGAAATGGGAAAGTGGTGAATGGTGATGCTGCTGTGTAACAAGCAACCATATTATTCTCGAGCTTGCTTGTGGAAAAAGATGGTGGATTTAACTCAATTGTTTCAACAGTATATTCCTTCTTGTCAATAATGAGTTTGTCATCTTTCAGGTACGGCAAGTGCCTCATTTATCTTCCTTTCACCGTAATACCTAGAATACAGCTTAGTTGGTCTTGCAATGCAGCCATGAGGAAAACCTCTAAGAATTTTATGTGTTCCTGTCAATTTCTTCTTTGCCTCCCAAGCTCTTTGTAATTTTAATAAAGCAAATCTACAAATACAGGACATTTGCAAATCCTTGAAAAGCCTGGAAAAACTGTATTTCGCACATGCAACAGTCCATGAAAAGTGGAATTTAGTTCCTACTGTTTAAAAAAAATTCACAGCTAGATATTTGGCAATCTCGTGATAGTCGGACGATAGAAACATTTTGATCTTCACCAAAAAATCTACTGTGTGTTGTTTTTGTATCAGTTTGGTCTAGATTTTTGGAAAATTTGGTGCTGACAAGCCTGGAAAATATTTGAATTTGGTTTTTAGAAAACAACATCCTGAAATAATACACATAATTATATCTATCGATCCATGTATTGATCTTGTATATAGATCTATCTGATATTCCAATAGAACCATGGCATATATTATAATGGAACAGAAAGCTGTAATCACTTTAATTGACTGCCTAAAGCAAGACCAGCGGTGCCATTATATGGACAAGCTGGAACCATTTGCCATATTTAAAACATCATAGCAGAACATAAGTTATGTCCTGATGGAGAATAACCACCTGTGCCAGTAATTGCTTGTCGTCAATGCTGGTTGTTAATGCCTTTTTTGCTTTGCCTTTATGCCATATAGGAATGTTGGAAAGATGATGGCGTTTTATTTTATTTTTGTAATTTTCTGTTTTGTTTTTTTTCATTGCTTCTTTTGTCTTTCTGTTATAGAGATTTGCCTAGCACCTGGCCATAATTTGTTCTGAGATTCAATTAATTTATCTTTTATGCATAATTTGTTTGTGCGTTCCCTGCCTTCCAAAAAAACTGATTTTGTGCCTTCAGAAAATAATTCAATATTTGCTATTACATACAAATTAAAATAAAGGTTATTAGGTGTGGCTACTTGTTTTTGCTTAAAATGGTTGATGGTACTGAAGCTGCACCCTGAGACATGTTTGGGGGGGGGGGGCATTGGGCCATGTCCCGGCCCTCAGGCCCAAAATTAAAATAGAGCACCCCTTATATCCCCACAATCACTATTTTTGCCAAACATAATACTAATAATGTTGAGTCCTGTTTGACAACTTGATTCCATTATTTCAAAATGCACTAACAACATTTTGTATATACTTTATACTTTTCCAAATAGTGTCCATTATCTTAAACATTCTTCATGTACTATGTCACTGGTGCATGCGCTGCATGGCTGACAATAAAATTTTAGGTGAGAAAATATAATTGTTCCCAAGAATTGACTAAACTAGAGTCACTCAGGTGGAAAGAAAATGCTCTCAGAAAAACACAAATGACACTCTTGACAAAATATGAGGCTTCCGTAATGAAGACGTTATGACTTTAATTGCTTCACAAGTAATGACATTTACCAGACCATATCAGTCTCTGGAACTACGGTGGTTTAAGCGGTCGGGTATACAATACCATACATACATGTATTGCATATACCAAGAGTGCGACCACGGGCGTATCTACCATCTAGAAATGACATGAGGGTTGGAGCATAACATGTTTGTGGGCATATACGGGGCGCTCTGTGTTAATTTTGCAATTTGACATTGAAATACTTGTCCTTTTCCCTATAGATAATGAAAGAGCTGTACCGTGATACCACGGTATGGATATCTGATGACCCAGTACATTCTGTGTGTATGGTATATGTATTGTATATGTATTGTATAGGTTTGTACACATACCATGCAATACTCTAATGTAAACATAACTATGCATGGCTTCTTACATGATTCGAATACATAATGATTTGTTAGTTCGTGTTGAAGAAGTTCATCATATTATTCATGTCATCCAGACTGTTCATATTTCATACAAAAACCTATCGAATAGCATAGTCTGTCAAATTTCCTCAATATAACTTATAGTATTTACATAGTTCGAAATTTACATGGTCAAAAATTTGTTAAATGGGAAACTGTCCTTTCTCTGAGCTTCTCTTGTATGATTGGAGGTGGTTCTTTTTTTTTTTTTTTGTAAAAGAGTTCTGTTTACAAAAGTAAATATTGAACATTTAGGGGATTTTGGCAACCAATTTAGTGAAAGTCATGCCCACATAAAAGTTCTAGAAATTTGCATGTATATGAGGAGATTTGGTTGTGTTCTGGGGCAAGGGAAGGCCCATAATTCGAATCCAGCTCTTCCGGGTCACATGGGGCTATATTGGACGGCTGTTTCAATCATCCTTTGCCTCATTGCCATGTTCTCCTGTTCTGATTAGCCTATACCAAGTGCATGAATACTGTATGTAAAACCGGCTCTAGTTTTAAAAGTATCCAACTATTAGTGACCTCCCTGGACTGAATGAGCCACAGGATTGGCTTATTCACAGTTGTTCACACCTTTTCAAGCAATCCTGCCTGCCATCTATTCAGTTGGGGGAGGTCATTACTTGTTGGTTTCTTAACTTGAGCTATAAAGCCCTAGTCATCCATCCATCATGTTCCAAGACAAAAAATCTGGTGTTCCAAAGAGTACAGGTGGTAAAATAGCAATCCTTCATGTACCGGTATGTTGGAAAAAAAAAATCTGAAAAATAACTGTCTTGCATATTCCTGTCAAAAGGAGTCTAACTGGAGTTATTTCAATGTCTGTCATCAGCGATCATCAGAAATATTGTGGTTCGTTTTGCCATTTCTTGAGGAGAGCTCGAATCATATTTACCAAGTCACGGTGGCAAATATTTTTGTTTGAAGGACCCCCCACAAAAAATTCTGTCAGAAAGAGAAGCTTGGTGCTTTTCCGAATGAATAGGTTCTTTATAAATTTTAAGAAAAACGCTCCTCGATTTTATAACATATAACTTGTGGCAGCAAATAAGGTGTAATTTAGCGCAGCTCATGGAGTTAAATATGTTGTAGGGAATGGGTGGATGGATGATTGGGGCTTGATGTCCTGTAATTTATGCATTGTAATTCTAGAATCAGTCCGCTTCTTTCCCAGAGCCCTTAAAAGATCATTTAAGTTATTGTATGCTCCCTAGAATTGAAATACATTATGCTGCCTGGAATCATCATGATGTGAACCTAGTGAGCAGTCTGGAAGAAGTCAATATGAGTTGGAATCATAGCCATTCTTACGGGGGGGGGGGATAGAAAGTGACAGTAAAGAAAGGCTTTTAAATAATTGCACACCCTGTACAATACATCCCTAACTTCAAATTGCCAAGTTCTTGTGGGAACAGTGTTCTCTCGGGTAAAACTCCGCCCCAAAGAATGACGGGGTTCTCAGTTGAACGTCTCGAACCAGGACACAGTGACGGAGTGCCGAGAACCCAAAAAAATAGGACCCTGAACTAGGGAAAATTCGCCATCGAAAAGACGTTTATTTTCTGTGATCTGTTTGGATTAAATATAAAAAATACTTATTTCAATTATTTGTGTGAAATAGTTTGTTTTTTACCACCATAAATGTCTTTCAGTAGGGGAATTTATCGCGAAATTCGGAGCGCTGGAAATGTTGGACCATGTCTAGGAATATTCAGGCTTCATTTTAGGACCCTTAGCTAGGAAAATTAGCCCTTGGAGAGCCCTTTTCAGCCGAGCATAGATGTAGACAAAGATAAGAGTGAGAACCCCCCCCCCCCCCCCCCCCCGGATAAAACTGCTGCTCTCCAGTATTGGTTTAGATTGACCTTAGAACTTACCCCCTGAAGGTCACAGCATTGTAACAGCATTCAAGGTGAAGGGGTATTAGTCCATATTAGGTCATGGTTGAGAGGGTTGGGGTGAAGTCAATCAACTGTAAAATCTGTACCTTTTGCCCTTAAAATGGCCTATACCCCATATAATACTCCCCTATGTATTGGACATGTTGATGTATATTGTGGAGTAAACTGGAGTTCCTGTCTTCTCTTTAGAACTGACTCGTTCCCTTGCAAACCACATTGACCTCAAGAGGTCATTTGCATTTCCTTGAATTTGACAATGAAATAAATGGGGAGAAATAACAGTCCATTAAATACTCTCTATGTGACCATTGGTTGTGTTCGGTGTGTTAATTTGGACTTAGTCGTACCCAGGTTGGTCTGCCTCAAAAGTATCCTGAATTTTTCTCTATGTCTATGTGTGATTAGCTTCCTCCAAATGTTTTCAGTATTCTGTCATTCTGCACCTGACGATGACCAAATATTGTACGTGTACTTACATTATGTCTTTGTACGGTACTTCGGAATAACTTTCCTGTTATACTAAACAGTTCAAGAAAAAATAAATCCCCCTTTACCATAGAGCTATAAGGGATCCATGCCTTTACGAAAACATGAATATCTCAAAGACCTCTTCTTTGATTTCTGTAGAAGTTGGCCAGTTTATAGGCCTGCATATTGAAAGTGTGTGCCTGTATTTGTAGTTTTATTGTTTAATTTTTGTTTGAGCCTGACGACCCCGAGCACATGTACCCCTATTTTCAAAAATACAAAGTTTTGGCTTTTCAAAATTTTTTTTTTTACGAAGCGGAGTTTAAACTCCACGCAAATTATTTATTATTGCATCCAAGAAACCTAAACTGTTACAAAAGAAGTCCTCAGCTGTCTTCTAAATATGATTGAGAAACAAATTTTTTTCTCTAAACACATGATTAAGTTTATCCTGCTGGTGGCTTCCTCGCATGGTGAAATTGTTCATATCCATTGGAAAAGCCTGGAAATTATGAAAACAGGGTTAGGTTCACTCTAAGGCTGCTGGCTCAGCCAGGAATAATGCCACTGAGCTATAAATACACATGTATAAGGTCGCTATGCGAGGCTATAATTCAGCCAACTGTCATAAAAATCAGCTATGGAATCTTTGAGATATTCAAGTTTATCCAAAGGGGGACTTATTTTTGTTGAACTGGTTATTTGTCTCTGCGTTATAAACCCCATTGACCCATTGTTGTGAGACCAACTTGCCTGATGTGACCATTTTCCTCATACACCAAGAATTTTGATGTTTTGCACCCCAAAGAGGGACATCACCCGAGGGAGACCACTTCGTGGTGCAGCCACTCTTTGACTAATTGATAGATAGATAGATAGATTGATAGATATGGTAAGTACAGCCCTCTAAGCCCAGATTGGGCACTCACAAGGGTTGATTGATGAGATGGGAGAGGTAGCGGGAGTCCTCAACATGTTACACATTTACCCCATGTGAGGGATTTACTTGCCCAGCACAGACACTGATACAAGGGGCCAGCTCGGATTTTATAAAGTGTCTCTGACAACTAGGCCAAGGTTACACTCAGTATCCCCGGGTCCCTATAAAAAAATTTAAAAAACATGAAAAACTCACATTTAGGCCTGTGAACTAGCTTCTTGTCTTATGATTCATACTTTAAAGTTTACTCATACTCCATATGGTTAAAAAAACACACAATGGTATATTCTGTGCTGTCTGGAAAATGGGAAGTTTTGAAGATCTGATTGAACTGCCTTTGTTCAATCACTTTATTGGCACTGTAGTTGTATGATTTGATTTGGAAATGAGGAATTTGAAGTATTTCTGAAAAGTAAACTTAGGTTCATAGTTGGCTTCCTTGTATAAGGCAGATGTGGAAAGTAAATATTTTATAGGTGGTTTCACTTGCCCAGAATGAGCTAGAATGTTGGCAAATATGTAAAATATCCATGTGTGTAAAGTTTACACTCAACTATAGGCTTTCCTGACTGTAAATAACAGAAAGAATGGCACAAAAATTGAAATCTGTTCCCTTCAGGAACATTTTGACATGGTGGTTGTTCCGGGTGTTGTATCCCCTCCTCTACTGCCTTTGGTGGATCCAGAGATGATAGTCCTGTGGCTATTCCGAACAATGACATATAAATGTACAGTGCCGTGGCCTAATGGATAAGGTGCTCGACTCACGCAAGCAAGGTCGTGGGTTCGAATCCCAGCCATGGCATGGAGGAGTTGGGCAGATCCTCCTGAAACCACTGCCTCACCCCACCCAGGTGCAATGGGTACTTGGCAGTAAGGCAACCACAGTGATGGTGCTGGAATGAGCTCTTAAGCCCCTGCGGTTAACCCCGTGTTCAAGGCTGAATACTCCCAAGGGAGTTGAGAAAGACTCTGGATTGGCCTGCCAAGGATGTAATTGTAAAGTCGGCAGAATATGTCTATACGACGTAGACGAAGACTGTAAACACACAACATTATGACCCGGACATGTTTCGGTAGTCGCGTGCCAAATTATCGCGTCTTTTCTTCAAAATGCTACTATTTTTCTTGGAGGTCTAGGGGGCATTAGCCCCCTAGGCCTCCCATATCCGGCCGAAACATAAGCTTCATTTAGAAAGCTAGATTATTTATTTCCAAACATTTAAAAAATAGTTCTTGTTTGTAAACTCCCTCTTATTCAGTTATTTTCCGTACATTCAATATTTGTGACCTGCCCCCCAAAGGATTTCAAAGTCGGCTTCCAATCATATTTAGTTATGAAAATGACTTTATTCTCCGGGAATTGAGATTTATCATGATGCTTCATATGTTTAGATATCTCAATTCAATCCAAAGATATCGTGCCTCAAACATTCATGTTACGAAATGCCATAATTGGAGAAAATGTTATTTGAATTTCCCACTATAGCTGGGAAATACTTTGGAAGGCCAAGAATGGTACCCATTTAAATGAGCTAAAATAGATTTCTCTTAAAGACAGTTTTGAGAATTCAAAGACAATAACGTTTGCTAAAAGCTGGTACCAGCAGCTGCAAAAAACATTAAAATATGACCTTTTGAAACATTTTGCTAGTTTCTGGGAAATTTGTATAGATTGCCTACTTTGAACTCAATTTGGTGGTGTGGGCTATTTTTCTTACCATGTAAATTGATCTGTGAAAATAAAAACCACACATCAGACAATTTAACAGGTATTTATTGCACTTGGGGTAAACCAAAAAATGAAAAGTTCAAATAAACACTTATTAACTTTCTGCACTAATCTAAAATCAGACAAATATGTTTGGTTCTGTGTGTAGATGTATACAGGGCCTCTATGGTCTCTGATGTTATCCACCTGGTGTTACCAGTTCTATATATGTCTGTCATCTTTTGCCTCATTTCTATCTTTCTTTTCTACCACAATGCATAAATAAAGGACATAAAACCTAATTATAGGCCAAAATGTATAATATGCTATGTCTGAGTCTTTACTTGATCTGGTTAGTGTCTACTTCAATATTTGTCTTTTTTCAATGGTGCACAATTGCAAGTATTCAAATGAATTTAACTTGTGAATGTTCAAGTGATTTATGTTACAATAGCATGCTGAAAATAAAATCAACAGGTTTCAAGGTTTTTTAACAGATATCTTCCATTGACTGCTCAGAAGTGTCAGCTTAGAGCTATTTCAATGGAAAATGGCAACATGACACTACTGTCAATTACGCGGTTAAAGATCAATTTACATTCATTTGTCCTTCTATTAACCATGATGACTCTTATTGTTACATTTGAATAATTAAGGCACCATTAGGACAAAGAGAGCAAAATACCCCCTATGAAGTTGTAATATACCTTAAGACAAAGACTTGCGATTTCACAATGGAAAACCATAGTTTTTGCAGCAGTTATTATTGTTTCAAATTAATCTACCATAAAAGTAATGAGAGCATCAATCAGATCATCAAAAGACACAGCAAGACCATATAGGCTACATGTGTACCAAATATCATACATGTACATGCAATAGGGGCTGAGTTCTGGCCACTCGGACGCCCGACCGCCCACACGGCGGACGGACAACATTTCACAAAGTGATTACAATACCTTCTACGAACTTTGTTCGCTGAAGATAAAAATTTATATAAACATATATGGTCATTTCATATGAGGGCTGTTCCTATTCTGCCCTGAAATCTTAACATGTTCCCAACGTGACCAAGGAAGATTCTCTGCCCTTATGAAATATGCCGCCAAAATATTATTGGTTTCAGACCAGAATGCGCGCAATTTACAATATTAAATACACTAATTACCCAAAACCATAACCACCATCTCATTAGCAGAAGACTGGATCACCAGCTTTGGGTCTGTAATGGGACTGAGCTGGACTTTTCTCATGGTTTCAGGTCAACTCTGGCTTTAGCTTCTTTTTTTTTATGTGTTTTTTTACGCCTCTGCAGCACCTTAGTGGGCTATATCGAGGCAGGCGATCGCCATATGATGATGATGAGATGAAAAGACTGTGAGTCTGGCACATACCCTATTAATTCAGGGATGCCCAGGGTCTTTCAGTTGCCCCAGCATAGAACACTGGATACAAACCGCCTCCATTTAATGTCCCATGGGCTCGGACTAAAGTGAGTTCCCGGGGTGAGTTTTGAACCCACGCCCTCAAAGCCAGTTGACAAGCGCACTTACCAGTTAGGCCACGGGGGATCTCTCTGGCTTTAGCTAAATTTGTTACAAAGTTAAATATTTCGGAGTGTAACCTTTGATTTTAATTGATGGATGATCTTGCTGAAACCATGAAGTAGATAAAATGAAAGGTTGTCCAAGGGTGATCGTGTGCTTTATTTTGATCTCCAACTGAGATGATGGTAATAACAATCCACATTGAAACAATGGATATAATGAGGAGTGGGGTACCTTGGTTTTATTGGGTGAAATCAGAAAAAGGCGAGAGGGTGACAAGGCTTTTTGTGTCCGAGAGCAGGGCCTCGGGCCCTTGTCGTCATCAATGGAGTTGTCATGTCAAAGTTGGTGTGGATCGAAAAGCCTTTCACAGATGCAAGAACCACCCTAAGTTATGGTGCCATTATGATGCCCAGTGTTTACACTGCTGCATAAGATGCCTTAGCTTTCATCTTATGACTCACTGCTCTTAATAGTGAACTTTAATCCCCCAAATTCCTCTTTGCTGAGCAGACGATTTCTGAGAAGCATCTTCTTCTTCTTCCCTTTGGCCCTTCCGCCCTGGGACATAGTGGGGCGCACCACAACCTGAGATTTATGCTTCAGCCAACTACTCAAGACAGACAGACAGAGAGAAAGATAGACAGATAGACAGATAGATCTATAGATAGCTAGATAGATAGATAGATAGATAGCTAGATAGGTGGATAGAATGTAACTTTTAACAATTATAGAGATGTGTCAATGTAATGATCATATCCCATTGAGTTATAAGGGGTTATCAAATTGCTCGAGGACACGGTGCATGCATTGCATGCTATTTTCTTTTCTGTGACGAAGGTTTTGTTATTCCTTGAAGGACCTGAAGTGAGACTAACAATAAATGGTGATGGATAAACAAAAGGACCATGCATCTGATTTTCAATCCAAAATCCGTTATGAGAAGTCAACTCAAATGGCCTTATCTTGATCATGACAAATTAAACAGCCTCTATGTTTCCCGTGTTGAAAGTAGAGAAGATGACACTTCATCTGCTATCATGAATCACGAAGTGCATTTTTCACAGTGAACTGATCCTCATTTTTTCTTTATCAAAGTGCATCACTAATATTGCTGTTGCTACATTGAATAAAAATTCTTTAAAATAGACTAAACAAACATAAGCTGCATGGCGTCCATCCAAACTCTTCGTCAACATTTCTATGATCCGATCACTCTTAAATTTTTTCAGGATGGAAACTTCCTTGGCTTTTTCACAAAAAAAATTTGCCTTATACTGAAAAAATTTCGGGCGAACACCAGCGGACATTCATTTTGTTTGTTTTTAACCAGCCTTTTTTAGAGATGCTTGCTTGCTTGCATCTCTATTGTGGGAGGAAGGCTCTGAAACTTATGACAACTGCTTTGGTCATGCTGTTTCATCTCTGTCATTAAAACTTTGCATATACCGTCTCAGTAGAATTTTATCTTGCATTGATAAACTTTTGGTGTCTTTCTGAGATGAAGAAATTAATAAAGAAAACAAACAGGCTGAGTTTCTGCAGGTCAAAGGTCAATCACCAAAAGCAGGTCTTAGTGACAAATACCCTTGTGCAGGTGACAGGCAAAGGGGTAGATACTATCATGGGCAGTCTATCTACAAGCATCTCTTAAAGTGCTGCACGTTATTTTTTTCATTGTAGCATACATTGCGCACTCTTCCCATATATATAGGCCTACTCTTGTCTTATTTGGCTAATGAATTGTTGATGATATAATCTGAGAATCTGTTGAATATAAAAAAACCATATAATGGACAGTGAAGTTAATTGGTAGCTGCTCAAGGCTAAATGTTCTCTCAAATGCTTTCTTTACTGCAGCTTCAAATTTAGATATATTCACAAACTTGAGTTTCCCACGCCATCCACAAGTCATTTGTGAAATTCAAGTTTCTGAGAAAGATGAAAAAAAGGGAAGAGCAAATTTTGAGGTTTAACTAAATGTCTTAATGTATGGGTAAACATGGATATAGAAATAGGTGATGGGCAACTACACTCTAAAAAATGTGGGGACAAAATTGGTTTTTTAGATTCAAAATGGTTTTTTGAAAAACCAAATTTCAATGCAAAACCAACATGGATTTTTGAAAAAATCCATGTTGGTTTTTTTGCATTGAAATTTGGTTTTTCAAAAAACCATTTTGAATCTAAAAAACCAATTTTGTCTGAATTTTTTAGAGTGTATCCACTATCATATATTGAGTTTTGGCGGTGTCATATTTTGAAGAACAAAATAAAATAGAAGTTGAGAACATGTACGTGTATATACGAGGCATGAACTGAAATATTTAGAGTTCTTAATAGATGTATTTTGAAAGATAAGGAATGTTTTATATGCCAAGTCAAATAGGAAAAATCAGAAATTACACATAATTAAAATTTTTTTTTTTAAAGTTTTCCAAACAATTTTCCCTTGCTCTCACTTAAGTGATGTTATACCTTATGAAAAGTGGTATTTGTATTTTGAACTGCTATTTATTTCCTTTACTTAATTGATTATACAAGCATAATATATTGGCATGACTAGGTGCATTTTAATGTTTATTCCACTCCAATAGCTTTGGTGCTCACAATTTGAGAATTTTCTTGATTTCCTTACTTTTTTCCCATTATTTTTTTTGTGCGTTGAAAGACTTCAATTGAAATTGATTTTCAAGAGTTGTGTAAATAAGTAATGTTCAATTCCACGTTTGTAGTGCATTTCTAAAGAATCTTTCATTATTTTTTTTAACCTTTTTAAGTTATTTGTGGTCCATTTTTGCCTTCTGGATTGCTTCTTTTTTAGCTCCCACAATTTGATTTACAGAAAAATAAGGGGCGATTAGATTCAAAGTATTACGAGGTACCCCTTGGAGTGCATAGTCCTGGCAATACCCTAGAGCCTCTAGTGGCAGATTTAGAGCATATGCGTGACCTAGTTTTGGTAACCGTCTATACTGCTATTTATCCCATGTCTAGGCACATTTTCTCCCCGATACTGTGTTTTTCCCTGGGCAATACAGCAGGGAAAAAGTCAGTATAGGGGAGAAAATCAGTATATGGTCACCTGACCAGTATACTCCCTAATTTGCAGGGAATATACTGAAAACAGCCAATGAGAGAGCTGCATTTAGACACCCACAGAAAGTCTGTATAGCGTCACATTCTCTGCTGCAGCTTCATGATCTTTTTTTGTAATTTTGAGAGTACAAAAAATGACCACTCTTTTGCAATTTGGCACTGATCTATTAGGGCTAGAGAGAAGCGGTTTGAAGCATTAGGTCCAGAAGAAAATAATACATCAGATTAAAGCAGTTTTGACTTTCTATTTGGTAAAAAAAATTTTCCAAAGCAATTTTCGGTAAATTTGTTTACTTTTTTCAAAGTGACTTTGTTGTACAAATACAGATTTATATAAATTTCCATCGTGATGAGGACCCCTTTTTATTTCCTTACATTGTTTTAGACAATATTTCACAATACATCACAAAGTAATAATGTTAAATTCTGTTTATTGGAATAGTTTCAGCTATGTTGTTCATTGATTTCAGAAACGTTTTTCTGCATACCACTCCCGTTTTATTCTATTTCTCGGTATCTTATCCACCCAGAGATATGAAAACTAGCACATAATGTCACACATATAGTGTAGATATCAAATCCAAAATTTGAAGACAATATCTCAAAAAATCTTGCCACAAAAAAAATAAAACTGGAACACGAATTTTCAGTTCTAGCGTGAAATCACAGATTTGAATCAACGTATTTATAAGTTCCATAGCCGTTTAATTTTATATCTCAGGATCTAATTACAAAAGCTCTTTGATATTCAAGAGTCTTGTCTGTCATATTACAAAGGTTATTCATACACATTTTCAAGTTAATATCTCGAAAACCCTTGCCATTAAAAAATTATTACTGAAACAAGAATTTTTAGTTTAAGCGCAACATTACACATCATGTGTCAACGTGTTTTTAAGTTTCATGGCCGTTTAATTTCATATCTCAAGATCTAAATACACCAGCTCTATGATATCCACCAGTCATGTCTGTCATATTCTAAAGGTTATTGATCCAAAATATCAAGGTGATATCTTATAGACTCTTGCCATAATGAAAATATTACTGAAGCAGCAATTATCAGTGCAAGAGAGAATTACAAGAAATAGTAATAATGAATTTATTTATTAGTAAAAGTTTTAAATTATTTTGAAAATGTGCCTAAACATGGGATAAAAAAGTCATACCATGGGTAGGTACAGTACATCCCCGTATAGTCCCCTCGACCCCAGTATATTCCCTCGACCCTTTGGGTCTCGGGAATATACTGGGGTCTCGGGGACTATACCAGGGATGTACTGCACCTACCCATGGTATAACCTCATATGATCTGCACAATACAATGCAGAGAAAGATGTATGCCCATAATAATGTAGATCCATTGTCTCATTGCCGTGTTCTCCCCTGTCCTAATTGGCCTACCAGGTTCATAAATACAGGACGTAAAGCCCCGATCATCCATCCATCCATCCCTAATAATGTTGTTTGTGTAATTGTAAAATCTCACTAAGTTTCAGCTTGATAGGTTTCATATTTTTTTCCTTGATGTCAAGTCATCGCAGAAAAACATCAGAATTTCATTCATGTCATCAGTCATTTTCGTCAAGTTACTGTTTTCTCAAATGTTCTACTATTAGTCAGGCAGCCAGAGGGTTATACCCTGCACCGACGGATAAAGTTGCTTTTCTCAATGGATTTGCTCCATAAAACATAACTGGCGGGTAACGAGAGCGTATCCTTGAGCATTTTGGGAAATGGCCGAATTCAAAATGGCCACCAAAACGGGCATCGGTCAGCCTAACTTTCTTAATTTTGGGTCTAGATTCTAGAAAGATGTGCAATACCTCTATTTCAGGTAAAATAGACATTGGGAACTCATTTTTCAGGTTTTTAGATGGTTAAGACCAATATATTGGATATCATGTGGAAAAATACCATTTTATCCCAAAAAAGGACCCCAAATCCATTGATTAAAAAACTTTATCAGTCAGTGCTGGGTATAGCATATAGGCCTACCTATTTGCATAGAGTGATGCATTTAAATTGATATGTTGTCCCTTCTTTTCCATTTCAGTGCTGTCTCAGTGTGATCCCTCCCTTTACTGCAGTTCCTCAAGTGTCTGTGATGTTTACCAAACCCCGTCTCATTGTTTCATCCTTTACAATCAAACTCGTAACTGGGTCGAGTCGGACATTTTGTGTCGCTCTCTCGGAGCGCAATTAGCTGAAATATACGATGAAGCGACATCAGAACTATTTAAGACTTTTAACAAATACGCTTGGCTCAATTCGAGGCCCAACGATCTAAGTCAGTGGACGTACATGCGTAATCAGCAAGGAGTTACTGTAGGTAAGCAATAATTTTGTTCTGAAAAGTGATTAAATTAATATTCTCTGAAATAATGCCTTCGTTTGACATTGAAATGCATTACATTACAGATTTGGACCATTTGATGAAAAGTTTTGACTCTTAGTTGGAGTCCAATTGTTTGCAGATGTTTTTTGGAATTTATTTCTTATTCTCACATAACTTTTCCAGGGCAATGTAATATTGCTAATCCTTCTATCACAATTAATTGGCTGATTGATTGATTGATTCATTCATTTATTAATTGACCAATTAATTGATTGACTGACCTACTGCCTGATTGATTGATTTATTTGTTGATTGAATGATTAGATGATTTATTGATTGAACGATTGTATGATTGATTGACTGATTGATTAATCGACTGATTGATTGATTGACTGACTGACTGATTGATTGATTGATTGACTGGCTGATTGGTTGATTGATTGATTGATTGACTGACTGATTGATTGATTGATTGAATGATTAGATCATTCATTGATTAAATGACTGACTGTATGATTGACTGATTGGATGATTGATTGATTGATTGAATGATTGATTAGTTGGTTGAATGATTAGATGATTGATTGAATGATTGTATGTATGATTGATTGATTGATTATTACACTGGATTATGCTCCACTATTCCATGGTGTCCTCTTTTTGAATCCACATTATTGTTACAATGATTTTCAAATATTCCTGAAGATGATTTTTTCTACTGATGTCATATGACTGAATATAAAAAAAAAGAGTGGTCAATGTCGTTGCTTTGAAACCTTTGCTCAATTGACATCATGTGCAAGTTCATTCAATAGATGTGTTGCCATTTTAGATGCTAGCACAATTGATTCCTGGCAGACGCATTGTGGTGTTCTTGTGCAGGAGTCTTACGTAAACCAAGATGGCGGCCGGGTGGACAGAATATGGCTGACAACGCGCAAGTGCAACGAGAGGATGAGATTTATTTGTAGAAGTGAGTAGCTGATTGAATTGTACTCATCTCACAGGCCCAATTTGCTTTCCATGTTTATTCTTTATGAGATAATTTACTTAAATCTTAAACTGTAAAATGACTGCTTTCTACACTTTTGTGTTTGAATCAGAGATAAAAATAATGTTATGTTCATTGAAAATGAATGAGTCTTAAATATCTTGCTTATCTATCTGAAACCAAGCTCAAGATTTATGTAAAGAAACATTTTGCTCGCCTGGTAACTGAGACATTGCAGGTTCGACTGCCAACCATGGCATTGAGGAATTGAGCAGATCCTCCAAAACTCTGCGCTTCACTTCACCCAGGTGTAGATAGGCGATTATGGCGATTGTAGAGTGTGTTAGCATTTTGTGCGCTGGAAATGGCTGCCTCGCTGTATGCTTCCTGGGGAGTTAAGAAAGGCTCATGCTTGAACAGGCCTGCCAAGGGTGAAATTGTGAAGTCTGTTGAGACTGTACAGCAAAACACTTTGATATAGAATTAAAGTGGACTGTGGCACTGTGAAAATGGCACTTTGTGACTCATGATAGCTGATGAAGTGTCATCTTCGCTACTTTCAACAGGGGAAACATGGAGGCAGTTTGATTAGTCATGATCTCGAGAAGGCCATTTGACTTGTCATAACTGATTTTTCACTGCAAATCAGATGCATAATCCTTTCATTTGGCTGTCACCAAAAAGAGGGATAAGTCTCCTTCAATCAAATTAACATTGAAAGTATTGGGTTTGATCATGACAAATCATCAGCATGATGACACACAAAGTGCCATTTTCACAGTGCCACAGTCCACTCTAATTCTATATCAAAGTGTTTTGCTGTAATGTAATGGACTAATAAAAATCCAACATTTACGTTTTTCATTTACATTTAAACATTGAAGAACAGCCTCAATCCTTCTCCATTGTTCATTATTTTTTAGTTCAAATATTTTTATTTTCTTCGCGTTTTGTTTCTAGAAACTCTCATATGTCCAATCACAGGAGATGACTGTGTCAAAGTTATCAAAGAGGAAATGTAAGACATTTTATTTATTTTCTACTTTGTTAATTTTACAACTGCATATCTGGTCAACTTCTTTGTAAAGTTGGTATTAGAGACATGCATGCCAAAAAGACACCACCAGTTGTTTGACATGTATTTGATTTGTAATATATCTTTACCCCTTGCATGTGGATGAATGCCAATATATTAACCCAAAAGCAAAAGGCAGCCAAAAGGCACATTTTGCAGCAATTAGGCAGCTTTTGGCAGCATAAAGAGCCTCCAGTATGTCTTAAAAGCCAATTATGTCACTTAAATAATAATCATTGGGCTTTATATATATAGGAATTTCCTGAAATGTTTCTTTGTTATTGTATTTAATTGCAAGAGTTGGCATGAAGCCCAAATTAACCAACTATGTCATTTTCAAAACAATGCCGTATTGTATTAGAGTTTGCTTGAAATGTCTTAATTGTATTTAATTAATTCCATGTTTAATCATATTAAGAATATCCTAAAATATTGTTTAAATTGTATTTTATTCCCCAGGAGTTGGTACGAAGCTCGACTGCACTGCCACAATACTGGTAGCGAACTCTTGTGGATAAACCAAGGGGAGTCGCTCAATAAAATTAACCCCATTTTACAGTCGGAAGGGGTGTCAATGTATTTTGTGGGATTCTCAAAACGAATGTGGAAATGGTTAAGTAAGTATGAAATTCTAAATATGAATACTGTGTTACTTCACCTCGAATAGAGACCTCAGGCAGATATCTTTCTGAATTTCCAAAATTAATGGTCCTTGTAGTGAAGTAGATTTCAGAAGGTCATTAATAAGTTTACATAAATACATAGTTACATCGAACACTTCTTTTGTCTTTTGAAAGCTTACTTAAAATTTCCAACAAAATATAAAATAGAAAGATAATTTTGTCAAATTTAAAAAAGAAGATAATTTCGTCACTTTGAACTTTTTAAATTATAAGAATCTTTTGAATACATCCTGCTGCTGCTGGTCTCATTGTTTGTCATTGATAATATCATTTGTCCCGTGTTTCATCCAGGTACGAAGTCTGATGTTTTATTTTGCAAATGGTGGTATGAGGATCCGGATGATGCAGTGGCTCCCTCTGTCTGTATGCACACGTACCCTAGTGGTTATTGGGGAGATGTTAATTGCGAGACTTACTTACACCCTGTCTGTATGATTGGTAAGCCGCATAATTTATTAAAATTTTTAATAGATTCTACCTTTAACTACATTTTTAATATTGCCTTTGTTCTTCCGGAGAAATATTTTTTGGTGTCTTGCACTTTGATTTTTTTGCCGGTCCATTGACACCTTCACATCAGCAGTTTTCGGAAAGCTTGTAGTTTTCTCTTTTTACCTTTTTGCGTTATTATTTCTTTCAGAAAAGAATAAAGTATACTCAACAACTCCTACAACGGAGGTGACATCTTCAACAACGTTGGAACAGACTACTCCTACTGTGAAACAAACGACTACTCCATTATATTTCGCTAAGACTAGGACTACTACATCTAGTTCTACAAGTACAACTATTACTTCTACCCTTAGTGCTGCTGTTACCCCTACCAATTCAACATTATACCCCACAACGCCATCAACAGCAGGTACAAAAACAACAGCAGTTACGAAAACAGCAACATCGCCTTTGACAACAACAGCTATAACAGTACCGTTGACTATATATAATTTTGAGTCCCGATTCGAAACATCAGACTCCAATGATAACCCAAGTGATACTGATGACAATAACAGTGAAAATGTTACACCGTCGACAGTAAACTCAAAACATTCGCCGGGTTCCACACACAGCTTGGTGACGTCACCAGTGGAAGATAATCATTCCTTTGATGATGTCACAGTATCAGTGGAAAATTCTGAAGAACCAGTGACTGGTAAATCTATTTTAAGCTACGGTGAGTGATTCCTAATTATTTTTCTTGTTTTCAGTGATACGGTATTTGAATATGATTTATTGCAATCATATAGCATGAATACAATACGGTTGTGGTGCTACACCCAATCTTATGTTTTACATTGAGTTGGAGATTACTGCAGATACTTAAAAAGCTTTAGGTTACGAGGTGCCAAAACTTTGGGGTGCTTTTCACACCTGGCACCAGAGTGAGTAGTTGCAAGATTTAGCGAGCTATTTATAGACACACAGGCATGCTACTGTAGTGCCACACCAAGGCCCTGATGCGAACTACATAATACTGATTACACCATACCGTTTGGTAACCTATGGATTCTTGTTTATCATATATATCTATATCTATATGTGTGCTTGAGATGTTTATCGGACAACTATGTTTGATCACGTTTCCTTATTTTCTTAAACTGCCTTCCATTCAGAGTCGTTGCTTCTTCACTGTCTTGGTTTTCTAATTTACCAAGGCAGATTTTTTTTTATTTACTCAGAGAACTTCTGAGATATTCTCTCTTTAGCAATGTTAAAAAAAATTGAATAGGGAACAAAATTGTAGGTCGTTGTAGACGGGATTAACCATCTCTCCCATTGTTGTAGAAAATTTTCACAAAAACGTTTTCTCTTGACTGGACTCCTGGAATAATTAGGTGTAATCAAAAATATTTTTTTCAGTCAGTTGGCAGATTTTTGCAACATCAAATTCAATTTGATTATTACTGATGATTTTTTACGTATAGATCTGCAAATATAAACCTACAGTGATTTTTATACAAATTTAATGGTCAAAAAATATAGATAGAAATTGAAAAACAAAGTCAATGAAGCAACTTTAAAAGAAATCATTTTCAAAAAGAAAATCAATGAAGTACCTATAAAATAAAAACAAATCACTTTTATAATATTGCTATTGGCGTACTTGTGCTTAATGAACTGTATATTTCAATGCCTATGAGGACAAAAAATAAACTTTTTTTTAAATAGCCTCTCATAGCAGATATGTATTTGGTAGATATAAATGTCTACACGACTGGCCATAGAATTAGAAGTTTAAAATGTTCATGCACTCCACTAAGCAAGATATCAACCTTTTGGCCTTGGTATAACAATAGGGCAAGAAAAAATTGTTTTAGAAATATTTTTCCTGAGTGACAAAGACAAAATGCACAGTAAACCTATTAAAATGCAGAACTCAAGAGTTACATTTAATGCATGAGGAAATTTGAAGAGGGACACAGAATATTCAATCAGATAATAACATTGCTATTTGTGAAGTTATAGTAGCTGTATGTTACTCTTTAGAAAACAACAATAAAAATTCTCTAAAAGTTTCATAACAGTTATGATACTGTTATTTCTGAATGAGATTGTTATTTGAAACCAAATCGAAGAAGCTGTT
Source organism: Platynereis dumerilii (assembly GCA_026936325.1). Lineage (NCBI taxonomy): Eukaryota > Metazoa > Annelida > Polychaeta > Phyllodocida > Nereididae > Platynereis > Platynereis dumerilii. Next base: position 10,958,162 of record JAPTHN010000004.1, read on the forward strand.
TTTGAAGAAGTTGTTTTTGCAGAATAATGTAGTTATTTTTAAAAAATGTTTGATTTATTGGAATGGAACTTTGATCAAAGCAAAAACTAGCAAACCAGTTATTTTCACAGACTCTGATTTATATAAAGATATAATATAGATGTATTTATATGACATGAAAAATATTCCGCATTGAGAAATTTCAGTATTTATGCAAAAACCTTTCTTAGAAGGCAACACACAACTCATTTTGATAACAGTCCATGAAATGATGTGGTCTTTTTTAAAAGCTCTGACATCTTTCCAAATATATCTCGAATGATGGTCCCAGTGTGGGCCTTTATCCAAGGGAGGCCTTTATCTATTCAAGTTGGGCCCCGATTTCAGGGAGGCTTTTAATTGAGTATAATATTGTATGGAACTAACCATGTCGCATCATTTTACTTCTTGATATCTCTTCTAATTCTCCCTATTCTCCCCTGGAGGTATATCATTGTATAGAATGGTATATACTACAATGGTTCACAGACTAAATATACTTTGAAATATCAGAGATACAATGTAAAAAACATCACTGAGACTTCATGTTATATCTTTGTGCAGTCACTTCAGCGTTGTGATTCTTATAAACCTGACCTCAAGTGAACTTGAGACATACAGGAGCTTTGTAAGAGCGGATTTGTTGAATTTTGTTGCTGAGAATTTTGAATATAAAGGAAAATGTTGCCAGAGTTGCTCAACATTAAGCTACATGAAAATAAATTGGCATTATTGGTCTGTGGGGCTCACAATGGAGGTGTGACCTTATGTGACCAGATACAGTGTAAGTACAAAAAGAAATAAATGACAGTACTTCAAAAGAGAAGTGTATTATGCACTCTAAAAAATGTCGGGACAAAATTGGTTTTTTAGATTCAAAATGGTTTTTTGAAAAACCAAATTTCAATGCAAAACCAACATGGATTTTTAAAAAAAAACATGTTGGTTTTTTGCATTGAAATTTGGTTTTTCAAAAAACCATTTTGAATCTAAAAAACCTATTTTGTCTGAATTTTTTTAGAGTGTGCCATCATGTTTACACAAGGTATTAAGGGATAAACCTTTACAGTAGGAGAATGACGAGCAGTTACTTACCCAGTGGGCTTCTGACGTCACCATATGTTTATCTGACGTCAGGATGACGTCTGGGACGTCAGTTAACTTCCTCCTGTACCAGATTTTATCAACGTTTAACACGGGTTGTCCTAAAATGGTTGACTCCTATGGCCTATCTCAAAAATAATGAAGCCACAGGGCCGGATTTCATTGGGGGTCAAAAAATGTAGGAATGGATGTATGCAACAACTTTATATTGCACTATTGCTTTAAATACATTCTTGTGCCAAAGTCCAGAAAATTTCATGACAATATTACAAACGGTTGTCGAGATAATCTTGAAAGTACATTGAAAAACGTGAATTTTTCACAATTTTAGCGTGACATCACTTTTTTTTTCACTTGAATTATTGCAGGTGTATGAAATTTGACTTTCTTAATTTTCCTTTTATCTCTATATCCAAAGGCTTCTGAAATTCATCGAAACAAGTATATTTATGTGCTTGTTTTGACTTCATTGAATTCTTCATGCTCAAAGGTTGACTTCGAAAAATTGAGTCAAATTTGAAACTTCCTGATCTGTGATGTTGTAATTTCCCTTTTACGTATGTCAGTTCAATATTTTTGCCATTGAGGTCAAGTATAATATCTACTAAGTTGTTTTGGAGCCTTTCATGCTTGTGAAAAATTCAGTTCATGAAAAAATTCCAATGAATATGAGGGAAGGTGCATGTGTCGCACGCGTAACGCAACGAGTACTTTCATACGGCAAAAAGCTATGAAAGCTCTGATTTTAACCTGGATTGGCTTGAAACATAGTAAATCTGTGAAGCATCAATAAACTATGAACTAATACATGTTGGTGACCGATACCTGGTGGTAAAATACAAAAATTACTTTGTTGCACGCGTAACGCTCACAAAAATATTGATCATATTCAAATTTTTTTCCTGTAAATAGTGGAGCCATGATACTAATATTACCTGTTGTGACAATTACTATACTATTTTAGTAGTTTGAACATGTTTCATGACCTAGCCAATAATATAATGGCATATATGAATTTTTGCAAAATTTGGAGCCAAATTGGCTATAAAGGCAATTTCCAATCTAAAGACACCCTTTTAATTCAAAATGGTCTTACTTTTCCGTCAGTTATGACTTATAATATCATAAAAAAATCGATTGTGAGCAAAACCAGAACATTTTTTGCAATTTCATGCGACATCATTACACAAAATCACGATTTTATCTGGAAAAAAGGGCAAAAAATCATGCTTCTTTTATATTTTACTGAGTTATTACTCACTTAAGTGGCTCTTATTTGGTATGAATTTAAAGCTAACAATCAGACCCATAACATAGGACAGTTGAAATTGTTTTAAAGGAACACATATGTTTCTGAGGCAATTATAATTACGTTTTTGAAAAGATATTGCTGAAAAATTATCAGAAATAGTGTGTTTCTCACAATATATTTGGTGTATTGGAATGAAAAAAGCCCTGAAAACTCTGCACTATTTGCCTGATGTCATCATATAAAGAAATTTGATTTACTTAGATGATAGATAGACATTTAGATTAGTTTTCTTTTGTAGACATGGAAATAAAAACTTTTATATATTCGGTATTATTCTGCTGTCATCAGTTATTTCCACTGGTTGAAACTCTATGGTTAATATATTTTCTGGAACTTATATGTTCTTAACAAAATTGCATGGTCATTTGATAAAAAAATACATTATCAAATTTTGATGGTCTTGTCACACTTAGGCTTCATTATTTTTGAGATAGGCCCTATAACTTATCTTCCAACTGAGTTGGTGGCAACATTTTTTTTCATGTTCTATGATGAGTTTGGCTAATTAAATTTAGTTACCCAACTCGTGGTCAGTATTGACGCAATATTAGTAAAATGACTTTTAAAACCACTTCAGGCTAACTTGTGTTTTAAAAGCGTTGGTTCAATCGTGCACTGACGTCAAATCGAGATACGCCTTCGGGTTATACGAGGGGTTTTCCAAAAGTTCTGTCCAACTAGTCATAACTTTTGCTAGATTTGATATAAAGACATGATATTTGGGTCAAATAATATTGACGTCGTTCCCAAATAACACCCAAAGAATCAGATCATAAAGATAAAAATAAATGCTTAATATGTTGCCATGGAAACCAGAAGTCATGAAATGCGGCCCAGATTTTGTAGTAATCACTTAAAACGAATTGAACACCTGCTTATGTTTTCTGTGTTTTGACTTATTGTGACCACCAGCATGGCTGTGGTCACTTAGAAATCGTACGATTCAACGCACATTTTTGCGGAGGAATAGAACAAGATCCACTTGATGCCCAGTCATGAAACTTGCTGTATGTACTTAACTTTACACTCCTTATGCCTAGATCACACGAGAGTGGTTAAGTGACGGCGAAGTTGTAGAGGTGCCAGGAACTCAAGTTTCGCCAATTTTCGGCGTTTCAAGTCATTCTTGGACAATTATATAATCAATTAAAGATTATAAATCGTCGTTGATGGTTCCTATTACGACGAGGCTCTCGTTTTCTACGCCGAAACGCTCGTAATTTCGGACGAAACAAGAAGAGAATTGTGTCGGCGAGTTGTGAGGAGCCTCGTCGCAGTTCCATTGCTTCAATGTTAAACTAGATTCGCCCAAGGAGTCTCTTTCTTCGCCCTAGCATGCTCTTGCTTCGCCCTAGCATCCTCTTACTTCGTCCTAATCTTCAATTACGCCCAAGCAAATACCTGTTACGGCCAAGCAAGTAGCTGTTTCGGCGTTTCAACAGCCTGTTTGTGTCGGCGAGTTGTGCTCTTTTTTCGCCGAAGTTCCATTGACTCAATGATAAGTAGCCTCGCCCAAGCTGTCTCTAAATTCGCCCAACCTGCCTCTAACTTCGCCCAAGCTGTCTGTACCTTCGCCCAAGCACTTTGGGGGTCTTTCAGGTCTTTTGCATCGTGACTTCTTGCTTCGTCAAGATTCAACAGGTTGAATCTTTGGTGAAGCAAGTTCTTGCTTCACCATAAGGTCACGTGATTTCTAGGAACTTTTGGCGAGGAAGTTTAAGAAGCGCCGTAGACGAAAATATCGTCGCCGAATTGTTGAATCTAGCTTAAGAACCTCCCACTTTCCTGGAAAAACAAGAAACGCCGCAACAGGAACCCTCTGTTACGTCTCCGTGTGAACTAGGCATTACTCGCGGCTCTTAAGACCCAATGCAAAAAAAGGGTCTTTAATGCATTTGTGTCATTCAGGCTGTTTTAGTGGCACACAGCACCTTATTGTTTTTTGATAGGCAACTTATGTGCTTTGAGACAGCCCCCAGAATTCTGGCTCAGGCCTTCGTCAACATTTGATATGCATAACTCACAGTGTGCAAAGAGTGCGCTGCTGCAGGCTGCCAAATTCACGCTTCACTGAGCAGCTGCTGGGTAATGATGGCTGGCTCTCGCACGGAGGTTTGTTGATAGCTTTTGTAAGTTTTGCAGTTTCAACTTGTACGGGGTTGTCAGTCGAATTTCTGTATGTACTTTGATAGATAATGATATTCTGAGGTGTTCAGTCAGGGTTGTATCATTGGTAGACTCATAGCTGTCAGCTCTGCTTGTATTTAATGGACCAGTTCCATCCACGTGGAATTTTCAGAATGTGAACACTGGCCAATAATTGGCTTGGAGAGCCAGAATTGTCAAAATTATCGACCTCAATGTTGCAGTGGTTTAACCAATTAAGGCACAGTTATTGTGTCTATTGTATCAGAATGAACAAATAGCAGGCCTCCCAGTGGCGCCGTAAAAAAATATAGGGATTTTATAGGAAATTTTCAATGAAATTTATATAGGGCTTTGTGCTGCTTTAGCGTCAAAAATATAGGGAGAATAAGGGCTTTATGGCTCCAAACGTATGGCAAATTAATATTAAATTAACCGGCCGAGTGTTCGATCAGCATATCCAGAGACTATGAACCCAACTTGAGCAATGTTGAGAAAAGATATGCCGACTTGTTCACCTAAGGAAGAAGCTGGCAGCCGAAAATTATATTTTTGGAACCATAAGAAATGCTAAACAGTAACCATAATTTTAATTTCACGTGTAAAAAGCCATTTTGCAAATTTAATAACACAAAAATATAGGGTTTTATAGGGATTTTCGGCAAGAATCCTTGTAAATAAAGGGAAATATGGGGAGCAAAAAATATATAGGGAAATATAGGAATTTATAGGAAATATAGGGCCGCTGGGAGCCCTGAATAGTTTCATTTAAGGTGTTCAAATAATGTCAGAGTGAGCCTGTGAATATTTCCATAAAGCATTTAGTTGACTTCCTGAACAAATTCTCCCAAATAGGTCCAATGTGAGCAGTCATAATGCGAGATCTAGAATTGATATCACTAAAATTTATGCTTTATTTCATATTATATACCTTTTAATATTTTTGGATGCATAAATACTGCAGTTAAATCAGGATGAAAATATTCTTTTATTCTGTGGATTGCAAAATTGGATTATTGAATCACCCATCAGCATCCTCTTTAATTTCAAGGCACAGTGACATGCATGAATGACCTGATTATAATAATGTGTGCTTTGCAGGCATGATAACTGCCTTTGCTTATACAGCAGACCAGTGCCGGGGGATGTCTCAAAAGCAGCCAAACTCTGCATTCTGCACAGACCTTCCTCAACTTGTACTTTTAGGGACCTTCTCAAAAGCAACTAACCAAAATAATTAATGCCAAAACTCTAAGCCAATCAGAGGCTCTCACTTTTTCATTGGCCACACCCCCGGCCCCAGAGCAAAGTGATAGCACAGAGGGAAATAGAGCAAAGCAATTGAGCTATCATCTATCCATCCAACTCTCTTTAAAATATTTGTATAGAAGTGGTGCATGGTTATTACGTAACATACTCAATAAGCCACGTGCGGTGTCAAATAAACAAGTAAAGGGAGGGGCCCAAGAATGATGTGACAGTTTGATACAATGACACATTAGACAGATAGATAGATAGATAGATAGATAGATAGATAGATAGATAGATAGACAGGTAGACAGATAGACAGATGGCCAGATAGACAGCTAGCTAGATAGCCAGATAGTTAGATAGGTGGACAGATGGATGGCTTGCCAGGTTGACAATGGGAACATAGGACCTATAATTTGTTGCTGCATAATGCCTGCATTCATTTCAAGATTCTAATTTAAATGTTTCTTTGTTCTTGAAAAGGATATATATGTCAAGCAATGAAACACGTCTATGCTCCAGCAATACAATCAATTCAACTAAATTCCGGAAAACACAAAGTTGTTGAATTGAAGTGTTTAGCTGCCTTAAGGTGCATCAGTTTATGGGTTTTTACTGAAAGTTGAATTTTGCATAAAATCGGAAAAGAAAATAATGAAGAAGGAAGGAAGATAAAGGGAGGAAATGGAAAAAATCAAAGGAGAAATGAAGGAAGAAAAGAGAGAAAGACAGAGTGAAATAGAGCATACATAGGAAGAAAGAGTAACAGGAAGAATGGGAAAAAAGGAAGAATGAAAAGAAGGAAGAAATGAGTAAAGAAAAAGGGGGAAGGAAGAAGGAGAAGAAAGGAAGAATGAAAAGAAGGAAGAGATGAATTAAGGAAGAGAGTAAAACAAAGGAATCAAAACTTACTTTAAGATAGAAGGCCTGGGGTCACTTAGTGCAAGATCTTTTTGCCTCTGGTTTGCCAGTGATTCAAGAAATGGCCACTAGAGGATGCTGGTGCTGTAGTGTGCAGTTACATTTTTGCCCACTAGAGGGCCCTTGATGTTTTTTCCGAAGTGGGGGTCTTCTCAAAAATCAGCCAGAACAGGTATTGCATAACCCTAAGTGATACTGTATTTGCCTGATGACATGGCCCAGAAATGTTTCAATTGCTATTTCTGCCTGTGTTACAGGAATTTGTCTTGAAGTAGACTAGTGGACCTATTAATCAAGCAATTTTGCTATACGCCTGATGTATGATGGAAGATCACTCTTTTGTGACTGATATCCATTCAGTTCTTTGATCATAAAACAGCTGTGAATCAAAAACATTTTCTGTCAGTTTGTTCACTTACCAGAAACCAAAACAAACGGACAAGTCTCATTCGTGATCTCCTGTCAATCATCTAGTGAACATGTTTCACTGTTTGATTTAAACTTATTTATAAATGCCTTCTCTGCACAGGCCCACGTTTGACATATCAGAACGCAATATGTGAATATCTCAACAATTAGCAGTGTATTGATTTCCAAAAATCACAAAATTTCTTTCCACATATTCCTGATTCTAGATAGATAGATAGATTCCTGATTCTAGATAGATAGATAGATAGAAAGATAGATAGATGGATAGATAGATAGATAGATAGATAGATAGATAGATAGATAGATAGATAGATAGATAGATAGATAGATAGATAGATAGATAGATAGATAGTCTAAGATAGATAGATAGATAGATAGATAGCTGGATAGATGGATAGATAGATAGATAGTAGATAGGTGAATGGATAGATAGATAGGCAGATGGACAGATAGACAGATAGGTAGATGTCTGAGTGGCTCTATTTAATTTTTCTTTTTACATATATCATGAATGGGTTTACCTCATCTCTGTTGTCAAAAAAAATTGATACAAGCATGTTTTGTTAGAATTCAATAGATTTTGTTGTGATAGATAGTAGTTATAGAGAGATAGATAGATAGATTGAGAGATAGATAGAAAGATAAATCAGATTGATTGATTGATTGATTGGCTGATGGCTGATTGATTGGTGGTTTGATTGGTTGTGGTTGGATTGATTAGAGAGAAAGACAGAAAACAGAAAGACAGGTAGGTAGATAGATAGATAGATAGATAGATAGATAGATAGATAGATGAAAATAAAATAATCTAATATACTGCTATATCCGTATTTATTTATGTACAGAAAAATTGAACAGATTGACGTAACAGTATGTTTCCGGAATATATTGTGGTATAATTGAATGTTTTAATGTTTTTATATTTTATCTTATTGTTATGAATTATAAATTTTTTATGATGATTTATTTTTAATAGTTTTAAAGCTAATATCTGTATTCTCAATTGTACTCTATTTCAACTTTTATTGCAAATTAATAAACTAATTCAATTCAATTCAATTCAAATGCCAATCAGTAGGCTATGCTTTCAAGAATTTGCGGTCCGGACTTGTCAAATATGGTCAACAAGGGGGGCAAGCTATCAAAGTGTTCCCGCCAAATTTGTGTCATTGACTTGGTTTCAAGCAGATTAAGCCAACATGTTGACTGCACTGACACAACAGGCCTATGGAGGCCTAACTGTATGTATCGTATCTATAGGCCTATATGCATTGCACAAACCATATTATTGAAAACTGCACAGTACAAAGGTTAATTGGGCCATTGGGCATACATGTTTATGCTCCTGTTTAGTGGTTCTTATCTTAAACGGTTCACATACATGTATGTTTGTATCTGTGCTGCCAGATATATAAGCAATGGGATTAAATTTTTAATACCATCTTTCATACGAAACAAGATCATAATAATTATGGTTTACAATGCATCTGTTTAGGTTCCCCTGAGTCCCTGCTTGACTTGCAATTCAGGGACCATCTCAAAAGCAGGTAACCAGAAATGCCAAAACTGTGAGCCAATCAGAGGCCCTCACTTCATCACTGGCCACGCCCCCAAGTTTTGGGCCCTAACACAAGCTGTCAATCATTCTTATTAGGCTCCTCCCCTTATTTCGTTATTTGTTTGACACGTGGCTTCCTAAGTATGTTACATCATGACATTTACCAGTGACATTATAATAACCAAGAAGCTACGAGCCAAAATCCTTTTTTTTCTTTTTTAAATGAATATTAAAGAGATCTCACGTACCAGGTGGACAATGGGAATAGCCATAGGCATAGCAGGTCAATAAATTGGTGCGGGGGGGGGGGATGGGTTGACCAAAAAAATTGCCAAAATAGCTCCAAAAATATTAAGTTCACAAAAAAAGGTGAATTGAAGAAAAATTGGCAGTAAGAAGATCATTATTGACACTTAGTTGTGATAACATTGCAAGTATAGGCTATGACTTCATAAATTCCTTATGACTCAATAAGAATAACATGGTATGGATAGGGCTCTGATCTCACAAGGAACAAATCTGTTTACAAGCACTTCTCATTCGTCGTAGACTGTAACACCTCCCTGTCATTTTTCATTCACATTAACTTAGGCCAATGAACTGCATGGAATAGGCCTACACCAAATAATTCCAAACAATTTCTGTCTGATATATATCAAAGCCTATAGTCCATTCTACAACATGTAGAATGACAAAATATGACTTTTTTTTTTCAATTTCGGACTTTGGGAATGCCTGCCCAACATGAGGCTTGAAGTTTTAATGTTTAACTTAGTCTAAAAGCCAAAAATATCAGAGGGGGGTGTTATGTTTTGCCTTATATCTTCATTAGTCTTAATTGTACAGCCACATAGATGGTGTCATGGGAAAATTGGTGATATTGTCTTTATTTTGATACCAATATAACGGTTTTTTTAGGATTTTAGCTGTCTTCAAAGCCGAAAAGTGGCAACTGTAGGAGAGATTTTGAAGTTGGGCACTACACTTTCCTCCAAACTCTCCCTTTGCTCCCATCTCTCACTTTACTTAAATCTCTCACTTCGCTCCAATCTCTCCCTTTGCTCTCATCTCTCCCTTTGCTCCCATCTCTCCCTTTGCTCCCATCTCTCCCTGTCCTCCCATCTCTCCCTTTGCAACCATCCGGTATCTCTTCTTGCTCCTAGCCTCCCAACCTGCTTTTGCACCCATCTCTTTCTTTGCCCCTTACTGTGCTCCACCTCTCAAAAATGTGTTATTGTTTTCACTCAACTAGCATGGTATTTGTCTCTGCAGTGGAGTTTAAACACAATCAGATGGTATTCCCAACATTGAAAACCCTGTGATTGCAGGACAGATAAAACTCATTCTATCCCTTGTTAAGTTTTTTTGGGTTGGAATCCCTTAATTATGTAGAAATGAAATCAGGATTTTCTTTGGCATTGAACTTTAATTGGTCTGGGGTCAGTAAGTGCAAGATATTTTTGCCTGTGGTTCAAGAAATGGCCATTAGAGGACACTGATGCTGTGTTGTGTGATATAATTCAGTGGGGGCCCATCTCAAAATTCACCGGTCATAATTAAATTTTTGCCCACCAGAGGGCCTTTCACTATGTATCTTTCTCGATAGTCTTGTGCTCCAAAATGTTGACTGTTCATAATTGTGAAGGGCAAGCCTTTGCAAATATACCACAGGTGCCAGCAGATGTGTTCTTCTATTCTCAGCAATGACAATGAAGAAATCCCCTATAGGCAGTGCAGTAAAAGTGAGAGAAGTAGCAAACGGAGATCCATTGAACTAAAATAAGTTGCTTTAGCAAGTTGTCTAGTGTAACATATTTTTAAAGCTATAAACAGATTTTTAGAAGGATCAGGAGTTTAAGTTTTTGGAATTTCTCCAAGTTCATGTACAACACAGAAACTATCATAGAGTGTGATATTACAAGAATTCAACAGAAACTATCAATATTAAAAATACAATGAGATGTCATGTGACCAACATTGTAATAATACAAGTAGCTCCATTAGTTACATGTTACAGTACTATTGTTAGATCGCATCCCTGGAACTGCGAGATGCAGACTGATGTGAACAGACTGTAGCCCTATAGGAGATAAAATTAGTGATAGTTTATGAAGGTCTCGTCCCTGATTAGATTGAGCTTGTTGCAAGTGAACTGCAAAAATTGTCATGCGCTAGGGAAATATCTATAGCTCCATTTATAAGATAAAATTTCAGATAAATAGACATAGGCCTTTAGATTTGTAAGTTAGAAAAGATAGATCATGACTTCTATCTCAATAAACTATTTTATAGCATCATTAAAATATTAGGGCCTACAGTCTGTCTCATTTCTGGAATGAGTGTTCGTCGCCAAAAATCTGATAAATACAGCAGCAAAATATCTCAAAAATGTGACAGAAAAATTGCAAATTTGCTAATCTAGCAATGAGTAGGCCTATGTGTATTTCTGCTGTGTGCCCTGTAGAATAAGATGAGGAGCAATCAGGCCAAACACCAGTTTGCATGCTGTGAGACTAACTGTATTTAGGGTCTCTTCATGAAAAAAGAGGCTGAAAAAGTGAATGTATACATGTACGCATCAGGAAGATTGATTTGTGGGCTTGGAGTTGGGCCTACAATAAGTGTAGGAAAGTGTCACATGGTGAGGTCATTATGACGTCACCAGTACTGTGACGTCATGAACTTAGTCCTGCCTTCTTCCCCTACTAACAAATAAGTGGACTTCCCTTGCTTCATGACGTTGTTGTCAGCTACTTTTCTTGTCAGATATTCTTACAAATGTTTGGAGTGATCTATAATGCTGAAGATACTCATGATAACAATGCAGTAGAGATAGGAGTGAAGAAAACTGTCCATGCTGTTGTGTTTCTGCTGCACAATCATGAGTTGAAGTTGGGCCTGTCAAAGTGTTCGAGTCAAGGTGTCACCTGTCCGACTCAAGGTGACATCTCCAAACAGGCTGTTATGGGGATTATGGCCCGATACAAAGCCAGCTGGTCACTCAAGTGTTCATCAACAGTTGGCTTACAAGCAAAGCTTTCGATTGGCACCTTGTTTGATGCTTGATTGCATGTTAATCATACTCCAAGCCACTTTTAATAAATGTACGATGTCAAAAGTGTCCGAGTCACGGAACATTACCCTATTTTGTGTCACCAAAAACATGTAGGGCCTATGGCGGGGCACGATGGGCCCCTGGCCATAATGGGTTTGGCCTTTAACAACACAGTTTAACACTGGAGGAAGCTGATATTGTTGTTTAGAATACCTTTTGCTGGCCTTTATTGAAGAAAAAAATGCATTATTCAGATACCAATACTTTAGCAGATATTGCCCTTTCTAGGATTTTGAAACCCTAACAGCTATTTTCCCTGATTTTCCAAGTGCGTTGTGATTACGCTAATGTGATATTTTCACAGCTGTCTTGTTTTACTTTCATAAAGAGATATCTCAACATTTTGCATAGAAACTCTTTGATCTGACTTTATTTTTGGAAACCGGTGTCTGAGGGCATTTATGAAAAATGAAGTTTGGCCCATGATGGGTCTCTTGATTGGGGCATGATGGCCCAGGCATGAATTGGCTGGCATTACCATTTACTTTTTTGCTGTCGATTGCCTGTTTGAAGGAATAATGCGGTATATATATCATCCATCTGGTGGTCACATTAACATCGCTTGCGATTCTAGTTGAATTAGGCAATATATATTCTTTATTTTTTTTCATGAAATACAATCAGTTATTTGTAAAATCATTAAAAACAATGAAAACTAGTATTATCGTCACTTCTCAGTTACTTTACTATCTCCTGTGCAGTTTCCCATTTTGTTTCTGAGATGAGAAATTTTCTGGATTTGGATGATACCATATATCCCTGTTATATTTCTTCAATTTAATTGGATAATAACTTGAAGAGAGAGTAAGAACCTTCTATCATACATACAAGGAAGGCAGTGTGAGTGATAGAACCAAATAAAGATTGTACAAACTTTTTCTGAATGAAGAAAGCACACATTGGACGACCTAAGAAAAGAAGACTGGACAATGCCAAAAAAGCCCTTAACATGAAGACGAAGGTGTCTTATTCAGGCATGGTTAGAGAGTTTGAGAAAATGTATTTACAGGGTCCCAGTCATTAGTATAGGAAGTTGTGAAATGGCTATGAATGTTTTGAATATATTTTGTTCTTTATGTCTCGTAATAATTAGATATTTTGATAAGATATATCAAGTATGTATCTGTTTACAAGACAGCAGTCGCATTTCATGACTTTTGGTTTCCATAGCAACAAATCAACAATTTATTTTTGCTTCTATGATCTGATATTTTGGGGATCATTTGCAAATTACCTCAATATCAACTGACCCTAATATCATTTTCCTGTAGAAAATCTAGCAAAAGTTGTGACAGGTTGGACAGAACTTATGGAAAACCCATCGTAAAGTACAAAAAGTCTGTGAAACACCAACAGTGATCTCAAGATGAGGACTATGAGGCATTGATTTTTAAAGGGACATATAAAGTTAGAGGAAATGTACTCAGTGTCAAGTTCATTAATTTGGGAATTTGTGAAATGTAAGGGATTATTTTTCGCACGTTTCTTTTCCTGTTGTCCTGGTAAAAAAATGTTTTTTTGACAAGATATAATGAATCTGTACCTCTAAAAGTGCCCTGGGCCGCATTTCATGACTTTTGGTTTCTATGGCAACAAAATTACAATTTATTTTTATTTCTATGATCTGATTTTTTCAGGATCATTTGAAAATTACTTCAATATTATTTGACCAAAATATCATGTTTCTGTATTAAATATTGCAAAAGTTATGGCAAGTTGGACAGAACTTATGGAAAACCCCTCGTACTTACCATTCGGCTGTATATCTCCGTATTCAACATTATACTTGTGGTATAACTACTATCTAATAGTACAATATTATGTATCTATACAGTTCTGTTTCCTGTCGATCAATCTGAATCATTTTTCTATTGCAGGAGTTATCGCGGGTGTTGTTGTGGGAATAACGGTCAGCGCCACCTGTCTCGTAGCTGCCATTGCTATAGTCATACACAGGTGAGGCATCTTCTTTTATTTTAATTATGTGATATACCACTTAAATGGTGAGGGAAGGAGATTGTTGTTTGTCAATTATAGCCCTCCAGCAGCTGGGTGGCCAAGTGGCTTAGGTGCCCGCCTGCTCCGCTGAAGGTCTTTGCTTGCATGGGTTCGAACCCCGGGCAGGGACACAAAATTTTCAGTGGGCCTTCATGAGCATAATCCCTGCTGGATGCCGTTTGGATGAGACTATAATTGGCGGCCCCTTGTATCAGTGTCAATGCTGGGCAAGTAAAAGATCCCTCACATGGGGTAAATGTGTAACATGTTGAGGACTCCCACTCTCTCTCCCATCTCATCAATCAACCCTCGTGAGCGCCAAGAACTGGGCTTAGAGGGCTGCACTTACCATATCTATCCATCTATCTATCCACCTCTAGTAATCAAACTGCTAGGTCCGAGGTACGATTTCTGCTCTGGCACTATCACCTTGACCTATTTTGGTCACCTGGACCTATGTTGGACAGCACTGTCAACCATCCTTCAACCTGATTGCTGTATCCTCCTCATCCTCATGTCCTTACTTGCCCAGAGCTTAGACTCAGTTATTTTTTATTATAGGATAGTAGGAGTGGAACATGTGTTGCATTGTATTTTATTCTACCGCGGCCTGATGTCCATAAGATTTAAACCACACTCATTTAGTTTTATCATTTAGTTTTTTTATAACGATGATTAAGTCTTATTTATCCTAAGTTGTTTTTGCCTTCACTCAAGTTGTATTCATTAGGCACCAGCAAAATGCAAAACATGCAGGGTGGAAATCTGGAACTTCAAAATTTAATAAAATTGGAAAAAAGAGAACTCCATTGCTCCTCCAATGTTTTTTTCTTCAGATATTTGTGGTTATTCTAGATTATTTCCTTTCATGTATTACAAAAACACTCCATTTATTAGAAGAAGCCCTCTTCGTTCTATTTATAGCCTCAAGTTCCTTCCTCATCACGTGACAGGTGTCACATGACTTTTCTCATATTCCATATTGACCTGTTGTTCCAGGTTAAAGCAGACATTTACAAAAGTTATTTTTTCTCAACTTTTTAGAACGAAATTTTCATCGACCTTTGTCACCTTTTTGTGTAAAAAATGTTCTTGTAGAGCGAACATGCAAAATAATTGTTTGGAATTAACTTGCACCAAAAAGAACATGTCTTTGTCCTACAGGAATTACGTAATTGCAAAAAATGTCTTCCAGGCTTTAGTGGAGGACCACCAGTTCAAATTACGTGTAGGCAGAAAAACATGCTTAATGCTTAAAGGCATTTTGTGGAGCGAAAAAAACTTCTGTGGGGAGAAAAATGTTTTTGGGACTTCAATTAGGCCATTTTTGTTCAAGTTCGATTTAAACAGTTCAACAAAAAAAAGTCCCCCTTTACAAATACATGAATAATGATCTCAAAGACTTCCAGTTTGTTGGCCTGCATATTGACGGTGTGCGTGTGTATTTGTAGCTTTATTGCTTAATTTTTGTTTGAGCCAGCAGACCTGTATTTGAAAAAATACGAAGTTTTAGCTTTTCAAAAAAAAATTTTACCAAAAGGTGTTTAAACTCCACTCAAATTATTTGTTATTTCATCGAAGGAACCTAAACTGTAAAGCTGTTACAAAAGAAGTCCTTAGTTGTCTTCTAAACACGATTGAGAAACAAATTTTCTCCAGACACATGATGTAGTTTATCCAGCTGGTGGCTCCCTCACATGGTGAAATTGTTCATATCCATTGGAAAAGCCTGGGATTTTTGGAAACAAAGGTAGGCTCACTCGAAGGCTGCTCGCTCAGCCAGGAATAATGCCACTGAGCTATAAATGCACACATGTAAGGTTGATATGCGAGGCTATAATTCCAGTCATAAAAATCAGCGATGGAGATATTCAAGATTTTCCAAAGGGGGGACTTATTTTTGTTGAACTGTTTATATTAAAGGGAGGCCTCAATGTTCTGATACAAGTTTTGTATCAATGATGCAGGCAATATCTTCTGTGACATCATATTGCTAATAGAGTGATAAAAGATTTAAACTTTGCGAGCCTCTGAGAGGTTGGCGTATGTGACTCTTGGCCTTATTTTCCCAAACAGGACATTTAAAGCCCCAATCATCCCATCCAATACTGTGTTGGCATGAATGTTCATCTTTGCATGATCAAATGTTGGTTGTTTAATGAGACAAATAATATACGTCTGTTATTCATCCTTTTTTCTGCTTCCTTGTTTCAGTCGCAATAAAGCCAGGAGGCGCCTCATTCAAAACCTTCCAACCTACAGTGGCGACACCTGTCGGTCTTTTGTGTTTGACAACGTCATAGAACCAGCTCCTTCGATTCCAGACTTCTCAACGGAGCAAAAAATATCCCACGGTTCCAAATCTATTCCTTTGCATTATCAAAACGTAACCTTGACAACGGACACAGCTGACTCAAATAGAGGCCTGACATCTCGAGAGAAAGTGAAAGAGAGGCGGAAACATACTTACGTTAATTTATTCAGAGGCAAAAACAACTGGCCGCCCAGCAAGGAACAATGTAATTGCTAATATAAATCATTCAAATTTATTACAAGTATAATCTTGTATTTATTTATTTCCCTTCTTGCGTCTTGCTTTAATTATCACCCTTCTGCTTAAAGTTACTATCATTTAGTATTATTCATAAGAAATATTATAGTGGCTATAATGGTGCCTGTCTTTTGTCGAGTTTTGTTGGGTTTCTTTCAGCTTATATCGTCTCGTAATCAGCACTCAAACAAATTTGTTTGTCTCTTCATCTTGTAGTATAATGCCCCAGTCTCACGGCACGTTACGGAGAACTTTTTACCACTGAGGGGCAGCTTGAGTTGAATTCTAGGAAAAAAATGACCATCACGGCGACATACAATGTTTATAAAACCATTACATAATTAATTAAAAGCATATCACGGCGGGGTTCTTTTTGTTCACTGCGGGGAAGAAAAGTTGTACGCCGTCCCCAAAAGTTCGCCGGGGGAAAGGAATTTCCTCCTCCTGAGGGATACTTTTATATCGCCCCGAGATATAAAAAGTACCCCTCAGGGAACCTATAACTGCCCCTCAGTGAACCTATTTCACCGCGGCGGGATGTCAAAAACTGCCGGCGAGGCTTCAAATGTCCTCCCAGGGGCAGGAAAGGTCCCCGCGGAGGCAGGAAAGGTCCCCGCGGGGGCAGGAGAGGTCCCCTCAGGGGCAGGGGATGTCCTAATATCCCGGCGGGGATGTTTTTGAGGCGTTCTCACTGAAAAAATCCACGCCGGACATCCAAAAATTAAGAAAATTTTGGGCTCTGCTCCGCCGTCATGAAAAAAAAGTTTGTACCTGTTGAATCTTTTTTGACATCCACGGCGCAGTTTTCCCATTTCTAGGAACCGCTGAGGGGAACAAAAACTTCCCCTGGGGGGATGTTAAAGGTCGACGGCGGATCACCCAAATTCATCCAAATTACCAGGAAATACTTCGACGCCGATCTAAATAGTTCTCCGGGAGCCGCCGTGAGACTGGGGCATAAGTCGTGCAAAGACTCATGTGTTAAATCATGTGTGTCTGTACGTCATTCTGTCTGTTTGTGAACAGAATAATGCAAAAAGTACTGCACCATTTGTTTTGTAACATTGTACGATTTTCACAAATGCTATAAGGGAGGGATGATTTAATTTTTAAGATGATCTATTTTGCCGATAAATAGTTATTGGCAAATTAGTTTTAGATGATTGCAGAAAGTTGTGCTAAATTTTATGACGTAGTGTTTCTCAAATATGCCACTTGGGGTGCTGGTATAGCTTGGCAGAACTTCGGCATTTTCTCTCCTTGTTTTTTTCCCCCTTTTTCGTACAGTTTGGTTCCAAAATGTATTAAATGTATATATATTAGCCAGTACTTTGTTATTTTTCTTTTCAAAGTGTCTTTCAGTTTAATCGTCATTGTCAATTATTTGTTAATGGACATCCTTTTTTTACTCTTTTCAGGTTAATGAAAAGAGCAAGAAATTATCAAAATGTGTAGCTGTAGACTTTTTCAAAACTGACAATTAAGAAGTCTGTGATAAACACTGCAGTATGAAGACTTAGTATATTGTGGAAGTTTTACTTTTATTTATGATGTTTTTCAATAAAGTTTGACTTAGATAATTTTCTTATTTTCTAAAATTCATATTATACACAGCAGAGATGTCATTATATTTTTTGTCGTACAATTCTGTTTATCAAATAAATAATATTATTGATGTTTTTTTCAATAATTAAAAATAATAAATAATTGTCCTGAGATTTTAGAATTGTGCCATAATTTGCATATTATTCACTGCAAATATTTCGTTACATTTTTTTAAATGTCATGCAATTCTCTGCAATTCATAAATGTATTAATTGTATTATGTTGTGAAGAAACTGCTGTAGGGCAATTCCGTAAAGTCGGACGTACAGATCAGACACTTTAACAGCTTGTATAGCCCTACCATTACATGTTTGCCATTCCATTGTAAAATAGGTATGAGGCCCTGTGGCAGGGCTTTAAAACAAGCCATCAACCAAAGCTGAAAGTGCAATAGGAGCTGAGCCATAGGACAAATTGCATCGTGTCGGACGTACACAGAGAAATGGCACTTTTCTGACTTGATGGCTCGTCTCTCAAAACTCTGTGATTTATATGGAGAAAAATTAATCAACTGACCTGTATTATCAAGAAAACTATTTAAGGCATCAGCCAGGTTAATTTCCAAGGCGCTATTGTCATTTTTCATAAAGCTGTAGCCATTTATATTCCGTGTCGGACGTACACATTTTTCGTGTCGGACGTACGCGTGTGAATTGCTAGTGTAGAGGATGCCAGCAGTGCATTGATGATCCACAATTTTCATTTTTTCTTCAAAGTTGAGTTCTTTCCAATAATTATCATCCATGAAATGGCTTCAGCATTGCATATTTGTGCCAAATGGGATGTCTCAAACATTAAGTTATTTTCACTATTTTTACCCTTAAATTTACAGCATTTTTAGCACAGAAAAGTCACAAAAATTACTAGTTATACCTGCAATTTTCACCGTAATTGCACATATTTCAGTAATACATATTGAGAGAATGCTTGACAAATAAAATTTTTAAGGTATTTTGCACAAATATGCAAACAAATGAAGAATTTCTGCCATTTTCGGACAATTTCTGTGTATGCTTTTTTTTATTATCACAGCATCATATACTGGGTCAAAACTGGTAGATATCATTTTATCTTTCATTTTGTATGAGTATGACGCCTGTCTTAGCTTGTGACACAATTGCGTGCCAATTACACATGCTATGAACTAGCTTTCATTTAATTTTATGGCTGAAAACAGAGTTAAAAATGACCGAAATTCAATGACACCATATATTTCCTGTTTTTTGGCCTATACTACTTTAAGATTCACCCAAATACACTGGCCTAATGTTTTCTTATGAGCCCAAGCCTGTGTACCAACATATGTATCATTTCCTTAATTCCAGATGGACTTTCATAATATTGTGTCGGACGTACATTCCCATTTTCGTGTCGGACGTACATCCTTAAAATGCTCTCCTTGGCAATTGTATTACGTTTAAATAATTAAAGCGGCCACCATGCTATTCATGGACATAAATTTGCTTTGTATTAGACGTTTCATGAAATTAACATCAGTCGCCTGGGAGCAGGAAAATTATTTAGTAATTTTTGTGTCGGACGTACATTAGAATCTTATTAGGTCAAATGTCACTGCCTGACAGAATTCGCAAGGATTGCTGCAAGAATTTGCAATGCAAAATGAAAGTGTAACCCCTCAGGTAGTAAATGACAGCAAAATAAAACCAGCTAACCTATTTCTATACTGGCACTGACAACTTAAATTAGAAGTGTCGAAAATGCAATAATTGCAGTCACCAAACATAGCATTACTTAAATGCAAATATATCAAAAACCAAATTAGATAATCAATTGTTTTTTTTATGTACCTGAAAATAGACTTATTTTGGCACATTATCGCACCCATAACACATACCTATGTTAATTTTGAAATTTTGACTGATTGGTTGATGACTTTACGGAATTGCCCTGTACTATTATGTTATACAAAGTCAAAATAAATATTTCCAACTTGTGTACATTTCTTTATTAAAAACTGTTAACATTGAAACTCGTGACATTATAACACTAAAATCGTATGACAGACTATAGATTTTATTTCTTAGATTTGAGAGAGAATATTCGAAAAATCGTGAACTGCACATTGTATCAATGATACATATATCGAATCTTACAAACCATGCAGAACATCAGTCTCTCGACACAGAACTGTACTGGTTTATGCGAGTAATACCTGTTTCTACATGGACGTTCATACCTGTTTCTACATTGATATTCATACCTGTTTCTACATTGACATTCATACCTGTTTCTACATTGACACTCATACCTGTTTCTACATTGACATTCATACCTGTTTCTACATTGACACTCATACCTGTTTCTACATTGACATTCATACCTGTTTCTACATGGACGTTCATACCTGTTTCTACATTGATATTCATACCTGTTTCTACATTGACATTCATACCTGTTTCTACATTGACATTCATACCTGTTTCTACATTGACATTCATACCTGTTTCTACATTGACATACATACCTGTTTCTACATGGACGTTCATACCTGTTTCTACATTGATATTCATACCTGTTTCTACATTGATATTCATACCTGTTTCTACATTGATATTCATACCTGTTTCTACATTGACATTCATACCTGTTTCTACATTGACACTCATACCTGTTTCTACATGGACGTTCATACCTGTTTCTACATTGATATTCATACCTGTTTCTACATTGACACTCATACCTGTTTCTACATTGACAGTCATACCTGTTTCTACATTGACATTCATACCTGTTTCTACATGGACGTTCATACCTGTTTCTACATTGATATTCATACCTGTTTCTACATTGACATTCATACCTGTTTCTACATTGATATTCATACCTGTTTCTATGTGGACGATCATTCCTGTTTCTACTTTGACATTCACACCGGTTTCTACATTGACATTCATTCCTGTTTCTACATTGACATTCATATCTGTTTCTAAATTGACATTCATTCCTGTTTCTACATTGATGTTCATACCTGTTTCTACACTGACACTCATACCTGTTTCTACATTGACACTCATACCTGTTTCTACATTGACACTCATACCTGTTTCTACACTGACACTCATACCTGTTTCTACATTGACACTCATACCTGTTTCTACATTGACACTCATACCTGTTTCTACACTGACACTCATACCTGTTTCTACATTGACACTCATACCTGTTTCTACACTGACACTCATACCTGTTTCTACATTGACATACATACCTGTTTCTACACTGACACTCATACCTGTTTCTACATTGACACTCATACCTGTTTCTACATTGACCCTCATACCTGTTTCTTCATTGACACTCATACCTGTTTCTACACTGACACTCATACCTGTTTCTACATTGACACTCATACCTGTTTCTACATTGACACTCATACCTGTTTCTACACTGACACTCATACCTGTTTCTACATTGACACTCATACCTGTTTCTACACTGACACTCATACCTGTTTCTACATTGACACTCATACCTGTTTCTACATTGACACTCATACCTGTTTCTACATTGACACTCATACCTGTTTCTACACTGACACTCATACCTGTTTCTACATTGACACTCATACCTGTTTCTACACTGACACTCATACCTGTTTCTACATTGACACTCATACCTGTTTCTACATTGACACTCATACCTGTTTCTACATTGACACTCATACCTGTTTCTACACTGACACTCATACCTGTTTCTACATTGACACTCATACCTGTTTCTACATTGACACTCATACCTGTTTCTACACTGACACTCATACCTGTTTCTACTTTGACATTCATACCTGTTTCTACATTGACATTCATACCTGTTTCTACATTGACATTCATACCTGTTTCTACATTGACACTCATACCTGTTTCTACATTGACACTCATACCTGTTTCTACATGGACGTTCATACCTGTTTCTACATTGATATTCATACCTGTTTCTACATTGACATTCACACCTGTTTCTATGTGGACGATCATTCCTGTGTCTGCTTTGACATTCACACCTGTTTCTACGAGGGGCGTTCAGAAAGTTCAAGGCTTTTTGCTGTATGGACACTTATTTTCAATGTAGAACCATGAATTTTTCTCAAGATAAAATTCAGTATATTTGGAATGGATTTCGGACAATTTTGACATTTATAAGTCATTCTGTGGTTGCCATGGAAACTGAAAGTTCAGCTTCTTGGGGCAGATAATACTGAAACCACTAAAGCTCATGAATTTTGGCTATGAGAAACCTTTCTCTATCACTTGCATTAGTGAGATTGACAATATTTGACACAAGAATTATAATGACAGCCTTAAAAAATACTTCCAAGCTCACCAAAAGCATTGATTCATACACCTGACCCATTGAAGTAAATGTTCCTTAAAGTCCTCCAAACAAAGTTCTGTGAAAGAATTTCGGTCATCCAAAGCCTTTTCTCCTCCGGTGCCTGAAACTTTAGGCCCCAGGGACTAAAGTAAGGAAAAACCAGGACTTATGTAAAGCAACATGTCACAGGAATAGCTAGGATGGATAATGCTGTCCATTTTGGTCTCTTGTTCATACTGGTGAATCCATTCTTTCACAAGTCCTCATGTAGTCAGGGAAACACACCTTTGCCTAATGAATTTCCCTCGCCAAATATGGCATGATGGAGTGCTTTTTACAGGGGCTTTGTGTAAGAATACATTTGGTGTGCTTGAAAGCATATTTAGAAGCTAATACCATATTTCTTGTGTCAAATATTGTCAATCTCACTAATACAAGTGACAGAGAGAAGTCTCTCACAGTCACAATTTCTTGGCATTCTTGGTTTCAGTGATACCGCCCCAAGAAGCTGAACTTTGAGTTTCCATGAAACCACAGAATGACTTAGAAATGTCCAAATGATCCAAAATTTTGGAAATCCATTCCAAATATGCTCAATTTTATCATGTGAAAAATTCATAGGTCTAGATTGAAAATAAGTATCCATAGGAAAAAAAGCCTCGAACTTTCTAAACGCCCCTCGTACATTGACATTCAATCCTGTTCCTACATTGACATTCATATCTGTTTCTAAATTGACATTCATTCCTGTTTCTACATTGACATTCACACCTGTTTCTACATTGACATTCATACCTCTTTCTACATTGACTTTCATACCTATTTGTACATTGACATTCATACCTGTTTCTACATTGACATTCATAAAGAGTTATATAAATACCAAGATCCTTTCTTAAGCCCATTGGATATCATAATACTAAAATTGAGTTCTACTTTTACCTTCTAAAACCCATTAAGTGTCCTGGCAGCCTGTCCTTCTGCCCGAAATTTTCAGTGTACCTTTATGAGCAAAATCCCAGCTGGATGTCGTTCGGATGAGACGTTAAATTGGCGGCCCCTTGTATCAGTGTCTGTGCTGGGCAAGTAAAAGATCCCTCACATGGGGTAAATGTGTAACATGTTGAGGACTCCTGCTCTCTCCCATCTCATCAATCAACCCTCGTGAGCGCCCAGAACTGGGCTTAGAGGGCTACACTTACCATATCTATCTATCTATCTATCTAGGCTGCAGGCTCAAAGCGGACATCCATGCAGTCAACTTCCAGTTGCCGTAACGGATACTCTGGATCTTGCTTTTGTCGAAGGAAAATCCATAATTTGCCTTGAAATATTTAAAGATCAATAATCTTGTAGCGGAAAATGTAGCTGTTAAAGTTACTTCGCTTAACGCCAACTTTAGGGATGGATGGATGGATGTTTGGAGCTTTACATCCAGTATTTATGCACTTGGTAGGCTAATTAGGACAGGAGGAGGACACGGCAATGAGGCGAAGGATGATTGAAACAGCCATCCAACATAGGCCCAGATGACCTGGCAAGAGCTGGGTTCGAAATCTGGATCCAGCGATGGGCTGTCCAGTATACTACCATTAGACCAACCCTCCCCCCCCCACCAACTTTAGGGTGATCCAACATAATCGATATGGCTGAAATTTTGACACAACATTATATATATATATGAGGTCAAAATACTGCTTCAAATTAGAGATATTTAGATAAAATATTTTTTGGATCACCCAGATTCTTTACCACTCTGCTACCCGCCCTAGCCTATCACCCACCACATACATGTAGAAAACAGTCCTGTAGCAAAACAGTGTTTTAAATTAACTGAGCAGGCCTTGTGCGCTGCCTTTTGGGGAAAAAGCGAATTTGGGTAGCAGGACAGCGTTCTGTGGAATTTCTGTGCTGGCCTGCAACTAGGAATCAACATTTTACTTGTCATGATGCAAGTCTCTTATTGGCCACATTAATTTTTTATCCGACCTCCCCTCCCCTATAACATAAGAATCCCCCCCCCACCTACTATATTCAAAGTATGTGTGTAATAATTTGAATTAAATGCTCAAATATTTTAAGATATTTTTCAAGTCAGTTACTACGGGCAGAGTAAAAATTGTGTTATCTCCTTTTACAAATCACGTAAAATAATTAATATTCTGTACATCTTTATATGTTGCCATGATAACCACAAATGTAATTGTTGCCTATCTATTTTATTATATATTATATTATATTCTTTATATTTGAATATGCCACCTATTGATTGATTTGAGGATCATAACATTCATTTGAATTATACAGGGCCGGCTCTACCATTAGGCCAATTAGGCGGTCGCCTAGGGTGCAGAGCAAAGAGGGGGCGCAGAGCAAGGAGGCATGTACACGCGTAACCACATGCACAAACTTTTCTTTGCATAGTATTTAACACATAAAAATGAAAGGCGAGAGAAATGGTATTTACTCAAGAAAATTAATAAGACTTGAATATTTGCAAATTGCAATAAGTCATGCCATTGTGTAAAGTTCAGAAGTACTGTGATGCCATTTTTTAAGTAAAACTTAATTTTCCTGGCTATTTTATCGATTAATTTCTTCTTATTCTTTTTGTTGTTGAATTGCACCCCTCCTTGCTCTGCGCCCCCTCCTTGCTCTGCGCCCCCTCCTTGCTCTGCACCCCCTCCTTGCTCTGCACCCCCTTCTTGCTATGCGCCCCTACTTGCGCCCCCTCCTTGCTCTCCACCCCCTACCTTTGAGCCCCCTTCTTGCGTTGCGCCCCCCTCATTGCTCTGCACCTCCTCCTTGCTCTCTGCCTCCTCCTTGCTCGGCGCCCCCTTCTTGCTCTGTGCCCCTTCTTGCTCTGTGCCCCCTCCTTCCCCTGCACCCCCTCCTAGCTCTGCACCCTCCTTGTTGCTCTGTGACCCCTTGCTCTGCCCCCCTTCTTACTCTGCACCCTCCTCATTGCTCCGCACCCCTCCTTGCTCTCCACCCCCTACTTTTGCGCCCCCTTCTTGCACTGCGTCCCCCCTCCTACTTGCTCCGCACCCCTCCTTGCTCTGCGCCTCTCCTTGCTCTGCACACCTCATTGCTCTGCGCCCCCTCCTTGCTCTCTGCCTCCTACTTGCTCTGCGCCCCTTCTTGCTCTGTGCCCCCCCTTGCTCTGCACCCCCTTCTTACTCTGCACCCTCCTCGTTGCTCTGCACCCCCTCCTTGCTCTCCACCCCCTTATTTTGCGCCCCTTCCTGCTCTGCACCCCCCTCATTGCTCTGCACCCCTCCTTGCTCTCTGCCTCCTCCTTGCTCTGCGCCCCCTACTTGCTATGTGCCCCTACTTGCTCCGCGCCCCTCCTTGCTCTGCACCCCTCCTTGCTCTCTGCCCCCTACTTGCTGTGCGCCCCTCCTTGCTCCGCGTCCCTCCTGGCTCTGCGTCCCTCCTGGCTCTGCAACCCCTCATTGCTCTGCGCCCCCTCCTTGCTCTCTGTCCCCTACTTGCTCTGCGCCCCTTCTTGCTCTGCACCCTCCTCATTGCTCTGCACCCCCTCCTTGCTCTCCACCCCCTACTTTTGCGACCTTCTTGCACTGCACCCCCCTCATTGCTCTGCGCCCCTCCTTGCTCTCTGCCTCCTCCTTGCTCTGTGCCCCTACTTGCTCTGCATCCCTCCTTGCTCTGCGCCCCCGTCTTGCTATGCACCCTACTTACTCTGCGCCCCTACTTGCTCTGTGCCCCTTCTTGCTATGCGCCCTCCTTGCTCTCCGCCTCCTCCTTGCTCTGCGCCCCCTTCTAGCTATTCGCCCTACTTGCTCTGTGCCCCCATCTTGCTATGCGCTCCTCCTTGCTCTGTGCCCACTCCTTGCTCTGCGTCTGGGGGGGGGGGCGCATCAGCATGATGCTGCCTAGGGCGCATAATTGGCTGGAGCCGGCCCTGGAATTATACCATTACTTAATTGTCTTCTTCTTTTTTTAAATTTTATTTGTATTTTTTCTTAAGCTATTGCATATTTTCTGAATATTTTATTGTCACCCAGAATAACAGATGCCATTAATCATCCATCTCATCTCATCTCATTTCATTTCACTAAGGGGTGTCCAATCCACAAACTGCGGTTTCTATGGGCACCCCTCAACATCACATTATATAAAATTTCACTATATATGTTGTCCTGCTATTGATTTATGTGGATGTTGAAAATAAATTTCTATTCTATTCTATTCTATTCTACTTTGTGAAAAGACTGATATCAGGCATGACAGGGAATGGAGGCCTCAAGAGAACATTCCACCTTCTGCTGTTCTCAAATGTGCGTAATCAATTTACTCTATATGCCTCCAATTCCTGTCCTGCTCTTAAATCTTGATTAAAGATTCCATAATGTTATGATGCATATTGGTGTGAAGATTTTCTCTCATTACAATGTCATGTACCTCTGAATCAGTGGCTGAGTGGATTGCATGCTGGTCTTGTAATTTTGAGGTCCAGGGTTTGATTCCATTGTACTTGATAGCTAGATTCAGATACTGACAGGGAGCCATCTGGTGATAGACAATTAGACATGCTGGCCAAGCAAATCGAACTCCTTTTCAATGTCTGCTGGTCTCCTCTCCTTCCTGCCGGGGGGGGGGGTCTAGTGGTAGTGAGCTGGACTCCCAATCACTGGGTCAAATCCAGCTCTTGCCGGGTCACCTGGGCCTATGTTGGATGGCTGTTTCAATCATCCTTTGCCTCATTACCGTGTCCTCCTCCTGTCCTAATTAGCCTACCAAGTGCATAAATACAGGACGTAAAGCCCCTAACATCCATCCATCCTCTCCTTTCTGCCTCACGTTTATCACAGGTAGATTATTGGCTCATTAAACGTGACTGAAGATTCTTTGTCTTGGACAAAGCTCCAGCTCCAGGTACTGACCTGGTAATTAGTTCATGAACAACGACCAGTGTGCTTGAGGAATTCTTTTTTTTTTTTGCTTTTGAGGACGCACATTGAATAACCCTATGATGCTTTCACGAGGAGCAAAGGTGCATGATTAATTCTAAAAGCTCTGGTGCTATATGATATTGCAGATGCAGTGTTTTAAGAAGAAAGTTTCTGTATCATTTGTTGTTGAAACTATTTAGAGCTGCTGCTTGATTTCACAAAAGTGAAAGAGTATTTCTTATAACCAGGTCTTTGATGTTGGTTACGTATATACTTAAAGCCGCTCTTATGAAAGACATCACTCCGTTTGCCGAGTCTCGTTCACACAGAAGAACCCGGGAACAGGTAGTTCTCTTGTGATTTTGAGGCGTTGAGGACCTTTGAGATTTTCTCATTGGATTGAGGTAAGCGCACTTGTGTTTGTAATTCTCTCGTTGGATTGAGGTAAGCGCATTTGTGTTTGTAATGTCTCGTTGGATTGAGGTAACCACATTTGTGTTTGAAATGTTCTCGTTGGATTGAGGTAAGCGCATTTGACTCCTTGATATTATTTTTGGCCCATGACACAAAGTGCCAGAGGGACTCTTTGAATTGGATTGTTTGAATTCTCCAAAAATGTTAGTAACAAATTTTTTTTGCTGTAGGTTCTTTATTTATACCATCCAGAACCTTTTGCATTAAGAGTGAACCAACCTTTTCAATGTCTGCTGGTCTCCACTCCCTCCTGCCTCACGTTTACCTGTGCTGTTCTTATTGGCTCATTAAACATTACTGAAGATTCTTTTTATCTTGGACAAAACTCCAGACTGTGTCCTGACCTGGTAATTAGTTCGACAACAAAGAACACCGTGCTGGAGGAACTTTTTTTCGCTTTTGAGGACGCACATTGAATAACCCTATGATGCTTTCACGAGGAGCAAAGGTGCATGATTGATTCTAAAAGCTCTGGTGCTATATGATATTGCAGATGCAGTGTTTTAAGAAGAAAGTTTCTGTATCATTTGTTGTTGAAACTATTTAGAGCTGCTGCTTGATTTCACAAAAGTGAAAGAGCATTTCTTATAACCAGGTCTTTGATGTTGGTTACGTATATACTTAAAGCCGCTCTTATGAAAGACATCACTCCGTTTGCCGAGTCTCGTTCACACAGAAGAACCCGGGAACAGGTAGTTCTCTTGTGATTTTGAGGCGTTGAGGACCTTTGAGATTTTCTCATTGGATTGAGGTAAGCGCATTTGTGTTTGTAATGTTCTCGTTGGATTGAGGTAAGCACATTTGTGTTTGTAATGTTCTCGTTGGATTGAGGTAAGCACATTTGTGTTTGTAATGTTCTCGTTGGATTGAGGTAAGCGCATTTGACTCCTTGATATTATTTTTGGCCCATGACACAAAGTGCCAGAGGGACTCTTTGAATTGGATTGTTTGAATTCTCCAAAAATGTTAGCCTGGTTTTGTAACTTTTCATACATTCAAAATTCTGTTTCTTAAAAAAGTCAAGTGGTAGGCCTATAAGTAAATTCATGACATCGACTTTAGTCACTATCTATAACAGCATTTTATCATAATTTTCCTTCAAACAGTGTATGGGTGAAAAAAGTTCAAAAGTAAACATAGACACTTGCCAATTATTTTTCAATGGAGGCAGGTGTATGTTTACTTCTTAAATTTTTATAACCCGTACGCCATTTGAAGGAAAACAATGTAAACATGCTGTTATTCATACTGATTGAAGTCAATGTCATAAATTTTCTAATGCGCAACTTGATTTTATTGAAAACACAGCTTTGAATGTTCTGTACATATTCATTTGAAGTCGATTTTACATGGATTCCTATGGTCATCCAGAGGTGCTGCAGGTTTTTCCCCTCTTTTTGAATGTCTGGTACGCATTGTTTGATGCTATGCTTTGTATTATGTTTCGCACTTAAAATATGACAATTGGCTGACCAGATGATTCCTGAAGGGGGCATATGGATTATTGTTGACAAAAAGAGTATGTTTGACATGTGACACTGACAAAACAAGTTGTTCAGCACATGAAAATAAAAAAGTTTGTTTCCATCTGTAGCTGAGGACAGTGCTGAGGTATGCTATTGCTAAATCTGCGATTAAGTTTATCATTCCTTTGCTTGCGAAAATTAGTTTGTCATTGCTTTGCACTCGGATTAGATATTTGTCCAGGGGTTAAAAATCTTAAATCCCCCAACCAAGTATCATCTGGTCATCCCCTGAATCAGGGCAACTGTTTTTAGCTCTATGTATTATTGTGTTTCAGGTTTCCTTCGATCCAGATAGGAATTTGGAATCTCTTCTAATATTGTTTTATTTTTATAACACCCCTAATAATATAAATTTAAAATGGAGAATCATACTCAACTTATGGAAGTTAACACATCTTCAGCTTTTACTTCAGATTATAATAATGCATCGGAGAAATTATCATCTTTCATATTTTCACAAGCTTATAAAAACGCAATTAAATCTAGAATCTTGCTTTATCCTATGATTGGACTAATTATCATTATATCAAACGTCATCACGATATCAGCCGTCATAAAATTTAAACATTTACGATCGTCGTGTAATGTACTAATCGTCAGCCTTGCCATTGCGGATTTATTGAATGGCCCTGGCTTGATAATGATCAAGTTGAACCCTTACGTTGATGTTATAGCTTCGAATGTGACATACTCTAAGCTTGTGAGGGGTACAGCATCAGTTCTTCAGACCCTCTCATTTTTCATGTCCATTATAAATTTCTTTCTGATAGCGCTAGAGCGCTTTCTGGCTGTCATCTTCCCAATGAGATTCAAAACCAGCGTCACTGTTAAGAAGACTGTTATCGTTGCTGTCCTGGCATGGCTATATGGGGTCAGCATCACGGTTGTTCCTTTGACGTATTACATCTGGAAGAATCCAGAATCTTTGCTATCTGCAAGTTTCCACCTCGCCGAATTGTTTCCGAAGCCACTGTACATCTTCGTTGTTGAGTTTCACGTATATTTCTGCCTCATTGCGAGCCTCTTCATTTACATCGCTATATTCATTGCTATGAAGAGGAGGGCGGCAATGTTTAATAGTCACACTTCTGACTCCACTTTGACCCAAAGTACGAAAAAGGTGACACAAATGACGTTTATGTCTTTAGGGATTTTTCTGATTGTTTGGCTGCCATACACACTGACTGCCCGTAGGATGAATGAACTTCAAACACAGAGCCTTGCTGGCATAGTGGGAGCCAGCATCTTGTTCTATATCTTATTTTCAAGTTCATTTCTTAACGTTTTCATCTACGCCTGGAGAAGCAAAGGGTTCCGTTTGGCGTTTTCTAAAATGCTGTGTCGTTGTAAGGTTCAGTGCAGTCGCCAACAAGAGTCATCTGAACAGACCCCACCGAGGCAACCGGTTTTGACTAGTGATGCACAGATAATGAAAACAGCAGTCCTGATACCGGATACTGGATAATCTGGCAACACCTGCTGCCGTATACCGGATAGGAACCGGATAGTTGGAACCGGATAATAAACCTACGAAAAGAAAGTTTTTCAGCATTCGTGATTGATAGATATTTTTTCTGAGAGTCGAGAGATATCATGTCCAGCAGGCGGACCGTTCCTCTGATGGAATATTTACGTTATAATCTATAACTGAATCAAAATTTTGAAGATGGTTACACTATGCTTTGACTTTGTTCTTGTAACATTCTTTTATTTATTATCAAAGTTTTTCGGCTTTTCACTTATTTTTGAGCATCGTAGATATCCGGTTCTGACACCCTAATTCTGACTGATTCCAGATATCCTGCAAGTTCCAATATCCGGTCAGATACCGCATACCTTGCCAGATATCCGTGCATCCCTAGAAAATTGTTGACCTCTTGTTCTCTCCAAAATGACAATTAACCGATTATTATTTGTGAATTGATTTGTCATCATCTCAGCGGACGCCTCTAAGAAACAGGTTTGGACCTCTGGTTCTCTCCAAACTAACATGTAACAGTTTATTACAATTGAATGATTCAACCTAATATTAACTTTTAATCGTAAATTTCTCAAGCTATAACATTGAGACGAATTGTTCTTTTTTAAACAAATGTTGACAATATATTTATAGATATATATTACTCTTATTAATTTATGTGAAGCCGAAATAATGCATTAATTGCATTGTCTGAATTGATTAAATTTAACTCCTTAATTATAATGATGTGATAGATGTTATCAGTCATTAATGTGTATGTGGATAATGTATTAATAAAGCATTCTGAAATAAACCGATAGTTTTCCACTATGCAGTGCCTGCGCCATTTAAAATTTTTGACGCACATGCTCTGTGTGCTGGTAAGGTGGCACTGTTGTTGCACTTCCTGTTTGAACATAACAATGTCTTGAGAAAAGCACATGTCTAAAAAAAGGTCAAATTACTATAAATCTAATTGTTGTCAGCAACATAACACCATGCAGAACTCTCTATGTAGTCATTGTTGGCTATATCTGTGCAAAAGTAGACCTTCAGACTTCCTTGACACTGAATTAAATGGCTTCAAAATTGCCAAGTAAGTTGGCAAACGTTTTCTATGTTGACATGGTTTTGGGAGAATTTCAATCTCTTATCTTGCATTTTTTAATCTACAGGGCAATATGTTTAATTTGCCTTCTCCAGGTATATCCCTTGCAATGAAGGTTAGTAAATAGATAGTCCCACGTCGATAAATAGATGTTAAAATATTCCAATTAAGATATTCTTTGGCAAAGAGTGCATGTCTCTGACACATATTCTTATGTTCTGATGGTGTTTCAAGAGGCCCTGTTACAAAATAGCAGGCTGGATTATCTTGTTTAGCATTGTTTGGCATTGACTGTTTGTTATAATCACCTGTTTGGAACCTCAGGTCAACAGAGTCCACACTTGAAATGTGATTGCCACAGCAATAGGTTGTGTGACCATGTGTGTCTGTGTCCGCAAGATGCAACTGGTTTCAAATGCTCCTATCAATGGCTACAAAAGGAGCCGCCAATAGGCCGTGATAGTGGAACTCTCCTTTTTCCAGCTCTCCTGTGTTGACGAGCAGAATAAAACTATTTCCGGGAACAAGCTGCCATTTTGTACCATTGCTGAGTCAGTGGAGCTGGCATTCCAGGCCCCAGGGCACTGTTAATCCATTGAAAACATTACGGATTTGCATTGCCGAGTCTTAAATGGAATGTTTAGCATGGATTGGCACCATATTCCAGTACTGTCAGGCTAATTAAACTTTGTTACGGACCTTAGAAACCCCGGCTCCATTGTAAATTCCCAGGCTGATGTTTCCGGAAATAGTTTTATTCTGC
The DNA here is from genome assembly GCA_026936325.1 of Platynereis dumerilii. Taxonomy (NCBI): domain Eukaryota; kingdom Metazoa; phylum Annelida; class Polychaeta; order Phyllodocida; family Nereididae; genus Platynereis; species Platynereis dumerilii. The sequence continues at coordinate 10,990,747 of JAPTHN010000004.1, forward strand.
TCGTCAACACAGGAGAGCTGGAAAAAGGAGAGTTCCACTAATGCCCGCTATGTGCATGGTGAATTTGGCTGTCTGCTAGTGCTAATGTTGCATAAGAAAATTACTTTTTGACAATTTAACAAAGTGTCACTCACTCCTTCCTTAACAAATGATGCCACCGATAAGGTAATTGCTCTACAATCATGTCCTTTCTTCCTTCTTCCCTATGGGCTTGCTTGGCAGTGGAGGTGGCCGGGATCGTAATGCTCTCTGATCCAACCTGACCCTTACCTCTGTTCATTGACAACTATAACATCCATTTGTGATTGTCATTCATGATTTAATATACACATTTTAACAGTTGAAGTCATGACATCAATCCAATCCATGATATATATATCAAAGCTCATAAATAAGTCAATAGTCCGGAGGCCAGTCTTCATAAAGCAGAAGACTGGCCTCTCCATGCATGCATAGGAGTGAGCAGTACAGCAGCTTCTCCGTCTGAATGCTTACACCCTTCTGTTCTATTCTGGGGTGCATGGATGGGGTAACGTGTGATGGGGTGATACCCATGGGCCAATAGGAGCCCGACACGTTAGGGTGCTTTGCGGCTGCGCAAAGACACCAGGGTAACCGTTGCTATAGAAACCATGGGGTGAGTTTTACCCCATTGCTATTATTCTAGTTCTCTTAACAATTTACACAATAATACTTTATACAATGATACAATGAATGATACTTAGCAAACAATATTACATATTAAATCATATTACTTAACTTAAATGAGACTATTTGAGGCAGGTGAATGGGCAACCATATGATCCAAACTGGATAACAGATACAGGCAGGTGCATAAGTAAGCAGGTGCGCTTTCCAAAGGAAGAGGACACCTCTGAGGTGAAAACCTCAGTGGTGGCATCCCGGCCAATCAAGGATTTTTTATAAGATCGGTTCTCTCCCGATTTGAAGAAAACGATGGGCAAAACTTATTCTAGTTCTTTACACAATAATATAATATATTACGATGCTTTATACAATAATAAAGTTGGAACGCAATTGAAACAGTATCTTACAGATAAAGAGATAAAAGAGATAATAAATTATATGGGATTAATTGAAGTTAACACTGGATAAAAGTTGTGGTGGCATCGATGTGATGGTGAGATGCGACCACTACCACCGGTCAGGCGGAAGGGGGAAGAAAATTATGTTTCCGGGAAATGATAAAGTCAGTCTGGTAACAATAACCTCAGTGGTGGTTACATCACGCTGATGTCACCACAACTTTCATTAAAGCGCTCACAAAGATCAGGTGCAATGAGACGCGTTTCCTCCATTTGTACCTAAATTGGTATCAAGCATGGAATCGATTACTGATCCTTTCAATCGTTCTGTTAATCAGCACGAAGCATTTAGGCTTCCATCTTTAAAGAAATGTTTCTTTTTCCACAATTGCTTTTAAATGAAAGTTAGATTATTAGGCACAGTATATGTTAATTCATTATCAAATGAATGTAATCCATATTCGATAATAAGTTTAAATGTTGTTTTCTTCAAATCGGAGAGAACCGATCTTATAAAAAATCCTTGATTGGCCGGGATGCCACCACTGAGGTTTTCACCTCAGAGGTGTCCTCTTCCTTTGGAAAGCGCACCTGCTTACTTATGCACCTGCCTGTATCTGTTATCCAGTTTGGATCATATGGTTGCCCATTCACCTGCCTCAAATAGTCTCATTTAAGTTAAGTAATATGATTTAATATGTAATATTGTTTGCTAAGTATCATTCATTGTATCATTGTATAAAGTATTATTGTGTAAATTGTTAAGAGAACTAGAATAATAGCAATGGGGTAAAACTCACCCCATGGTTTCTATAGCAACGGTTACCCTGGTGTCTTTGCGCAGCCGCAAAGCACCCTAACGTGTCGGGCTCCTATTGGCCCATGGGTATCACCCCATCACACGTTACCCCATCCATGCACCCCAGAATAGAACAGAAGGGTGTAAGCATTCAGACGGAGAAGCTGGTGTAACTCCTATGTATGCATGGTGAGGCCAGTCTTCTGCTTTATGAAGACTGGCCTCCAATCAATCCTATATGCCCCATTGTTTCTACTGGAGAGAACCAATCTTATAAAAAATCCTTGATTGGCCGGGATGCCACCGCTGAGCTTTTCGCTTCAGAGGTGTCCTCTTCCTTTGGAAAGCGCACCTGCTTACTTATGCACCTGCCTGTATCTATTATCCAGTTTGGATCATATGGTTGCCCATTCACCTGCCTCAAATAGTCTCATTTAAGTTAAAGTAGTAATATGATTTAATATGTATGATAAGTATCATTCATTGTATTATTGTATAAAGTATTATTGTGTAAATTGTTAAGAGAACTAGAATAATAGCAACGGGGTAAAACTCATCCCCATGGTTTCCATAGCAACAGTTACCCTGGTGCCTTTGCGCAGCCGCGAAGCACCCTAACGTGTCGGGCGACTATTGGCTCATTGAGCTCACCCCATCACCACCACGTGACCAGAATAGAACAGAAGGGTAGAGGCAGTCAGACGGAGAAGCTGGTGTACTGCTCACTCCTATGCATGCATGGAGAGGCCAGTCTTCTGCTTTATGAAGACTGGCCTCCGGACTATTGACTTATTTATGAGCTTTGATATATATATCATGGATTGGATTGATGTCATGACTTCAATTGTTAAAATGTGTATATTAAATCATGAATGACAATCACAAATGGATGTTATAGTTGTCAATGCACAGAGGTAAGGGCCAGGTTGGATCAGAGAGCATTACGGTCCCGGCCACCTCCACAGCCAAGCAAACCCATAGGGAAGAAGGAAGAAAGGACATGATTGTAGAGCAATTACCTTATCGGTGGCAATGAATAATATGTAAATGGCACTGCCATGAAATTCGCTCAGCATTGTCATAGAACTACTGCATTATCTTCAACTTTCCATGCAGAAGGCCAATTAATCTTTTTAAAGGACGAAAAGGGCCAGATAGATAGAATAGATAGATAAGATCAGATCTAAAGATAAGATTAGATAGATAGATAGATGAAGATAGATAGATGGAGATAGATAGATAGATAGATAGATAGATAGATAGATAGATAGATAGATAGATAGATAGATTGCACTGACAGCTGTGTAATGCAAATCTGTGTTAAATTTGGATCTATTATGTTAAATTGTTGATGTTACATAACCGAGATCAATAAAACCATAGCTATTCAGAGATGACTGTTTACTATTAGACTGTTACATAATTTGTTGATAGTTAATGAAGATTATGTAACCTTAAGTGTTGTTATGATTTCTTACTTGGTGAGCCATTTAACTTTTGTGTTGACTTTTAATTATCAGTCACTTTTTACAATCAGTGGAATGGAAATAATTATTTCCAATGTTGATACACATGTTGATTTAAATCCCTGAAATATGTCATTGGAGGTTGTTATGTGACAAGACTGAAATTTTAAAGCTATTTTGGAAGATATTTGAGGTATTTTAATTATTTACCAAACTAAACTCTGACTAAACTACTAGCTCCACTTTTATGGCAACTACAGGCACTTCCTGTCCAGGCAGTCACTGTAGACAGGAGCACCACACAGAATGATCTGTCCTTGTGCTAAGTGAGCTTCGCTCATGGCTGCCTTCGGCAGCCATGAGCTGCGCTCATAATATTAGACTCACTTGTCTAATTTAGCATAGTTGACAGATTGAAAAGTCATTAATAAGTTAGTAATAATCCTATTCAGTCGCCTGATTACTACGGCTGGCTGTATCAAAACATGGTTGGCCTCTGTCTGGGCCTAATTTCCAATGGCTTTAAACATGATTTAAATCCTACAAATGCCACAGTACAATTCACCATGGGTTCTCTAAATTAGTTGCGTTGAATTCTGTGTGGTTAAGATTTCAGCACACTGAGCACAGCTTGGGAAATAATTCTATAAAGAAGTGGTATCACTTCCTATGGATAGCATGTTAGCAAGATTATACCTGCGGGGTCCAGCAATGCATGGGTTGCAACTGGTTATTGGCTGTCTACAAGCTGACCGCTGTTTCATTGTCAGTTTCCATACCAGCCTTGACAGAACACATGCTGACATGTGTTGCCACCTAATGACTAGTGTGCTATTCCTCGAGCTTTAGCGAGCGGTCCACATCATATGATTGTGGGGAATTCACACAATTTTGTCTGGAAGAAACTGGGGTTGTTTTTGAGTGTGCTAATGGCCTTGTCTACTTCCTAAGAGAATTTGATTGCCGAGTCTGACTCTGGTGTACATCAATGTTGAATAGAAATTTTGTGAATGTGCAATGAAATTGGAACTGTTTCTTGGGACAGCAATGCTGAAGCATACAAAATCAACTTTTGTGCCAGGTGGCAGCAGCATGCAGTTCTCATTTTCGCCAGACTGCTATCACCTACAATTTATCCTGACCTTCTTCTTGAGAAGGTATGGGTTTTTTCTTGCGGAAACAGGGCAGGTCCAGAACGAACCTACTACAACAAGCTTTGGGACTATACTGGATCTTGGGTGACTGTACCAAGGATATACTGCTCCCACCCTTGGTATATTGGTGTAACCTCACAGACTAAGTCACAGTATGTACACTGCAAAAATGTTGCTTCATGTTTTCAACACTGTTCATTATACATATATATATTTTTTACCAGTTTGTTATTTCTATGCAATTTATCATACACATATTTTATTGTGAAGAAACTGCCTTACGTTTGTGTAAATTTCTTTATTAGAAACTGTCAACTTTGAAATGTACAACAACATCATCAAAACAGTTGCCTTCATTTGAAAAAGTAAATAAAAAAACTAGAGACATAAGACACACTATGTACTAGTCTATATAATGTGATAGACCTCCTGAAACATTAAATACATTTACAGTCACAAAATTACTATTGCTTACATTAAGCTGATTTGTGGACATCAATGACATCGCAACAATCACATGAAAATAAATTGTTATTATCGTTTTCATAGCTACATGTTTTTCAAGTTTGCAATTTGCTTCATTCCAAAACTGTGATGTCAGAGATTAAGTTGAATAATTTTGTTTATTACAAGCACAGATTTCAGGAAACTGACAAAGTGCAGTGACACATGGATGATGTATGTTTCACTATGCACTGTAACTGAACCAAACAGACTACTTAGCCTCAAAGGAGAGTTGCAATTACTGACAAAAAATGTTGTTTGGAATTGTGATAACTGGTGTCCTGTGAAAAACAGTAACACATTTTGTTTGGAAAACAATTAATGAGGTGCAACACTCAGCTTAGACATGCGTTGTTTGTTGTGGTTGTTTTCAAATAGTAACATTGCCTGACAGTTTTAAATTCCTTTGTCATTAACTGTGATGTCAAACTTTGAACTGATATGTCACAGATTGAAGATTAGACCAATCATATTGACAGATACCCGATGATGTCACGGTTTAACTGCAAAACGAAGTTTTCAAAAAAAACACATAGCTTTGAAAACGATAATAATTTGTCATTGAGTAATTTTTGACCTCAGTGATATGTGCTGTGTCTCATTCAGGGGCTTTGTCTGATAGCATTGCAAGTATAGGATGTGACGGTGACCTCTCTAACTACTTATGAGTCATACAGAATAACACGGCAAGAAAAGACCAGGGCTTTGGAGTCGGAGTCGGGAGTCGGAGTCGTGGAGTCGGAGGTTTTTGGGTGGAGTCGGAGTCGGAGTCGGAGTCGAACTTTGACTTTCAGGTGGAGTCGGAGTCGGAGTCGAAAATTAAATTGATGACTCCTGACTCCTACAAATAATCAAAATAATTTACAAAAGCACAGTTACAAAAATTTGAAATGTTTCTCAAAATTTCTTATAGAAGTATTCATATACAAAATCCAATGAAAACTTTGTAGAACTACTTTTTCTCCCCTGTTAATCATGTAATATTTGTGTGCAATAATGCCGATAAGCGGAGTCGGGAGTCGGAGTCGGAGTCGTAATTCAGGAGACCTAAGGAGTCGGAGTCGGAGTCGGAGTCGCTTTTCAGAAAGCCAAAGGAGTCGGGAGTCGGAGTCGGTTCACTAAACACCCGACTCCAAAGCCCTGGAAAAGACATGGGACCTCACAAGCAAGATTCCGGTGAATTTCTGTAAGCGCTTGTAATTCGTTGACTGTAATGTCAACAAAAAAAAGATGATTCTCAAAAAATGTGGTGTTTAGTTACAGAAGAACGAATAGCTCATAACAATTTTCAGTATTGTTCACACCGTCTTAAATTCACACTAGAATATTAGTATTTAAACATTCACGTGATTCATATTTTCACCATTAACAAGTGCTGCAAATAATTATAATTAAATAGTTTGTACATTAATTGCCATCAATTAACTATGTATCTTTGTAACAAGTGCATATCCACAGGTACAACGCATACAGTAACCTTTATTAAGTTTTATGGTTAAATATACTGTTTTCCTAAACACATTTGATACTACCTTCATGAAATCAAACAGAGTGGACTGTTGCACTGTGAAAATGGCACTTTTTGACACATGATAGCTGATGAAGTGTCATCTTCTCTGCATTCAACATGGGAAACGTAGAGGCTGTTTGATTAGTCATGATCAAGAGCAGGCCATTTGATTTGTCATGACTCTTTTTAGAGTAAAAATCAGATGCATAATCCTTTTGTTGGCTTGTCATATACAAGAGGGATTAGTCTCCTTAAATCAAATTAACATTGAAAGTATTGGGTATGATCATGACAAATCACTGGGTAGCATGATGACAGACCAAGTGCCATTTTCACAGTGCAATTGTTTTTGCATATCAAACATCCTCTCTGTAATACTATGATAAATTTTTACATTTTCTTCTTTTAAAACCCGTTTGGTGCCCCTCCTTCTCTTCTACATTTTCTTCTAAAACCCGTTTGGTGCCCCTCCTTTTCTTCCGTCTGCCGCGGCTTCAATGCAGTACTCGTCCACACAGTCTGGGGCACATTTCCAACAGTCATTGCGAATGCTTTGAATCTTGCCTGAAGGAAATGAAAGCCAGAAATAATTATTTTATTTTTGTGACTGAAAATGCAGCTGAACTTAATAGGTCTGTCTCCATTTTTAGTTCTGAATTTATGTTTAGATGGCATATCCAAGCAATGGTTGCTCTCATGGTCACACAACCTATTGCTGTGGCAATCACATTTCATGTGAGGACTCTGTTGACCTGAGGTGCCAAACAGGTGATTATAACAAACAGTCAATGCTAAACAAGATAATCCAGCCTGCTATTTTGTAACAGGGCCTCTTGAAACACCATCAGAACACAAGAATATGTGTCAGAGACATGCACTCTTTGCCAAAGAATATCTTAATTGGAATATTTTAACATCTATTTATCGACGTGGGACTACCTATTTACTAACCTTCATTGCAAGGGATATACCTGGAGAAGGCAAATTAAACATATTGTCCTGTAGATGATAAAATGCAAGGTAAGAGATTGAAATTCTCCTAAAACCATGTCAACACAGAAAACTTTTGCCAACTTACCTGGCAATTTTGAAGCCATTTAATTCAGTGTCAAGGAAGTCTGAAGGTCTACTTTTGCACAGATATAGCCAACAATGACTACATAGAGAGTTCTGCATGGTGTTATGTTGCTGACAACAATTAGATTTATAGTAATTTGACTTTTTTTGAGACATGTGCTTTTCTCAAGACATTGTTATGATCAAACAGGAAGTGCAACAGCAGTGCCACCTTACCTACACATGGGCATCATCCCAAGTCATACCATGACAAAATGGCCCATAACCTTTGCTAATTTATGAATACTTAATTAACTGACCCAGTTTTGGCTCAGCCAATCAGGGACTGCTACATCAGTTTGAAATTGTTGCTTCTGTTTCACACAGTTACAAATGGAGAAATTGTGTATTCACTGTATTGTTGAAAGGTGCTATCACAGTTCCGAAAATTCCATTGAATTATGTATTTTCACAGTTCTGAAATGAAACTGTTTGAAAGTTTGCTTGTTTTACACTGTTTTTCTTAGTTGCCAGTAATCCTCTAAGTGTCCAAAATCGGACTAAATCTGCCTGCAAAATGCTTATGACCTAAATAAGCAGCCAATCACAGAAGAGGTTGGAAATAGCAGAAAGCCCTGTCCATTTTAGCAGGGCTTGCGTGGGGAGGATGACACAGGTTGCTCCTTTGGAATCCCCTTTGCCTTTCAACAAGGTGATTGGTGTTGTTTTAAAACCAAGCCAAGGAGTCTGCCTTAATGAGTGTGTTTGTTGAATGTTTGATTGTTTGGGTTACAAGTGATTATGTCTTAAGAAAGCAGTTCAACAGAAAAGTATGTTGGTTAGAATCATACAGATTGGGGGATTATAACGTGCTTACTACCAGATTATTATTAACTGTTGGTCACAGGAATTCATTTAATTTGCACACAAACCAGATAGCATGTCATCTGGTGGGCTTCTCCGAAGACAAAAATAGCCCTACCCCCTTACTGTAGTGCCTCCTACCCATAATACCTGTCGTAATCCCCATATCGAGACAGACCTCTTGCAGCACAAACACAAGATGAGTCACCAGAAAATCACACATATACTCCAGAATATCATGTGTCTAAGAAGCATAGAAATACATAGAACAGACATGAGGCTCTGGCAGATGAAGCAACCAAATCCTCCATCTTGGAACTGCCCTGTATATCCTGGCACAATGTAACCGTGATGTCACAATGACAGTGATGTCACTTATAACAATGTTATGACGTCACATCATAATTAGTCTATTGACGTCATGTCTCAGGGCAGTTCCAATATGGCAGATTTGGTGACCTCATCTTGAGGTGGCATCATACAGCATCATGTCCGTTCTATGTATTTCTATGCTAAGAAGTGACAACATTATGTGGATAATGTTTGCAAATACATATCAGATTTCCATGTGATAACTGAGAGGCGATAACCATCATTCAACTAGTTTTGTCAGCTGGGTAGTTGCCGTGTATCTGGGGGGAAAACTGATATTCATTTGCAAATGTCAGCCGCAAAATTAATATCAGTTTTCCCCAAGATCTTCACCAGTCAAATTCATCTGAGAAGAGGATATCATCTAAGACAACTTTAGAAAATCTGCCTCACCTGTGTAGTCTGGATTTTTTCTCAATTCCATTTTGTGTCCCATCTCCCTCAAGTCTTCGATCAATTCCTTAAATAAAGAACATAAACAAGATGAATCTCCTTTTTAAGGTAAGTAAAAAACAATAGCTTCCATTTATTTTCACAGGCTGGACAACTGTATTTTTTAAATCTTTGTCCCTGATATGCAGTGATCCATGTATTTTAAGACTTTTGCACTAAGTAGCTCTAGTATTTTACATTTAAAAAAAACTGTCCCCAGAAAATAAGTTATTCCTCATGAGACACCGTACAAGATTGCTGATTCTAGAATCTAGGTGTTCTTAAATATAAACAGTTCAACAAAAATAAGTCCCTCAAAGATTCTATCGCTGATTTTTATGACAGTTGGCTGAATTATAGCTTCGCATATCGACTTTACATGTGTGTATTTATAGCTCAGTGGCATTATTCCTGGCTGAGCCAGCAGCCTTCAATTGAGGCTACACCTGTTTTAAAAAATCTCAGGCTTTTCCAATTGATATTAACAATTTCACCATGCGAGAGAGCCACCAGCTAGATAAACTTCATCATGTGTCTTGTGAAAATTTATTTGTCAATCGTATTTAGAAAACAACTTAGGACTGCTTTTGTAACAGCTTTTCAGACTAGGTTCCTTGGATGCTATATCAACTAATTTCAGTGGAGTTTAAACACCTTTCGGTAGAATTTTATTTGGAAAAGCCAGAACTCCGTACTTTTGAAAATGCACTCGGGGTCTGCTGGCTCAAACAAAAATTAAGCAATAAAGCTACAAATAAACACGCACTCTGTCAATATGCAGGCCTACAAACTGGCCAACTTCCACAGAAATCGGAGAAGAGGTCTTTGAGATATTCAAGTTTTCGTAAGGGGGATTTTTGTTGAACTGCTTATAATGCAATTCAAAGAGATTCACTTTCCACCATACGAAGAAGGTAGACTTCTGTAATAAATGTACATATTAGATGAGTATATAAATTATATTTATTTATTTCCAAGAAAAACTCACAGGATCATTAGTTTTCTCATACGCAATGTGATGAGGCAAAAGCTGGTGATGCAATCTTGGACGATCTGTTGCTTCCTTCAGGCCAAATCCCAACCATAGGTTGTTTACGGTAACCTGTAACACAAACCATTATGTTATTAGACCCATGTTTCATCATAATTATAGTTCACCATTGTTAATAATTACTAGCAATAAGTGCCCGTGTAAATAGTTTTAAGAGGAGGAGTTGTAACCTTTCAGGCACAATTATGGGATTATCACAACCATGGGTCAATGGAAGATGGTAGAGATCTTGCAGCTGCTGCCCTCTTGTGTATTGTATACAAAACAGCTTAAAACTAATTATCATTAATTAGGACATTTAGAGGAAAGCAATTTGGATGAAAATGTGGCAGTGGTTCCCTATGAGCATAAGGAAGACATGGGGGAAGTTAGAAGGCCAGGCATTAAGTAGGAACTGAGATAAATCCCGGACACTGTTGTTTTAATATATTAGTAAGAAGATTTGTAGCTGCCCTTCCCCAAATATATCTACTGTAGTAGGATTTTCATCAAGCACTGTACTTGATAAATCAGTCCCGCAGCCCGCTGTTTCGCAAATTTGTCTCGTCCTCATTTTACTATCCCCAATCTGATGACGATTCAACACATCCAGAATTTCCAAATTTTGCCTCTGGTCCTCTGTTGAGAAGCCTCTTTCCATCTAATTGAGGTGCATCGTGCCAAATAGAATCACTAAGGCTACATTAGCGAGGGACTGAGGCAACACCTCAAAAAAATAAAGCATGTCAGGTATATTGTACATTAAAAATATGCTTCGTAAATATAATTTAAGTGCATTTGTTACGGCTTAATATGATAACCAATTTCAAGAAGGTTAAGTATTTATTTCTCACAGCTGCTGTCTGGGTGGTAATAGTGGTGCCTCCTGATCCCCCAATGATAAAAGCAGGGATTCCATCCTCAGTGAGAAATATAGACGGACACATGGACGACTGAGGTCTTTTTCCCGGTTCTATGAAATTTGAGGGGGAAGCAGGAACTCCAAAAGCGTTGATGGCCCCTGGGGTCGAGAAGTCGTCCATTTCATTATTGAAGAGGATCCCTGTCCGGCGGCCTTTTACCCTCGAACCAAAACTGTAAAATGACAAAAAAGCCACGTGAAGAAGAATTTATTTTACCAAATCAAGAGCCAACATACCTACACACAGACAAGTCAAAAAAACATAGCCTGAGCAGCAGCATACCCTCAGCTTTCAGCAACTATACCCCCCCCCCCCCAGTATCAGAATCAGAATTCATTGTGCATAAACATTAAAAGACTATTATTTTAAGTTTCTTCTTCAAATGCAGGCTCATTAAAAAATGTTTGCAAAATAACTAAAGACTCAAAATTTATATAACTTCATATGCACACACAAATCTTGACAGATGAAAGTATTTAAAGTTTCCTCACTGTAAATTGATAGTAGACGTCATAGCCACAGCATTTCCATATTGATCCAAAACACTAGTATGAGAAGTTCCGGCATCAATGTTCAGTTCGAACGCTGGTTCATAATGAGTCAGGTTGAATGTTTTGTTGTCGTCAATTTTAGTCCGAATGTATCTTGCGTAGTCTTCTGATGTCATGTTCTTGACAAGCTAAAATAACGAAAGACATGTAAGACGGTCCCAGATTTTGACAAATCAAGATCATCGCAGTAGGCCTACTGACTCTTAATTCACAGCAAAACCAGGAATGTGTGATAAGGCCTTAAGTATAAAACAGATCTGCTTAAATTTACGAAAATACACTGCTTTACCGGTATGCAAATAACAACTAGGGTCTACAATTTCTGAAAGTCTATATATATTTAAATGAGCTGTGAATAAGCAGAATACCACACTTTTTTGATGAATCTGAAGAAATTTTTTTTCGTACCTCCTGAACGTCAACGTAGTCTTCATCACCGAGGGCTGACCTTTTGGCGTAAGCAAATTTTAATGCTTCCATCAGGCGGTGAGCAGTGAGAGCTCTTGATTTTCTATCTTTGACATCGTCAGGACTCATGTCATAACCTGGAAAAATGTGTCATAACCTGAGAGAATGTGTCATAACTTGAAAAACAGTATCGTAACCTGAAAAGAGTGTTATAACTAAAGAAAAGTGTGCTATAACCCGAAAAGATTGTGTCACAACATGAAAAAAGTGCATGCCATATCCTGAAGCAAGTGCATCATTGCCTGAAAAGGTGTGTCGTAACCTGAATAAAAGTGCCATTGTCTGAATAAGGTGTGTCATGACCTGAGGAAAAGTGTGTCAAAAGTTAAAAAAGTGTATCATAGCCTGGAAAACTGTGTCATAGACTGGAAAAAGTGTGTCATAACCTGAGGAAGTGTGTCGTAGGTTGGAAAACTGTGTCATTACCTGAAAAACTGTGTCACAGCCTGGAAAAAGTGTGACATATTGTTATTAACATTATTATCATTTTTCAGTCTCCCAATTTGCACAACATAACAAGACTTCGAATCTTGACTTAATAATTTTTAGATATAACATTTCTCATGTGAAAGAACAAGAATGAAATACCGGTACAAAAAATCGACCTACCATCAAGGATTTGCAGAATGTGCTGTAGTACCACCCCACCAGCAGGAGGGGGCAGTCCATACAACGTATATCCCCCATTGTTGAGTTTCACTTGTGTAGGGGTCTTGAACACCGGTTGGTAATTCCTTAAGTCTTGCTCTGTTAGTATTCCTCCTGAAGGAAGATCAATTTGGGTCGCAATCATAGAAATACATAGAACGGACATGAGGCTGTATGACGCCACCTCGAGATGAGGTCACCAAATCCGCCATATTGGAACTGCCCTGAGACATGACATCATTGTGACGTCACAGCAGCAGCAACAAGATGTTGTGTTTGGCTGGTTGTGACATGACATGATCCGTTGTTACTAGTGACGTCACTATTATTGGTGACGTCACGGTTACCAAATGCCAGGCTGCCAGGCAGTTCCAAGATGGTGGATTTGGTTGCTTCATCTGCTAGAGCCTCATGTCCGTTCTATGTATATCTATGGTCGCAATAATGAGAAGACACTCAAAAGTTAATTTTTAAAAAGGCACTTGTATATAAATTTGCACAGTTGATAGAAGATATATTATTCAGATCGATGGATGATTGGGGATTTACGTCCTGTATTTATGCACTGGGTAGGCTAATTAGGACAGGAGGACGGCACTGCAATGAGGTAACGGCCATCCAACATAGACCCAGGTGATCCGGCAAGAGCTAGATTCGAACCCGGGATTCAGCGATTGGCAGCCCAGCATGCTACCACTAGACCAACCCTCCCCCCAGATATATTCTCCAGAACAGCTGCACTATCGTATCACAGCGAAAGTCGAAGTGTTTACTCTTCTTCAGAGAGATACAGTGTACATGTATGCATTACAGCTGGTAAACTTGATATGCAAAAAGTGAGTGTTAGTTAATGCAGATTTTGTCACTCTGTGAGTCATAATAGCCAAGGAAGTGTAATCTTCTCTACATTCAGCATGGGAAACATGGAGGCTGTTTGATTAGTCATGATCAAATAAAGCTAGGTGTAGGTCATATATTTGTCATAACTGATTTTTGACTAAAAATCAGAAGTAAAATCCTTTCAATATGTAAAAGTATGACATCCTGAGTAACTTTAGTTTAGTTTGAATCAATGCTTTCTACTTTGGCTGTAAACGTTGACGTCGGAGCACAAACCATCATTGATTGTTACGTGATTGCTTTTTGACAGAAATAAATCTGCAACTGCGGATTGAGTCAACTTTGTTGAAGAAAGATCTCTGCAATCAGTCATGTTTAACAGTTTATCTCTGTGGTTCAGAAATCAATTCTGACTAAATATACTATTCAATTACCCACCAGCGTCCTGAATGTCAGCCACGATGTCTGTTGCGAGAGATCCGTTGTAGAAAGTGAAGGGGTCAACTGCGATTCTTTGTAACGTCCTTGCGAGAAGAGGGTCTTTGATTATATCGCCTTCTTTGACCGTTTCTCCATTGTCCTTTATATACACTTCCCTGATTGAATATAAATATGATATGATCACTTATAAAGCCAAAGACAATGGATTTTTAGTAAGGCCAAAGATAATTGATTTTTAGTAAGGCCAAAGATAATTGATTTTTAGTAAGGCCAAAGATAATTGATTTTTAGTAAGGCCAAAGATAATTGATTTTTAGTAAGGCCAAAGATAATTGATTCTTAGTAAGGCCAAAGATAATTGATTTTTAGTAAGGCCAAAGATAATTGATTTTTATAAGGCCAAACATAGTTGATTTTTAATAAAGCCAAAGATAATTGATTTTTAGTGAGGCCAAAGATAAGTGATTTTTAGTAAGGCCAAAGATAATTGATTTTTAGTAAGGCCACAGATAATTGATTTTTATAAGGCCAAACATAGTTGATTTTTATAAGGCCAAACATAGTTGATTTGATTTTTAGTAAGGCCAAACATAGTTGATTTTTATAAGGCCAAACATAGTTGATTTTTAGTAAGGCCAAAGATAATTGATTTTTATATGGCCATTAGGGAGGTATATTTATTGCGAGTGAGACCACCCTCACGCGACCACAGAATGCAGCCCCACGCGCGTGACAAGCGTGGGCCTGCAATATATTGTACAGTCACGCGCGTTGATGTGCCTTCACTCGCACGCGTGAGGCTTGGCTGTGCTACCCAGCGCATCTGATTCCATGCGTGGCAATGCTATCCAGCGCACCTTGAGGGTCCCACACGGCTGTTATTATCTGCTCAGGAGTGCTACTGAGCACATATTAACGAGGCTGGAGTGTGCCATCCAGCGCACTACTGAAGGTGTCCTCAGGAGCACTATTGAAGCTTTCATCCTGAGCATCCCCATTCAGATTTTGGTCATCAGGCCCTGACTGTGTGAATGCAATGCATAGAGCTGCTAACTACGTTCAATCTACTGAGTGTCTGACGTTTTTAATGATCATAAACCAATCAGATTAGGCAAAAATGCGATGTAGCAAAGTGGATAGAGACTGCAGAATCTCGTACTAATGAAAATCGCCTGTAACATAGGGACAGTACAGTAACAAAAAAAAGCAACTTCTTCATCAATTGCACATGATGCATGGATGTCTTTCACTTTGATATATATATGAAAATTTATCAATCTGTGAGCACCTTTATAAAGAGTGTGCTTGATTACACTTTCAAGGGTGCGCTGGAAGACACTCCCACCACTCCTGAGAATTATTGAAAAGCATGTGGTCTGCCTATAATTACCTGTCACCAATAGCAGCCCCAGGAGCATACAAGATGCGCTCACTCGCAGCATCAAGAGTCGCACTGTCACGAGTGCCATGTATTGCATAACCAGTTGTAGTGGTCATATATGACACCCCCAAGAGTGCGAGGGATAGCAGGGTCAGGGGTGCGCTGGATCACACACTGAGAAGTGCGAGTGATAGCATCCTCAAGAGGAAAGGTGCGCTGGAACGCACATCCAAGCGCTTGAAAGTGCGCTCAGTAGCACTCTTGACCCTGTCAAATATGCCAATAAATATATATGCATAAGGCCAAACATAGTTGATTTTTATAAGGCCAAACTTAGTTGATTTTTATAAGGCCAAACATAGTTGATTTTTAGTAAGGCCAAAGATAATTGATTTTTATAAGGCCAAACATAGTTGATTTTTATAAGGCCAAACATAGTTGATTTTTAGTAAGGCCAAAGATAATTGATTTTTATAAGGCCAAACATAGTTGATTTTTAGTAAGGCCAAAGATAATTGATTTTTATAAGGCCAAACATAGTTGATTTTATAAGGCCAAACATAGTTGATTTTTAGTAAGGCCAAAGATAATTGATTTTTATTAGGCCAAACATAGTTGATTTTTAGTAAGGTCAAAGATAATTGATTTTTAGCTTCTCAGATCTTGTCAAGGCACTATTTCTCTGGTCGGCAGTACGAAAAAAAACCTGTAATCTCAAGCGCCAGAACCATTTTACAAGTAACAATAGGAATTTGCCACTTCTGCCTGCAATCTCTGAATTCTTGTTTTTGTTGTTGTTTTTGAGATGGTTAAAATAAAAGAGGCATAATATTTGCAAAAATTATTTGCACTTTCGGTCAGCGAGATCAGTCATAAAGGGAGCAATCAAGCTGCAAAATTTGCAAATACTCTGTCAGACTTCCCGTATGCAGGCAATAAATAAATCCCGGCTTCATCAGAATTAGAAAAATACTTCTTGAAATATTTTACTTTGTTTTATGGATGGGGACACGTGTCCCATAGCCCCTCTATATTGCATAATTTCACTCTAAATCCCATATCATCTTTCCTCTAGATTCAGTTATGAATCAATTATCTTCCGTCATATTTTCCTTATATTACGAGAGATATCGTCAGTATAGGGGACAAAAGTGCCCAAGACTAGGGATAAGATTCAATACCTCAGAGTGGGACTATTCCTAAGATGTTCCACCTGATCCTTTGCTGCCTCTTCCATATGAAATCCAACGGGGAATCCTTCTGTCATCAGTCGGATCGTCGGATGGAACAAGTCCTCCCATTTGACTTTCCCGTACCTCGACCATGCTGCGTAATAGCCTCTAATCTCTCCTGGTATTGCTATTGCTAGGCCACCTGAAAATTGAAAGCGTTAAAATTATATGTGTTCTATTAGTCCCAGCATGGGACTTACAGTCTGTCTCATTTCTAGCATGGACGGTGGTCGTCAAAATTCCCACAAAAACGGCACCAAAACATCACAAAATCTTGATAGAAAAATTACAAAATAGCTAATCTACCTGTCAGTATGTATATTTCTACTGTGTGACCTGTAGATGCAGAGCTATCAGGTCAAACACCAGTTCACATGTTGTGAGACAAACTGTATGTATTAATTTTAGTCAGTTTGTCTGTCTGTCTATTAGTTTGTCTCCACCATGCTGTGAAATAGCCTCTAATCTCTGCTGGCATTGCTATTGCTAGGCCACCTGAAAATTGAATGCGTTAAAATTATGTGTGTTCTATTATTCCCAGCATGGGATTTATGTATTAATTTGTGTCAGTTTGTCTGTCTGTCTGTTAGTTTGTCTCTACCATGCTGTGTAATAGCCTCTAATCTCTCCCGGAATTGCTGTTGCTAGGCCACTGGAAAAATTGAATGAGTTGAAATATATATGTTTTATTAGTTTGACCACGGGACTCATGCATTAAGTTGTATTAAAAGTTTGTATGTCTGTTAGTCTCTACCATGCTGCATAATAAACTCTGATCTCTCGAGGTATTGCTATCCCTAGGCACCTGAAATTGAATATTTTGAAATATATTTTTTATTAGTTCCGTCATAGGACTTACGTATTAATTTGTGTCACTTTGTCTCTCTGTCTGTTAGTTAGACAGACTTAGTCTCTACTGTGCTGCGTAATAGCCACTGATTTCCCGATATTGCTATTGCTAGGGCACCTGAAAATTGACTTCGTTGAAATATGAAGCATGAAATCACCAGCATCATATAGTTTATGCAAACAATTCACATTTTTTGTTTAGAAAACAAGTTGCGGGGGTCAATCTGCGAAGCTAAAAGTCAAATATGTTGCCCTTATCTACTAGATTTAGCTTTGGCTTTAGCTTTAGAGTTTCTGGAAGCAGGCTCTTTTGCCTCTATTTCCAGGTCTTGCGGTGTTTGTAGGCAATATATAAAATCCAAAACGCTTGTTTTTCATGATTTCATTGAGATTTAAAATTTTTGTGGGTTTTATAATGCATACAAATCCGTTTGAGTAAATGTTTTAAAAACGTGTCATAACATCAAAGATAAAATCCAGAGTGCGCATGAATCGGTGTTATGTTTTCTTTTAAGGTAGTTTTGTTTGTCAGTATACAAACAAAATCCTCCACCGTGACATAAGATAAAACTTTTTATAATCCAAAGTTGTTAAAAATATTTTGTAAATTTTTTTGGACCATCTCCCATTATAATATGTTAAAATCAATCGGGTAAAATTAAGGATGGGCTATTTAAACTTCAAAATCAAGGCCCATTAAAACCGGTAGACTGATTTTATCAGTCTCTTATTTGGCACTCGGTATCCATTAATGCCAATTAAAAAATTTGAAGATTCCTTTTGAGACATAATAATGCTTCTGACTAAATGACATTCGAGCTGGCAATTATTCTCCCAGCCAACATTTGAAATGCATGAGTTCATTTGAGTTTTATTTTTTGTCTTACAATGATTAGCATGACTGAAGCATTAACATGGAGTCAACAAGCAAGATCATTGTTTGTCTCTATAATCCTAAAATTGGCATGTACATAAGTCCATTAGCTCATGCAAGCATGTTATCATCATTTTAAAAGCAAAGTTTGTTTCATTTGTTGTTGAGACTGTTATTGTGGCCCTCCTCGGTTTCACAGAAGTAATTAAGACTTTCCACAGTCTTCCATGTTCTTTATACAGTGTATTTAAAGGCTCTCATGAGGGGACTTCGTATCATTTGCCCATGCCACCCCGCTGGGAAGACTTGTGGCTGTTGGTTCACTGGTTTGGAAGCACTGAGGACCTTCGAAGTTTTCTTGAGGTAAGGACTTCTTTTGCCAGCCATACACTTCTGGGCAGAAAAGGGCCTTAGTAGAATTTCACATTGTTGCAATACACAACTAGACCCAGGAGTCAGTTGAAAGTCAAATCATGACTAAATAAACAGGAATTCAACTGGTCAATTCTGCTTGTTGGTAGAAATTCAACTCCACACACTGGTTGAATAAATTATGACTGATTTAAAAATAATCGGATTATCATTTTCAAAATTACAATTATTAAAACATGGTTTTTACAGCTGCTTGCAGCCTGTATTGCAGGAGGATTTTTCGGGAAGCTTCTGACCATATAGGAGGTCGCACTATTCCACCAATCACTGTAAAACTTAACATATAGTCTCAATATAATTTTGTCTTGCTTCCATCAACTTTTGGTAAACTTCTGTGACAATAAATTTTTATTTTCTTAACTAAAATGTACCCTTTTCCCGCAAATTTTAAGTGTTATGCTGTAGTGGCAGCAACAGCCAAGTGCCAGCCATGCAGGGGGATTGTTTGCAAATTCATTAAAAAGCTTAAAAATATAAAAGAAGAGAAGGAAGGAAGAAAGGAAGGAAGGTAGGAAGGAAGGAAGGAAGGAAGGAAGGAAGGAAGGAAGGAAGGAAGGAAGGAAGGAAGGAAGAAAGGAAGGAAAATGGAAGGATGGAAGTAAGGCAGATACATATGAATAGGTTATTCATCACGGGAGAGGAAATATGTGATTTATCACCCGAGGGCTTTAGCCCGAGGTGTGGTAAACACATATTCCTGATCCCATGGTGAATAACTGGCTTATACCATGAGACAAACAATCAAACACTCAAACTTGAGAGGATAACTGGACAACAAAGAATATGGGAATTATTTCCCTGTAATACTGGCATGTGATTGGCAGACAACAGTTCAACAAAAATAATTCCCCCTTTACGAAACGGTGAATATCTCAAAGATCTCTTCTCCGATTTCTTTGGAAGTCAGCCAGTTTGTAGGCCTGCATATTGACGGTGTGTGTGTTTATTTGTAGCTTTATTGCTTAATTTTTGTTCGAGCCAGCAGACCCCGAGTGCACGTACCCCTACCCCTATTTTCAAAAATTTGAAGTTTTTGCTTTTCCAAAAAAAATTTTACCGAAAGGTGTTTAAACTCCACTCAAATTATTTGTTATTGCATCCAAGGAACCTAAACTGTAAAACTGTTACAGGAGAAGTCCTTATTTGCCTGCTAAATATGATTGAGAAACAAATCGCTTCTTTTTTTTTCGTTGCACAAAAAATCTATAGCAGGAAATAACAAAAAATACCTAATATTAATTTATTGCACTTTCTGTAGCCCTATTATAAATTGTAAGAAATCAAAATGCATATTGTAAGTTGACCAAAACAATCACGCATGATGGCCAAAACCAAGACTGTAACCAGTATGCCTATTGTGTGACTTTTTCAAAGTTATTGAAAGTATTATTCAAAGAAAAAAAGAAGGCATATCACTAGATAGATACATGTATGAATTGGTTCAAGTTTTTTTTCTATGCTGCTGAAGTGTGATGTCAGGGATTACTCCATTCTCTAGCATTGCAATATATGTAAAATAACTACAAGCTGTGATGTCATTTTAAACTGGGTCAGATTTCCATGCTTCTACAAGCTGTGACAATGTGGTGGCAGGGGCAAAAATGCTTACTCTGACACTGTGTTGAAACTGTGATGCTCAGTTGAGGTGGATCCATATTGGCTAGAAGCCATGGTAATCTGACCTAGTTTAAAATTACATCGCAGTTTGATTGTTATTCAGACTCGTGTATTAATGTTGTCAGTCTATCTGTCTGTCCGTTAGTTAGTCTCTACCATGCTGCATAATTGTTGAATGGAACAATTCCTTCCACGTGACTTTCCCGTACCTCGACCATGCTGCATAATAGGCTCTGACTTCTCCCGGTATTGCTATTGCTAGACCTCCTGAAAATTGATTGTTGAAATAAATGTGTTTTATCAGTTTGACCACGGGACTCATGTATTAATTTGTGTCAGTTTGTCCGTCTGTTAGTTGGTGTCTACTGTGCTGCGTAATAGACTCTGATCTCTCGGTATTGGTATTGCTAGGCCACCTGAAAATTGACTTTGTTGAAGCATCAAGCATGATGGATGGATGGATGATTGGGGCTTTGCATCCTGTATTTACGCACTTGGTAGGCTAATTAGGACAGGGGGAGGACATGACAATGAGGCGAACGATGATTGAAACAGCCATCCAAAAGTATTATGCATGAAATCACCAGCATTATAATATAGTGTGGGCAAACAATTTACATTTTTTTGTTAGAAAACCGTTGCGGAGGTCAATCTGGGAAGCTAAAACTCAAATATGTTGCCCTTATCCGCCTCTTATTTGGCACAAGGTATCCATTAATGCCCATTAAAAAAGTTTTGAAGATTCATTTTGAGATAATGCTTCTGAATAAACAACATTGTAACTAGCTGGCAATTATTCTCCCAGACAACATTTGAAATGCATGAGTTCATTTGAGTTTCATGTTTTGTCTGTCTTTGTTTTGTGTTTGTTTTTAAGACATGCACATTGGTTACAATGATTAGCATGACCGAAGCATTAACATGGAGTCAACAAGCAAGATCATTGTTGTGTCTCTGTAATCCTAAAATTGGCATGTACATAAGTCCATTAGCTCATGCAAGCATAGTATCATCATTTTAAAAGCAAAGTTTGTTTCATTTGTTGTTGAGACTGTTTACTGTGCTCCTTCTGGCATTCACAGAAGTAATTAAGACTTTTCACAGTCTTCCATGTTCTTTATACAGTGTATTTAAAGGCTCTTATGAGGGAGCATGGTATCATTTGCCCATGCCAACCCGCTCGGAAGACTTGTGACTGTTGGTTCACTGATTTGGGAGCATTGAGGACCTTCGACATTTTCTTGAGGTAAGGACTTCTTTTGCCAGCCATACACTTCTGACAAAGGTTGATGATTAGTCATCAACCTTTGCTTCTGAACAAAAAAGGACCATAGCAGAATTTCAAATTGTTTCAATACACAACAACAAAGTTTCGTTTCCTGTCAGTCAATCAATAGCATCATCGTCTTAGTATGAAATTGCCATAGAAATACATAGAAGGGACATGAGGCTCTTGCAGATGAAGCAACCAAATCCACCATCTTGGAACTGCCCTGAATCCTGGCACAATGTGACTGTGACGTCACCAATAACTGTGATGTCACTTATAACAATGGCATGACGTCACATCATAATTAGTCTATTGTGACGTCATGTCTCAGGGCAGTTCCAATATGGCGGATTTGGTGACCTCATCTTGAGGTGGCATCATACAGCCTCATGTCCGTTCTATGTATTTCTATGCTTACCTGTCTCTTATTTGGCCCCAGGTATCCATTAATGCCCATTAAAAAAGTTTTGAAGATTCATTTTGAGATAATGCTTCTGAATAAACAACATTGTAACTAGCTGGCAATTATTCTCCCAGACAACATTTGAAATGCATGAGTTCATTTGAGTTTCATGTTTTGTCTGTCTTTGTTTTGTGTTTGTTTTTATGACATGCACATTGGTTACAATGATTAGCATGACCGAAGCATTAACATGGAGTAAACAAGCAAGATCATTGGTGTGTCTCTGTAATCCTAAAATTGGCATGTACATAATAAGTCCATTGTCTCATGCAAGCAAAGTATCATCATTTTAAAAGCAAAGTTTGTTGTCGAGACTGTTTACTGTGCCCCTTCTGGAATTCACAGAAGTAATCAAGACTTTTCACAGTCTTCCATGTTCTTTTGACAGTGTATTTAAAGGCTCTTATACGGGAGCATGGTATCATTTGTCCATGCCACCCCGCTGCGAAAACATGTGACTGTTGGTTCACTGATTTGGGAGCATTGAGGATCCTTGAAGTTTTCTTCAGGTAAGGACTTCTTAGGTCAGCCATACACTTCTGACAAAGGTTGATGATTAGTCATCAACCTTTGCTTCTGAACAAAAAAGGACCTTAATAAAATTTCACATCATTGCAATACACAACAACAAAGTTTCGTTTCCTGTCAGTCAATCAATAGCATCATCGTCTTAGTATGAAATTGTTTTTCCTTTTCACTTACAGCCACACTTAGAATTACATGTAAAGCGGACTGTGGCGCTGTGAAAATGGCACTTCGTGTGTCATCATGCTGATGATTTGTCATGATCAAACCCAATACTTTCAGTGTTAATGTGATTGAAGGAGACTTATCCCACTTGTTGGTGACAGCCAAACAAAATGATTATGCATCTGAACTTCACTCTAAAATTTATTATGAGAAGTCAAATGGCTTACTCTTGATCACGACTAATCAAACAGCCTCTATGTTTCCCATGTTGAAGTAGAGAAGATGACACTTCCTCGGCTATCATGAGTCACGAAGTGCCATTTTCACAGTGCCACAGTCCACTTTAATTCTATATCAAAGTGTTTCGCTGTAATCTGAGAGGATACAAGTTCAGTAAACACAGGAGTTTTTAAAGCAGTGCAATGTGAATGGAAAAAGAAATGGACATTTTGCAGCATGCAAAAGTCAAGAAAAACCGCGGGCAAAAACTTGTTTTCTCAATAGTCAAATTGAAAAGTGATTCCATTCTATGATAATATTGCACTTGATTGACAGGAAATGAAGTGTTGCTGTTGTGTATTTCCCATAGAAAGTAAAAGCTTTTGAAATGAAGTGTAATTCCACCAAGGTCCAGTCTGAGACCAGATTCCGGCTTCTGCAAGCTGTGACAATGTGCTTGCAGGGGCTATCCCAAATAAAATGCTTATACTCTGACACTGTGTTAAAACTGTGATGCTCAATTGAGGTGGATCCACATTGGCTAGAGGCGGGGAATCTGACCCAGTTAAAAATTATATCACAGCTTGTAGTCATTTTAAATATATTGCAATGCTAGAGAATATAGTCGTCTCTGAAATCACACTTCAACATCATAGAAAAAAACTTGCGCTACTAATGAAAGATGCATTTGGTATTGAACGAATGGTGAACAATGTGTATATTCTTGTGTTTCAGGTTTTCTCCAATCTGGATTTTAATTATTGGAATCTCTTCTATTGTACTGTTTGATTTACATCAGTGTAATATCCTTATTAATATTAATAATATAATAATGGAGAACCGTACTAAGGTCATTGAACCTGATACATCTACTATTTACAATACTTCGTCGGCTTATAATGACATGACACCAAACAATAAATCTTTTATATTTCCTCAACCTTATAGAAATGCAATTAGGTTTGCTTTTTCTTTGATTTATCCTTTAATTGGAGTGATTGTTATTATGGCGAATATCGTAACGATATCAGCTGTTGTAAAATTTAAACATTTACGTTCATCGACTAACGTACTAATTGTCAGTCTTGCCTTTGCTGACTTTTTGAACGGCCCTGCTTTGATTATACCTCAGTTGCATATGCGCATCAGCATAATCGCCTCTAATGTTACATACTTGAAGCTAGTGCTGGGTACGGCGTCCGTGTTTCAAGTTATATCACTTTTCATGTCTATTATGAATTTCTTTCTGATGGCATTAGAGAGATTTCTTGCAGTCGTTTTCCCGATGAGATTCAAAACCATCGTCACAGTTAAGAAGACCGTTATTGTGGCCGTCCTAGCATGGCTATATGGAATAAGCATCATGGGTGTACCTTTTGCGTATTATTTCTGGAAGGCCCCTCAATCACTAATATCTGGCAATTACTATCTGACTGATCTCATTCCTAAACCTCTGTACTACTTTCTGGTGGAGTTCCACATATATTTCTGCCTCGTTGCGAGCCTCGTGCTTTACATCGCTATATTCATTGTTATGAAGAAAAGGGCGGCCATCTTTAATAGTCACACTTCTGACTCCACTTTGACCCAAAGTACGAAGAAGGTGACACAAATGACGTTTATAACTTTGGGGATTTTCCTGGTTGTTTGGTTGCCCTACATAACCACTGCTGGTATGTTGGGTGAAATGAGTTCAAGAAGCATCGCTGGTATGATCGGAGTCAACATATTGCTCTGCGTCTTGTCTTCGAGTTCTTTCTTCAACGTTTTCGTGTACGCATGGAGAAGTGAAGGATTCCATAAGGCGTTTTCCAAAATGCTGTGTCATTGCAACATCCAATGCAGTCACCAACCAGCATCGCCTCAAGAACCATCCTCGAGACATCAAGTTTGGGCTTCAAGTTCTCTCGAAACTCAAATGTAGCAGGTTGCTACATGTATACGTGAATCGATTCATATTAACCTAAATTAATTTCAGTTACAGTGTAACAGCTGCATCCGAGACTGCCAGTTCGTGACTTCTGGTTCTGTCCAAACTGTATACAGTATAAAGTGTAACAGAGTATGATGCGCAACAATGATTTTGCTACCAGGTCATAGGGAAAGTTCCTTTAGGCCTATAAACAAATTAGGCATGCTGATTCAATATCTGAAATCAATTCTACATGTATATAATGAATAAAAATAATGTAAAATCGTTGATGATTTATTAATAAAGCATTCTAAATTATCTGTGTTGTCCTATTTTAATTTCTACAATGTCTTCTGGTAGTGCTTCATTATACTATGCTATCGTTTAGAACTTGTAATTGAGTGCCATTTTCTCAGTGCAACAGTCCACTCTTTTTGCATATCAAATTTACAGACTGTAAACGGTCCAATTAACATAACACGGCAATCCAGGCAAGTGCAATCACATTTTTCAAGAACAATTTTATTTTGCACTCGGACATTCCTGCAGTTTTGCACCCAATATCACAGGCATTACAATTTCTTACAAAAAGCTCACATTGCTAAACGTATCCTGTATACAATACATACAAGGTTGGCAACTCCCTCAAGTTTCCTGGTTTGAGAATTCCTGCTGTAATGCTGTCTCAAGCAAGAGCATGAATTCTCAAACCAGGAGTTGCCAACCTTGTATATAAATTCAGTAAGTGCAGTGACAAGCTTTTTTCTCAAGCTTTTTTCTCAAAATGATTGTAATGCCTGTGCCCAATATAAACTACACATTTTGTCCCATTCTTGGTGATCTTGAACTAGTTATATTCTAGGTTCATTACTCATAAATTAGGTTTACTTAATATGTTTTTACATTCAATCTCATTTGTACTGCTCCATATTAACTTATCGAGGGCTTCAACACATAACAAGTGAGGCGCCTATCTGATGATACCGAATGTTGGGGGAGGGGGTAGGGAATGCGTTGGATTTTCATTGAAAATAAAGTTTTTTAGCATTTTCAGCATATGACAGAAAGAGTTCTTGCAGTACTTTTTAAAAGGCCATACCAAAGTTATTATTCGGACAACAGATCTACTCCCTTTTAAGATATCTTGTCATTTTGAGTCACTTTGTTGAAAAGATTTTCAGTGTAAGAAAACAGGTCAAAGATCGTTCTCAATGGTTCACGAAACCTAACATTTGGTGGCACCTTACAGCAATTTCAAGAAGTATGAGTTTCTGTTGAATGATGGTGAAACGTCGCAAATACAGTTCATGTGATTGGCTGAGGACTGAATTACGTAGCATTAATCTAATTTGAATAGAATTGAAACGTTTTTCAAAGGCAGTGAAGTATCTGGAGGGATAGGGATTGTCATTGTTTTCCTGCTAATCTGATTTACTTTCCAAGCTCAGCTGCTCACTGAAGCAGAATACTACGTTTTTTATTCCTGACTATGTCAAACTTAAGGATTTGGAGGACGTTTGATTTGCTAATAGACCAATCAGGCAAGCTGAAAAAGCCACGTATACAGTGAGAAAACCACATTTGAATGTGATATGTCACAAGTTGAATGAATAAATATCAAAGGGAATGACAATATAAACACTACACTCTTAATGCAAAAGGCTCTTGATGGTATATATAAAGAACCCACACCAGAAAAAAGGTTCTACATTTTTTTAAGGGTTCAACTGATTTGAAAAGGTTCAATACTGAAGGCACTATGATAGAACCCTTTGCTCCCAACTTGAGAGAAAGGGGTTCCATTGCGGGAGTTCAGTGCAGCTGGATTATCTAAATATTATAACAAAACAACCCAAGTCAGGGTCACTGAGTAACAATATCACGAGCTGTTGTGTGAATTAATATCACTGGAGCCCGAAGGGCGAAAGTGATATTAATTCACACGACAGCGAGTGATATTGTACGAAGTGCCCTGGCGCGTGGTTGTTTTGTTTTTATCACCTGGTTTTACCTTAAATTTTGAGTTATAAAGAGAGACTATTTTCTGCCATTACAAAAATGTGACCTCACCATGGAGCAACAATGGATATGACGTCACAATCCTATTGTTTTGGCCCTTGTTTGGTTTGTGACGTCATCAGGCAGCCAAAATGCTGGTGATGTCATAACCATTGTTAAAAAATATCGCCCTTGAAGGGTGGTATTTTTTACAATATCATAGGCCCTGCTATTTCGACTGTAAACAGTGATATTCACAGCCAACCAGGTGATAATGTTTTTGTTTGCTGTTGGAACCTTTTTAAAAGTTGAATAATGAACCTTTAGGGTTCCTTATCTATACCAGCTTATAGAACCTTTAAAGGTTCCATATAAAACTTTGTTGTTAAGAGTGTATGTTGCCAATTTGTGGAGAACTCATCTTTTGAGACGCAGAAATGCATGGTAGTAAAAATGTTGCCAAAACGTTTAGTACACAACATCAAGATTTTTTCACAAGGTTGTGACATACAATGTTGCCTCAACATCGCATGCAGACGTCAAATTTGACATTGCTACACATTCACAACATTGTGAAAACGTTATTTCTGTCATAAAATTCTGTCCAATATTCATGAAAATTTCGACTAATTACGAATTGGCGCTGTGGTGCATTTTTGTGAAGTCATGGCAATTTGCCGCCCATTGTTCTCTAGAGTTGTGTCCTGAAAGTAAACTACTAAAATGTTCCGGCGTTGCACGAAATTACTAACTATTAATTGAATATCGGCAAAAAACTGCTAAACACTGCGAAAATGTGATATACAAATCAACTGATCGAACTACCAGCGGGTATGCGTGTTTCTGCTATAATATGTTTTACATTATATTCCATAATATTCTTTTTTATTCTATTCCATAATCTATGCTAACCCTATTATTTTCTTTTCTATATTTCAGCTTTTCTATTCTATATGTGGGACTTCTGAAAGCTAATTAAGGAGTAGGCCAAAAGTTAGTTCGCATGTGGGCCGGGACAAACTTTATGTCCTAAGGACGGGAGAACATTACAAAAGAAGAGGACTAACCTGTAGTTGAAGAAGCGTTGAGGAACATGTCTCTTGTTGCCGCTGCCGGGGCGGTCTCTCTGGAGATCAGGGCTACCAGTTCCTTGTCTCCTCCTTGTCTCGGGCTGTGAAGAGAATAGAATGGAATAGGTCGATAGAATAGATCCTTGGATCGATAGATGGATGGATGATTTGGGCATTATGTCCTGTGTTTATGCACTCTGGTAGTCTTAGGGACTGTTCAGAATTTATAGGACAATCATGTTGTTCCTATCTAGTTTACAGGCTGTAATGTATCAATGCACTGTCAGGATGTAAAGACCTGCACATGTTGCTCTACAGCAGCTCATGCCACTCCATTAGTCTTTTTTTTTACATTCAATGACAGACCTCTCAAGATGCCTGAAGTCATTTCAGAAATAAAATATGATGATTCCAAACTAGTAAAGTAAAATGTTACCTTTGATAAATAAGACTGAAATGCCCGCCTCCAATTCCTGTGCTGTGAGCGTTTGCGGCTCCGACACATATGACGGTTGCTATGACAGCGTCCACGGCAGTGCCTCCTTTTCGTCCCATGATGTCACTGTCAAGAAGAAATTAATTGTTTTGGATAAAATTTAGTTTAAGAAAACAATGTGATGTGTATATTGAGGCCTATTATTACTTGATTATGTGAATAAAAGCATTGTTCCACACACTACATGATCACAAAAGAACTAAGGAAGAAAACTACATTGCTCAAAACCTTGATTTAAGTTTTTGATTCATACATGTAGTTTTTTAATTATGTTTAAAAAGGAATTTTGCAAGCTTTTTTGGTGATTCTTCTTGTGTTTCAACCATCTTCTAAATAAGATACTATAGTTGCAATGACACAGTTAGAAGAATTAAAGATTTGGTTATATACTTACGCCCCGATTTCAGCACATATCCCTGCGTCACTGGAAACGGAGGCGAAACGGTACTTGCCATATTTGGAGGGTCGGAATCCTTCAACGTCATTTTCAGGATCTCTTTCACCTTTTTGATCTTTGTCATGAGGATCGTGACTGTGGTCATGGTCGTGATCATGGTCATTCATGTGGTCGTGATCTTCATCGGCCGACGGTTTCAAAACAAGTACCACCGCTACGACCACAGCGCAGGCAAGGAGCACTAGCAGGGTTGCGATGAGGACAACAACCGTTCTGGACGCCATCTTGGATCTGAATTGGCAATAACAATCAATGCACTATCTACAGCTCAATCTTGAATGTAATGCCTTGGGTTAGAAAAAATGTTAATTTCCAGGCAATTTTATGAAGCTCGACAAAATTTCCCACAATAGTCGTAATTTGAGCAAATTTTGACATTTCTTCAAAAATTTCCAGGAAAATAATTTTGACATCATACTGATGTCCCCTGATGTCAAAATAGGTCAAATTGCCTGCAGAGTGCATAAAAATATTCAAAACAACTGTGTGTGTCTTTTATTTATTTTAAAGTTATTGTAGTCTTGAATTTTCTGATAAACTACTTCTTCTTAAAAAATGGAAATATTGTTAGAATTAGTATCATAAAGGTCAATACAATCATGTTTATATAATTGATTTGTTGACATATCCAGCGCTCAAAATATGAAAAAATCTTAACAAAATAGTGTTTAACTTTAAATTTTTTGAACTAATTGTACTGGCCTAATACTAGGTTAGTAGGCGAATGTCGAGATCGCAGATAAATCACTGAACAGGCAGGTGAAGTTTTTTATGACTTTTTTCTTTCATGGTCTGATTGGTCTCTTTGAGAAATCATAACAAATTGTACAAGGGTGAACATTGCAGGATTTTTATCAAGAGGGGAGTGCTATGATAAGACATAAGTGGAACATGAAAATGAATACCTCTATTATCAGATGTAGAAATCTAGCATGGATCATTTTCACTTTTTATTTCGTATGTAATGTAAATGGCGATGTTTCTTAAATTTAGACAAAAAAATTGCTATTTAACTCGACATTATATACTCCAAGCCTGACAAAGTAAGATAGAGTTGTGGTATATTTGTTGCTATTATAGCTAAAATAGCACTTTTACAGTCTGTCACTTTGATATTGAAAAAGAGTGAACTGTTGCACTGTGAAAATGGCACTTTGTGTGTCATCATGCTGATGATTGGTCATGATCATACCGAATGCTTTCAATATTTCAATGTTAATTTGATTTAATAGCGGGGCAGATAATTATGTAAAAAAATAGTGCATTCATACATAGAACCATGAAACTTGGCACAAATTTAAAAAACATCTTCACAAAAATATTTGGATAGGGAGCCACCTCAGATTTAGCTTAGTTGGCTACTGGCAGCCATTTTCCAAAATGACAGTCAGTTCTTCCATTTTGCTTCTTTCTGGGTAGTCCCTACAAACAGAATGCATGTAAATAGTGTTTTCTATTCTTTCTTTAGGTAAAAGAAAATTACTAAAACATTTTTTGGTGGCCTGGACTATTTTCAGGCTTGCTGGAACGAATTTTGGCAGAAATATTGATTCAAATACTTTATTTCGCGGTTCCGCATAACTACGCCAATTCTATATAAATCTCAAAATTAATTACATATTTGAATTCCTTGCAAGAAGAGCTTTCAAATGAATACCCGCATTAATGGGCTACGTAAATTTGGTATGAAAATGGAAAAAATGAAAATAAAATGTTTTTTGGAGATTTCGGTGTTCAGGTTCATTTTGACAAAGAATTCATGGAAACCAAGGATGCTACCATTCATTCGAAAGCTCATTTTACAAGGAATTCAAATATGTAGTCTGTTTAAATATTAATCGAGATTCCACTAAACTATGGGAAACCGCGAAAATGGTGCATTTTCTTCAACAGTTCTGACAAAATGGACCTTGGCCATCCTAAATTTCCCTGTTTCAATCCGGAAATCAATTGATAATGTTTTTCAGATCTATAGAAAGAATAATTAGCACTGCTTTCGTATGGTCAAACTATAGGCACTTCACAGAAAGCAGGAAATCGAGAGAATTAGCCGCCATTTTGGAAACTGGCTGCCAGGGGTCAACCAGGTCAAATCTGAAGTGGCTCCCTATCTAAAATTATTCTAAGTTTCATGCTTCTATGTATAAATGCACTATTACTCCCCTATTCATGACCAAACTGCCCCACTATAAGGAGACTAATCCTGCTTGTTGGTGACAGCCAAACGAAAGCATTATGCATCTGATTTTCACTATAAAATTAGTTATGACAAGTCAAATGGCCTTCTCTTGATCATGACTAATCAAACAGCCTCTAAAAAGACAATAGCAAAGTTAGAAAAGGGAACCAACAAAGATAGATGAACAAAAGGATGAGTGAGAAAAGGACTATCTCTTAATGTATTAGAAAAGGGAAACGTCGATTTGATAATTATTTACTAGTAAGACCAACAACAAAGTACAGAAAGGACAATTGCAAAATTGTATAGGACAATGACAATACGCAGTTACTAGATAAAGACAAAAACGAAGTTAGACAATGGATAATAATGAAGTTAGATATGGACAGCAGCTAAGTTAGAAAATAGATAATAACAAAGTTAGATAAGGACAACAACAAAGTTAGACAAAAGATAATAATGAAGTTAGGTAAGGACAAAAAAATAGATAATGACAATAATGACAATAATGACAATAATGACAATAATGACAATAATGACAATAATGACAATAATGACAATAACAAAGTTGGTCACTCACCCCTGTTACTCCTCAGGTCATCCCAAGTCACAATGCAGTTGTGACAACAACATTACAGTTGAAATGCTAGAGAAGCTGAATTTCTGATGCATCAGTGACTTCTGTCCAAGCATGAACTCACTTTAGTCCAAGCCTATGGGGCATGGAATGGAGACGGGTTGTATCAAGTATTATTCACTTGGGCAACCGAAAGTCCCTGGGCATCCCTGAATTAATCGCGTATGTTCCAGACTCCCAGTCTTCCCATCTCATCATCATACGACGGTGACCAAAAGAAAAAATGCAGCTCCCTCCACAAACAAGGTGGTTGAGGTGCTCCGGTTGATCCAGGGTATACCAGCACAACGCACATCAAGTCAACTATTTCTGAAAAAACCTGATTGGAATGATATGGAAGAACAGCCCAATAAACAATCAGATGTGGAAGAACACCCCCAATAAACAATGAGATGTGGAAGAACACCCCCAATAAACAATCAGATGTGGGAGAACACCCCCAATAAACAATCGGATATGGAAGAACACCCCAATAAACAATCAGATGTGGGAGAACACCCCCAATAAACAATCAGATATGGAAGAACACCCCCAATAAACAATCAGATGTGGAAGAACACCCCCAATAAACAATCAGATGTGGGAGAACACCCCCCATAAACAATCAGATATGGAAGTACACCCCCAATAAACAATCAGATATGGAAGAACACCCCAATAAACAATCAGATGTGGGAGAACACCCCCAATAAACAATCAGATATGGAAGAACACCCCAATAAACAATCAGATATGGAAGAACACCCCCATAAATAATCAGATATGGAAGTACACCCCCAATAAACAATCAGATGTGGGAGAACACCCCCAATAAACAATCAGATATGGAAGAACACCCCAATAAACAATCAGATATGGAAGAACACCCCCCATAAACAATCAGATATGGAAGAACACCCCCAATAAACAATCAGATATGGAAGAACACCCCAATAAACAATCAGATATGGAAGAACACCCCAATAAACAATCAGATATGGAAGTACACCCCCCATAAACAATCAGATATGGAAGTACACCCCCAATAAACAATCAGATATGGAAGAACACCCCAATAAACAATCAGATAGGGAAGAACACCCCAATGAACAATCAGGTAGGGTTTTTGCTTGAGCTCTTTTTTCAGAGCTAATGTTTGTTCCATCTTTCTCAATTTCAACATTGCTGTGCCCTAGCTACAAGTGGAACAAACTTCTTTTTTTTTCATGTGCTGAACTAATTTTTATTTTCAGTTTCAAGTGGGAAACAAATCTTTTTTTCTTCACCAAAAATCCATATACAATTATCCAGGCCTACAGTGTACACAATAGTTACAAATCCCCCAGGTGTCCGCTATCATTCAACTTTTATTGCTGAGAAGATTGCAGAACACTCGGTCAAGCATAGGCCGAAACGTAGAGTAGGTCGGGCCGTGGAGCTCCCATGACTTTTGAGGTGTCATTTGACCTACTTTTTTGGTGATCAATTATTGAAATGCTTAATGTGCAGTTTACAAAGGTCTGATCTGACTCCACCTGCAAGTAGACTAAGTCTGCATGGTGAATTAAAAGTTGTCCATATTTGTCAAAAAATGTGCAAATATTATAATCTAATAGCAATTTGTTTTCACGCACATTGAGTTTTAATACTACTTTTTGGGCTTCTGCTTTCTTTTTAAGGCTTCCCATTCACTTTTCATTAAAAACTTTTCCTTTTTTTCATATGGGCTGTAGATTTTCATTAATTGTGACTGTTTTTTGGTGCTGTTTGCCCTTCAACTTGGTATGTCTCATTATAAGCCTCTAGTTTCAATAATATCCACAAAATACAGCACCAAAATTGATTTATTAATTTAATGCTGAGGGGCCTTTCACTTCGTGAGGGCTCCTTGCCCGATCTACTCTGATGAACGGAACCCTAATCTTGGGAGAAGGGCATCAAAATCACTGTCCCATGATGGATGAATGGATTGATGATATGGGCTTTACGTCCTGTATGTAGGACAAACACCCTGTCAGCGTGCCTCGGCGGTATGGCGTCGGCCCGGCGTCGTTCCGATGTCAGCAGCATCGGACCAGCTTTGGGCCGACGTTGGGCCGCCGAGGCACGCTGATAGGGACAGCAGC
The DNA here is from genome assembly GCA_026936325.1 of Platynereis dumerilii. Classification (NCBI taxonomy): domain Eukaryota; kingdom Metazoa; phylum Annelida; class Polychaeta; order Phyllodocida; family Nereididae; genus Platynereis; species Platynereis dumerilii. The sequence continues at coordinate 11,024,732 of JAPTHN010000004.1, forward strand.
AAAAGACAGTCACAATTAATGAAAATCTATAGCCAAGATGAAAAAAAAGGAAACATTTTTAAAGAAAAGTTAATAGGAAGCCTTAAAATGAAAGCAGAAGCCCAAAAAGCAGTCCTAAAACTTAATGTGCATGAAGAAAAAAAAAGCCATTGGATTATAATAGAGAGGAGCTCGTGCCCAATGGGGGGGGGGGGTACGAAGGCCATTTGTGGATTGTTTTTACCAATATGAACTACTCCCAGTGCAAGGGGGAGGGTTTGTCTAGTGGTAGCGTGTTGGAAGAAGGGTGTCGAAATCACTGTCCCATGAAGTGCTGGATGTCTTTGAAAGTACTTAGTCAGCAAATTTCAAACTGCCTATTGTAAATATTAGTTATAATGAGACAGTAGATTGTATACGTCTTTTTATTATACCACTCCCGTGATGTGCAATAACTGTTATATCATATGGTTTTCTGTGGCAAATGCAAAGAAAAGGGCTGGAATTCCTTGTCCAAACTCTTTTTTGTGTTTCTTGTGACCCACGTGTTTTTAAAAATGTATCTCATCAAAAATCAATAACTATTTCACTCACAAATTTTTTTGTCACACTATTGGAATCCACAAATGATATACTTGATGGATTTTTTTCAGATTTTTATCTGAAACTTTATAGCAGACTTTAGACCTCTTGACACAACAAAGTCACTGAAAAATCGGCAAAAAAGCCGTTTTTCGGCCACTTAATGCTTTATTCTGATGCCACAAATAAAATAACCAACACAAAAAGTTGATATCCACCTGGCCAGCAAATATGCGCATCTTTTGCCACCATCCCCATCTTTCTATCTGCCTCCGTTGCTGTGCAGTTCCTTTTTTAGTAAAACCAACAAACACAACATATTTGTTTGCTGCCTTGTGGCTGCAGCAGCATCAAAATATGGTGCTTCCTCTCAGGTCCGTCCAATCTCTTACATGTTAAAATGAGCGTGCAATAACATGCGTGCAATATCGTAGAATATTGCACGGCTGTCAGCCAATGAGCAGCGAGTATTTCCGCTAGTCATATGATATTGGCTTATATCATATTAGTCCCCGGGCTGAACCCATTTAATGGAAAAATTTTCTTATCAATCTTAGTATTATTTCTTGTTAGGGTATGTATTGAGGCTCCAGAAAATGTTTTTCTTAAGTGTCACTGTTGGGGCGTTTTTGGTATAGGCCATTTTATAGCATTTTTTAGGGTCTTCATTTCTGGAGTACACATGGTGTCACATTTTGTCATATGACCAATAAAATAAGATGTCTACGAATCTATAATTTTGCACATGTAAACTAGAGGGTTGGAATATATAATATCTGAAATAATGGCATTGATACATCTATTATTTGTGCTTTTATTAAACATTGAAAATGGGAGTGTGGTATTTTTACGCCAAATTTCGTAGCAGTTATGAACTTATACAGTGGCTAAAGTACATCAATTTTTATCAAATCTAAACATAACTAGCATTAAAAACTGCGAAATTTTCTATTCTTTAATGACATGTACAATTCGTTTTGATATCATTAGTAATAAGCTCACAGTAGCCAAAAGAGTGTCACCCCCTCCCTTGGTGAGTCAAGCCTGAAATGCATGAAGATGGTTGTGCACTAAGTGCTGTTGGATGCATCGTCTGCCCATCATATCTCAAAACATCATATAGTTTTGCTGTATTGTTCCTTTGTACAATACTACAAGGCCTGTAAAATATTTGCAAAAAATTCCAATGTCTAAGGGTGGCCTCAGAGCCCTGAAATTTTTGCGGTGATACCTATTGTCAATTGTTGTTTTATAGAATTATGTCCCATGAAATCAAATCTCTGAAAATCAAATCAAATACTGATAGATTTCTGAGAAATACAGCTTCAATTTGAATACCAACTTGGATGGCTTCTACAAAAAGTAAATGTTGTATGTGTCCTGAAATTTTCTGTTCAGTAGTGAAAAAATTTACAAAACTTCACAAAATTGATTAGGGTGATTCACAGAAACTGTAAGAATCTCTGAAGTGCAGAAGTTGTCTTCAGTACCATAAAAAACTACTTTGATGGAAGTACAGTGTCGTTAGACTCAGAAAAAGACCAACTGAATGTAAAATTTGTCTTTTATTTTCATAGTACAAATAATATAGACCTGTCTCGATTTATATGTTAATGCAGCAATGATATTGAGCTAAACAAACTTGTCAAAATTCTCCCTTTCTTCATTAAATTGTGCCATATACATTTTTCTTATAAGCACATTTAGCAAACTTTGACATTTTAAACCAAGTGATTCCACCCTCATTGACTTGACAATATGAAACTTTTCTGAATTCCTGCGATATCCAAATTTTTCATGAATATAGTTTCCTCAATCAAAATATAATGATAAGCAAGTAGTTATAACCATGATTACGCAAAACCACATTTTTCAGTTATTTTGCAGGATGATCTGAGAATATTTGCAATGTTAGGGGCAGACAATGTGAGCTAAAGTGCAGTCTGCATGAAGTTCAGTCCCCAAGCTTCGAAAAATTTCTTACCAATATGTTACCATTTCTGGTGACCAGGCATCAGCTTGGGCATGACAAGACTACGAATCATCATAAAAGTGAAATCGACATTAGCCCTAACCCTTCAGCTACATGTCCTCATCTTCCTGAACCATTCTTTTGCGATCCAAATCAACAAAACCTCATCCTTCAGCTACCTACTTGTCGTAGTCTTCTTCAATCATTCCTCATGTTGTCCAAATATCCTGAGTGCTTCCTGGCATTTCGGGGCCTTCATGAAGCAAAGATGTCCTGCTCTGGACCAAAATGTGGATACTGAAATTAACTATCTGGTACAACATGCAACTTGTCCTAGTTGTCTTGATGTTATGAAGGCTTCCTTCAGCTGCATCTTATGGAAGCTTTTTTGTCAGCGTCTGCTCTGCTGACCGCTTTCAGAATATTCAGGAAGGTTTGCTGAAGATGTGCTAAATGTGCTGAAGGCATTTATATATATAACGAACTGATCCAGAAAGTACCATGAAGCTCTTAGGAATGGCGAGAAGCTATTAGGAATGCTGAGGAGCATGAAAGTGCAGACAGCATGCAGATTGTAGAAGGTACCAAGAAAGCACTGAAAGGCGTTGAGAAATGTGCAGAATAGTTTTAGACAAGCAAATCATCACAATGTTAAAAATTTATGCGGGAAATACAACAAACATCCTTCACAAGGATGCATGATGGCATTAACGATGCTCAAGGTATTTTCTGAAGAACAGCTGATAAATGAACAAAGCCATCATTGATAACTTTAATTTAATTACCACAGAAAAGGGTGTTCTAATGGCAAGGAATTAGACCCGAAGTCAGTCAGAATTATAACTATTGCAATTTCTCAGGATCCTTCCTCTAAAAATTATCAGCAGTAAGTCATAACTTCGGAAATTTTCAAGAATTTTGGCACTCAGAAAACAGTACAGGACGCACATGTGTCAGAATTTTATGGAGTTTTTATGTGCATGGATTTTTCAAAGGTCCTAAAAGAGTGTGGTATACATGTTGTGCTCTTAGTTTTTGGTTGAAAATGATACCAAAACCATTTTGTGAGGTAAAAATTAGCAAAGTTATGCAACAGTGACTTGACTTTAGCTGTCTCAACTCTAACTTGACTAACTGAACACTAACTTGCTGCTTGGAAAGCTAACTATGACTTCACTAGTCGACTTTATGCAGTTGACTTCGGGGTCTACAAGGAAACATTCTATTTCTTGATATCCTGAAGAAACACACAAGCATTAGATATTAAACGAGTGATAACCAATACCGATGTTGTCCTACATGACAAATTGTCCAGCATTTGCCATGGTAAAAATGCTGAGCTAACCCACATGAAGAATATGTTTATGATTGTAGAACATTTTCCAGAACAGGTTAATTTTGTACAAAAAAATAAGTCAGGAACATTGTGTTTGATTCAACCATTGATGAAAAACTGGCTCCTTTGCTGATTAAGGGATACAACATACTAATCGAAAAGGATGAAACTCTTATCTTGAAACTAAATGCAATAATTTTACTGAGTTTTCTTGCAGTGAAAGAAAAATGTAAAACATCTTCCTGCTACCTTGACTACACGCTTAAAATTTCAAAGAAAGCCAAGTTGCTCTTCCCAAAACCAGCTTGCAACATTATTGTCACAATCAAGTTCAATTCTAGTCTTAAAAAAATTGTGTCCAAGTGTGACATTAATTAACATATTTCTCATACTAATTGCATCAATGTATAAATGAAAAGATATCACAAGGAGGGGGGATGGACTCTGAGCAAGGGGGGGGGGGCTCCAAGGTGTTCATTGTCAAGACTAGGGTTAAGATATTTTGTGTCGATAAATTAATTCTTGTATAAAAAGAACATTATAGTCGCTGACACAGTAGTTTAAGATTTTGTATTTTACATTAATTTTTAGACATCTTTTGAAGGTTATCACAAGAGATGGATGTAAATTTTCATGCTACTATCCAGTTATTACTTTACATAGCACTATTCTGTGCATATATATTGTGTGACTTGTTACATGAATCTGATTGATACCAGTTTAAGATCCATAAATTGTAAGTTTGGCATATGACAATGTCATCATTATTAATCTTTGCCTAGACAATTTTTTTTCTTGTAGTTTTACACATATTTTTTTAACTTTTTTCTTGTCAAAAGGGCAATCATATTCTTCAAATTTGGTCTTTTAGACTGCAATCCGACAACATTTAATCAATAAATACAGTAAAGTTATCTTTCATGATAAGTAATTCTCTATTTCACACTCTCTAGAGTCTGTTGCCTTTCTGATCATGGAAGTTGTGGCAGTGCGGCAAACATATAAGGGAAAGTGAGGCACCTCACTAATTTGGGTATTGTGGGCTTGCTATTTTTACTACAAAATCAAGTTATACATCAAATTAAAGCTAAGAAAATTGTGCAGTTTCTTAAGCTTATAACCACACAGAAGTCAATACCAAATTATGTTTCAGATGGTTGCTTATTCAAAACTTTTTTAATAAATTTGTAAAAAATTGTAGCTTTTCGATTTTCAAACTTTCATAAAACATACAGAAATGTATCAATCTGAATCAAAATAACAGTCAAATAACTGTAAGATAGTTGGTTTATATTGTGCCAACTTTGAGGATTATATCATTTATAGTTTGCTGGTAATAAACGAAAATGTGACACAACAATCTTGAGAAAATTGACCTTCGCAAAAAACGCATTAATGAGGGCTACAGCACAAACGCCCCAACGTTGACACTTAAGAAAAACATTTTCTGATAGCCCATTGTATACTATAACAAGAAATTATGATAAGATTGATAAGAAAATTTTTCCATTAAAGGCCCTCAGCCCGTGGACTATATGGCAAGCCGAAATACTCGCTGCTGATTGGTCGACAGCCGTGCAATATTCTACGATATTGCACGCATGTTATTGCACGCTCATTTTAACATGTGAAAGATTGGACGGACCTGAGAGGAAGCACCACGTTTCAGTGCTGCTGCAGCCACAGGCTGAGGAAAAATGTGTGTTTTCCAAATTTAGTAAAAAGTGCACTGCACACCAACGGAGGCAGACAGGAAGATGATTTTTGCGGCAAAAGATGCGCATATTTCTTGGCTAGGTGGATATTAACTTTTTGTAGGGAGACCGGGGCTATTTGAAGCACGGGGTTATTTGAATTTTCGCCCTCATTCCGTGGGGTTACATTTTTTTACCAAAGTTTCACTTCTGGTAGATTACTCATTCATCAAGGCATGACATCACCTCCTATATGAGTCAAATTCCAAATCCTGTACTTCACTAGGCTGTAAAGTTGATTTTTGTGCTCCTAAAGTAAATTTTTTTATTTTGAAATAATTTTGACCTGTATGCTACTCGAAATATGTAATGCAAGTTATTTGACTATAAGTTGGAAGCCTTTGGTATTACCAATCAACAGGCAAAGACATTTTTTGGTAAGCCTTTGGTTAAGGTGATAAAATGGTTGTAATTAACCACATGGTGCGTTGGGGTTATTTGAAGCATTCTCAGTGGGGCTATTTGAAACACTGAATCAATGCAACAAATAGTCTCATTACCAACAGCAAAGTAGATAATCGCTGCTACATTGTACAGTTTGATCCTATAGGTGTTTTTCTTGCTAGAATAACGTACATCAGAAAAAGGAAATGGAATGAGGGCCCTCTAAAAATTTCAAGCTGCCCTTGAAGAAGTCTTAATTGCTTGCGACAATGGCAAACATTGGTCCATGAGTGTCATATTCCTCAGGCCACTCTAAATTATTATTGTCTTAAATAGAAAAAGAGGAGAATCTTTGCACTGGTCATTTCGATAATGGAGTCATGAACACTGGAAGGGACATCATCCACACAGCCATTTCCCCATTGATGTGTCTCCTTACAAAGCTTGTTCTTCTCAGTTAGCATCACTGTTTGAATAGTTTTATTACTTTTCATACTGTACAACTATACTAATTATTTCCAAAAATTTCTAAATTTTCCTTCAAGTTTGAATTGCTGCTTTTCATATCTTTTGTAGTCGATTCTTGAACACATCATTCCTAATGTGGCTTTTAAGGAATCAGCTGTTGTATTATAAATGTTTATTGAACAAAGTTGACCAGTAAATTTATACGATGTTTGCAAGTTTATTCCTGATGATTCAAATAACCCCATGTGGTGTTTCAACTAACCCCATAAACACTTGGTCTCGCGGTACTTTCCATCTCATGGTGAGAAATTGCCAGTATTTTAGACAAAGTGGTTCCATGGAATGTTGAGGTGAATACTGTAGCTAGAACTTGCCAAAATTTCGTACCTGTATCTACTACCACAAGCTCAGCAGAATGCGACAAAAAATTGGCGCTTCAAATAGCCCCGGTCTCCCCTACTGTTTATGTTATTCGATTAATCACAATAAAGCATTCAGTGGCTGAAAAACAGCATTTTTCGGTGATTTTCTGGTATATTCGGGTCAAAAGTCTGCTACAAAGTTTGAGAAAAAAATCAAAATCAAGATCAATTGTCAAGTATATTAATTGTGGATTCCAGAGGAGTTTGGTCGTATTTGGCGCTCAACAAGAATCAAACACATAATGTTTATTTCCAAAAGACACAGAATAACAAATAATGTTTATTTCGAAGCAAAGTATTTTAAATTGTAAGCGGAGAAATTTAATAATATTTGTATAAATTCATTGCTCCTATCAAGATGCTAATTGTGCAGGCCAAAAGTTACCACAGATGTCCAGATTGTCTGGAGTACCAATGGCATATCCATCAAATAGTAGATTTCATATCTTCCTGCATGTATGCTCAAGACAATCTTTGAGACTCAAATTGTATAAATGAATACCCCTCCTTGAGTTCTTTTAAAGACACACCTCATCTTGATATTTATAGCATGTAATACTGAAAACAGGAGCAATCCTGGCCTATGGAGTATATTAGACCGTTAAAACCCTTCATCAATCAGAAATCTTCTTAAAACCAGAACACATCACATCAGAATAAGATATTGTAAACCTCATCTGAAGCAAATTACCAAGACCATTAATCTATATTCAGTTCTATGCACAGAAAACACATACAGCCTTGGTGGAGCTCATGTGAATGTGTTTTGGTTTTAAGAAGATTTCTGATTGATGGAGGGCTTAACGTCCAAATATACTCCATAGACCAGGATTGCTCCTGTTGTCCGTATTACACGCTATAAACATCAAGATGATGTGTGCCTCTAAGAGAACTCCAGAAGGGGTATTCATTTATACAATTTGAGTTATCATGTAGCATACATGTAGGAAGACATGAAATCTACTATTTGATGGATATGCCATTAGTACTCCACAGACAACTGGACATCTGTGGTAACCCTTGGCCTGCACAATTAGCATCTTGATAGGAGCAATGAATTTAAACAAATATTATTAAATTTCTCCACTTGCAATTGATATTTAAAATTCGCTTTGAAATAAACATTATTTTTTATTCTGTGTCTTTTGGAAACATATTAACATACACTATGTGTTTGATTCTTGTTTAGCAGCAAATATGACCAGTTGAATGGTTGGCATTGGTTACGATAGCACCTGAGAGGGCTTTAATTAGCTATCATTACCTGAACAAATTCATTAACTGGCTAAGTCTGAAGTGAAGATGAAAAATACCAACTCCAATGAATTCGTTGACCACAAAAACCTAGGTGTAGACCCTAAGATTGTCTCTCTATGTCTCTCCGGAGCTGAATACTGGTTATTAGTGTTTTTGGCATCCATATTGGATGCCATCTTAGATATTTATTGTGAATTAGTACCCTACACGCAAGGTGATATCATTAATGAAACACAGTTGCTAAAAAATCTGGTTTTGGACCAAAATATGGTAGTGCTGGTCTGGTATTGGCCTTATTTATAAGAAAATGCATGTAGGGGAGACCGGGACACATTGGACGGTTTTTTTAATTTTCTGGCTCTCAATCAGAAAGTTCTCAAAATATTTGAAAAATCACTTTACTGACTGACTTCTGAACATCTACACTTCACTTATCGATGGTGAAAGTGCAAAACCTCGTAAGTCAAAAAAAGCTGTTTTTCAGAAATTGAAAAAAACTGTCAAGTGTCTTTTTTTAGGGTAATGTTTATTAATAAGTGAGTTATGGCCAACTAGATACATAGAAAGTGACACTCTGTTGTATCAAATTTTTTGTCAGAGGTCGTCTACCCCTTGCATTGATGTTACCATCCGATGTGATTGAAAATGTCGACTTACGAGGTTATGCACTTTCACTTTCTACCCGTGCAAAACCTTGTAACTCGATCATTTATCACACTTTAAAGCAACTTGCAGCATTGAATATACTTTCACTCTATGTATATACAGTGAAAATTATAATTTGCCTATGACAGATTGCAATAACAAATTTTATTGAGTGGCTACAATGGCAAGAATGAGGAAAATGACATTTTTTTCAAATTTTCGTGCACTCTCTTTTTCAATAGCCTACATCACCAAAACAAATATAGGGAGGTAAATTTTTTTTAATCAGGAAACTTGCTGGGAGTCATAAAAAAGCAACACAGTAATTGTTTTTCAAAAAAAGTTGAAATATCCCACAATATGTGCTTCAAAGTTCTGATTTGAGTTACGAGGTTTTGCACTTTCACTTTTTGAAATATATCGACATACAAGGTTTGGTGAAATCATTCTGTTACCAGTGTGTTACAGCTTCAAAAAATAGCAAACTGGCAAGGTAATCAACTGACAACGTGTATTGGATATTAAAATAGTCATTCCAACAAAAATCTAAAAATAGCAAAATTTTGACATAAGAGGTTTTGCACTTTCACCATCGTTATGCTAAACCAAGTCGATCAACCATCCATAGCTGTGGAGAAAAATAAGTTTGAAAAAAATTTTTTTTTGTGGTCCAACGTGACCAGGGTCCGGGGCACGTTGGACCGCCATGTGGGGCAGGTTGGACCACAGAATGGAAGTCCAGGAAAGTAGAAAAAGTTAGCAAACACCAAATTTTATCCTCACAGATCACAACACACACATGTGTGTCATTGCAGAATGATTATATAGGAATATTTACCCAGATAATTTTAACAAATCTTGTTTCAGCTAGAAGGGCTGGCAGATTAGCCACCTGAATTGATTTTACCCTCATATTGTACTGGAATTACTTAGGTGCTCTATTGATTTTAAAAATTACACAGCTGGCATTTTGCGGATTATTTTTTGTCAGTCAATCCAGTTTATAATGGTCCAACGTGCAGTCATGCTGGTCCAACCTGCCCCATCCCAACCTCTAATTAAAATGTGAATGCCTCGCTTACAAGTTTTAACTTGAACTCGGGAAACTTATATTATAGTAGGGGGCCTTAAGGCCAAAATTTGGCATTATCGTTACGGAGTGGATAAAGCTATGAAACTTGGCAGAAATGAAGCTGAGGATCTAAGCTTTAATTTTTTCCTAAGCTCCAAAAATTATTCTATGTGGAGCTGTTTCAAAAATGCGTTTCCATGGCAACAAGTCACTGAAATTTTAAAGTTTCCAGAAAACGTATTATTTTCCCATAAAATTCACAAAAATTTAGATATAAGCAAAATATCCGGGATTATTAATCTTAGTGATGAGGCGCATTAATTTCTTATATAAAATCCAAATTTGTTGTCTTAAGTTGCCATGGAGATGGAATGCAATCTCAAAATATTGCATTTTTTAACGACTATTGTCTATTTCATTACACATTGTGGCTGATCTCTATTAATCAGATGAGGACTGAATACATGCTAGAAACCCTGAACCATTTGCCATTAATTATGGCAAATTTGAAAAACATGGTTCTTTAAATAAATCCATGAAATGTGTTTCTATGGTAACAAATCAATTTGTGAACTTTATTAATTTGTGAATAAAATATGTAGATTTCAAGAGAACTCTTGTGTCTAGACACTTCATTTTAGGCAAATTTTGCCCAACTACGGTATAGGATGTGCCGGAGTATTTGTTTATCATATTGTTGAGGTTGGTTACCATGGTTGCCATTGTTATCTGTCTTAAAAACGAACAAAATTTACTTTATTATTGCTCAATATTGTGGACTTAGGTTTATCAATATATAATGACAAGGATTTGTTATTTAAACATTTTTACAGTTCTAATGAGATTTACGTATTTCCAAATTGGTTTCCATGGCAACATAAGTTGACCAATTTCTGGTAAGATGGTCATAATCTATCAATGTTAAGAAAATTATTGTAGATGCAAAGATCTCATTTGGCGGCTAAAATATATTGTGCCCTTGATAAGTTTAGATGTTATAGGGTTGGGATTGATATCATGCGGGTGTTGGTTACCATGGTTACCTGTGATCCAAAAATGCTATGCGGTAAAATGTCCCATTCACATTTGGCCCAAAATAGTCTTTTTGGGTCATATCTTGACTTAGAAATGGAATTTTTGCTCGTATTATGGGTCATATGAAAGGTAACGTTGTCCTCTTTCAGATGAAGAGCAGAAAGTGTATCCATCTTGCACTGGTCTTGATACAATAAGTGATACACATATGCAAGTTGGGTCACTTTTTGGTTACGGGCTTGACATTACATGTGAAAGTTTTATGAACATTTTTCCAACACTACAATGTCGATACATTAAAGATAATGTTCCGTGTGAAGAATTGTTCTCTGGTAAGCGGGGCATTGGGCATCTTATCAATGCAGATCGAAGCCTTTCATTGTTGCTATATCTTTTATGGCACTTTTTGTTTTCTAGAAGAGTGGTGAAAATGTGATTTTTTGATGCAACCGTTTTTCTTTCATTGCGTTATGCATATCTGCCGGTCATTTAAAAAATAGTCACTAAACTGGACTAAAATTTGTGAATTAGAGGTTGGTTCCATTTCAACATGCAAAGTACCCCAGAGAGAGAAAGAGTTCTCAGAATCAAAAACAATAATAAGATAATATGTATTGGCACACAGAATGAACAAAGAAGTGAGAAAATAGTACAGAATGAACACATAGAACTCCTCTGATCGAGGCGAAGAAGTTCCTATGAAAAAGAATGCCTAAGAGCGCCAAATGTACTTTTGTCTGTTGTAATTTATGTAGCTGTAGTATCATATTTTAGAACTTTCTGGTATACCACAACTGCAGGGCAGGCAAGTAGTGGTGAATTATTGACAACTTCACCTCTAGATATATATAAATATACATTTTGACAACAAATTTAGGTAAGTTCTCAAAACATTTTTAGTATTCTTACAGCTTAAACAAAATTGACCTGATGGAGCTCATGTTTTCAAGTTTATGCGACTATAGTCTGGTTACCATAAACTAGTATACAAAGCTGATAAACATGTTTAACAATGTCTGTTTAAAAACATTACAATGGCCCTGTTAAAAAAAGTATGACCATGCTTGTTCTCCTTGTATGGAAGTATCTATCAAAGGTTGAAAAGTGAAATATAGTTAGAGTTTTTCTTCAAGAGTTAACCGGAACTGGCTTTTTAAAGGGCCACAATCGTGCAGTTTTTTTTTTCATTTGAGAGGCTCAGGCACTTTATTTATAGAAACACTATTGTGGTCCTTTCGAATTTGTTCCAAAATAAAGCCATTAAAAACTGACTTTTAGTTTTCGATATCAAAAAGCGACCTCTCTTGGTAAGCAAGTGCTTCAGTGACATGTGACTGGGTTTTTAGTAAACAAATACATGTGGTTTACTATGTGCTTCAGAACAGATAGGCAAAGCTGTGAAATGTTTTAGAAATGACACCTCCCCACAATAAAGACACATGTAAAACTGTGATGAATTGTGATCTTCATTTCAATCATTCAGTTTGTATCCAAAATGCCATGTTGAGTGTAAAATGAACAGTGACTGCTATCTACCCATTAATTTAGTATCTATGCACAGTAGATAATGTAAGTGGTATAAAACAAGCAATAGGCTGTTTTTGGAAGAATTTCAATTCATTTATGGCTGATTTTGGTCACATGTATTCCTATTTAAAATGTAAACTATTCTGTCAATATTGCTGCTCTTTTTATGGTTCACCGTTATGGGATCTTCATAGTACAGCAGTGGAAGACTTGTGTGTCTCATGGAGAAAAGCTTGAAGAGTACTCTCGAATATCAATTATAGGACTCATTGTAATATTGTAGAGTGGCTTTAAGATTCCTTACCATTGCATACTCAGTTGAAATGTCGTTTTATTAAGTTTATTAAAAATTGTCTGTCTTCAGAGAATGTTATTGTTCGAACAGTATCCAGTCAATGTCTAAATAATTATAAGTCAATTGCTGGTTGTAATTACAGAGAAATAATAAGTCAATGTAATGATGATGACTTATCTCAGTAGTTTAGTGAGCTTTTAAAAATACTATGTCTGACTGTGATAAAGTTAAAATACATATATCTTGAAAGAACTGATCTCAATTAGGGATGGTCAGGCCCACTGTGATATCTTAAATAATGATGAGTTGTCCTGTATAATTGATGATATTTGTATGAATTAGGTCATAATGGCCTTTTAAATTTGTTTTTTATCTGTTAATGAGACCCTTGTCTCGCCTGTTTTTATAGATCATATTATATATTAACTATATGTCTGTGTTTATCTGTCTGTCTGTTTGTCTATCTACATGTGTCTATCTGGAAGCTGAATAACATTTCAGTCAGAAAATGCGATCTGGACTTGTCACATATGGAGCAAATTGACCACTGTCAAATTAACTCACCCCACCCAACCAATAACCAGCCAATCAGCTCACAAGGCAAAATAATGATTGACAGTTATGTTGATGAAACTCTTCTGAAAATTTTTTTCACAGTTTCAGTTTGAATCAAATTAATTTTGTCACCTTTATAACAGAATCTGTTATTCCAATTCAGTATATCACAGTATTTTTTGGTGGTCAAAATGACAAATGTGTGGCTGTCTCATTGTACATACAATTTGAGGAGGTAGGGGGGAGGGGCACCCAGCCTTACGTCAGTGCACAGCTGACTGAACATGTTGAAGGACCACAAAACTGGTCTGAAATGCCAATTTCATAAATTTTTCCCCATCTATGGTGAAAACCAATTTTGGTAAATGTTAGCTGAATTTACTCGCAACATCTGATTCTTTCATGGGAAGACATATTTATCTAAAGTAGGATTTCGATGAGTGTGTGCCTTTAATGAGCATAATATGTCCATTCACTCTTGTGACTGCAAGTAAAACCAGTAACGGGAACAGTTTATTTTTCCAGTAGACAATACAGATATGTGTATAATATATAATGTCATCCCTAAAACCTACAATATACTGACTGTCTGCCAGGTATTTTTATCATACTTTCCTTGACCAATATTGATTGGTGATCATTGCCCCACATTCATTGTCAGTCTAGCTACTGATGTAGTTAAAAAAACCCAATTATGTCATTTCAAATATTATTGCCTCAAATATAAGATATAAAATTGATCCAAAAAACTTATTTTTCTTACATAATTAAATGAATACCAACTTGAAATGGCATTTTTGTATGGGTGTGTTTTTTTTTTACAATCACTATGTCTAATGTGAGAGGAGTTTTCCAAATTTTAAAGCTCTGTCAACTTCCAATTTGTAGGCTACATGTTAGCTTCTGTTAATACTGAGGTAATTTTTCAACTATCCTCAAACAATCAGAGAGTAGAAAAAAAACACAAATGGTCAAATGTTGAAATGGAACCAACCTCTAATTCACAAATTTTAGTCCAGTTTAGTGACTATTTTTTAAATGACCGGCAGATATGCATAACGCAATGAAAGAAAAACGGTTGCATCAAAAAATCACATTTTCACCACTCTTCTAGAAAACAAAAGGTGTCAAAAAAGATATAGCAACAATGAAAGGCTTTGATCTGTATTGATAAGATGCCCAATGCCCCGCTGACCAGAGAACAATTCTTGACACGGAACTTTACCTTTAATGTATCAACATTGTAGTGTTGGAAAAATGTACATAAAACTTTCACATGTAATGTCAAGCCCATAACCAAAAAGTGACCCAACTTGCATATGTGTATCACTTATTGTATCAAGACCAGTGCAAGATGGATACACTTTCTGCTCTTCATCTGAAAGAGGACAACGTTACCTTTCATATGACCCATAATACAAGCAAAAATTCCATTTCTAAGTCAAGATATGACCCAAAAAGACCATTTTGGGCCACATGTGAATGGGACATTTTACCGCATAGCATCCTTGATCACAGGTAACCATGGTATCCAACACCCACATGATATCAATCCCAACCCTATTACATCTAAACCTACCAAGGGCACAATATATTTTAGCCGCCAAATGATATCTTTGCATCTACAATAATTTTCTTAACATTGATAGATTATGACCAGCTTACCAGAAATTGGTCAACTTATGTTGCCATGGAAACCAATTTGGAAATATGTAAATCTCATTAGAACTGTAAAAATGTTTAAACAGCAAATCCTTGTCATTATATATTGATAAACCTAAGTCCACAATATTGAGCAATAATAAAGTAAATTTCGTTGGTTTTTAAGACAGATAACAATGGTAACCATGGTAACCAACCTCAACAATATGATAAACAAATACTCCAGCACATCCTATACCATAGTTGGGCAACATTTTCCTAAAATGAAGTGTCTAGACACAAGAGTTCTCTTGAAATCTACATATTTATTCACAAATTAATAAACTTCACAAATAGATTTGTTGCCATAGAAACACATTTCATGGATTTATTAAAAGAACCATGTTTTTCAAATTTGCAATAATTAATGGCAAATGGTTCAGGGTTTCTAGCATGTATTCAGTCCTCATCTGATTAATAGAGATTAGCCATAATGTGTAATGAAATAGACAATAGTCGTTTAAAAATGCAATATTTTGAATTTGCAGTCCATCTCCATGGCAACTTTAGACAACAAATTTGGATTTGATATAAGAAATTAATGCGGCCCATCACTGAGATTGATAATCCCGGGTATTTTGCTTATATCTAAATTTTTGTGAATTTTATGGGAAAATAATACGTTTTCTGGAAACTTTAAAATTTCAGCGACTTGTTGCCATGGAAACGCATTTTTGAAACAGCTCCACTTAAAATAATTTTTGGAGCTTAGGAAAAAATTAAAGCTTAGATCCTCAGCTTCATTTCTGCCAAGTTTCATAGCTTTATCCACTCCGTAACGATTTTTTGGTTAGCGCCCCCTACTATTAAACTTTACTTAAGTAGTGATAGCTTCAATTTATGAGACTTATCTGACTGGATCCCCCATATTTTAAGAAGGGTAACCCAGCCATCGAGACTTGTAAAAAGTCACTTTTTATGCCGAAAATCAGACAACCTGATATAGAACTCACATTTCTTCAATGCTCATGAAATATTTTGGCCAAAAGGCATACCACTCTCTTTCTTATGTCTATAACTCTATCTGCTTTGTTTTATTGTTGCTCTTTGCCCAGCTATTTTTCCTGTTCTGTACCTTAAGGCAGGGAGGCTGCCATAAGATGTCATATGGAATTCGATAATATGGAATTCGATGAGCATAGAGTAAGCAGTTACGCACACACTGTGAACCAAATTTCATTCTTGAGCGGATAATGTCAAACTTAGATGATATTCACATGCTCGTTGGAGCATTTTAAAGATACTTATTGATGATCTAAAATGAAACCCAAGGCTGACTGCAGAAATAATCCAATATACATTATACACATTCTGTTGACTGACTTATAATATAATTACCAATAATATAGTTATATTAATAATAATTGCAATAATAAAGGGTGATGCACTGTGTGTATCTTCACAAAATTTTCAGGGAAGATGGAGTTGTGCTCAAAGACAAAAATTCCACTGAAAATTAATACTTTGGACAATTATGAATTATTGCATTCAGGGGTTTCGTCTATCAGCCAATCAGATTGCTGCTTTCAAAATTCAAATGTCAATAAATGGGAATTCCCTTGCAATACCCTAGCAACTGGACCTGTAGAACAAGTTTTTTGATGTCAACTACTGTGAATAATTATTTAGACCTTATTCATGAAGGTAACCAAGGAATTCTATGGCTCCAAGTCTGGGAAAACCCCCCCCAGCCCAGCAAGCTATTGACAACAATTGAAAATGCATGAATTGTTTAAAAAAGACAGTAACATAAAGAAGGGAAATTGCTCAGTCCATCTATACAGAAATTGGGGGGAGGGGTAAAATTTACAAACAATACCACAGCGCCACCTATAACATGCAACAAGTACCAGGAGTTGCACGCTAAGATGTGGCTTTGTAAAACGCTACTTTTGGAAAAATGGCCACAATTCAAAATCTTTCCCTCTTAGGGTATGAATTTTTTTTGATAGGCATATGAACCCAACTACAATGCATCTTTTGCCGCCATTTCCAGGCTTCTAACCAGTTTTCCAAGGATGTTAGAATATTACATAGAAAAATTCACAAAAGGAGGTTTTATCTATTTTTTGAATTACAAAATGTGTTGACTTAGCTGTCCTTCTCGGGAGTGATTGCTCTTTTGGTCCTGTTTACTAATGTAGTGAAACATTTTACCTCGGAATCTCCATGTAGATTTTGGCCACTAGGGGGCTCTTCAACATACCCTATTTTAAAATCAGTAACTCGGTACCTATTAAAGCTAAAATTTCCAAATCTGACAGAGGCAACATGACACATTTGAAGTCTTTTCTGACAAATTTTCATCAAAATCCCCACTGTGGTTTTTAAGTTATTGAAGAAATTGCGAAATGCACGTTTTTCACTCTTTTTCTCATTGCGTCGCAGTCAATTATAGTACCGGCGTGGAAAAAGTGCAGCTATTCTTACGTTTGTAATGAACTTTTATGTTCAAGTACCTTTTAAATTCCAAATAATGTTAAAAATTTTTTTACCCCTCATTTTTGACATTTTTTTGTTGGCAAAATGCAAAAGTAGGGGAATTGTTCAAGTTTCGCAAACCATATTTTTTTTCACTAGGTCGTTTTGTTTTGGGACCAGGTTTATGCATTATCAAAGGGTTTTCTTTAAAACTTTTTCCAATAAATTTTTTGTGAAAAAACTTTTTTACATCATTGGCATGTATTGCTCTTTGAGAAATTTGCAAAATTTATGGCACAAAAAGATGAAGAAACAAAGTGTCATAGGAGCGGGTTAAAACCAGATGCTGATATCTCTTCTATTTTATGAGATATTGGCGTTTTCAAAAAGTGTTGGACTCTATTGTTTTTTTTGTTTTTTTTAAACAAAAAGATAATTCTATCTATTGCTGTGTTATGGAACCCCCCACCCCCATTACTCTCACTGTTCACTCTTTGTAACCAGTAATCATCTCACTATCTTTTTCAATCAAAGTTATTCCATGTAAACCTTTTTTGTGTGCCTCCCTTCTTTGCATCCGTGACATTTAGCTTGCATTGTACTTGGAATTAATCTCTTTTGGCAGCCGCAACGATGTCACCTTCAAGATATGTGAGTTTTGCAGGGGGGGGGGGGGTGCTGGCTCAGTGGTTGCATGCTGGGGATGCCAATCGCTGGGTCCCGGGTTTGAAACCAGCTCTTGCAGGGTCAGCCGGACTATTGATGGACGGGTCTGTAGATCATCCATCGCCTCATTGCCCTGTCCTACTCCTATTCTAATTAGGCTACCAAGTGCACAAATACCGGACGTAAAGTGCCAATCATGGATGCCATTTCTTAATTGTGAATTATTGAGGTTCGATGGTCAAATTCTCATTCCATTTTAGGCCTTTGAATAACTTTTGTGTGAATTTCATGCCCTGAGTGAAAGATGTGTCACAGTGCCTGGACCGGGCCACCGGGCCCAACCAATTTTTTTTGTTGTTGTCGAAACTTGAACTATATTGTACTTTTTTGTACTTAAAAGCTCCCATTGCTGAGCCGTCAGTTCAATCCGTACAGCTTTTCAGGGTGCTAAATTTTGACCTTAGTGCTATAATCTAGCTAAAATTTTTCAAATTTTTTACTTCAGATAATCGATTTGTGCTTATTTTTTATAATTGGGTCTTTTATGCAGATTCCAACGGCGTTTAGATCATAAAGATTGGTTGAACAGAAGCTGAGATATGCTCCGTTTTCAATCACCAAGTCTGATTCTCTCTATCTATATTATTGATTCGGTCTACTTTAAAATAATAATAATAATAATAATATAATATGGATTTATAAAGCGCTAATTTCAGTAAACTGCTCATCAGTGCTCTTTCAGATCAATCAATTGTAGGAATTCTGAAACAAATGTGTTTTTAGATTCTTCTTGAAGCTTTCTAAGGTCTGTGCAGTTCTCGCATTTTCAGGCAAATTGTTCCATAGCTTTGGCGCTGCATAGGAAAATGCCCGATCTTCACATTAATTTTTGTTGCATGGGGCAGGCTCTGCTAAGAGTAGCTTGTGGTTGCTTCTCAGGTTATGCTCCTGTTGAGATTTGATTTGAATGAGTTCTTGAATGTATTGTGGAGCCTGATTGTTTATTGCTTTCCATGTAGTTGTCATCAATTTGAACTGAATTCTTGCTGTGATTAGTAACCAGTGCAGTTGTTTCCTGCTTTGGTTAACGCTGTCATGCTTTTTCAATCTCTCAATTAATCGAACTGCTGAGTTCTGAGCAACCTGAAGTTTATTTAACAATCTGCTGGCAGTGCCATACAACAATCCATTTCCATAGTCTAGATGAGGGGTGACAAGAGCATTGACAGCAGTTTCAATTGTTTCCTTGTCAAGGTTTTTTTGGAGTTTTGATAGGTTTCTCAAATTGAAATATGCGTTACGACACATTTTGTTGATCTGCTTCTCCATTGTCATATTTTTGTCAAAAAGCACACCTACGTTACGGACATGGTTGGCAGTTTTGTTTCAACATTTTCTACATTGATAGATGTTATTTGAAGTTTCTTCAATTGGTTTGGTGCTCCAATCAGGAGAAGCTCAGTTTTATCTCCATTATTGCACAGCTTGTTGTCATGTAAGAAATTTCGGATTTCAGCAATACAATTTTCCATTTTCTGTTTGCGTGTTCTTGACCCAGAAAGGTTGGTTTAAATGACAGAATAAGTTGCTCATCATCAGCATACTTCTGATCATGAACTTGATTTCTTTTTGCTACTTCACTGACTGGGGCAACATAGGAGTTAAATAAGATTTGAACCTTGAGGAACTTCAAAGTTCAGTGGAAGTTTGCCTGAGGTTTTGTCATTTATTATCACAGACTGTGATCTTTCAGAAATGTAGGATTTGAACCATCTTAAAGCTGTACTTTGCACACCATACCTGTTTTGCAATCTTTCTAGCAAAATTCTATGATCAATTGTGTCAAATGCAGCTGCCAAGTCTAGCAATACTAGCATTGTCACCTCCCCCTTGCTCAGATTAAGCATAATATCATTGTGAGGTTTTGTCAAGAGGGTTTCTGTGCTATGATATTGCTTGTAGGCTGATTGTCTTTCATCTTCAAGATTGTTTGTGGTGAGATTATCAACATACTGTTTGATAACGGCACTCTCTATGATTTTGCTGAGAAAAGAAAGGTTCGACACTGGCCAATAATTCTTTTTGATCAATTCAAGACCCTCTTTCTTCAAGAGTGGTTTGACAAGTGCATGCTTGAGTTCCAGGGGCATCTCTCCAATAGTTAGTGACATATTAACTATTTTAGCTATAATTGGGAAAAATTCATCAATACATTCAAGCCGTAGCCATGTTGGCATAGGATCAAGTTGGCAGTGTTTGACAGGCATCTCATTGATCAGTTTCTTAACTTCCTGTTCTGAAAGAGCCTTAAACTGATGAAGATTGCGATTGAGGTTGATTTGAGAGGCCTCAGCTGTGTTCGTAAGTCCCGAATCTAATTTAGATCTGATAATTTTGATTTTTTCGTCAAAGAAGTTGTTGAAGTCATTAGCTAGTTCTGTTTCATTTGTGTGATGGGGTAGAGGCAGATCTTGTTTTCTGTTGAGGCGAGAATTGAGAAGTTTGAACATTGCCTTGGAATTTCCTTTTGTGGCCTGAATTTTACACCTAAGATCATCAGATTTCAGCTGATTAAGCCTTTCATTTAGTGCATTTCGTTTTTCTGTGAAGGTGTTCCAGTATTTTTCCAGACCAGTTCTTCTCCATAGTTTTTCAGCTTTTCTCTTTTCCTTTTTAAGTGGCTTTATCTCTTGATTTGTGAATGGGTTAGGTTTACGCACTGTCACTAGTTTAGTCTTAATAGGAGCATGTCTGTCAAAGATCTTTTCAGTTGATCTGTAGAGCGCTACAAGTCTGTTCAGATAGATTGAACGATTATGGTGTCGTACTTTCTGTGACAAATGCTGTTCAACGTCTTTCTTGAATTTTGATATATTTATACTGCGGGTCTTCCGGAAAGCGATCTTCTTCGGTGGATTCTTGCCTTTGTTAATGTCGATATTGAAGAGGATACAATTATTGTCTGATAGTAGATCATGGACAGAACAATCTTTGAGCGTTGTTATTTTGTTGGTTATTACTAAATCAAGTGTGTTTCCATCTTTGTGAGTTGGTGAAGACACATGTTGAACAAGGTCAAACATTTCAAGAATGTTGTTGAATTGGATAACTTTGGCATCGTTTGGTTTATTCACATGAAGGTTGAAGTCCCCAATTACTATAGTTTCATTGTGATACGTCTGATAGTGGGATAAGAAGTTTGTAAATTCATCAAAGAATTCTGATAAATTGTATTTGTTCTTTTTAGAGGGTTCAGGCCTGTACACCACAAGAATTGTGAGGATTCTTCCATTTAACTGTAACTGAACTTCCAAATGCTCAAAAGTCTTTGTTTTCATGGTTTCCTTTTTCGTTGCTCTAATGCCCGTTTTTACAATGCAACCTACTCCACCTCCTGGTCTGTCCTAACGAGGTGAACCTAAGTAAAAACATTCACCATTTCTTTCCAGTTCACCGATTTCAACTTTGTCATCTGCTTTTAGCCAGGTCTCAGTGAAAAGAACTTTTAGACGTCAAGATCGAATTCATCTCTGAAATCCTTCACCACCTGTGTCTTTTGACGCAGGCCTTGTGCATTCCATAAGCAAGCTTTTAATGGTTGGGACTCTCTATTGTTGGGAGTCTCCCTTGTTCTGGATTTTTGTTTGATCATTTGACTTGACCTGAGTCCATTTTCCAAATCTTTTAATCCAGTGCACACAACGTCAGAGTACAGCCTGACTGGTTGGGACATAATTAAGCTGTCAGAAGTGCTCAGTATGGGAAACACAAGCAGGTCAGTTTGTTAAGCAAGTTGGCATGTTCTGGCTATTTTTTTAGGCAAGTTGGCAGGTTTGCAAGTGCTAAGTACTTATAGGCAACTCAAGCAGGTTAGTTTGTTAGTCAAGTTGTCTGGTTCAGGTTTGATTGGTTTGGCAAGTGGCAGGTTTGCAAGTGCTACTTATGGGCAACACAAGCAGGTTAGTTTGTTAGGCAAGTTTTCTGGTTCAGGTTTGTTGGTTTGGCAGATTGGCAGGTCTTCAAGTGCTACGTATAGGCAACACAAGCAGGTTAGTTTGTTAGGCAAGTTGGCGGGTTCAGGTTAGTTAGTTTGGCAAATTGGCAGCTTTGCAAGTGCTACTTATGGGCAACACAAGCAGGTTAGTTTGTTAGGCAAGTTGCTGGTTCAGGTTAGTTAGTTTGGCAAACTGGCAGCTTTGCAAGTGCTACTTATGGGCAACACAAGCAGGTTAGTTTGTTAGGCAAGTTGGCTGGTTCAGGTTAGTTAGTTTGGCAAACTGGCAGCTTTGCAAGTGCTACTTATGGGCAACACAAGCAGGTTAGTTTGTTAGGCAAGTTGGCTGGTTCAGGTTTGTTAGTTTGGCAGATTGGCAGGTCTTCAAGTGCTACTTATAGGCAACACAAGCAGGTTAGTTTGTTAGGCAAGTTGGCTGGTTCAGGTTAGTTAGTTTGGCAGATTGGCAGGTCTTCAAGTGCTACGTATAGGCAACACAAGCAGGTTAGTTTGTTAGGCAAGTTGGCGGGTTCAGGTTAGTTAGTTTGGCAAATTGGCAGCTTTGCAAGTGCTACTTATGGGCAACACAAGCAGGTTAGTTTGTTAGGCAAGTTGGCTGGTTCAGGT
Source organism: Platynereis dumerilii (assembly GCA_026936325.1). NCBI lineage: Eukaryota > Metazoa > Annelida > Polychaeta > Phyllodocida > Nereididae > Platynereis > Platynereis dumerilii. Next base: position 11,047,424 of record JAPTHN010000004.1, read on the forward strand.
TAGTTAGTTTGGCAAACTGGCAGCTTTGCAAGTGCTACTTATGGGCAACACAAGCAGGTTAGTTTGTTAGGCAAGTTGGCTGGTTCAGGTTAGTTAGTTTGGCAAACTGGCAGCTTTGCAAGTGCTACTTATGGGCAACACAAGCAGGTTAGTTTGTTAGGCAAGTTGGCTGGTTCAGGTTAGTTAGTTTGGCAAACTGGCAGCTTTGCAAGTGCTACTTATGGGCAACACAAGCAGGTTAGTTTGTTAGGCAAGTTGGCTGGTTCAGGTTAGTTAGTTTGGCAAATTGGCAGCTTTGCAAGTGCTACTTATGGGCAACACAAGCAGGTTAGTTTGTTAGGCAAGTTGGCTGGTTCAGGTTAGTTAGTTTGGCAAACTGGCAGCTTTGCAAGTGCTACTTATGGGCAACACAAGCAGGTTAGTTTGTTAGGCAAGTTGGCTGGTTCAGGTTAGTTAGTTTGGCAAACTGGCAGCTTTGCAAGTGCTACTTATGGGCAACACAAGCAGGTTAGTTTGTTAGGCAAGTTGGCTGGTTCAGGTTAGTTAGTTTGGCAAACTGGCAGCTTTGCAAGTGCTACTTATGGGCAACACAAGCAGGTTAGTTTGTTAGGCAAGTTGGCTGGTTCAGGTTAGTTAGTTTGGCAAATTGGCAGGTTTGCAAGTGCTACTTATGGGCAACACAAGCAGGTTAGTTTGTTAGGCAAGTTGGCTGGTTCAGGTTAGTTAGTTTGGCAGATTGGCAGGTCTTCAAGTGCTACTTATAGGCAACACAAGCAGGTTAGTTTGTTAGGCAAGTTGGCTGGTTCAGGTTAGTTAGTTTGGCAAGTTAGTTTAGCATGTCGGGATATGACAAACATGGAGGATGGTGAACCCCTGCTGAAGAATTATGTGACAAATAACCACAACAGGCACATAAACCCAAAATCCACCTCCTATTTTTTGTGAGCAAGGTAATTTTGCATCTACCTGCCACATCACAGAGGCCCAGCACCTCTTCTGTCTTGAGATTTTGCGTATAATTTGCCACTGGGAAATTCAGCCAAGAGAACTATAAATAGCCTATGGCCACCTGTGGTGCCCTTCGGCTAAAAACAAAATTTTCAATAGAACATTTCTACTACGTCTAAAATGATAACTTTAATATATTTGATATTATTGGAAAGCGAATATTCTCTAGTTTCCATCACCGTTGTCGGTTTCGAAAAAACTTTACCCAATAAAAAGTTATTCATGACAAAGTGGAAGCATGTCAGTGGAGCCGGAGTCGGATTGGTGGAGTCGGATTGGCGATATTATGAAATGAAGAAATCAGCCTCTCTGCACTATCCTGCTCATATTTTATTTTGCCAGATAGCTATTTCAGTTTATGTGCACCATTCAGATATCTTATTTGGGATTTGTGTGCACTTCCCACATAAAATAAGCTAATTGTCCTCGCAAATCCAGCATTAATCTAGACGGAGCACATAGCAAAATGATGTGTTTGATGAAACTAAACCATTTTAATCTTGGTTAGGAGCAAAATCACAGCTTGCGGTTAATCAGATGAGGTGTAAATTTGAGGCTCCTTGTATCAGAGTCTTTGCTGGGCAAGTAAAAGATCCCTCACTTGGAGGTAGATTTGCAACATGTTGCAGACACACATCCTCTCTCCTTTCTCATCTCAAAAACCAAGTGAGTGACCAGAACAGGCCTTAGAGGGGCTGCACATATGAAATCTATCATCTGAATCTATACCTAACCATCTTATGAATACCAATCCCCAACCACTGTCATCAGTTGATCCACTGACTATAGCTGTCTTCAAGAAGAATGCTTATATCAATTTGTCATATGTTTGATGAGCTACACATATTAGGATGTCCAGAACATGTTCAGGGTAAAGGAAATGTATTTTTTCTTAATGTTTTTTGGCGATTTTCACTGAGAAACACAAGTAGCAGGTTAGATTCAAGAATTTTTTAAGTGAAAAAAGTGCAGTATTGCAGTGAGGATTTCATGTAGAAAAATTTGATTTATGCAATATATGTTGATATGCGTGCTTAAAGCAACATCTTATGAACATTTCGCAACAAACCTCATTGTAATTGGTTAAGTAATAAGATAGTTACAGGTGTTTGGTAAAAAGTCTCAATTTCGAGAAAAGCCCTTCCAAAAACCAAAAATCTTCATATATTCAATGGGAGTGATCGCTACAAAAGTGTCTATATCTCGGAAAGTATAAAAAATAATGAAGTTCTGTTTGAAGCACTGAGTAGTGTTATGTTTGTGTGATAAAATATCACAAAACTGAAAAAACGGACATTTTTGACCTGTAACGCAAAATGGACAAGTTCATGATGCATGACCAATATTACTATTTATTTCTTAGAAAATTAAATTGGGCTCAAATTTACAGAGGGGAATATATTATAAATTCACTTCAATCAGATGCTTAAACATAGATTATACATCATTGCATTGTTAATATTTTAGTGTAATACTTCTGCGTACCACAAAATGCATACATGCTCAATTTCCTACACAAATGTATATTTCTATTTATTTTGTCTTTGTCAGAAATGTTTTGAGAATAATGATGGACCATTGATGATGCAGATAGTTTTTGATCATCAACAATTAAGTAATTGATTTATACTCTCATTATTTATATATTTATATAGAACGTTATTTCATACAAATGACCATGAAGTTAATATAAAGCTGTCAAATCCATGGCCTACAGATAGATTTCAGTCATAATCAACATATTCTGACTGATCATTGACCTAATTGCCATGCTAGGTGAGGTAAATGAAGATGAACTTCTTCAAAATGGTTTTAAAATCGATGAAGGTTGCCTTTTTTTCAGCAAGAAGGCATAATTATACATGTAAACACCAACTGGTAAAAAACGCTTTGGTGTCAAAGAGAAGACACTGCCCAATGAGTCACAAACACTGCTTAATTTGACTGATGTAAAAATTAACATACCACACACTGGCTTGATTGCAGCTATGGTATAACTCTGACATTGAAAATTAAAACATGCATCGGCCAACATTTAGTCATCTAATGTTCAAAATCAACAAAACTCACACTGCCTGGAAGCATTTATGGCATTAAAATCAACATAACACACAATGGCCTGGCAACAGCCATAGCACTTATTTAGCCCTTCTATGTTGGAAAATAAACAAATCACACACTGGCCAGGGTGCATCTGTGGCAGAAAAATCCACAAAACACACAATGGCTTTCGAGCATCCATGGCAAAAATTTAGTGTTCTGATGCAGAGAATAAACAAAACACGCATTGGCCTGGGAGCACCTATAAGGCAGTAAAATCATAACACACAATGGCCTGGGAGCACCTATGGCAAGGAAATCAACAAAATACACTATGGCCTGGAGCATTCATGGCATTAATTTAGCCCTCTGATGCAGAGAATAAAAAACACACACATTGGCCTGGGAGCATCTATGGCAATAAAATCAACATAACACACTATGGCTTGCTGGTTCCAAAAATGTGTCCAACGGAGTAAGGTTTTTTGCACACATTCCTTTCCTTTCTGATTGAGGAAATTTCAAGCAACATTGACACACTAATCCAAAGTCATGCCTAAAATTTCACAATTTTCATGTCTGCAATAGGCGCACACATTGACACACTATGGACAGGGGGAAAACAAGCACCTTTTTTTGTCAAATTCTACAGGGGCTGCTCCCCCCCCCCTGACCCAAGGGCTTCAGGCTACAGTACATAACTTTTCATGAACATTGGTCAACTTTTCATGAACATTGGTTTTTGTTCAGGACTTGCGTGATTAACTATCTAAACTTGTCACCTAATAACTCGCAATTGGGACTGACAACTAAAATTATATTTAAACAATTACCTTGTTATCTAATAGTTTTAAACTTCCCACACTTTAAACAAAATTATTTTGTTTGAAGTTCATTCTGCCATATCTTGCTCATTTGCATGCTGCTTGTGTTCATTTTGCTTGTCCAATTCCTGGAGACTGCATCTCTTCCATGATGAGGGTGATCGAGTACATGTGCATGCATAAATTCTTTGGGATGGGAGCCCGAGTCTTGGGAGGGTGTGTCTTAAGGCCTGGTGCAAATTTATGCGTATTTCAGTAGAAGCCAGCATTGTATCTGCTGCGAAACCATACAAAATATGTATATTCCATTCCACAGTACTTTTTTATGTTTAAAGCTATTTTGTTAGTTGATATTTCAAATTTGAGGGCAATCGGAGTATTGGTTCCAGAAATCTGAGGTCTTGAACACACTAATGACACACTAATCCAAAGTCATTATTTTGAGGTTGATGGCATAAAAATATCAAACAAAAAAAAGTATAGCAAATGAATTTAACAAGTATTTCATTGAAATTGGACCAAAGCTAGCACAATCAACTTTGCAGCCTGAAGGTAGAAGTTTTAGGGAATTTTTAAAAAATCCTCATCCACCTACTTTTAAATTTGAAACAATTGATACCCAAACAGTTGCAAAAGCCATTGACTCATTAAAACCAAAAACAAGTTATGGCCTAGATGGCATTTCTAACAAGCTTTTGAAACATGTCAAAAATGAAATAGCCCCATTATTAACTGATATCTGCAACCAATCAATACAACAAGGCCTTTTTCCTAATTTATTAAAGCAAGCTAAGATACTTCCACTTTATAAGAAAAATGAGGATTTCTTATTTTGTAATTACAGTGGTCCCTGCCTAGAACGACCTCCTAATAAGCGACCAGACCCCCATATACGACCATAGACCCTCTGCATTAACGTTTTTCTTCTTGAATACCACCCTAATGTGCGACCAACCTGTCTAACGCGACCAACGACCGCTATATTGGCCAGAATTGGTTGATTTCATCCTCATATGCGACCAGAAACGACCAAAAATCGGCAATGAAGCTACGATGTTTTTCGGCACTTGGGTATTCACTGGACACCACAACTGATTGCAATGCAGTTAGTTGCTTCTTCAGTGGGGCAATTCATGTTTGTGCCAAAGAGAAAGAGTAACTATAGAGCTTCAATGAATTAGTTCATTGCAATTCTTGTTGATTGCTATCACTTCAATTGATTTCTGTTACTTCAACTGATTTCTGTCACTTCAATTGATTTCTGTCACTTCAATTCATTGATATCGCTTAATTGATTGCTGTCACTTCAATTGACTGCTGTCACTTTAATTGATTGCTGTCACTTCATTCATTGCTGTCACTTCATTCATTGTTGCTTAAATTGAGCATACATGAGTTAATTGCCGAATCAACAGAGTCAACTATCATTCCATGGCATCATTTGAATTGTATCAGGTAATCGCCTCTTCAGTTGAAGTTAAAACACCTATTCATTGATCAATTTTCACTGAACCTATTCATTGAAGTGCAATAGATTGAAGTATAGACCAGTCTCGTTGTTGCCAAGTGTGTCTAAAGTCTTTGAGAGGATCATCTATAATCAAATGTATAAATACTTCTCAGAACTTAAGATATTTTATAAGAGTCAATATGGTTTCAGGCAATTTCACTCAACTGAACTAGCTACACTTGGGTTAATTGATCGCATAACTCACTCAATGGACATGAATCTACTGCCCATTAATATATATCTTGACCTCTCAAAGGCTTTTGACACCCTTGATCACGAGATATTATTATCCAAATTGAAATATTATGGATTTGCAGATACCTCATTAAAACGAATGAAGAATTATCTCAGTAACAGAATACAACAGGTGCAATATGATGATATATTATCGGACACTTCAGAAATTAAATGTGGTGTTCCTCAAGGTTCCATTATGGGCCCTTTACTTTTTCTAACATACGTTAATGACATAACAACAGTTACAAATTACTTCCACCCAATATTGTATGCGGATGACACAACTTTATGTGCAACTCTGAATGTTCAATGGAACCATAATGATTGCATTAATCTAAATGATGAACTGGATGGCATATCAAATTGGATGAAACTCAATAGGCTTTCATTAAATGTTCAAAAAACTAAAGCTATGATGTTTCATACAGCAAGAAGACTTGTGAATTTTCCAACACTTACAATAGACGGTACTGAAGTTGAATTTGCTGAAGCTTTCAATTTTCTTGGCATTTATCTGCATCAAAATCTTAAGTGGGATTCCCACATTGACAATGTGGCTAAGAAAATATCACGGACAATAGGGGTGATGAATAAGATGAAAAATGTTCTACCATCTAGGGCACTATTAAATATCTATAATGCATTAATAGCACCCCATCTCAATTATGGCATTATGATCTGGGGAGTAAATTGTAATAAAATTTTCAAATTACAAAAAAAAGCAGTCAGAGTAATTACAAAAAGTAAATACAATGCTCATACTAGTCCACTCTTTAAACAGTTGAAAATTCTTAAGGTACAAGACCTGTGTGCACTGCATGACTTGAAGTTTTGTTTTAAATTTGTAAACAACACTTTACCTGATTATTTTTTGTCTGAAATGCTACAGAGAAATACATATGTGTTCAACACTAATGAACGTCTTGGACGTATCTATCGTCTGCCTGCTGTGAGCCACGAATTTGCAAGAAACTGCATATCATATAAATTTCCAAAAATTTACAATGAAATGAATCCAAATTTTAAGTCTAAAATTTTTACTCACAGTTTAGATGGATTTAAAAATTATATAAAACACAATTTTATTCAGTCATATAATGAAAATTGCTCTGTTCAAGATTGTTTTATTTGTAACCGTGTGGGTTGATTAGTGCCTTTTTTATTTTTATTTTTTTAAATCATTTTCACTACAACAAGAGAAATGGATTGGCTAACTAACTCTTTAATTCTCAATTATCGTTCATAACTAAAGTATCTAGAGAAAATAGCTATCACTGTAATTCTACATCCTCTCTGACTGCATGAAAGTTAAAAAAAAAAAAAAGTGTTTCTACAGTAGTGTCACTAGTATTTTTATTATGTTTTCTCTCTTATCTTTGGGGGGGGGGGGGTGGCCCCTTGACAGCGACATCACAGATGTCTTAAAGGGGTCACCCATCTTGGAGTTTTTTTTGTCTTTTTTATCTTCATATGTATGTAAATATTTTGCTCTGAGAGAAAATAAAAAATCTGAAATCTGAATCTGAATCTGAACATCCAGAAAATGGCCATTTTTTAGCATTTTAGCGTGACATGCATATTTTGAGCAATGTTTAACCCTTCATTTGGAAAATAATATTAAAAATTAGTCAATGGAAAGTATTCTCAACTGTAGCCATGGGAGTTCTGGTTCTGTGACTATCAATTGTAATATGATGCTCTGTGTATTTGTGAAATAGTGTCAATGAGAATCTGAAGTGGCAAATGAAGCCAAAAATTGAAATTTCAGCAATTTCAGTTCAACAACTCTGTGTACCTGTTGGTATTCTATTTAGTATTTGCTCTCCCAGCTTAGTTTGAGGACCCCTCTATTGCATATTATACCTTATTTCCATATATACATGTCATAGCTACTTGTTTGAATCATTTTTTCTTGCTTTGTAAAAGTTGTCCCGACCCTAACACTAACTTTGTAGTTGCTCTTAGTCCAACACAGGTTGCCTAGATATACCTTTTCACTACTGCATTTTTCCTTTACAGTGGCTTAATCATTTAGCACTATAAGGGATGCATGTGACTGTCTGGAATTTTAGCTAATATTGAAAACTGTTGTATGTCCCGACCCTAACACCTCTGTCCCGACCCTTACACCTTCTGTTTTTCATCCCCAGGTACCCTGAAACTTGCACAATTTAGGCTTTTAGGGATTCTACAAGATCTCTGTGTTATTAGAGATGGAAAAAAGTGCCAAAAGAACTCCAGAAATAGTCTAGATCTGCAGGAATGGGGCAAACAAAGAGTAATATTAATATACTTTAAGATTATCAAATAACCTTCTTTCATGAATGTAAAAGCTATTAAAGATTAAAAATTGAGTTAGAAATAATTTTAGACCAGCAGGGCTCAGCAGGGTGACTTATCTGTGGGCACTGGTTGTAGTTTATGCATGTCTTTTGTGATTTTCAACTGGTGTCCCGACCCTGACGCCTCCAACAAAATTTTCAGTGCCATTTCAGCATGTTATATCTCCAATACTAACAACATTATCTATTACAAATTTAAATTATATACTAGGCTTTGTATACACGGCAAAATTTCATCATCTTCATCAATTTTGAAATATTTAAATCTTTGTTTGGGAAATATTCAATTCTATCTTCAGTTAAAATGGGTACATCTTTCAAAAAGGGCAGTTTTGAATATTGGAACAATCTAAACGGTTCCGTGGCCCACCAAAATATGCATGCATGTCATTCATGACCTAAAATGTTCAGTAAGTGATAAGATGTGACCAAAACAATACTTATAAGAGAACTAAATCATACCAGAGTGTTATGCTTTCTTGTCCACTGAAAAAATCGTAATAGCTATGTTGGAAATCATTACTTAACCCTGATTTTGTTGTTTATTTATTGCCATGTATATGTACTTCGAATTGCAGCAACATTCCAAGCAAAAACAGCACCTTTATTTTTAACCCTCTTGTCACGCTCTGATTTGCACTAGGCCTTAACTTGCATGGCCAGTTTCTCATTGGCTCAATGGCTGTGTTACTATTAAGTTTCTGCCTTTTATATTGCATTGACGCATTCTGGGCCCATGTTCAATCATTCATGCGGTCCTTAACAGTAAGGGAAATTATCACCAGCTGATGACAATCAATGTCCTCAGCCCCTCATGACAATCACCCTAGCACTGTCATCACCCTCCCATGACACTCTCACTGTGTCATGGCCTAGCCATGACTTTGGCAGTGCTCAAAATCATCTTTGACTGGCTATTTAAAAAGAACTACTGCAACTATCACTTCCAAACTTGGTATAAAGTTGTATCACAGTATCAACTAACTCTATGAATTTTGGCAGACCTATCCATTACATAATGAGGAAAAGAACCCGAAGGCTCCAGAGTAATTAGGAAATTGTCATCAGCTGCTGATGACTTTGCAGTATTTCGTGAAATTGTATAGAATTAAGTCCCACAACTGACATGCTGCTGTGTGGTTAGGATGGCTGCAAAGAGATCAGACTTTCTTCTGAGACCCAACTGATCAACCCCACACACTCAATCATCCTGTCAGGGCCAGGACTTGGCTGGAATTGCAATTGTCATCATATGCTGGTAATTTCCCTGACTGCTTAATTTAAGTTGGTAATGACTATGTCCTGTCAGTTTGTATAATTTACAGGAGCAATAAGCATTTTCTATATATCAAGTGGATTTAAATGTTATACTTTAGGGTCTTCTTTAAAAGTGATTTCTGCTCTCTTGAGGACCATTTTCTGAAGATCAAGTCTACATCTCTTTTAAAGCAAATTGGGGAAAGACTCATTAGAAAAAGCAGTTCTGCTCAAACATGGGATACAAACCATCTAAAAGGTATGTTTAATTATTTTATTATAATGACAATATGCTGGCGCTCTTTATAATGTTAACACATTGTACAATAATCTAAATATTTGTTGAATACAATTATTAAATTATTAACTTGGCCCTATCACATTTCCCTACAAAGCCAGTTAAACAAAACGATCGTGAATTGATTTATAAATATATTAAACATCAAAACTGCGAAAAAAATTGTTTTCCAATTCACTGGGTATTGATTATTGATATCATACACATTTGCACAATGCACATGAATGCATAACAAGCACACTTGTAGGTAAAATTTCAATGTGGCTCCAGAGTTAAAGCTATTAAATCTACCATAGTCCTATATAAATTTGATTGCTTTGACATCCAAAAATGAATTTATCAAATTTAATTGTGTATTAAGAAACATTGTTGGAGTTCCTTGTCTTAAATGACATATATAGGGATGAAATTGTCTTTTAAGTTTGTTTGTCCTTGCACGTTGGATTCATGCAGTTAAAGTTCCTAAATTGATACATTTAAAGTATAATATACATTTACTAACTACAAAATTGTGTTGTTGTTGTTGTTGTTTTTCTCGAAATAAGTGATTGTATAACTTAATAAAAATTTAAAATTATGCAGTTAGGATAATTACGGGTCAAAATTATTATGTCAATATTCGAGGTTCTGAGCTTCTCAGACAATTGGGTTGAATGTGTCAGTTAAACAACAAGGTCTATTAATTCCAGTGATCTCTATACAGTAGGGTGTCCCAAAAAAAGTGAAAGTCTGAAATTCATTGGGGCTAACCTCTAAATGTGTTCTATAGCCCCTCTTTGACTCCCATGTAAAATTTCAGCTCATTTGAAGTTGTTTTAGATGTTGCTCAAGAGCCCCAAAGATAGATGGGGGTTTAACATTGAATTTTCATGTGAAAATGGCTATTTTAGCTAATAACTCATAAATTATCAGTTTCAGTCCACCCAAATACATGGATAGTTGATACAAAGATGTATAAATTATTCTGCACACTGTGGTACCAATTTCATATCTGTACTTTACTTGGTTCTTCTATAATTGGCATATGTGTACCATTTTACATGAAAAATTGACGCCAAGGCAAAGAACCTTTCTTAATGAAGATTAATTGCAGTCTAATTTTGAATTTTAAACATGAGACAATCACAAATTGGTTCCATAGTGTGACAGAGACACAAGAACGTCAACCAATGTCTTACAATCAATTTGGGACTATTGAAACAATCTTAGAAATGTTTTTTAAATCATGGAAAATCGCATAAATAAGTTTATGATAGTGAACATGTATATCCCATACACGTAAATTTTCTCAATACTCAAGCAAGTTGCAAATATGAAATTGGTACCACAGTGTGCAGAATAATTTAAAGATCTTTGTATCAACTATTCTTGTGTTTGGGTGGCCTGAAACCTATAATGTATAAGCTATTAGCTAAAATAGCCATTTTAGCATGATAAGTCAATGTTAAAGCCCCATCTATCTTTGGGGCTCTTGAGCAACATCTAAAACAACTTAAAATGAGCTGAAATTTTACATGGGAGTCGGAGAGGGGCTACAGAACACATTTAGAGGTTAGCCCCAATGAATTTCAGACTTTCACTTTTTTTGGGACACCCTACTATACAGTGCCGCCTGTAAGTAAGTAAAACGCATGATATTGTGCCATTGCATCAATGCTAACCATCCTCAACCCAACTGCTTGTGGAAGCAGGAATTCTCATCTGATGAGAGGAAAACATATTGGGTCATAAAGGCCGATATGTGAGGCATGTGGCATAACAATGGCAGCCAATTTTCTTTGCTCTAGTTGGAGTTAGGTATGGGTCATAGTCTTTGATAAGCAAGTGAACCACCCTTCCCTATCAAATAACATTGGGCCTGTGTTCTTAGGTGTGACTGGCTGTAGTCAATAAACATTTAGTCAATTGATAAAATTAATTATTAGTCAGCCAACATGTGAGACTGGACTCATTAACTTAGTCATGTGACTAAACTCCTTGGAAAACATAGTCATAAATTCATCAATTTACCAATTACATTGTCACAAGTTAGCCAATTTATTACATCAGTCAAATAAATTCTAGTTTTTTAATAGTAAAGGGACATGACAAATTTTATTTTCACTTGACACCTAATGAGTTGCAAAATTCGTAAAAAATATGTTTTACTACAAATAATTATACATAAATAAATAATTTTTCTTGTTGAAATGTATGGAGATTCAAAATGTGAATTTACATGAGACGCAAAATCACAATTGAAGTAAGCATAAAGAACATTGTAAGATTGAAAAAATAATTAAAAAAAAAAACACTAATGAATTATCTTCAAATTCACTTTTAAAACAACGTTCAGACTACATAAAGTCAAGCAGATCGTTGGTGATTTTGAAAATTAGGGAAATCACTTAAAAATTAAGGGAAAATATGTATAGTTTGGGAAACCCCAAACAGGACATTCATTATTTTTTTATTAAGAAACAAATATACAAAATCATTGACACAATAACAAGCATATTGATTTATAAAGGTTTTATCTCCGTTGCAGTATCCTGTGCAGCACTTCTGAACTGAAAAGAAGATTTACCTATCAGAACACTTCAATTGCAATTTTGCTATTATTAACAATTCTCGTTGGATTAGTTACTTATCAGAAAAGAAGCGCTTATCATCATGTCGATGAAAATCTATTTAATTTACTTCCTCGCCTTGCCACCCTCCAGCGGCTCAGAGACGAATTATGTCCCAAAGAAGAAAGCGATCAGCTCTGTGGCGCCACCTGTTGGAATGGAGTGCCTTATAAAGAACCAAACTTTTTACTTTCACCTAATTGCGCTCAACATTCCAAAACAGAGCTACTAATATATGTCTACAGTCGCACCAGTAATTATCGCGAACGTGCAGATTTGAGGAAATCTTTTCACCTGTACCTTACAGATCGTGGCATATCCAAATTTTCAGCGTTGTTATTATTCATCGTTGGAATACCACAAAATGAGACAGGGCGACCGGAAGGACAATCTAGTGAACAATCATCTTTGAAAAAGGAACATTCACAATATGGCGATATCCTTCAAATTGATGTTAAAGATACTTACACCAATTTAGGTTTCAAGGGCTTGGGAGCTTTCAAATTCATTATGCAATGCGGACCGTCCATGAAATACATCATCAAACTGGATGATGATCCAACTGACCCTATCGATAAGAAAACCATTTTTGAAACAGTTGACAAAATTGCAGAGCATGGAAACACGAACTACAATTGGATTGTATGTCTTCATGTTTTGTACAGCGTCTTTGCCCATGAACCCAAATTTAAAGACAACTGGGAATCATCTTTTGATCAATACTTTTCCAGACACTTTCCGCCATTTTGCGTCGGAAACAAAGGAATCTTCATGAACCGCCAGGTGGCTAAGCGTTTGTACAAAGCCGCTAGAGGGCGCCGGGTGTTCCATATTGATGATATCTACATCACTGGATTATTACGTCAAAGAGCGTGCGTGCCATTTGTTGATTGGAATAACATATACAACATTTTCGATCAAATCATCTACCAATGTGCCCAGTATTTCAGCGGAACCCATTCTTATGAGTTTGTTTCCCACGAACTCAAAAGACAGGAATTGAAGACAAAACACGACTCTCTATGACACTTAGAGTCAAGAATTAAAGTCAAAACGTGACTCTATTTGACATTGAGAGACAGGTTTTACAATCAAAATGTGATACCGGATGATTGCATGATAACATTAGCTTGCAAAAGTTCGATTTTCTCAATGACTAAATAACAACTGATTTTGAGGTCAACATTGCAAAATACCTCCAGAAATTATGTAGAATGCCTGACAGATGCTTATTTTCTTCGCATAAGCAAGAATTAACTCCTCTGCGGAATGTCAAAATCCTCTAATTTTGTTTCACTTCCGGTGTCCCAGGACATTCCTACGGGGAATGCACATGCGTCGGAAAGGTTCAAGCCCCAGTTGGCATGGCGACATCGTCTACCAAGGCCAAAAAGGTGTCTCAAAAGAACGACCGTGTGGAGTCCACACAGTCTTTCTTTTGAGACACCGTTTTGTGGACCATGTGGACCATGAGAGTGATGCATGTTGTTCAACCCTGTGAGCAATTGTCTTCCTCATCAGCTCTCACCTTCATGTTTGCTGCACTCGAACTGTTCCCACTAATAATATACTGAACATATATGTGATAAGGCTTTGTCTCATTATCAAATGACATTCTTGTATAAACGTTGTGCAGCAATATGCATGTATCAATTATTGCATGAAAACTGCTTGTAAAATTATTGAAAATGATATTTCCATTTAAATGAAACATTTCTACTTGAAATTATCTATATACAATTTGCTGCCATTACATTCAGTGCCACCATGAAGACAGGGCTTTATTTATTTAAGACCAGAATCATCAAATAAATATCTGATTCAGATTTTGTGCCATCCTTCTTTAATGGAGGTGTGTACACATCTCCATTTATGCAGTCCCAGTGACAAAATGGAAGGTTTTAGCGGGAAATTTGAAATTTGAGCATTTTCAGAATGTCTTTTGGGCCCTGACTTAGCCATTTTGTTTGGAGAAGTTTGGAGTCAAGAGTGTACCTTAGCTTGATTATAGAGCAAGCACCTGGAATAGGAATGAATAGCCGGCATGTTGTTATTTGGACGTGACTTCGTTTTTATCTTGCTTTGATCCACTACGGGCAGCATCACACATTGTGTATTGGCCACTGTGCCTAAACTATTGCACTTGTATATATATTTGGCACATGAATGGGTCTTGTAGAATATGTGTGTCTTTTTGTGTGCATATTTAAGCAATCGGTACAGTTTTTGTAAAACATTGGAAATTAAAAATACAATTTTTTTTTCCATTCCGGAACATAACTTCAAAACAGTTGTACCTATGAACATGAAAATCTGCCATTTTATACGTTAAATACTCTAAATGTGCCTTTTTCGGGTCTTCATGCTCTTACAACAATTAGTAACAGCAAATTCAGCAAAAATGTGTTATTTTTTCAATGCTCTGTGATTCTGTCAATTTTGGTTTCTCGCAAATTAATGGTAATGAATAAATTGGTAAACTTCAACAAATATTTTTTGGTGACTTTTATAGCCATATATACTTTAGTGTAAATTTTGTGTTGAAACTCAGTTTTGTCAGAGCCCAGTGTCAGAGCCCATTGGATTTTAATGGATGTAGGTAACTGTTGTATCCATACTGACACAGTTCTATTAGTGGATAGAGTAGGTCTTACTCTAAGATTCCCAGTCTTCTCATTGTTTATCATATGACATTCACCAAAATGAATGTGCAGCTCCTTTCCCAAAAAGGAGGTTTTTACCTTGCAGATCACACACATTTCCATTAGGGTGTTTCAGGTGCCCCTAATATTTTCCGATCCTGCTTGACCTTGGTCTGGTATTGCAGTTTATATAGTTGAAGTCACAAGTAAAATTTTGGCCCATTCTATAAATACCTACCTTTACCAGAATTCACTTGAAGTTTATAATGTAATCTCCCATTGGGGAAGTTGCAAATCCTGAAGATATTGTAAAAATCAATGAAGGAATAGATAATACCCTAATTTCCATGCATCTTTTTAAAGCTCTTTCCAAGTCCATATCTGTCACATGAAATGGTCATTTTGTGGCTTGAAAATGGATTATTGGTAAAATTCTGAAATCTAGCACAAAATGTATTAACAACACCTGGTACTGGGCACTCAGGGAAATAATCATTTTCCGGGAGTATGAACTACAACTCCATTTTGCACCACCTCCATTTTGAACCCCTGGGTTCTTGTCTTTCTGAGAGACCACAAAATACAAAGGGGTAATTGCATTTGTTCAGAGTTTTGCTTATCAACCTTCTGCCTTTTCTCATGTTTCTCGTTAATGTCTACAGTGTTACGACTAATGTTTAGTTCTCAAGGCACATTACGGAGAAATATATGCTTCAGCGGGCTGGGATTTGGATGGTTTTTCAGATAATTTGTGACATTAATTTTTGCAAATCGGCGGCTTCCTAGAAATGGGGGGGGGGGGGAACTCCGCCGTGAAAGTAAAAAAAATTTCAACTTGTTGAAACTCTTTTTCCAAGTCGCTGAGGAAGAGCAACAGTTTTTCTAAATTTTTGGATGTCTGGCAGGCATTTTTTCCTTATCACAGGAGGGCAATTCCGTAAACTCAGATTTACAGATTTGACACTTTAGCAGCTTGTGTAGCCCTACCACCATACCTTAGCTATTTCATTGCTATCCAGGCATGAGGCCAGGTAATAGGGGTATCAGACAAGCCATCAACCAAAGCTCCAAGTGAAACAGGAGCTGAGCTACGTCAAAATATCAGTGTTTCGGACGTACATCGTGTGATGTACGTCCGAAACGCTGATATTTTTGACGTAGCTCAGCTCCTGTTGCACTTATAGATTTGGTTGTTGGCTTATCTGATACCCCTATTACCTGGCCTCAGCCCTATTTAAAATGAAATAGCTGAGATATACTGGTAGGGCTACACAAGCTGCTAAAGTGTCAAATCTGTAAATTGGAGTTTACGGAATTGCCCAGGAGTGAATAATATGATTGATGGGATAGAGGGCCATCCCCTGTGGAACATTTGTACTGCTCCTGCGGAACATCTGCAGCCTCGCTGATGGTTTTGCAGCCTCACCGACAGTTTTTGCAGCCTCGGTGACGGTTTTTGCAGCCTCACAGGTGGATATGATCTTGCCCCACAGGTCTATGATCTTGCCCCGCAGACATATGATCTTGCCCGCCGATTTATGATCTTGTTCCGCTGTTCTATGATCTTGTTCTGCCAGTCCATGCCTCTAATCCCTTTTTAATTAATGACATAATCGTTGTTTGTCACGGAATTAGCCATTTTTCTCCTAGAAATCATCTTAAGCTGCCCCATAGATGTAAAAAGTTCTCTGGTTCTCGTCGTGAGAATGGGCCATAATTTGAAAAGACCTTACCTCAGTACTCACTAGTACTCGTGTACTGTCACACCACAAGTACATAAATTATTTTCATAATAGCAATAAATGTCAAATAATTAGCATTGGTTGCCTCTAGTATTTACAAGACTGCAGGGGCGTAGCCAGAAATGAGGTAAGGGGGGGGGGTTTAGTTCCAGATGGCCTTGGTGAAGCCCGTAGGCCCAAAGCCTATGCGGCGGGGGGTTTGGGGGCCGCTGCAGGCTTTGGGCCTACGGGCTTCACCAAGGCCATCTGGAACTAAACCCCCCCCCCCTTACCTCGTTTGTCTAGTGGTATACGTGCTAGGCTGCCAATCGCTGGGTCCTGGGTTCGAAACCAGCTTTTGCCGGATCACCTGGACCTATGTTGGATGGCTGTTTCAATCCTTTGCCTCATTGCCGTGTCCTCCTCCTGTCCTAATTAGCCTACCAAGTGCATAGATACAGGACGTGAAACCCCAATCATCCATCCATCCTTCTCATTTCAGGTATAGCTGGTGACAATCCTGAAGATGAAGTGAAGGCCGACATGGTTGTGATTTGCAATAATGAAATAATAGATGAAGCCATCAGTATATTGTGGGAAAAATATCCGAAGAGAAAGGTAAGGCTGAATTACACGTTTATAATTAACTTTTAATTGTAATCATTAACAACAGATGGCATCCAGTTTTTCCACCTACTTGACTATAGAAGAACAGCATAGTTCATATCTGAAGATTGTCCCATGTTGACTTAGAGTGGACTGTAAAGTCAGTAAGGAAACTTCCATGGATCTGACAGAAGAACTCTTTATATATATATATACACTCACCAGCAAAAGAAACGCAACACTTGATTTTTGCCCATATTTTTGCAAATAATTTTTTTTGGACAAAACAAATTACATAGCAGTGATTCTTAGATCAATCAGTGTCTTATTGCCAAAAATCACTCAGCTGTGACTATTTCCTGTCTACTTTTTGACTTGTTTATCACATTTCAATTTTTTCAATAAAATGTGACCTTAGCAACAAGTAATGCCAAAAATAAAGGCGCCACTGTAAAGAATGTCCAAAGAGACACTAAAAGCCGAAAAATTAGCATGGTAACTCTAATTTTGAATTTTACAGGACAATTTGAAAATTGGAGTTTTGCAGAATTCGAAATGTAGCAGACAAAATCATTGTGGTTTGGGCCCTTATAATTAAGCTTTTTTAATGAAATTTTCAGACAATTTCACCATGATCTTAACGAACTGCCAAACATGTTTTCAAAGCATAATTCAAGTTTTAAAAAATTTTTGTACGGCCTTTATGGCCATATTCTTAAAATCATATTGACATGAATCGCATGCAATTTTAAGAAAAAAAAACAAAATGCACCAAAGCGCGAGACGTTTCTGACTATTGAGTCCTGACATGGACTGAACAGATATGCCAGTAAAAAAGTTCCAGGTTGATAGTTCCAAGTAAATTTTTTCATTTCACACTTATAGTGTTATTCTGCAAATTGCCTACAGAGGGGGCTGTAGTCTAGGACTCCAATTTTCCACTGTTATTTCTTTCTGAACAAAATGTTGCTTGTCAACCAAAATAGGCAGAAAACAAGTGTTACTTTCTGGAAGTATCAATGTGATAATGATTAATGCTGTTTTAACCCTCAAAATTTTATAAACCCAATTGAACAAGGACAACAGAGATCTCACATGAGCAATAAATGTACTTGAAAACAGATACTAGTAAATGACCTAATGATTCATTACGGTCTCATAAGAATAAATTTTTGATAATATCACTTTTTTAAATTTTATCTTCATTAATTGAAATGTGCATTTGCTGTTATCATCATCAATGTGGTTACTTCAGTAAAATAATCATGGCCCTGAACTACAGCCCTTTCTGTAGGAAATTTGCAGAATGACACTATAAGTCTGAAGTGAAAAAATTTACTTGGAACTATCAACCTTGAACTTTTTTACTGGCATATCTGTTCAGTCCATGTCTGGACTCAATAGTCAGAAAACATCTGGCGCTTTGATGAATTCTGTTTTTTTTTATCTTAAAATTGCATGTTAATGTGATTTTAGGAATATGGCCTTAATAGGGTGCATCAAATGCCCTTTTCCTCTCAAAATATAATCAAACACGAATGAAGTTGTGCCTTTTGATTGGAAATACACTTCTGAGAAGTTTAAATGAAATCGTACTATGGCTAGGGGTACCACACAGGCCATCTTTCCCAGTACATAAATTAGCTACCACCGATCCGCGGTTTCCAACAACTTTTTCAAATTTCTATACAGAAACATGTGGTTGTTATTTTTGAAATGTGCATAAAAAGACGTTTCAAATGAATGGCGACATCAATGGGCTATCTTATAAATTCATCTTCGTAATTAACTAATATTACATTTTAATATCAATATTTGGCAGAAACATAGTCATGACATCTTATTTCAATGACAGAGTTAATTTCTTGGCTCAGTATATTTAATAGATATTTTAGAAAATATCTTAACATCATAATGTATGAAAAACATTGAAATTCATACTGTTAGTATCAGATATGTCTAGAAATGCTAAATTTAAAATTGCATCACATTAAAATTCAATTGTCTTTGAATCTGTGATTTCTACACAATTTTGTTCAACATGATCTCCAAAGAAAGACTTTTTATGTCAAGTTTTTTTAGTTTTATTGTTTTCAGAAACATTAATTACTCAGTTCTGGCTTGTAAAATGTCATAACTTCGATACTTTTGTGCTGTTATCAAGGAGGTATGGGGAGAGGTACTGGCTTGCAGCATTGGTTAAATTGAATGCCAGATATTCTGGAAGGAGAAGAGGGTGAATGCCTGAAAAATCTGGGCAGAAAGCAACATTCAGGCAAAAAATATTCATTGGCTTTTCAAAATAAATCATGTCCCTCACTCTTGTGGTTTCGTGTTCACTTTAAATAACACAATATATGCAATGCGGGTACTCATTTGAAAGCTCTTTCTGAGAAGAATTCAGATATGATAAAATTATTATGATACAGCCGTTATTGTTAAAAATATTCAATACCGCGATTCGGCGATATGTCATTCTGTTGGTTTATTTCAGCCTCTTTGTGGTACCCCTAGGGCTATCTCAAAATTTCGGAAAATTTACATGAATTTTCTAATAGTCAGAAGGAACATCTTAGACCATGTTTGGTTGTGATAGGAAAATATGAGGGGCATTTGATGCACCCTAGGCCTTAATTGCCGGACAAAAATGTTTTAAAATTTGAATTTTGCTTTGAAAAAATTTATGGCAGTTCGTTAACATCATAGTGAAATTGTCTGAAAATTTCATTAAAAAAGCTCAATTCTAAGGACCCAAACCACAATGATTTTGTCTGCTGCATTTCGAATTCTGCAAAACTCCAATTTTCAAATTGTCCTGTAAAATTCAAAAATAGAGTTACCATGCTAATTTTTCGGCTTTTAGTGTCTCTTTGGACATTCTTTACAGTGGCGCCTTTATTTTTGGCATTACTTGTTGTCAAAACGTAGACAGGAAATAGTCACAGCTGAGTGATTTTTGGCAATAAGACACTCATTGATCTAAGAATCACTGCTATGCAATTTGTTTTATTCAAAAAAGATTATTTGCAAAAACATGGGCAAAAATCAAGTGTTGCGTTTCTTTTGCTGGTGAGTGTATATATACAACTCAGAGATCCAATGAAATTTTTCAATCATCATATATAAATGGGTTTATTTTCAGCAGAATTTCATGAAAAAAATATGGAAGCAAAAGATGTTCAGTTTTCTTGTCTATTCCTTTTTGCAGGAAGAACGACGTAAGGTGTTTGATTCCGAAACGATACTCAGAAAATTGAAAGACATTGAAAGGATGCTAGAGGATAGTGGTGGGGAATGGTGTATCGGAAACAAGGTACGGTAAACTTACAGTGCTACGAAAAATTAAAAATGTATAGAGAATTTTTAGATATCATAGGAAAATCACACAATCATCATACTATTAATTCACGGACTCCTTACGCTACTCCAACCAAACTACTGATTGCCCAGTTATGAAAATTTGCACAGGCAAGCCACCAATTTCAGAGTGACAGAGATAAATATATTGATGGCAAATACTCAAGAAACCCAAACACTGCTAAATTTAAAAAGTTATTCCTGTCCAAATCCCAAAGTACCCTGGTCAGACTCAGCAAATTCTGCAAGGTGATCATGACTCATTTTTCAAGTGAGAAATAGATTTGTAAACCCTTCATGTATTATTTTTGTACCAAATAGCCTTAACGATCTTGCATTTCTGTATAAAATTGAAATGTTACTTATTTACCAGTGGTCATAAACAGGGCCGTGCAGAGCCTGCAGTAGGCCCAGGCCAAAATGAAAAAGTAGGCCCCCCTTCAAGCCATGGTTTCTACCCTCGGCAACATTGAATGCAAAAAATAAAAGTGAGAGTATATCACATGATTGTCATGCATATTAATGTTTATCACAAACGCTATAGCTATAAAACCCTGTGTAATAATGATAATGTGAATTTTCGGTACAGACTGAGATTCTGATTTCTGTGATGCTTTGGGGGCTTGCAGCCTTTCGCAAATCACAAGAAAACATTTAGGCTAGATTTCCATCACAATCTTCAAATACTACAATGCACACTTATCAACCTAACTTGTGCATCTTAAATTTGCATTGTGAAAGCCTTCTTGCTTCGTTTGAGAAAATAATTCCAACGATTTTGCAATATCACTGTTAATTTGCAAGTCCATTTATATGTCTGACTGGACTATGCGGCGAAGTGGCAACAGTTACTACCGCGGGTCTATTGACTCTGGCGGGCCGCTGGAAGATGCCAAAAATATCTACAAATTAAGAAAAAAACATCTGTCCAAAACTTCTTGGATTGTGTGATACACAACTAATTTAGTCTGGTATGTTCGCTTGATCCTGGACCAAAAATCCAACTTTGAGATGGGGCCCCAATGGAAGAGGGCCTTGTTTTGTACAGGGCAGTCTAACATCGGAGGCCAAAATGATAACCCTGGCAACAACTTCACAGAATAAAGGAATCCATGGATTTTTATCTTATACAGTACCATTAGAATTACAGAATGTATTGCTGACTGTGAGGGCCCACTGAATTATTATGCCGCGGAACCCCAAATGGCACCAGTCTAACCCTGTACAAATCGAGTCCTTTACTTTACTTTGGAAGTAGGCCCCTTGAAATTTGGGGGCCCCTGCCATTTGGCCCCCCTGGCCCCCCCTCTGCTCAGGCCTGAACAGGCCTAAAAGGTGGTAGCAATTTGTGTAAATGGCACAAATATAAAAATGTAGGGAAATTCCTTGCACACATGAAAAATTGAGCAGTTTGTACAAATCACTCTGGTAAATCAGACCGGTTTAATTAGAAAAATTTCAAAGGAGCGTTATTTCTTTAACTGAGCAATGACAATGTTGAAAGATTTCCTCAAAACACTGTGATTTTAGATGTTGCATGGAATCTTTGGCACATCTCTAGGCATACTGGAAGGGGGAGTATTCACCCTCCCCCTTACAAATTTGGGAAACATGGTAAAACAATTCGGGCAGATACAGTGATGGAAATGGAAAATTTTCGTCGGAGGAGCTCTCAGCTCGTTTTGCTGTGACTCGCCATTCCAAATTTTTGAGCACAATTTTGGCTAGAAATACCGTTAAATCTGAAAAAGTAGCATGATAAGTGTAAGTTCAGCACTGACTCATTGGGGGAGCTGTAGCAGGGTACAGCTCCCCCTGTTTTTTGGTCAAGGGAGCTCAGCTCCCCCGAGCTCCCCCCCATTTCCATCACTGGGCAGATAATTAAATAAACATAATTAACAATCAATAGTTTCAAACAGATTTCTTTTGGAATATTATTTAATCTAGAGCCTGATATTCAGGCAAATGTGGCTCACCCCCTAAAATGCTTCGCGGTACACATATTGCTAGATATATTCAAATAAGGAAATCAAAAATTATCAAATGCCTCAGAACTTTTCAAAGGGCATCTGTCATTCTGGAGAAAATCGGGTGTAAGTTAGCGCCAGCGAAGGCAAGTGGCCCGTTGGATGCCTGCACACAGTGTCCTTGAACAAAGTTTAGGGTTAAAAAAAATGTACAAAGAATCCGTCAACATGGCGTTGTAGTATGTGGTCTCAGCTTCGATTTGATGTAAAGATCAAAAAAATCTGTTGGGAAAATTTTGAGAAAATTGAAATTTAAAATATTTAGTTTTTCACACCCTTGTTGCATGCAAAATATCAGTTATAGATTTATCAAATGGCATTGCAGTGTTATTAAAACATCATAATTCATCTAGTTATATATTAGGTTACTCTATCAGGTCAAAAAATAAAAGAAAAAGCATGTTATTTCCGATTTTCACATCTTTTCCGATATTTGGGGTGTTGCAAACTCAGTGAATCTTATAATGTGTCAAAATCGAATATAAACATGGCCATTTCGGATTTATTATTTCTTAAACCAAAGCAAAGCTGCAAATGAACCACCAGGGTGTGAGAAAATGCCTTGTTAACTTCATTAGTGATGGAAAATGAGATTTTT
Source organism: Platynereis dumerilii (assembly GCA_026936325.1). Taxonomy (NCBI): domain Eukaryota; kingdom Metazoa; phylum Annelida; class Polychaeta; order Phyllodocida; family Nereididae; genus Platynereis; species Platynereis dumerilii. Next base: position 11,070,500 of record JAPTHN010000004.1, read on the forward strand.
TGGCATTTCACCAATCAATGTTTTTCAAGTGGGATTCACAAAAACATCTGTAAAGTTATTGGACAATAAACAGTAGACACATGTAGAAATACGTACTGCCGGTATCAGATAAGTGTATCTTCACCAAAGCTTTCTATGTAAGTTGTATTTGATATCTAAGGAAACAATATTTTTTGAGAGAAATATTTCTTTAAATCCATAAAAAAAAAGTATGCAAGTGGCCTAATGGCTGAGATGGCCAATTCCAAGGTTTATTACAATGACTCTGTACATATTGAAATATGGGTCGCAATTTATTGTCTTCTGAGAATTTTAATTGCTTCCTTTACACGTTTTTGCCAATTGTTAAGATTATTTCATGGAATTTAATGGTTGCCGACTTCCAAAAATTCTGTTGTTCAGTTGTTGCATGCCTTTGTGCAATCAACAGATTATTAAACTATTAGTCAACAGATTCTCTTTCATGGTCACATAATTAATATTGGTTGTCTGTGAATGTTCCAGTTGGAATTAGGAGATATTGTGATTTTAAAAAGTCAACTTCATGCCAGAAGCTCTGAAATAGATATTTATTGGTGACATTATTTATTTTTCTTTCATGATATGAATGACAACACTGAAAAATGCATTCTAATCATATTTTCCAGCCAATTCATTGCATTAGTAATGTAAAATCTGCATAGAAAGTACTAAATTGAGACTCTGCACAATTGAAGAAAATCAATAAAATACCATCGGAAACCAAGTTCCTAAACAAAAATTTCAAATTTAAGGAAAGGACAATTGGGGCAATCATGTTTCTTCAGATTGTGATTAGAGGTTTGGATATTGATATGAAGAGATACACTTTGAAATTGTTGCGACATACGTCTCAAAATATGGATATACAAATGCTGCAAAAGCCCTAGATATGTCTTGTTTTTGGCTATATTGCTACAGTATTCTGCTACTTAACTAATGCAGTTGATGAATTAGGGACATTATGCAGGTTCAGTTGATTGGACTCTAAATGGGTTCGGAGAATGCAGATTATAGTCTAGCAAGTTTGTAACACTTTCAGAATGTGATATTCCTTTAAAAACGCCTAAATCATAATTCTGAATTTGTTTTACTGTATATATATAAGCACCAGCGTGGGAAAGAAAAGCATTTCTATGCTAAGATTATCATTTTAAACATTCTATAATGGATATTTTGCATGCAACAAGGGTGTGAAAAACTAAAAATTTTAAATTTCAATTTTCTCAAAATTGATCTTTACATCAAATCGAAGCTGAGACCACATACTACAACGCTGTGTTGACAGATTCTTTGTACATTTTTTTTAACCCTAAACTTTGTTCAAGGACACTGTGTGCACTGAACTGATCTTGCTATATAACCAGGAGGGCTTGACACTGTTGGAAAAATTTTCGCTATGGATATCGGATAATAGCAATATCGATATCTGTGTGATATCCCCGGTTTCCATGGATTTCATTAGAAACCTTCAAGATATGTATTACAAGGTACATCAGATGAGTTAGTTAACCTTAGTTCATGTGATTTCCTTTAAATTTGGGACCTGTCCACACATTTTGGAACCCAATTCAACTGAAATAGAATTTTCTGGGTTTCAAGTACTCAATCCCAAAAAATTGTATATTATAGTACTTTTAAATATTGCTCTAGTGTGCGATATGGTTATTGCAAGCTATGACATTGTGATATTGATATTTTTGCGATATATTGCCATGCCCCTTATAACCAGTCATGTTTCAACGACCTTCGGCTTTGCAACCCTTGAGTTCTTGTTAAAATTCTTGTAACGGCTCCACCCTTTCAGTGGACCAGTTCATGACGCATGACCTACATGTAATATTATAACAATATTGTTTTGTAACTAACATTGCAAACCACTGAAGAATAAAAGTGAATAATTCCCAGTAAAGAAGTAGGTTTTATATACTGAAGAAAACTCTAGCATAAAAGAAGTATGCATGCAAAAGGTCTATCTGCAACTGGGCCAAGCCATATAGGTTAGTCAGCCAATAAATCTCAAATGCATTTCAGAAAGACACATGTGTGAGTGATATTTGACACCACTTTGCTCCTTTCCTTAACTATATTTTTATTTTGTCTTATCAAAGCAAGTATTTGTCAGAATAAAATGATATTTAACCTATTCTACCTGCCAAATTGACTAAACTCTGATTCTCAGGTCAATATATGAATATAAATTCTTTTATAAAGGTAAAGAGGTTTTTCATGCCATGGAAAACCCTTGTTTTATTTACAAAATATTCAATCAAGCATTACAGGGCTCTCCATTGAGTAATTTTAAGTTATAAAATCAATAAAACTCACTTATTTATATGGAAAACACACATTTGTATTACTTGGAAGTGTCTACTATACTTTAAATCTATCAGTTTATGATCTATGACTGTATTGAATTTTATATAGAATTGGCTGACACATTGGTTTTATAGTTATTAATCAGTGCACACAATTCTGAAGTAATATCAACAATAACATGATGTACAGTACTAGGGATTCCTGCAATCAACAAAACACACATAAGACAAAGTCAGGCCTGACAACATACAGTCAACACAGAAATTATTTGCACACTTTGATTTTTCATCATATTTCACAGAAAAAATCCAATATGATACAAAAAGCTGTCCTGTGTTTCAGAGTAGTGTTAGTAGGTTAGGATCACATGCATTTCAATTTTTACCAATTTTTTTTTTGGAAAACTTGAAAAAAGTGAATCATGAAGACAAAAAATTATTTGCACACCTGAGCCAACTGCCAGAAACAGCATTTCAAAGATGATATTCCCATTATTTTTCAAAGAAACTATGTTGTTTATGGTATCTTTAACATGTATACAGCCCAAGATATATCAAAATTGTAGTACCTGGACTATTTATCCAAGTCAACATACTAACAATTTTCAAACATTTTGAAAAAAAAAAAATTCCCAGTCAATCAAAGTTATAGAAATTTACCTCCTTTAGGGAAATTACCTCCCAAAAATCTTTTTTTTGGTATGTAATATGATTCAAATTCATGAATACTATAACACAAAAGGTTTCATGAAAGTCCCCCTCATTCAAACGAAGTTCAAGTGTAAGCTGTCATCATAACTTTCTTGAATAAGAAAAGGCCTGTATTTTTGCACCTGTAGACATTAAATACTTTGTGCTATTGTAGATGTTGATACTTTGATACTGTAATCTTTTTGCCTCTGGAACTTGTTAGTACATCACTCCAGCATTAACATATACACAAGAAAGTAATTCTCAAATGATTTTGTAGGCATTTATGGTCATGGTGTCACTTTTTTCATAGTTGGGCGTTTTCATTTGCTTCCGAGCGCCTGGACTTCATGTTGTTAAATTAAGCACAGCGAGGTTAATTTTGATGTACGGAAAAATTTTTTTGGCTGATTCTTAATCACAAAATCATAGTGCACACCTCTGTATCAAAAATTATTATTCCTGTTCATTTATTAGAAATGGTCTGTCATCCCTAATGAAGTAGGCGACCTTGTTACAAAAACCAGTTGCCATTCATAGTATATTGATATTACAACTCAGAACTCAGAAGAACTCAGAGCTCAGAACTTGTTTATTTACACATGATCAAAACAGGAATACATAAGGATAAAAAACATAATAGTCCTAATAAGTATTTAAAAAATAAATAAATGTATGTCAGCAATATCAAGACAAAAATAAGAAAAATGTAACCAACCAAACATTCAAATGATAGAATAAAGAACAAATTTTAAATAACAAGTTTAGGAAAAGAAATAAAGAAAAAAAAAAAGTCATGCATGTTAGTTACTGGGACAGATCGCATACCATACACACATGTGGCATAAATGCTACATATATCAGTTCAATGACGTCATGCAAAAACTACATCACAGGTTAAGTTTTCATAAAGAGTTGCACTAAGTCGGTAATACTAATGAAAAGAAAAATGTTGATTCTTTATTCAGGGCATATATTGATCATTAGTTCATGAGTTATTATTGTATTTAGACCTTTCTAATTTACTGGTGGGTCTCTTACTCAAGGTTGCCAGAACAGGGGGGCAGAGAAATAGATAATTACGTCCTGCATTTTCCCTTTGAGACAACATTTTTTCATGAGGAAAAACATGAAAAGCTCTCGGAAACTATTGCTCCAACCACAGTTAACAGGTCAAGATCAAACCAAGGTTACTCAGAAATTGCTATGAACTCTCAGACCTCAATCAAAATGTGTAATGAAGGGACCTTGTTAAAGTGGAAATGCACTGAAAATTGATTTTAATTATGATGGCGTGGAAGTGAAAGATAACATCAAATTAATAAGTATGCTTAAATGTGTGTTTTTGATTCTGGTATTTATGTTGTGGATTGCACATACAGATGCCATACTGGAAAGGTGGGCAGGAAATCATGTTATACAACTGCACTGCTGGGTTTTTAACCTTTGGCTATACCTATAGCCCAAGGTTATTACGATGGTAGATGATTTCCCGTAATCCTATCACTCGACATATCTCTTTTAATCTGCCAACCATACCTTCAAAATTTGACACAACCTTCTATTTTCACCCGACAATTCTGTGCGGTTGTATTTCTTCTAATTCAAGTCTACCGCACTGTGCATCCAAGAAACTTTCGGCCGCCAGAAACAAAAACCGATAGGCCTACGAGCGCTTGGATTAATGACGTCACAACAGCACCAGAGCATTGTCACTACAGGTAGCGTCACGATCACTGAACAGATGGCGGCGCCCCCTTGAGTTAAATATGGAATCGTCTGGTTCTGCCAGCTGTGCTGTGGTTCTGTGCTGTGCTGTGGTTGTCTCGACCACAGAAGTGGTTGTATCGCTCTGGCAATGTTATTGGTTGAATTGAGGGATTCTAAAGGATCATTTTGGTATAAATTGGACTTTCCTACGTTTTCCTGGGCGATTTGAAGTTGGAAAAAGACAAAAAGTTGAATGATCTTTGACGCTGGATTATCGCCCAATTTACGTCGTCGAAATTCGCTCGCCGTGATGAATTGGTATTTCTAGTCACATTGTTATTATATTAATCGAAAAATAGACATTTTTCTGAACATTTTGATGTCGGTTTGGTCGTTCTACGTTGATTTTTAATATTTTTTCGGACGCTTTGAAGTTGAGCAATGACATCGTAGTTTTGGTCTATCTTGAACTGTCAAAATATGTCGTCTTGGAGGTTGGGCACCACAATAATAACTTTGCTCAATATGCCTACAAACAAATCAGTCAAAATGCCTACAAACAAAAACAGCAACATTATCAAAAATAGCATGCAATGCATGCACCATGTCCTCGGGCATCTGAACTTGTTTGATGTAAGTCAGGTGGCTGGTCCATTGGCCTTTTAAATTTACTTTTAAAAAATTTAATCAGCTGTGAATATCTCATAGATCTACATAGATTTTGTCATATATATGCCAAGTCCAAAAAATATATCATGCATATGCTTTAGGTACTCTCTGAACAAATTCAAACATGATACAATCAAGAGGCCACCCCACCCCCATGCAGCCCCCCCCCAGTGACCATGTGCATCCTGTCACTGAGTTGACAGCACATGGCTAGTGAGGGTGTCCCATGCAGTAGGGTGGGAGATAGATAGATGCACAGGAGCTCACAGGCCGATTTATTTAAATCAATGATATAAAAGAATATAATATCAACAGTGTATATCAGTATTAAAAAGTGAAAGTGACTGGACCAGGGATCCCTCGAGGCTCTCAAGAAATTATATATTTTTCTACAGAAATCCTGACTTAGAATATAGTCTGCTATGTCAATATGCTATAGGCCCACTCTATAGATCTCTTCTCTAATATAAATTGTATATATGTGCTATGTGCGATTCTAATATCATAGAGCTTTTCCTATCATTAGAACAATATACAAGAAGAACATTTCTGTGTCTCCTAACTTAACTAAAATGATATGGCAGCAGTGATTTAAAAAAACCAATAACTTCATTTCAAGAGCACATTTTGAATCAACTGAGTGACGTCAGTCTGACAAGAAAGGCTGAATTGTACACTGCTAATCTTCTACTGACAATCCATGACTGGGCAGCTAGTCTGAGCCAGAGCAGAGACAGAGAGAAAGCACTCCGGGTAGATTGGTAGAATCAGGTCTATGTTGAACTCATGCATATTCAGCACAGTAGTAGCAGCAGCAGCAGCAGCAGTGACACAACAGTGACCCACATATAGTGGGGCCAAGTGCTTGGGTTGCCGAGGTTGGCTAGTGAGGGTGCAGTGCTGCATGTGTGCAGCTGCTAGGACCCGTTGCAACGAATTTGGAATTGTTTTTGGTGAAGCTGTCACAAAATAACTGGGAAATGTGATATATTGAAGTAAATTGAACACTGAGAAGATCGAAATTGCAGGCAGGAATGCATTAGAGGAAGTTTTAGCATTGGAATACATTAGTTGGGCGTGTAATTTCGCCAGTGAATAGTTTTTCTGAAAACACTAAATTAGAAGATTGACAGGAAATGGGTCTCAAAACAGATATGTCCTGGAATAAATCCCGGGGACATAAAAACGGTCCTTTTGCATGACAGGTGAGCGCCGGCCGTCGGACGCCTAAGTTTACCCAAACACCAAACATAACCAGCCTGCAGATAACAACTGGCAGGCTGTGGTTGCCTTAAATTTCTATTTGGTTCAACAGTACAGTCAGTCAATCATGAATCACGCTAAGGCAGTTGAGGTAATTAGGCAACAGTTCTGTTCACACTCCAGTGAAGTGGAATTGAATCAGTCTCATTCCAATAAGGCCATGCCTGATTCCAATCAGGCCAATAATTATTGACAGCTCATCACAGAGGTCCAGTTGCTTTGACTGGGCATGCTTGGGCCAGGTCACGTGTGAATGTGGATTGCAATAAACTTTAGTGAGCTCCTGGGAGTGACATCTCTTATATTAAAATGATAACGTACGGGATTTATCTCAAGTTATACTCAATGTCTGCTCTTCTAATTTTCACCATGCCTTCCTGTGCCCTTCAAGGCAGAACTCTCCCCTTTTCAAGGTCATTGCACTTTTTTAAATGCCCTAATTAATTATGATTACCTTTTACCTGATTCCTACATTATACACAAGAGGGCAGCACCTGCAAGCTCTCTCCCACTATCTTCTAATTTGCCATCTGTGTTTCTAAACCTACACAGGGACAACTCTACCCTTTTCAAGTCCATCCCACTATCCTGTTCCCTTCAATCTACGGGCAACTTCCTAGTGTTTGATAATTGATGAGAGAATACACAATAAAATGAAATAACATAGAAAAGAAAATATAAAACATTTAACAAACATGTACATGCTCTCTCTTGACACTTCACAGTGTGTATTCAATTCCCGGAATTCAAGAAGTGGCAGTCTACTCTACACTGCACCTACTGTTGACAAGGATACTTACCCAAGTACAAAATTTAAGAAAAGTCTTAGAAAGAATAAGAATTACATTTGCTTTTACTATTTTCTTGTTTTTTATCTGTCTTTCTATATATCTATCTAGGTCTACCCATTTATGTCTCTATCTCTATTTTATTTCATTCTGTTCTTTTATGTTCCCTCCAATCTATGGGTAACTAACCAGTACAGATTTGTTTACCTATTCACAGAGCCGGTTGGCTCGTTGCATAGTAGATTTCTTGCTATTGGAATATCCTCGGCCAATTGATGTACTTGTGTAGGATTAATTGCACTACTTATAAATCTCACAAGAATTGATGGTAAGCTGGTAAGCATAAGTGACAACACCACTGATAACTGTTCTTGAATAATTAACAGTAGGTGTTTTTGTAAAGTGGTATAGCCGTTTTGGTATAGACCTGTAGCCGTTTTTGACATCTATTAGTACATGTTTTTGTGTTGCCGTTCTTGCATTGTCAGAAATCACAGTAGGCATTTTGTCTGTAGTCTAACCCTAACCCTGCTCACGCATAGGTCCCAGGGCCACCTTGAGGGCAAGTGATTTGAAAAGTTAATTTTGAGGTCTGACCGTCCCAGATATCTGAGGACTTAAACATCCAGAAAATGGCCATTTTTGAGCATTTTAGCGTGACATGCATATTTTCAGCAATGTTTAACCCTTCATTTGGAAAATAATATTAAAAATTAGTCTATTGAAAGTATTCTCAAATGTAGCCATGGGAGTTCTGGTTCTGCGACTATCAATTTTAATATGATGCTCTGTGTATTTGTGAAATAGTGTCAATTAGACTCTGAAGTGGCAAATGAAGCCAAAAATTGAAATCTCAGCAATTTCAGTTCAACAACTCTGTGTACCTGTTGGTATTCTATTTAGTATTTGCTCTCCCAGCTTAGTTTGAGGACCCCTCTATTGCATATTATACCTTATTTCCATATACACATGTCATAGCTACTTGTTTGAATCATTTTTTCTTGCTTTGTAAAAGTTGTTCGGACCCTAACACTAACTTTGTAGTTGCTCTTAGTCCAACACAGGTTGCCTAGATATACCTTTTCACTACTGCATTTTTCCTTTACAGTGGCTTAATCATTTAGCACTATAAGGGATGCATGTGACTGTCTGGAATTTTAGCTAATATTGAAAACTGTTGTATGTCCCGACCCTAACACCTCTGTCCGAACCCTAACACCTTCTGTTTTTCATCCCCATGTTCCCTGAAACTTGCACAATTTAGGCTTTTAGGGATTCTACAAGATCTCTGTGTTATTAGAGATGGAAAAAAGTGCCAAAAGAACTCCAGAAATAGTCTAGATCTGCAGGAATGGGGCAAACAAAGAGTACTATTAATATACTTTAAGATTATCAAATAACCTTCTTTCATGAATGTAAAAGCTATTAAAGATTAAAAATTGAGTTAGAAATAATTTTAGACCAGCAGGGTGACTTATCTGTGGGCACTGGTTGTAGTTTATGCATGTCTTTTGTGATTTTCAACTGGTGTCCCGACCCTGACGCCTCCAACAAAATTTTCAGTGCCATTTCAGCATGTTATATCTCCAATACTAACAACATTATCTATTAGAAATTTAAATTATATACTAGGCTTTGTATACATGGCAAAATTTCATCATCTTTATCAATTTTGAAATATTTACATCTTTGTTTGAGAAATATTCAATTCCATCTTGAGTTAAAATGGGTAAATCTTTTAAAAGGGGCTGTTTTGAATATTGGAACAATTTAAACGGTTCCGTGGCCCACGAAAATATGCATGCATGTCATTCATGACCTAAAATATTCAGAAGTGATAAGATGTGACCAAAACAATACTTATAAGAGAACTAAATCATACCAGAGTGTTATGCTTTCTTGTCCACTGAAAAAATCGTAATAGCTATGTTGGAAATCATTACTTAACCCTGATTTTGTTGTTTATTTATTGCCATGTATATGTACTTCGAATTGCAGCAACATTCCAAGCAAAAACAGCACCTTTATTTTTAACCCTCTTGTCACGCTCTGATTTGCACTAGGCCTTAACTTGCCTGGCCAGTTTCTCTTTGGCTCAATGGCTGTGTTACTATTAAGTTTCTGCCTTTTATATTGCATTGACGCATTCTGGGCCCATGTTCAATCATCCATGCGGTCCTTAATTTAAGTTGGTAATGACTATGTCCTGTCAGTTTGTATATTTTACAGGAGCAATAAGCATTTTCTATATATCAAGAGGCCTCATGACAGGATACACCCCCCACCCTATGGGGTAACTAGGGGGAATTGGGGGGAAAGGAGGAGGTTATGCGGGGAAAGTGGGGGCAAGTGGGGTGCAAAGATGGGGTAAGTTGGGGAAACCGGAGGCTAGCGGGAGGCAACTTGGGGGAAGTGGGGCGAAAGCGGGGGGCTAGTGGGGGGAAGTGGGGGTTTAGCAGGGGGAAGCAGGGGCAAGTGGGGAGAAGTGGGGGGTAAGCGGGGGAAGCGGGGTGTTAGCGGGGGCAAGTGGGGGATAAGCGGGGGCAAGTGGGGGGTAAGCGGGGGGGGGTTAGTGGGGGAAGAGGGGGGAAGCAGGGGGCAAAACGGGGTAAAATGGGGGAAGCCGATATTACGGGAATAACAAAAGGGAGCGGGGGGTGTATCCTGTCATGAGGCCTGCAAAAATTATTTGATTTGTGTAATTCATGCAAATGAAGAAAAAAAAAATTCCAGGTTAGGGTTAGGGTTTAGGTTAGGGTTAGGGTTAGGGTTTGGGGTTAGGGTTTAGGGATTGAGATAATTCTTGCTTTTCAACTTTTTATAATTAAGTTCTCACTACTTATAAAATTTAGCATAGAAATTACCTGAATTAGTAATATTTTGCCTTTCTACAGCTAGTTGACTACTGGAGTTTCAACAGATACCTGTTTATTATTGGCCAAAATCAGCATCTAAGGGGGAGGCAACCATTTGATAATCACTGGTTTTCTGTAAATGTAAAAGTAGGCCATCATAAGTAACACTGGTAGCCATGGTGACAAAACTTCACCACCAGTTATCGGGCTGGTATTGACGCAATGTAACTGGTGTGTGATACAGGGTCGTGTCCCTGAATGCTGGAAATCTTTCAGTGCCACTTTCTGTCCTCTAACCTAATTTGCCATGACGCGGGGAATTTTTCTCAAAAAGTGCGCAAACGGAGGTTTTTGGATTTTGCGGGCTGAGAAATGATGCGATTTTCATCATTTTCACAGGAAATGCTGCTCTACTTGTGTGGATAAGTAATTTATCTAGACATTTAGCCCAGGTAACTCCAGGTTGATTCTGACCGGAAGGCCTGTTTTCCTATCTTTTAGCAAGCAAATGCCATAATGGGCCCACACAGGCCTATGCAGAGGCCTAGAATCACAAAACCTTGCAATTCGAGGGGGAAGGCATCCAGAAAGGCATGAAACTGGCACCCGCACAATGCACTGTTTCAGCTTTTCCCACCAAAAATCTGCTGTTTTTTGGCTGTGATCTGTCACCGACGCAATCTTAGCCCATGGCATGACCACAGTTATGCTGATCTACTCCATTTTAACCAAATTCCATGGTAGTTACTGGCCTGCAGCCTGTATTTCAAAGTTCACCTGCATTAAGTCAACCAGTCAGAGCACAGCTTTCTATTTTCTTCCGGCCTTAATCCTATAAAATCAATGTCGTCTGCTAGATATGAGCTTTCTGCATGCAATAAAGCTTGCAGGCTACAAACGTAGCATGGAAATTACAAGAATTAGGAAAATTTAGGCCTTTAACAACCACTGAGCCACTGGAATGTCTGTTTTTGCATCTTTGCGATGTTTTAAATGACTAAAAACTAAGCAAGAAACCAACAAAAGGCTATTTTTTAGCTTTAGTTTTGTGTTACTGGCAAGTAAAAATGCATTTAGTAATTTAGAAGGCTTAAATTCTTGTTTTTTAATAAAATGAGAAAAAAAAACCCAATAATTTCAACCCGACCGGGAATTGAACTCAAGATCTTTGGTTTGTGAAGCCAGCTCTCTACCACTACACCACCAATGTTGCAGACACCAAGCTTCTCGGATTCTATGTGTTTCCACATTTAGATTTTGATGAAAGTGAAATATGATGATTACCACATTTCAAGCTGTATATACTGAACCTTGATCTTCACCACGAAATCAAATGCAATTAACTGACTGAATCATTAGTGACCAATTAAAGTGTTAACATCAATTGTAAAGGCTATTACTAATACAATAGAAGGAGCAGTTGCATAATGCAGTCAAAGTCAAAAGTCAAAATATTTTATTAAAGTCTCACTCTTGTCATAAAAAACACATTACAAATCATACAAAAACAAGGCCATTCTAAAAGTAGAATTATGAGAGACTATGTTTTATAGTAACAGCTAAAAACACATGTAAAGGTATAAATTAATAAAAGTTGGATGACAGTTTGTTCAATTGATAATGGCAATTAACTTATGCAAGCTCCAGGGAAGCAGCATTCAATTGAAGTGGAAGCAATCAATTTAAATGACAGCAACCAATGTTGAAATCGCAATTAACCAATTAATTGAAGCACTGATCGACCTTTTCTTTGCAGAGTGAATCGCTCAATTGAAAGCAGCAATTAACGAGATAGCTTCATTGCTATCAAACTTGTTACCCCACATTGAAAAATGTAGATTTTGCATATCGCTCTGTTAACATGGCATTCCTGAGCCTACACTTGTGTCTCTTCACAAAATATAGTGCACATTTCGAAGACTAGAACGGGTGCTCGGAGAGCACATAGCTTCGCTGTCCATTTAAAATTGAACTTTGACTACTACTGCAAGGTGCTGCGTATTAGGGGCCGACCAGTCGATAGTTGGGGGGCTATGGCTTTTACCCCCGGGACAAACTCATTCTTATGGTGCGCGAAGCGTCAACCAATATTTTTTTTGCACGTGGACATGCGACAAGCTTTTTTTTCGTAAGTCTAACATTGCGGTACGAAATATCTACCCTCTTGGCTGCTAGTGCTGCAGCAAACAATGATAGTTCATGCTGCACTGTAGAGGCCTTTTTCAGATTTCTTTGATTGTGGGCCCAAAAAAGCTCCAATAATCACCAAAATTTAATCAGTTCTTGTGTAGTACAAATGAATACATCATGCCAAAGGAAATCTAAATCCATCCAGTAGTTTTTGCAGGAAGCAACTCACATACACACTAACGCACATGCTGATGTGCCAGGTACCACAATAGCTTCTGAGCGAAGCTAAAAACAATATTCTACACTCACCAGCAAAGCAACAGGCTAATTCAATGGCTATTCACTGATTTATGACAGCTAGAACTCCAAAATTGAGCACAGATTCAAAAGGAAAAGTTGATCCCGCCATCTTGTGCAAATTGTGCTGCTTTCGCGAGATTCAGGCAGAAGTACACACATTTACACCTGTTTGGATTTAGACACGAATCTCGCGAGAGCACTGATGCCACCAAAACTCACCTGAATTGTGGCTGGGAGGGGAGTGGGGGGGAGGTTCAGCAGATATAATTTGGATACCTAGGAATCCTTAATATATATAAACTAGAATGGTATACCTAATTGTAACTTTAATAATTTTTTTTTGCCCCAAAACAGGGAAAAGTGCCAAAAATGCATCTATATTGTAGGGAGCGGGGGGGGGGGGGGTCAGCAATGAAGCACATGGTCAAAACATGATTTGTCAGATAATTTGGTTAGGTATTAAGCTCGAATGTTTCATCTTTATTTCTAACACTTGAAAAATATTTTTTTGCCCAAAAAGAGTGAAAATCACCAAAAATGCGTCTAAATTGTTGGGGGAAAGGGGTCAGCAATGAAGTACAACAACCAAACTTAATTTTTATGATTGTTTTGAAACTTATAATTTTTTTAATATAAATTTCATTATGGTACCTCATTGCTGACACCTTACAAGTACAATGTTTAGGCCAAAAAGAAGAGAAAATCAACCAAAATTCACACACATGGCTGTCAAAGGGCCCAGAATGGAGGCTGTTAGCAACAAAGTATCTTGACCTAACTTTTTCTATTGACATTCTTGAAAGTCAGTCTAACTTCCATGCAGGTTTCATAGAGGTACTTCATTGATGACATAGTTATTTTCATTATTTGAAGCAAAAACGTCAAGGAAATACCTAAATTATCTGCAGTATTTGGCCCGCAAGACTTCTTGTCACTGCCTTGCCCCTTCATATCTGCTTGGTCCAGCTATCCCTGGGCAATCTTGTTGCCCTCATGATAATTTCCCACCTTAATCAGTTCCCTCCACCCCTATCATCACCTACAATCATTAACAGTGGCACATCCCTCCCTCTACGTGAACCGAGGGAAAACCGTTACTACTACTACTACTACAAATTTTCCATTGATTTTTCAATGTGATATACCCTGTGATCTCAGAATGGTGCAAAACATCGTGGCTTCATTGCCGCATTTTAGTCATTTCTGGTCGCATATCAGGATGAAATTAACAAATTCTGGCCATTTTAGTGGTCGTTGGTCGCGTTAGACAGGTTGGTTGCATATTGGGGTGGTATTTATAAAGAAAAACGTTAATGCAGAGGGTCTATGGTCACAAAAAGGGGTGTGGTCGCTTACTAGGAGGTCGTTTATTGCAGGGACCACTGTATACCCAACCCTGGCCACTATACTATTTCCTCAAACTTCCATGAGATTTTGACAAACTCCAGTTAACAATCTCACCTATAGATTATACCAAACCCACTATATATAATATGTAGATGGCAATGTACAAGAAATTCTATTGATGCCTAGTGGTAGCACGCCTGGCTTGAAATTTGTCAAATTTCCTTAAAATTATGCGATTTCTTGTGAATAACTAGGTTGTCTATCATATTTTTTCCAATTGCCTTGTACTATATTGTCTAAGAAGATTTCTATGTCAAAACAGCTTTTTTCTCCATGCATAACTTCCTAATTTCTAAACCATTTACTTCATGCACCACCACCACTTGGTCTCAGCAAGTGGAGCGAACAGCCCCTTAAATTGGTCTATCTGGTGTTCGTATCAGGCAAGTTGCTTTGTACACAAGTACAAAACTGTTTTTGCACCTGGAATCTATGCTGCGATTTTTACAAGCCTTCACAAAGCTTTATTTTGGTTGTTTCTATTTAAAAATGAAGATTAGCTATTTGCACTTCGGTAAGTTATGTATACAATTATTTTCAGGGAATCTGAAAACGATTTTTTCTAATTTGACGTCCTCCTCAAGAGGACTTCTATTTTGACAAGTTTAACCAAGTTTTATATAGGAGAATGCAAAACAACAAAATAATCACTACTTCGTTGCTTTAGCTCAAACTGAAAATGCTGATTGACACTTTCATAACACGGAAAACGGAGTAACAAGAAAATCCATTAAAAAAATTAATTAAATCCGGCTATTTTTTAGGAAGCAGGAACAAATGCTAAGAAAGAAATATTTCTGGAAGTGATGTTAGATTTGTTGGAATAATACACTCTTTTTGGACACCTGCTAAAATTCAGGCTATGAATTAGAGATTGCTGTTTCGTAATGATTACGATTTAGGGGACTACCACGATTAAGAAAAATGGAGATCTATAAAATGAAATATAAAATATATTAAATTAAGTCAGGGGCAGTGGTAGTGGACTGTGATTCCGCCAATTCCATGTAAAATTCAACTTGCATTTACAGATTAAAAGAACTGACAGATTTTAAGTAAAGTATACACTTCCAATCAGCAGAATTTCATGTTTTCCATAATTAAGTGAGTTTAATTGACTGTAAAGTTCTTTATGCCCTGGCAAATTCCAAAGATATATCTAATGGTTGTTTTTCTATCGGGGTACGCTCTGGAAAGTCACACGATATCCAAAATACCAGAAACACCATGCATATATGTGGAAAAAACGTTACACAGAATGATTAAACGCACTGAGAAAAAATTATTCAAATCGGTTGATAACTGCCCGAAAAAAATTTATTTGTGTCATTTTGACCAAAATTGACTGTCTCGTTTGCAAATTAGGCAAATATCGCTTCAGATTTTTCAGTCCTGACCTAACAGTAAGTTTTAACCAATGTGAATATGCTTTCAACATGGTCCCAAGAGTTCAACATAAGAATTACATGCAACAACTATGATTAGTCTCTTCAGAATCCTGCATTGAACACATGAAGGTCAATTCCGTCAAATATTGTCCTCTCCAAAATAGAGTCCGCAAAACAGCAATAACATTAAATTAAAAGTATTTATATTTTATAGAAATACTCCTTCAATAGATTAGACAAAGTTTTGGTAAGTGTTCACTTCAGTTGTACGAACTGCACAATGCTCCTAGCGTAAACACCAAAAACCGCTTTTCAAATAAACTGTCCTCTCCGTCCTCTCCGAAAATGTCTATTTTCCTTGACACGCACAAAGTTCTTGGCCAAAATTAAGCAAGTAAGATGATTTTTCATTGTCAGATATATATCTATCCACTCAGCACAAGCCCATACAACTGGGTGTTCTATACATCCAGTAATAGAGGGATGAGCAGAGCATTGACTTAGGGGTTATTCCATGTCAGATCAACAAGTGGCTTCCACCACCTCATTTGCGAATTGGCTGAATTTTTTAATATATATTTCTATACCACAAAGGACAACCCTTCTGAAAATTTCAGCTGGATTAGTCAATTTTCCAGGATTTGGGAGAGGTTTCAAGATTACTGATATTGCAAGTTTTTCAGGCATCGTTTTAGGTGCTATTGCATGTTTTGCTCAATAAAACCAATAAGACTCAACCAAAAGCTTTAAAATTTGGTCTCTAGACTAACAGGACAATGGGAAAGCTTCGAGAGTAGCCATTTTTCATCCAACAAAAAGCATTGATGAAGCCATGACCTTGTTAAACCCACCCCTTAAGAATCAATGTTCACTGCAAAAATGGTCATAGCTCAAGGGTAGTATCGTGAATAAACATGAAACTCCCAGGATATATTCTGCATATGTGTGGTCAAATGATATAAAAAAATTGGAGATGTGTTCAGCCCCATTTTTTTAATATGATTTTTTGAAAATTATTGGGTGTCTGAGGCTGGTTCCTATGACCATTTTTGCAATGAAAATCGATTTTTAGGGGAGGTAATTAACAAGGTCACAGCTACATTAGTGTTTTTCCTAGAGAAAAAGTGGCTACCCATTTTGCTTTTCCATAGTCCAGTTAGTCTAAAAATGACTTTTCAAAGCTTTAGGTTGAATATCAATTGTTTTATTGAGAAGCAAATGTAGTTGCTCAAAAACGATAGCTGAAAAGCTTGTAAAATCAGTATTTTATAAACCTCTGCCAAATCCTCAAAATCGACCAATTAAGCAGGAATTTTTAGGAAGTTCATTCGTTGGGACGAACAAAAACTATTTTTTTTTACAGCGAATTTGTAGAGGGGTTGGTTGACAATTTCTGGAAAATCTGATGATTTGATACGGAATGACCCTTTGGTCAAATTATCAAAAAGTCAAATAAAAAAAAATTGAGAATACTTGCAGCCCTAAAATTTTCAGAAATCCACGGCATGGTATATGGCAACAGAAAAAAGTCAATTTGGCCAGAAAAAAAAAGACCTTTATTTTTGACCCCCTTGAGACAAAACTATGTACCCCAATTGTGAAAAACAACCCCTAATTGCTTTTGGATTCATGACTAAGCGTCATGTCCGCAAATCTCAAAAAAGCTCCATAAAAACATGACATTGTGCTGCCAGCACTGGGAGTGGGGCACAGTGGGTTTTGAATGCTAAACCCCAGACACTTTGTAAAGCCTTTCTAAAAATGGTTAGCAACCTTTTTTAGCTTATCACGTGGGACAAGCATGGCACCATAGAATGATGAGCAGTATACATGTGGCTTGACTGCACAAAAGATGGACTGCCTCCAAATTTTCTTCTAAACAAATTATACTGCTTGTAAAAGGTGCTGATAATGCTATCTCTGATCAGCATAGATGGCATGACCCAGATGTACAACATTTTTCTGTGTGGGTAAGTATTGATCTCCGAAATATATTCCTTGATTGTCTCTGTAACCTAACAGCGATAAAAAGGTATATTGACCTTTACTGGCATTGAAAGTCAAGAAAGATCTTTTGTATATTCTTCATATATCTTAAGCATCTCATGTAGGCCACTCTTTGTGGGCGATAAAAACACGATGTCACCAGTATACGTGAGACATCAACGTAATGTGTTCCCAATATACATCCAAAGCCACTTTCTCCAGGCCATTTAATTAGAACATTAAGGCAATAGAGTTTCCAATTTTACTGTTTACTTTCCAAACAGTTAACTGTTTCATTTTTGAACAGTTAACAGTTAACAGTTAACTGCCATGCAAGTTATCAGTTTGGTGGGATTGCCGAACTTGCTCAAACAGTAAACCATTGGATTAAACTGTTAATCTTCTTTTCATAAATCTCTAGATCTGTTGTATATACTCAGTTGTTCGTGATTGACTTGTTTCAGCAAACAATCAAACAAACAATTTGTCATAAACAAAACAAAACCTTCCAAATGCCTGATATTTAGCAATTTAACGGCTAAAGACAACAAATATGAGCTTACAACTTGTTTTGACCTCTTCTGCTTGTTTAACTATATTTTTAGATGGAAAAGAAATGGAAACACTATTGACGATTCACTTTTCACTGCATAAACAAACAACAACAGGTCGTTAATAAGATTAAGATTATGCTTTTCCAATGATAAATATGAACAGTATTGACTTGATTATCACAGTTTTAGCATTCTTGTGTATGCCATTTATAAGAATAGACATAATGAGGTTTATTCACGAATGGCCATATGGCCAGACACAGATAAAGAGTCTTAATTTAAGAAAAAAAAAACTTTTTTGTGTCCGATAGCAGGGCCTCGGGCCCTTTGTCGTCATCAATGGGATTGTCATATCAAAGTTGGTGTGGATCGAAAAGCATTTCACAGATGCAAGAACAACCCAAAGTTATGATGCCATTATGATGCCCAGTGTTTACACTGTTGCACTAGATGCCCTGGCTTTAATCTTATGTCTCACTGCTCTAAATAGTTAACTTTAATCCCCCAAATTCCTCCTTACTCAGCAGACGATTTCTGAGAAGCATCTTCTTCTTCTTCCCTTTGGCCCTTCCGCCCTGAGACAAAGTGGGGTGCACCACAACCTGAGATTTATGCTTCAGCCAATTACTAAAGATAGACAGATAGACACATAGATAGACAGATAGATAGATTGATAGGTAGATTGATAGATCTATAGATAGAATGCAACTTTTAACAATTTATAGAGATGTGTTAATGTAATGATCATATCCCACTGAGTTATAAGGATTATTAAATTGCTCGAGGACACGGTGCACGCATTGCATGCTATTTTTCTTTCTGTCTTTAGAGTAAGGCTAACCTCTGGGACCTTAGTTATTTTTCCTGTCTGGACAACCAATGTCCAGACAGGATGTGTAACCAAGGGTAGTAGAGGGATACAGATTACAGAGGGTAAAGTTGATGGTGGTTGAGGAGTGCTGAGTACCTCAGTTCAGTTGAGGCGAGCCAAGGATAGTTGAGGGAAGCCCAGGGCAGTTAAGGGAAGTTGAGGATGGTTGATTGAATTTGAGGTTAGGTGAGGGAATTTTAGGCTAGATGAGGGAATTTGAGACTAGGTGAGGGTAAAAGGGGTTTAGGTTAGGGAATTTGAGGCTAGAGGAGTCACTGTGAGTGTGCAGGGGTGGTATCCCGCCATGAGGCAACTTAATTGTTTCTAAAATGCAGGGTATAAAATAAAATAAATTGATCCCTGCACATTTTGCCTCACGTAAAATATGGTTAATCTTTTGGCATACTTAAGTGAAAGCATTACACAATGTGCAGCTGAATGAAAACTATTATCATCTGTGTGTGATTATGAAATTGAGAAAGTCATTACATATTAAATTTTTACATATGTGTAACAAGCTCTGGTTTGGATTTTGAAAATCAAGAATAAACTCTTCCTGGGTACTAAATATTTCTGGTATGGGTATTTCTTGACGTGGTGTTGCTTGTTTTCAAAATAAAAATGGATATGGGCCAACCCTGAAACAAAAAGTTACTGTCCCTGTTTCCGCGAGATAAATATAAATTATTAATTTTCCTTTCGAGGAAAACTCCCATTATCAAATGGTACTTAGTCTAGTCTTCTTCTGCCTTTGTGAAGTGGGACTCATGTATGAGCACTGGGAGCAGCCGAGTGCAAGTATATCGGTTTGCATTTTCAAACATGGCCTATAACTTCACACATGTAGATAGGTAATGCGGATGACATCATAGTTTTTGGTGGTTCTACAAAAGGTTTTCAGGAACTTATTGACATCTGCTCTACATACGCAAGAAATCAAATGCACTCCGCCTGGTCCACTAGAACGTTTGCTAGATTTTAATTTATCCCCCATGAATACTTTCTTTGTAAAAAGTAAAAGGCAGCATCACAGAACAAATAATGGTAGGGTAAATTCGCTAAATTGTTTGTTCTTACAGGACATTTTTACAAAATTTAGCTTATGCCAATTGACAGTCTTCTTGGCTTGTTTTTTTATTAAAATTGTTTTGAATTGTTTTACTTTGTTTATTCATCGGTGCTATTGCATTGCATTGTTTTTATTCACTGAGGAACATGTTCTGATTTATTATTTACATGTATGTTTCTTAATCATGCGTCACTTTGTGGGGGTTGCCAAAATAAATAAAATAAAATAATGAAAATATTCAAAATTCTCAAAGAACTCTCCCTGCCAGCCAATATTTTGGGGGCAGGCAAAAATAATACTTCGGTCAATACAAAACAATCCTCTTAATAATATGTAATTGGTCAATCATTTTGAGACAGGGTTTCGTACAGAATAGCTATATTTGTTTCCTAGGGATGGCTAAGCTGATGTTCAGTTGTATCCCATAGTTTCTGATAACCATTTTCTGTACCCTCTTGTGCAAAGATTGAAATATAAATCATTATATATTTGTAAATTCTTTCTTTTGCAGGGGCATTTCTCTCTGCAGTTATCACGGTGATGTACATAATCGTCGTGAGGCAACATTACTACCCATTAGCTGTGGACTATTACCAGTTCAAGTATAACACGAGGCCAAAGGAAGCAGATATTACGGAAAAACAAAAGGAGCATTTGAAACAGGTTTTCCTGGCACAGAAGGTCAATAACACAGTGATGTTTTCTATAATAAATCATGCCATGGAGGAGTTTGCTCTGAACTTGTGGGAAAGTTCCTTTAACAAATTCAACATGACCAATTACATATTCATTAGCCTTGATTCCTGTGAAAAACTTGTTGCCATGGATATTCACTGTGTTTCAATTAATTTCGATGCCGTAACAATGAATTATAATCGCATAACTGTTACCAAAACAAGAGTATCTATTCTCCTTCTAGAGATGGGAATAAATGCACTGATAGTAGATGCAGATATAATTTTCCTAAAAAATCCTTGGCCATACCTCAGGTGCAAAGATTGTGACTACATGTCGCAGGTAGACAGTTCAGGCGCGCTTAACACAGGATTTGTATTTCTCAAGCCAACCAAACCAGCCCTTGAACTTCAGAGAAGTGTATTGAAGATGAGTTCGGATATAGAACACCATGATCAATACATCACAAATGCCTTGATACGACATGTGAAAGACCTCAGGATTCAGCGCTTGCCCATCAAAAGATTTTGCGGGTCTGAAGTTTTCATGCCCCGATCGCAGTTCGCTTCTTCTGGACCAGATGCTAAAAACTGTGTTGTGTTTCACTTGAGTTACACTGGTGGCCCAGTGAACAAAGTATACAAACTTAAAGAAATGAACCTCTGGTTTGTAGATAGAAATGGATACTACTCCAGTGATACTCAAAAATATCTGACATACATTGTCCCTAAGGACTCCTTCAGAGCAACGGACGGCTATAAAACTCTCCTCACGGCATTGGCAATAGCTCGACTCACAAATCGCACTTTAATCCTGCCGGAGTTCTTATGCTGTTTGTGGCCTTGTAATCTTCTCACAAAATTTCCAACAAGGAATCTACCCTTCATGGGCAGTATCCGCGAACAATCTTTTTTAACTAATCCTAAAGTTCCTCGAAAGATTAAACAATCTCAGTCTCCAAGGATTGAAATTAAATCAACAAAGCTTATGGTAGGTGAAGAAAAATCTTGCAATGGAATATGCATTGACCCGGATACCAGAGACTCAGACCTTGCTGCTGTTATAGCTGCCAAACTTGCAGAATTAGAGATGGACCACTTCTATGTCCTGAATTTGGATGTAATACCTGTGAGGTCTTATACTGGACTGACATGCTTTGGAATGTGTGTCACATCAATTGGTATAGTGATGGTAGCCTTTCTGAGTGTACTGGGTAAAATCATCACACAACGTCGTATATTCGCATAATGGATGAAAAAACCCAAGCTCAGTCATGCACTAACATTCTTGTGAAAATAAAATCAATAAATGCTGGTGACTAATATTTCTTGAGAAAATTAGTATTGTTTCAATATTTATTTCGGGGCCTTAGATGTAAAAGACCAAGCTTCTGATTTACAGCAAAATAAAGACTTTTCTTCTGATTAATGATGCGTTTTCATGCATACACTTTTTAGCAGCGCGAAACGCTAGCTGTTACAGAAGAATTTTTGCCAAAACTTATGACCATAACCGTGGGTGCCCCTGCTTACCAATCTTATTCCAACTTAGCATACAGCCTCTCCTGAATTTTAAATCACGACGATAAACTTTTGGTGCCCCACTGTTGCAGTACAAATTAATAAAGAAAACAAATAGGCTTCTGTTCACGGGGTCAAAGGTCAGCCGAATTTGCATGCAGCATGTTTACAGTGTGCTTGGCCAGGTGGCTGCCTTGTGCATTCAGCCGTGACAGTCTGGATCCACTTTGAGTCTACTGCTATATTTTAATGAGGGCAGCTGCCCCCTGCTTGGTAAGCCTATATTATGTTGACATTTCGCGCTGCTTTAAGTGCTTGCACATTATTATTTTTTGGACTGTCATGTCATTAGACTGGTAAGTGCAACTTACTTTGCGTGCTTTAGAGCGGGCTAGTGCATGAGTGCAGCCTGCTTTAGTTGCGACTAGAGGGATACGGTGTGTCAATTTTAACTTTTTCAGCAAATCCAAAAAAGCCTAGTGCTAAAAAGATGGCATTTGACCTGGGGAATCCAAAACTGTTCTCGAAATTGAGATACGACTATTCCTTGCTGGGTAAATTTTCAATCAAAGTTTTGATTTTTTTTTCTTTTTTTTACCATTTTCGCGGACCGGCGGTTCTCCATACTTTTGTCAATTTTAATCAGACGGAATTATAAATATGAAGTTGAAAAGGTCTTAACAAGAGCTTCAATTTGCATACTAACATCAATGGCGTACAATAATATTTCAACTCCCATCTGCTCGTCAGTCAACATTTTTCATTTACAAAAGCATGGCAGAATGACTGAACCTGTATAAAAGACAATTTTTGTTTTATTTCAGTTCCAATTCTATTGATTATCATTCTCCAAATAATAAAATTACTAAAAAATAACAAATTTTTGAATTTTGACCTTGGAAATAGCTTGCTTTTGAGTAATTAAGTTTTAATGTTAACTTTTGCCTAAAATGTTCAAATTGCGAAAACAGTGCTGTTATATTTCATAATATAAATTCACACAAATTGAATCCGGAAGGTGTGAGTTGTAGCAAGTGATAAACCACACTATTAGCTCTCAAATAATATCCCTCATGTCGTCTAGTCCGACAAAGGCTGATTCAATCCTACCAACAGTCTTGATCCCACCAGAATATTTCGGTCTACATGTCATCCTGTAGTCAATTCTGGTCTAGATATAGCATGAAATTTGACAGTCAGGCTTTGTTATTTTTTGCGATTTATACACAATTTTCACCAAAATCCCATAGCTCATAAAGCAGGCATCTCCATCGTAAAAATATATTATATTTTGTTATTCAACTGTTTGGTGAATCAGAATTACAGCATTTAGCAGTGAAATAAAGCAAAAATATATTTTTAACAGGTCTTGTCCAGACTCCACGAGTCCCTACTTATGCTGATGACACGAAGTGTCAGAGGGTCTCCCTGAAATAGTCCTTGGCCTGGGGGTCATTTGTGTGAACGAGAGAGGGAGAGCGTTTGACTTCATATTCTGTTACTATATAGTCTGGCCTTCAAGAAAAATTAGGGTAGACATCTGGCGTTGGCAGGTTAGGAGAAATCCAAGATGGCCACCAAGATGGCTGCTGTGATTAGAAAAATTGGTTAAATTACTCACAGTGACACTAGAGACTTGTGTAATACATCAAAATAGGGGTTTTCTAGGCTGCTGAGTCCAACTATGTACAAATGAAACCTGTTGCTGTGTTTTCTTGGAGATAATCTTGATGGTAGGAAAATTAAACCAATATGGCTGCCGTAAATGGAAAAATACCAGCATTGCTCAGCGATGAATAACACAAAGGCATGTAGTACATGAAAAAGGATCGCTGATGTACAATGGTGCTAGTCTGCTGGATCATTTATGCATTATATACAAGCAGATGTAATGTCAGACTTAATGAGAATTTGCAGATCAAGATATAAGCAGAAATATAATTAGACTCAGACTCAGACTCAGACACTAGTTTATTCCTTTACACTGTACATTACAAAATTACACATGTCATTTACAATTATTTAAATCAATGTAAAGGGGAGACACCTCCAAGACAGTCTTCTGTCGCTACTGAGGTGCCCCCCGTTGTTTAATGTTCATGACCCTGCAGGTCCTGACATCACGGTGCTGAACTTCCATAGCATTTTATATCATAGCATTTAATATTACCAAAAATTAAAGAAAACGAAATTTGAGAGACTTAATTCTGAAAAACATGCAATTGTGTTGATTGGTATTGTTTCATATCACCCCAATGTAGTGAACTTACCAGTTTGTGTTATTTTAATGCAAGTTGAATTCTATGTAGAATTGGCAAATCTAATGATTCTTTTTACTTGATTTGTGCAGTTGGTCTATGTCAGTGCTTCCTTGTACTCAGTTAATCTCAACAGGAAGTTTATTTGAAAATGGTGTAATCATATTAAAAATCTAATGGACAATATTTCATGTGACATGTTATTTACTCACAGTGTCTTTGAACGAAGTTTAGGGTTAAAAAAAATGTACAAAGAATCTGTCAACGCAGCATTGTAGTATGTGGTCTCAGCTTCGACTTGATGTAAAGATAAAAAAAATCTGTTGGGAAAATTTTGAGAAAATTGAAATTTAACATTTTTGGTTTTTCACACCCTTGTTGCATGCAAAATATCTGTTATAGATATATCAAATGGCAGTTCAGTGATACTGAAACATCATGATTTATTTAGTTATACATTAGGTTACTCAATTAGGTAAAACAAATCAAAGAAAAGCCTTTTATTTTTAATTTTCATATCATTTCCAATAGTTAGGGGTGTTGCAAACTCACCGAATATTACAATGTGTTTAAATCATATATAAACATGACCATTTCGGCTTTATTATTTCTTGAACTAAGGAAAAGCGGTAAATGTACCACCAGTGTGTCAGAAAATGCCTTGTTAACTTGTTTAGTGATGTAAAGTGAGATTTTTAGCATTTCAACAGTTGACGTTTTTCAAAAAAGATTCACAAAACATCTGTTATCAGACAATAAACAGCAGACACCTGTATTAATACCTTCAGCTGGGATCTGGCAAATGTGTATCTTCACCACTGCTTTGCATGTAAGTTGTATTTTATATTTAAGGAAATTATATATTTTGATAAAATTATTTTCTAAAATCAATACAAAAAACTATGCCATATCCAAGTTTCATTACAGTGTCTTTATCCATTTGAAATATAGGTAGCAATTTGTGGTCTTCTGAAGGATTTTAACTGCTTTTTTACCTATTTTTGCCAATTATTGAGATTATTTCTTAGAATTTAGTAGTGGCGGACTTCCAAGATTCAGTTCTTTAGTAGTATCATGCCTTTGTGCAATCAACGTATTATTAAACTATTAGTCAACAGATTCTACACTATTATATAGTCACATACTTAAAATAGATTATCTGTGAACAAAAAGGAAGAATTATCAGCATTTTAAACAAGTTAAGTTCATTCCAGGAATTCTGAAACAAGTAATTATTGGCAAAATTACTTATTTTTCTTTCATTGTCAGAATGAAAACACTCTAAATTGCATCTTACACGTATTTTCTTGCCAATTCATTGCATTGGTGATGTGAAAACTACGGAGAAAGTACTAATTTGAGAATTATGAACAATTGAAGAAAATCTATAACATACCTTCGGAAATAAAGTTCCTGAACAAAAATATCATATTTGAGGAATGGACAACAGTGGCGTCCCTATGGGGGGGCACGAGGGGGCACAGGCCCCCCCATATTGGACCTGTGCCCCCCCAGGTGCCCCCCCATATGAACTTTCTAACTCTGGCTAAAATATACAATTAGTATAGTGAGTGCCCCCCCAGAGAATCGCGTGCCCCCCAGGTGCCCCCCCCCCGCTCGAGACCCCCCAGTTACGCCACTGATGGACAATTGAGACAATCATATTTCTACAGATTGGGATGAGAGGTTTTGATATTAATATGAAGAGATGCACTCTGAAAGTGTTGCGACATATGTCTCGGAATATGGGTTTAAAAATGTTATAAAATATCTAAATATGTCTTATTATTGACTATATTGCTGCAGTGTTTGGCTATTTAACTTAAGCACTCAATGAATCAGTAAACCTATGCAGGTTCAGCTGATTAGATGTTTTAAAAATGTGCTCTGGGAATGCAGGATGTAGTCTAGCAAGTTTGTAACACCTTCTGAATATATTCCTTTAAAATTCACTTAATCATAATTCTGAATTTGTTCAACTGTTAATATAGGCACCAGGGTGGTCAAAGAAAGCATTTCTACATTCAACTCATTCCAACAGATCGTTTTCAAAATGCTATAATGGATATTTTGCATGCAACAAGGGTGTGAAAAACCAAATATTTTTGATTTCAATTTTCCCAAAATTTTCCCGACAGATTTTTTTGATCTTTACATCAAATCGAAGCTGAGACCACATTCTACAATGTTGTGTTGACAGATTCTTTGTACATTCTTTTTAACCCTAAACTTTGTTCAAGGATACTGTGTACTATTAGCTGACAATGATAAGAGGCCTAAAGAAAAACATACCTTAATTCCTGCTCACATATCAAGTATTCCCGTAGAAGTGAAAAAAGCAGGTCAGCATATACTTTATACTTCAAGAATGTCCATTTATCACATGGAACTAGGTTACATGAACATGTGTTACAAACATGACACACCTTGTAGCAGTCCTGTTTGATGTTAACTGTAAAAGTTAGCTGTTATCAACAACTTGTTTATACTAAATTTGTCCTAAAAGCATCCTAGTGCCAGCTAGATCCAGTGTTTACAAATTCGGTAGAAAGAATGCAGGAAGGAATGAAGAAAAGAAGGAATGAAGGAAGGAATGAATAAAGGAATGAACAAAGGAATGAGCAAAGGAATGAAAGGAGGAATGTAGTGGGGGAAGGAAGGGAAGGCCTCGAGATAGATAGACACAGCGAGCTTGAACAAACTTTGGGGTTAAAAAAATTGACCAAGAAGACGACTAGTGCAGTGAAGTAGAGGAACATCAGGCGAACATTTTGATGTATCAAATGAAAAAATCTGTTGGGAATTTTTTTAGATATTTGAGTTTTAAACTTTTTATTTATCACATTCTATTGTTAGCATGGAATCTCCATCTAAAAATTATCAAAGCTGCTCATTTTTCCTGTTAGGCAATATCTAAGATAAAAGTCATTATTCAGAAGTAAAAATATGCAGTCATTGCCACAAGAGCAAGTACATACCACCTCATTCAGACTGACAGAGTGTGATAAACCTATAACAGTAAACATTTCTCAGAAAATTTATAAAATATGTTTATTTGCCAGCTTGTCCCCAGTTTCATCATTCTGGTGAATAATTGTAGTAGAATCTATCTCACTTTTGAACTCTGTGGTGTATTATCCAGGTTTTTATGTGTTTTTAAAGAAATTTGACTACTGTGAAACAAGTACTTTTGCAACCATGTAAAGTGTAGCCAATGTTGAGTGAATCATCAGAAAACGCATAGATAGAATGTTTGGAAGCATTTAGTTAAGTATGGAGTAAAATACTTTGACATTGCAGTCTTAATGTGCAATAGTTGTACATGTTTGTATTAACTACATTTTCACATAATTTACTGAATTTATGCTATTTTTGATGTTCTATGCAATTAAATATTGGTTAATTTTGGATGCCAGATAACCTACATCAACATTAAACACCCAACATCCATTTTAAGTACTCAAAATACATTAAGCATGAATATTACTGTTTATTTATAGCTTTTAATCTTCTTTTTGTCCAATTGCAAAGACTTTTCATGTAATATCAGGGGATTCAACTTCATAGTGAAGCAGATACTTATAAACATTCTATGCATTCATTGTCTGATAATTTACTCAACTTTGTCTATTGTTTTACATTGTTACGAAATGCTTGTTTCACGGTGGCAAAATTTGTGATAAAATGCACAAAAATCTCAACAAAGCCTGTTACAATGAGATGATGAGACCAAATTTGCTAAAATTATTTACCAGAATTATGTAACTAACACTACCTGGTATTGCAAACATTTTCTCAGGCCTTTAGCCAGAAATGTTAGCTGTTATAGGTTTATCACACCCTGTCAGTCTGGATGAAGTGGTATATATACTTTCTGCAGAGAAAATGACTACATATTTTTACTTCTGAATGTTGACTTTTATCTTAGATATTACCTAACAGGAAAAATGGACAGTTTTGATCACTTTTTCATGGAGATTACTTGCTAAGAATAGGGTGTGATAAATAAAAAATCTAAAACTCATATATCTAAAAAAATTCAGAACAGATTTTTTTGTTTGATACATCAAAATGTTCGTCTGACCTTCCTCTACATCATTGCGCTGATCGTTTTCTTGGTCAATTTTTTTAACCCCAAAGTTTGTTCAAGCTCGCTGTGTAGACAGATAGATAGACAGCTAAGCACATAGATAGATAGATAGATAGATAGGTAGATAGGTAGATAGGTAGATAGGTAGATAGATAGATGCAAGCAACTCTTAAAAGTGCTTGCCCTTTTTTTTAAAGGAATAGCAGTGTTGCCAATCGTAAATGAGAGAGCAATAACAAGCTGGTAAATTACCCCTGGGGAAAAAGACAGGAGAGTAAAATCAAAGACAGGTGAATAGTTTTGGTCAGTGGGATGGAAATGTGTATTTAGCCAAGACAGCAGTGATCCTGTGAGCCAAGATTTGACTGAAATATTACACGGAGGGATATACACTAACTACGGATACATGTGTGATTCACCCGGGCAGGGTATCATTCACCGGTTTCCGGTTATGTCATTTCTAGTTTTTGCCAGTTATGGCTGTTTAAGCGAGAAATAATTCATAAAATTTCATAGAAAATTGACCAGTGAAGAGATTGGATGCAGAAATTTAATGAAAAAACACAGGGTCTACCTGAACTCAAACCCTAACCCCAACCCTAACCCTAACCCCAACCATAAACCTAAACCTAACTGTGACCCTAATATTAAACTAAACCCTGTGCCTGTTTTCACATTCAATGTGTTGACCCTGTGTTTTGTCACTAAGTTTCTATAACAGAAGTTTTTACATGTTCATTATTTTTGACAGTTATAACAGTCATAACTGGAACTGACTATGATTGCCGCCTTGCTCCTTTAAATAATGTGAGCATTGTATGAATGAACTGTCAAAAATAATGAACATGCAAGAATGTCTGCGACAGAAATTTAATGACATAACAAAGGGTCAATAGGGTACCATAACTGGCAACAACAATGAACAATACTCTTGCTCCCTTAATCTGTGTGAGGTTCTTTTTTTTTCATTAGGCCACACATAATTGATTCTTAGCTTCGCGGACCCGCCGACACAATAGATTTACTCCCGACAGAAAAAAAAAAAAAATTTTTTTTTGACATTATATAAAAATTTTTTTTACCTTTTTTTTTTTGTCCTACCGACCGACCCTAGAAAAAGTGCCTTGAGAGGATCCGAGAAGCTAAAGATCAATTAGAGTCAAGGAGGGTAAATCCGTCCACTTTTGGCTATAACTGTATTTTCAGGAATATGGTATTAGATGCAAAAATAAAACTAGAAAATTGTAAGGGGCATATCCCGTACTACCACTAGCAGGCAAAAAAAAAAAAATATTCAAATAAATTTTGCTGAAATCATGGCAACAAAAATTGAAGGTTAGGGCACCTACATCCGTCCAATGTGCTGCTAAATCTGTCCAGCAAGGATGGTAAATCCGTCCACAGGGTATTATGCAGCACAAACCTATCATATCTTGTTTTGCAATACATTAACTGTCATAAAGCACTTTCCATCAATATTTTAACATTGAGGTGCTGATTACACTGAAATAGAAGATTCAAATAACAGAGGTTAAGTTAACTATCAATAATTTCAATTGACTGCCTCCATCACAATTAAAGAATCGTTTTAACCCAATCAAGTGGCGTAATTGCTCAATCTAATTTCTATAATCAGTTTTATGCCATTTATAAATAATAAAAGTCATAAAAGTACTTTTAAAGACCATTTGAATTGGGTGGACGGATTTACAATCACCCAGTCAGATCAGTTTTAAAATAATGATGGTAAATCCGTCCACTTTTATTTCCATTGTATCTCCTTTCCATGTGTTGGAAATCAACTATTTAAGAAATCCTATAAGAATAATAAAATTATTCTTCTTATGCATCAATTTCTAACCTTCAATAATTTTTTTTTCCTGATGGAAATAGGGCCTAAAAGACCAACTTACTTATAAACAAAATGGCTGTGATGACGTCACAGAATTTCATTGTGTTTTGTCTTCAGATTTTAAATGGACTTGAAATATCATTAAAAATGCTGTCAACACAATAAAAACGGCATAATCAGTTGAAAATCAAGTTTCTCTTGCTTATACAACTCACACAGCTGTGACAGCTGTAATTATATACCTGTATTAGGGGGTGGACGGATTTACCCTCCTGGACGGATTTACCATACTTGACTCTATGTGTGGCCTTATTGTTGCCAGTTATGGCTATTTCAGGGAGAAATTGTGCATTAATTACCGAGAAAATTGTCATGTGAAGAGATCAGCAGCAGATATTTAAAGAAAAAACAAAGAGTTGACCCTGTCCATAAACCTTTAGAACCCAAATTGTAACCCTGATTTTAAACGTAACCCTGGGTATGTTTTGACATAGATCTGCTTTGTTGACCCTGCATGTCATCATTAAATTTCTGTCACAGACATTACTAAATACGGATGCACTGTCAAAAATTACGAACATGTAAGTTACATGTTTGTAATTTTTGACAGTTCATCCATATTTAGTTGAAACAGCCATAACTGGAACTGACTTTGAATGTGCCTTGCTGGGTCATTCCACAATAACTAAGACAAAACTGTCACTGGTGTTACTGTACAAGTTAAGAAATACGATTGATTCAAAGTAAAACCAGTGACCAAATTCATAATTGTTTGAAATATTTCCCATTAAAATAAGAATTTCATTGGATTTTCTGTCACCATTTATTACTAGTGTTACCATTGGACTCCAGTGTTAACCATTTTTTAGTAACACAAGTGACGGTAACACCAGTGACAATTTGCTCTGAAATACCAATTGCTCCAACAGTGATGCAATGATTTGAACAGGTGTTGACAAAGATTGATCTCTATAAACAGGACATATCCTATGACTGAGGCAGTTTTTGAAAATTCTAGAATTATAGACCATTTTTGAGGGTAACACCTCACACCTGTGACACAGAAAAAGAATACTCTTAATTTCAACTCACTGAAGAGCCACCCTGCACGCTAAAAACATATAAATGCCAAACTTTGCAGTTATCATGGATGCCTGTCCATCAGAAGAAGCACCCTGGTACATTAGACCAAAGATAGAAGGGAGCATTCCTTTTACAGCCATGCTTTATTTAATAAGTAACAGTAACACCAGTGACATGTTTTCTGGTGACAAGGTCATTTTGTTTCCCACAGTATACACAGAAGAGGAAAAATTCAGTCGGTTTTGGGATACAAGTATGTGGAGTAGTTGTCCTGAGATTTAGACCCACCACAAATGTTTACATTGATTTGACATGGTTAAAATTAAAAACAAATGATAATTGAAAGAAGAATTTTCTGTGACATCACTTTTTGGATATAGTTCAGATATTGTGAAGGGTGCACTATATAAGCAGTAGCTGATAATTTCCATTTAACCATGAAAATAACTTCTTTAAAAGAGGGGAAAGGCTTATGATTAGAAACAAAATCCTAATATTATGACTTTGCTGTAAACAGCTTGAGTGACACAAAAGACTCAGTTACCGTGGAATGACCCTGCTCCTTTAAGTAATGTTAGCAGTGTACACTGCTCTATCGATTGTTTCTTTTTTCTAGCTTGGCGCAAAAGTTATCTACATTGCTCCTGAATATTGGAACAACAAAAAATGGAGAACGCCAAGTTTGAAAGGTATGAAAGTTTAAAATCACTCCGACAATCAGTGTCTTTTTGTATTCGTGAAGAGAACCAGACCCATTCATTTTCACTGCAAAATTGCCAAATTGTTGTTTTCTCATAATATATAGAATATATCAAAGATACGCATTTTTTAATACAAGTATTATCCATTGCAATCTAAACTTAACACAATCACCCACAAAGGAAAGAGTACACTTGATTTTAGATCATATTTTTGCAGATCAAATTTTTGGCCAAAACCAAAGAGACGGTACTGATTCATTCGTCAACAAGCATAATTGCGCCAGAAATCATTCAACTGCGACCATTTCCTGCCTCACTATGGACCTTTTAATCTCATTTGAGATTTAGTACAGAAAAACAGACATGTATATCTTACAACCAAATGGAAGTTGTCATTTGATAGTCTGCCCAATAGATGATTAAACAATTTGACAAAACCAGGTACTATCCAAAAGGCATGAACTAAATCATTTTGGTCGTTGTGTAAAATCTAAAAATAAAGTTGCTGAAAAATTGTTTGGCTTTTTATTTTCAGTTAGACAGCCATTCAAATGACATCTTCCTGTTGATTTTAAGGTGCAAAAAAGTTTTTTTTTACTAAATCTAAATTTAATAAAATTTACCAAAGAAAGACAGGAAATGATGACAGTTGGATGATTTTCATACAATTATGCTTGATGATGATGGAATCAATATCGTCTATTTATTTTTTGCAAAAAAAAATTGCAGAAATATGTACTAAAATCAAATCTTACGTTCCTTTTTACGTTCCTCTTGCTGGTGAGTGTATAGGCCTAATGTTACGAATTATACAATTTGGATTAAACTCAATTTCAATGTTACAAAATTGATACTCAAGAAGGGTACTACATGCACTCTTAACGCAAAAGGTTCTTGATATGAAGAACCCAGAGCCAAAAAAGGTTCTAAATTTTGTTAAGGGTTCAACTCAATTGAAAAGGTTCAATGCTGGCGAGAAAGCCCTCTGATGCATGGAACTGTATGCTCCCAACTTGAGAGAAAGGGTTTCCATTGCTTGCAAGAGGGAGTTCAAATCTCACACGGGGAACTAACTTTAGTCCAAGCCTATGGGACATTAAATGGAGGTAGGTTGTATCCAGTATTCTATGCTGGGGCAACTGAAAGACCCTGGGCATCCAAGAATTAATAGGGTATGTGCCAAATTCACAGTCTTCTCATCTCATCATCATCATACGGCGATCGCCTGCCTCGATATAGCCCACTAAGGGGCTGCACAGGCGTAAACACTAACAAACAAACAAACTGTACCAGCTTGTAGAACCCCTAAAGGTTCCATATAAAACCTTTTTGTTAAGAGTTGGTTTGTTTCACTTCAGGTTCAACCGGATTTCTTTACCAACCGATAAAGAACCCAAAGCAAGAATTCTTCAACTACAAGAAATATTTTGGTTGCATTGCTGGTGAAGAAAGGGAGGATGGATTTCAAACTTCTTACGAGATAGTCGAACAGGAAATACCCGCCATCCAGGCACCTATCTATGTCACAACTCAAGAGGTTCAATGTGATCCCAAAATGCCAGCTATAACTTTACCGGAGGGTGTTTACGTTGAAAATCTGCAGGTCGGAACCGCCATGTTTACAGATAGTGCGTTTTGGGCGTTATTTGTGCCAGCTTTAGCACAAGATCTCAATACTAATATTAATTCTTTGCATGTGCTTAAGATTATTGTTCAGAATGTCATTTGGACAACTTCCGCGCGCATCTTGCTATGGCATCAAAAACCAACGTACAAATTAACAGGATTACTGAAATCAATGGACAATTTCAAAGAAGTTCACCACAAGAGATCAACACACGATACTCCGGATCCAGATGTTTTCCACAGTGAATTTAAAGCGTTGAAAAATAGTTGTGCCCAACTCAGTACTGACCAATGCCTCAATAAAAGTTTGACGTTCTTGAGAGATGGTGACTTCATCAGCGAATCACACGCAAGCTTAATTAAAGGTTGGCTCGACGCAGTCAAGATGCTACCAGTTAAAGTCCCAACAACTGACGGAACTGATAGGACTGACAGAATAGACAACTCCACTAATCCGCCAACTTATACTAATATGAAAGCTATCCAAGAAAACCTTTCAAAAATATGCCAAGGTGTCAGATTGAATCAAAATATCCTAGTGACCAAAGTTAGCAATCCATTGACACAGTTCGATGATATTCTACTCATTATAATATTCAATACAGTTTATTACGGGGTGATCCCACTCGTAGAAATCCTCTATCGCCCTTTCTTCCCGAACATGTTGTACTGCGGGCCGTCAATACCTCAGAAAACGAAGACATTTTACGACTTCAAATACAGGTTTATCCAGTACAAACAATCTCCTAGAAGGCGCTATCCTGGTGCAGCAAATTACAAATGCGTTGCCATGGCGATGATGATGTCTTATGATGTCCAAGGTTACCTGGCGATTGGTGACGATGTCCTCATTTCTATACAGAAGTTCAACAATTTCCCTCTAGATGTCATCTGGTACATGGATTATCGCCATGAATTGCGGTGTGATGCACAAAACGATGTGTGCTGTCCATATTTTTTGAAATATTGCCGCTCTCTGTATACACACGCACCAATTTATGCTCCTTTCAAAAATGACGTTATACACAGCATATCTGATCTGGCGGCCATGCCCGAGGGCTCCACTGAGTTCAAATGTAGTCTTAAATTAAAGAAGTTGACTGGATTTGATAAGGGAATTTATTACGCTTTGGCCGATATTTATTACGTCCCGCACAAGTTTGCAAATGATTTCGTCAGACTGATAAAACCTTTCGCCGAGTATGACGTTCACTTGGAATTCGCAGTGGGGACAACGCTGATGTGTTTAGATGATCCGAAGGATAGGGTAAATCTCACTAGCACATACATCTGGTCATTAGGTAGGAATCAAGTCTGGTTCCACTTCGATTCATTCCGGAAAAGCCATTCTTTGCATCCGACAAAATGGAGTCCGATTCTGAAGAGAGAAGAAGCAATGACGAAATTTTACTGCAATGAGGTTCTTCCCTATTTACATCACCGTTCCCCTGTGCCCTAATGGTCAACGCTTGTCTACTGGCTTTGAGGGCATGTGTTAAATCTCACCCCGGGAACTCACTTTGGTGCGACTGTGTCTGTTCGGGATTGACAAGTGGCAGCAGAATGCTGACAGTCCCTGGAAAATCGAATTGGGACAACAATAATTTGATCTGTTTGGGACAGATCACAAGATCAGCTCGCACAACAGATTACTATGCCAAACTACTTTCACAAAGCACGGTTGCTGGCAAAGATCCAGTCCACTGTTTTGAATGAAAATGTTTGGAAAGCATGAGACTAAAAGAAAGTTTTGAAACTTTGGCATAAACTTTGCCTGTGAAACGGATCATTTTACTCATCAGAAGTTCGATGGTATTCAATCTATTTATGCAATTTAGTGCATGTTAAATTGTGGTCAGAAAAGCGTCCAAAAAGAATGTTCTCTCACTTACTCATGTGTCCATACAAAGCCAATGTTTTTGCTTTGTGACATCAAAAATGCTCATTTGTAATTATTCTGTTACTTTTTATAGAGTTATTAACTAGGACAACAATATAATTTACAATTTCATAAAAGCTGTGTAACACTCTTGAAACAAAATGTCTTGTCCATGCCACAAGTGGCTCCCTCTATACTGGCATTATATGTAAGCTACTATGTATACATCCTCCATGATAAAAAATAGTTCCAACTTATTTTGGTATTTACAAGCTGTCTGCTTAAAACTGAAGCCAACCAAAGTCAGATTAGACACCTACAGAGTTTTTGGAAATAAACTAGACCATCACTAAATGATGGAACTGTCCTGGTTTCTTCCACACTGTCCTGTTTCTTCCAGAGATCGAAATTCTCTTGACTTGTAGACGGATGGGGCGAGCCCGTGAGACACCGAAATCAATGGAGGCGGGTTGTATCCAGTATTCTATGCTGGGCAACTAAAAGAACGCTGGGCATCCCTGAATTAATAAGGAATGTTCCAGACTCCCAGTCTCCTCATCTCATCATCATATGGCAGTCACCAAAAATGAAGTGCAGCTCACTCCACAAAAGATGGTGGTTGAGGCTGAGGCTCCTTTGGGCAGTTGAGCTGGCCCGGCTGATCCAGGAACCCCGGGAGGGGGGGGGGTACTTACTATGAAAAGGCATAGAGGCGGCACTGGATGGTAATGGTATTTTGGCCTTTTTGGATTAAAATGGTTTTGGTTTTTTGACCATTCAGATTAATTTGGTCCCCCGTTTTGCCACCCCAACTTATTTGGTATCGTTAGAATAGTCTTGAAAAGACAATTTCAATGGTTTCCAAAATCAAAAAGATTAAAATGGTTGCAGAAATTTTTTCCCAAGGATTAAAATGGTTGGTGGTTTGGCGTTGGTTCCGGATTGGAATGGTCCCAGTTTTCAAAATTGCCATGGCGCATCCGTATATAAAAGTCTGCGAAGTACCCCCCTGGTCAGGGAATACCAGTACAACACAAGTCAAAAGTTAAAAAAAGCCATCACCCATGACGGGCATGTTTGTGCAAACACACAACTTAATGTCTTGCATTTGTGTGGCTCTTCCTCTGAATTTGATTTCTGGCCAAACATTTATAAAAACATAGGCTGCGTGGCAGCATACCCTCGGCTAATCAGCAGCTGAACAGGCCTTCGTACATATTATGCAGATGAGGCGGAATTTGCTGATTCGAGCACATAAGGCTCAATCCCAGTTAAATGGGCAAATTCCAAAGAAAGAATGTTTGAAGATTGTTGGCTGTCATTTCTAGTAGAATTATTTCACAATTTTAAAATTTGGCAGTAATTTAGAAAACGTATGTAGAAATACAGTCATATACAATATACATATAATTTGTGATAGCAACTGGGCTAAATTCCATGTTAAATTCCCGAAAAATGGAAAAATAGCATGTGATGGTCACTGAGGGGTTTCATATAAATCAATTGCTGTGTCACCAATTTTGCAGGTATTAACGAAGAGCATGGAAATGTACCCAACAATAATGGCCTTCCTATAGAAAAAGTCATAAGGTCATGTAGAAAAGTCACACAATTCTTGTAAATTAAGTTTGAAAAGTCTAGTTTTTGGTTCAATTTACGGTTTTGCAAGATATTGAGAACTCTTTTCACAGGAGGCCGAAGAAGGTATAAAAGTGATTTTGTCGTTTTTCAATGTAAATTAAGCTACCATGCCCTACAGGAAAGACCAATAAAGGTAGAAAGCAATTATTTTGCATTTCAGGTTGCCTTTAATGTCTGAGATGATCTGGCAAATTTTATGAATTTGTGATAATTGTTTTTCCACTGAGAAGGGAAAAACTGTGCAAATGTGTGTAAATTTGTTCCAAACTGTGTAAATTATGTTACCATTTCTGATTTTAACTGTAAAATTGCATTGGAAAGTTTAAAAATAAAACTTTAGATTAGTGAAAGATATTCCAGAAACGCTGCTTTTGACAATATATGAAAGATATTCAGCAATATTCTTATTTCCGTGATGGTCACTTCTTCACTTTTTTTAGACAGCAATTTGCCCATTTAACTGGGATAAAGCCATAACTCATACAGCTATGATTCTCACAGCAATAGAGAGATTATTTTTGCACAAGCCAATTTATATTGGATCAGTCAGTCAAACAATCAATTAAGCAATCATTCAATCAGTATATCAAACAATAAACTCATCTATTTATCTGACTGTCTATCTATCTGTCTAATCAATCTACCTTTCTATCTATCTATCTATTTACCCATTTCTATCATAAATTACGAATAAGATTATGACTAACAGAAATAGTGACAAGGCTGTCTACCTATTCAATTTATTTTAGTACTAACGCTAAAGAGATGTGTAAGCCCATAATACATACCTTTTGAGAAAAACAAATTGAGAGAGTTTCTTGTAATGTCGTAAAAGTAGGACATCTCATGAACCGAATAGGAATGTCTATAAGGATAATTGCACACAAGCAGATGAATATTTTTTACAAAATTTACTTGACTGTGACATACACATTAGGGTGGTCCAAAAACACTTTCTTCTGAATTTCTCTGATTTGAATATTGCATTCTGATCTTATATGGATAGAAGGTTTTGTGTAAAAATTTCAGCAAAATCAATTAATATTTAGAGGTGGCACAAAGCCGTTGAAGTTTAACATGCAATTGCCCATCAGCAGACCTCAAAATCATCGGTCTTTGCAAATCTTGCTATAACGGCATATTGTTTTGATCAAGTAACCTTTTTTTTTGTATGTCCAGGATGCCTAATCCATTCCTGACATTCTGTCTGACTTACAAGGTTCGTAGCAGGTCAGCATGGATATTACATTAGGGTGGCCCAAAAAACAAAATTTTAGATTTTCTATTCGCACACCCCCTCATTTTAGGAGAAATTGTGAAAAAAGCACCCTGTAAAAATTTCAAGAAAATCGGTCAAGTCTTAGTGGTCTCTCAAGGCCCCTCCATTCTTAGCAAAAACGAAAATTTCAACCATTTTCCCAAATACGCGGTTCCTCATAACTTAGTCAACTTGTACAGTACTGCATTTTCATTGCCATGGTTGGATAGGACTCAAAAAGAGCTTCAATTTGCATACCAACACTATTGGTCTAAGATAATATCTCGACTCCCATGGTCTCTTCAGTTTACACTTCTCATGAATGAAATTGTTGCTGAACGACCGAACCTGATAAAAGCCAGGCTTTTACTTTTTTTACACTGCAAATTGCTGTGATTCTTATTTTCCCAGTTCCAGAATGACCAAATATTTAAAAAAAAAGATTTTTGACCATGGGAATGCCCGGTTTATGAGTGATGAAATTTTATGTTGAAGTTTGTCGCAAACTCATAAAATAGTAAGGGGGAATTGTACTATTTCAAATTCATATCTTCATCCAAATTTATTACAGGGCTACATGATGGGTACCAATTGAAAGACAATATTCTTATGTTTCACATGATATAAATTATGTTTTCCTATATTTAACTCTTATGAAGTTAAACTATGAAATGCAATAGCCCCTCTCCGATGTTTTCAGCACTTTAGACAAAATCCAACATTAAAACTTTACAGCTCATAAAGCGGGTTTATCCATGGTAAAAAAAAAGTTTTATGTTTTATCCGGTCATCCTGCCTTTGGGAGAATAAGAACATGTTACTTGACAGTGAAATTTAATGGAAATCTTTTCTTGAACAGGTTTAGTCATTCAGTAAACACTTTCGCACATAAGCACTGTTAGCTGAAGAGTCCATGGGAGTCAAGATATCATCCTAGACCATTAATGTTGGTATGCAAATTGAAGCTAATTTTGAGACCTTTCCAACCATGGCAATTAGAATGTTGTTCATTAAAAATTGACAAAGTTGAGGCAAACCGCATATTGGCGAAAATGGTTGAAATGTTTCTTTTTCTTGAGAATTGAGGGGCCTTGAGAGACCACTTAGATTTGACTGATTTTCATAAAATTTTAACAAGGTGCTTTTATCACCCTTTCTCCTAAAATGAGGGGGTGTGCGATGTGAATTTCAGAAAAAAATATTTTCCTGTACATTTTTAGGCCACCCTAAATTATTACATGGGTCAGGGTTAATGTCCTCCGTCTGTTCTATCACTACAATGATTGATAACAGCAGTCAAATCATATTCAGTGTCATTCCTAGTTGTCAGATGTCTTTTCAGCTTCATATACTTGCAATTCTTTTGGTCACCAATAAATCTCATCAGAAGTATTATCAAAACTGGAGGGCAATGTGACAGAACAGTCTCAGCCTTTGTTTGCTGTGCTCCACAAGCTCTGCAAGGAATGTCACTCTGTGGTGTGGACTCTTCAAAGATCAGTTCAGAACTGTTAAGGTACACTGTGACATATCGGTTGAAATCGTGGCGAGTTGCAACATGATCACATTCTTCACAGACTTGTTTTGTGACAAGATGACTGTCCAGCAGTTCGGTGACTGGGGATGCATTCAAATTTCGGTATTGCTCCCAAGTGCTTGGATTATTTAGACCTTGTAGAGCATTTACTTGGCGGCCAAATATGTGCTCTAAATGGATTTGTGTAAGTAACCATGTGAGATATTCGTGTGCATCTTGCTGTTCACCTATTTTGAGCCATTTTTTTGATTCAAGGTGGGTTTTCAGATCAAAGAGTGAATGAGGTGTTACAGCATCATGATGACCTGCGTACAGTTGTTGTTTCAGTTGAGCAAGTGTCCTGGTTATTGGCTGATTCATATCAAACAACGGTTGAAGTTCCGGCACTGCGAACAACATTTGTAAGACACTATTCGCATAGCATGTATATTGAAAGTTGTGTAACCCAGTTGGAATATTTCGGAGCTGTGTGTTAGGAACAGAAGTTGTCCGAGCCAATGTTTTTTTCGAGGCGGATGGCATCCGTTTTGTTTCTGATTGGGGCAAATTTTGCTTTTCTTTCTTGGAAGATTTGTTTTCACTGGCTGGTGAAAATTTGCTTGATGTAGCCGTTTTCGCAGCTATTTTACCTTGGCGGGTGATATTCTCTGCTATGTTCGGCTTTTGAACAGTTCGTCTATTGGATGGCATAAGGAGCCAGACCGATTTTCTGACTTTTCAGGAGAGCAAATTTGGTGAAAAGTAAAGTT
Organism: Platynereis dumerilii; assembly: GCA_026936325.1. NCBI lineage: Eukaryota > Metazoa > Annelida > Polychaeta > Phyllodocida > Nereididae > Platynereis > Platynereis dumerilii. The sequence goes on from JAPTHN010000004.1 coordinate 11,111,385, forward strand.
TGCGTGGAATATACCGCATGGATTTCTAAAAAAAAAAACACCAATTGGTTCACAAATGTAGTGGGCACTATTATGTGTGCTTATACTTAAATTAACATTTCATATTAACATAGAAATTGTAATATAACCCCAAACAATTTTGTAGAGATCTGTGATTACGAATCACACAAGGAGCCAAAGTAACTTGGATCACTGAGAACTAGAGTACCAGTTTCACACAGTTCGCTGCATAGTACTTTGGATCCTTATGCCATAAGAGAACAATAGAATATGTGATGATTTCTTTTCTGTTACACAGACCTAAATGACTTTGGATCACTGTATCAGAACATAAACATTGAAGTTACACAGACCTAAATGACTTTGGATCACTTTATCAGAGCATAAACATTGAAGTTTTATGGTACTTTTTGTTGTCTAATAAGGAGGCATCATACCTTGGATCATTTTCTGACACAGATTCATCATACAAACTCCCTTTTTCAGAATTAAAAGGAGCCAAAGTAATTAATCTCCTCTCCCACTGCCTCAGAAAAGACAGTTCACTTCATGTTGATTAAATATTTAGTAATAATGACAAGAATTTGGATATAATATTGTCATCAATTGAACCTGCGACTGCAAGACAGAATATTGATTGGTCATCTAAGGGGGCAACCATTTAATAATCGGGGGGAGGGGGGGCTTGGATTTTCCTCGATGGGAAATTTTTATTTCACAATGACGGCGACAGTGGCTATTTATTACAAGCGTGAGAAATCCACGAATATTCATTAAAAAAAGCACCACCTTCCTAAGAAACACCCTGGCAGCAATTATTATTTCAAGACTGCCCAAAAAGAATTTATTAAGTTCATCAAAATGGAGCAAGAAATTATTTATTTAAAAAAAAACTCAAAGCCCCCCCCTTGAGATTAAATGGTGGCCCCCTAATAGATTGTCCGTCATTTCCGTGGGTATTTTAACCCAAGACTCTTCATATTTTAACCCTGCTAGAAGGATACTTCAAGGGCTTCAAAAAAGTTGCCCATGTAAGACATTGTAAGTACCAGTACCTTCAGTGGCTGGGATATGATATGCAGTTTCATTTTTTTATTTTTCGATGATTAAAAAAATTGCCTTGTTAATTTTGTTATTATTACAATGTGAAATAGTTATTTTCTTGTTATTATTACTTCAAAACAATTTTCATTTTGTATTTGAAAAATTAATATAAGAGTAACATAGGGAGTGAGTCCTGGGTCAGGTCAAAATCCAATACCCCCCCAACTACTTTGACCTAACCCAGGCCGCGGACCAGAATAAGTAAAAATTAAAATCAATAAAAAAAGTTCCCCAGGATTTAAGTATGGAGAAAAATATCTAAAAACAAAGAGAAGGCTCAGGAGCAAAATTTAAAGCTCACAACAACCAAGGTAAATCTTAGCTTAGAAATTAAAAAGTAAGCCTTTAAAAAGATATAAGTCCAAAAACTTACTTCAAAGATAAAAAAAAAATCATTGGTTTTAATAGAAGGGCCTTCGCCAACCATGGTGAGGTAAGAAGGTCATTTTCACTTTTAAAAAAAGTATCAAACTCTGACCTTTAATGGGGTGACCATTTAATATCCAATTAATTTATGGCGGGGATATTTCTTCACAAGTTGTTGCTTGATTTATGAATGATTATTCCGGGATTTCGAGCACTTTAGATAAATGATTACTGCCATCATTACCATGTAATAAATTTCCCGTTCAGGTAAACTCAAAGCCCTACCCCCCCAATTATTAAATGGTCGCCCCCTTAATAGAAGGGTATTGCTTTCACTATGTATGGAGTCACGTTCGGCCTTTCTCACTGCATAACCCTTTCAATAATTGAACATAAAGAATAAATTAAATGGCCTGGCAAGTTTAGGTTGGCTCCATGTCCCCTACAAATCGTATTTCAATATTTTTTGAGGTATTTTAACAATTACCATTTTTTCAAACTGATATTTTTTGTACAATTAAAAAAGAATTTTATTATGTGAGTCACATATTTAGTTATCCTCAAGCTGACTAAGACAAAGAACTAGTGCAGCTGTGCAATATCAAAAATTAAATAAAATGAAAATAAAAAAACTATTTAAGAACTTTACACAAAACTAGAAAAGTCCATTGGGCGAATGCACTGTTACATGGGCATATTAATTGGTCTATGGATATCTGTGCATGAGAATGCAATTAGGGAACTGTGGCAAAAGTCAGGGAAAAATATTATGGGAAAAAATTTTGGCCAGAAAAATGTTGGGAATATAGTCTTTTCTTTGAAAAATGAGAAAAAAATGTGGAAAATAAAATTGGGTGGAAAAAGTTAGGACAGGAAAATTTTGGGAAATAGGCCTACAAGTGTAAAAAAAAAATTGAAAACATCTTTGGAAAAGAAAATTGCGAAATCGGTCTTTTTTTTATTTGGAAAAAAAGTACCCTTGGCCAATAAGTATGACAATGTCAGATCACTATGCGAATTTGGTAATGGTGGGTCACCCAGACGCCTCGTGAGGGGGAACAAAACTATAAAAGTTGCCCTTTATATTGTAAGATCATATTTGAAACAGGCCCACCATTACAAAAAATATATATATTATATAGGCTATATTGAAATACACAAAATATTATAATGAATGCAGATTGTTACTTTGAAATGTGAATTTATAAAAAAAAAAATACATGAAGGTTTTCTATCTGTAAACTTTTTGATGAAGGTGTTGGCCTACAATACTTTAGGTACATCAATGAGATACCATGAGGTTTCACCATAGCAACCAATGATATGAGGGCATGTCTGAATTACGGAAATCCTTAAATTTTATTGACCAATGTGTCGGAACTCCACATCATCAACAATGAAAATCTCAATGAATTCTGCACTTTGGCTCCTTTTAACACTAAAATGCAGGATAACATGGCTCCTTGTTATGTCACACAACGATCCAAAATACTACAGATCATTTTAAGTTTTAAAAATGCTGTCTAAGTAACAATTCTACAAAGAGCCTCATTACTTTGGATCGTTCTGTGACCACAAGCAGATCAATAAACATGTGCCTTGTGTATCACAGACAGAGCCATGTTACAATAGATCCTTATAATATGACCATAAAAGGCATCAGCACTGCTCAGAGCTTTTCTAACATACGGAGCCAAAGTCTTTTGCATCTCTGTGTTGTGAGCTGGGGAAGCAAAAACTGTTTCTTTGTTCATCTGAACATCATTTTGGCTTTTTTGTTGAATTGTCAATATTCACAACCAATTAGATGCATGAAAACATGACCACACAAACAAAATTTTAATTGTCTCATGATGTGTATGTCCTAAAGTTTAAAATATAAAAAAGTCATTTTTTGAGCCAAAGTAACTTGGCTCCTTATGCCATCCACCCGACGAGTTGATTTCTCAGTATTCTGACAACCTTTTGCATCTGGTGTTTCATAGGTTTCATTGTCATTCCCAGAACAAATTTCAATTTTCACAGAGTCATGATCTGAGTAATATGTAGGTATGACATTTGCCAGAACCTGCTTTGCAGTCTTTGTATACACAGCATCAAGCAGCGCTTCTTGTCTTGTTGGTGCTAGAACATGTTGTGTGTACCCATATTCACATGTGAAGATATCATGAATACTATGTGGATGTTGACTGAACAAGTTCTCATTGAAATCTCCTGCAATTACAACATTGTCAAAAGCAGTAGTAGACACAAAGTTAAGGAGATTCTGCAGCAATGCTCGGAACTTTGGAATGGAGATCTGCTGTGATCTGTAAATACTGATGAGCAAGTATTCATCACCACTGGTTGTTTTTACTGCTAATGCCACATGCTCAATTCCATTGACATTCATTTCAATCCTTTCTGCTGAAAGTGTATTCTGCACATACATAATTACACCACCCTTTTCTTTAAGTGAACGATCCTGTCTGTACGGAATGTATCCTTCAAGGTGTATGGAGTCATCCGAATATTGCTTGTTGAGCCAGGTCTCATTTAACATCAGTACATCTGAATGAAGTTCAGTGTGATTTTTGATGTTTGCAAGTTTAGAATGCAACCCTTGTACATTGTGATGGAGTACTGTCAGTAGCACATCTTTACGAACAGGTTGTTCTGTCAACTGTTGTGGGGTACTCATAGTTTGCAAATGCTCATGGACATCTTCAGAACGGAAAATTCTGGTTGCATCATAATTGCGAATGTAAAGTCCTTGCATACTTGTCACTCTACTCAATGCAACGTAAGCTTGTCCTGCAGCAAATATTCCAGCCATATCAACGACACACTTTTCAACAGTCATTCCTTGTGTCTTGTGTATCGTACAAGAGTATGCCAGTTTTAGTGGAAATTGACGGCGTGTTATTGTCTTGCTGTTTGACATGGCTTCTTCATGCAAATGCATGTTGTGTACTTGACCACTTCTATCAAATTTCACAGCAACATATTTGGTACTGTCCTCAGGAGACACATGTAGGTCAATCACAATTCCAAAAGCTCCATTGACAAGACCTTTTGACACATCCATATTCCTTGTTAGCATCACTCGAGCCCCTTTGGCCAATTGCAAGACATCCGGTAGATCATCATTTGCTCCCTTTGCATGGTGTTCTAGCCTCTTGATTGTTCCAGTGGCTGGTTCTTTCTCATAATCTGAGGCATGCACATCAACAATATCTTGGCATGTTTTCTTGATCATGACTGTATTGTGTTTCAGAACTTTGCTGTTCGTCGAAAATACATGAAGGGCATCTTCAGGTACGTCTTCTCTATCACATCTGCTTAGCAAGGCTTCCTCATGTTCTTGTGACAAAGGCTCATTCTTTGGGTGGATTCTGATGGAATTCAGAAGTTCAGCAAAAAATTGGTCATCTTTCTGACGCATAATTTCTTTTAGTTCAACCATTGAGAATAGATCATGCCATATGTCAAGTCCTTGACTCCTGTCAGGTTTCATTAGGGTCTTTGCTTTGACGGGTGGTAATTGATAGAAAATCACCAACTGCTATTACACTAACATTTCCAAACCAAGCCTCTTTTTCAGCTGACCTCACTTGCTTTATTTGTCTCAATCGTCCGTGAACATAAGAAATGACCCTGCGGTCCACCATTGAAATTTCATCAATTATGAGCAGCTTCAGGTTACGTAGTGTGGCCATTAAAGAGTTTACAGTGTCATCTGTAAGAGGTTCATATCGTTGTGACAGTTTTCTAGGTATTTTGAAGGCTGAATGCAAAGTGTGAGCTCCTCCCAAATTACAAGCCGCAGTTCCAGTTGGTGCAGTTAGCAAAGCTGTTACACATTCTCTTCATTGTTGGCTAAATCGGGCATATCAAGAGATCCAATTTCAACATCATCTGGAACATCATTATCATTTTCAAGGCGTTCTTGTTCTGACTGGGGTCCAATCTGTGCCCAAGCATCCTCAATTCGTCCATTTTGCTGTAGTTGTTGCCAGACTTCATGCAAATGCTCACTGATTTGATCAAATTGAGCTCTATTTGCATCGATAACAGAAATGACTGAATCAAGCGGTTGTGACGGTTGCAATTTAACATAACCAGTTTCATAGAACTCTTGATACGTTGAAAATCCATTCGGTTTCAGTGCCTCCTCTAGTCTGTGTGGCAAGTACAGTTTTAGAAGTGACAGGTGGTGTTTTTCTGGTTCCTTCGTGGGAGAATGCTTTGGGAATCGAATTATCGCAGGTGGTGCTCTTGTTCGTTTGATAATGTAACCCAAGTTGTTTTGCAAAGCATGTGCATTTGGATTTCTCTTGGCAACTGCAGCTTCTCCTTCTGATTTTGATGCAAATCTATAATGTGATGCAAAATCTGCTTGACACATCTTGTCAAATTCAGGTGTCACTGGTCTGGCTTTGTATTTGTCATAGAGGCATGTCACCCATATGTCATCACTTTCACCATCATTTTTCGCTTCATTTGCAATCTGAATAAGTGGAATTGAAAGGCAAACTTGGTTCTCATCAGTTGGTACAAAAATGGTATTGCGAGAACACTGTTTCAAAGGCAGACCTCCAATTGTTCGTACTACAGCTTCCTGTACTGATACTTCACAATTTTCAAAATACACAAAGCCAAGCTTTTTCATCTGTGTTTTCAGATCGTCACTGGGTGATTCACTTGACAGTTCAAGTTTCGCTTCCCTCAAAAGTTGACCTAATTCATGCTCAGATTTCGAAATGTAGCTGAGAATGTACATCACACAGCTGTACTTTGGGTAATTGTTTATCCAAACATCATTCGCACTTCTTCGCAAGTAAATAGTAGTTTTCCTTGTGAGAGATGTCAAAGCATTAACTAAGTCTGCATGGTCAGCAAATCCTGCTTTGTTCAGTATCTGTTGTGTTGTAAGCCCTGAAATATCTTCTCCGAGTATCTTAGACAACTCTTTCAGATGTGCTTCAGCCAATGACTTATTCCATGACGTGTCAATTTCATTTTGGGTCTGCTGATCAATGGGTTCGTTTTCTCGCTCTTGATTGCTATTGTTTTCTTTTGGTCTGACAATAGTTGTAGCTTCCATTATTGGTCTTGGAAAATTGTACCTGCATTCTTTAGCTCCCTTTATAAATTGGTTATACGAAAGGATGTAAATCTCTATCACATAAAAAACTAACAAATATTGGTTCAATTACTTCATTTTCTTCTCGAATATTCTGAGCTAAATGTACTCCAAACCAATGAGCTATCACCTCTCGATACCTACTGTCAGTTTCACCCATATTTTAAAAGCTTGTTATTGTCAAATGCTTGTATCTTAACTGTTTTCATTTTTAACAACAATTATATATTAACCATTGCTGTTATACTTAATTGATTTACTCAATATCAATCCATTTATGAAATATCAATGTATCATTCTTTGTTACCTTTATAATTATCGATGGGATATTCGCCACACTTGTATATTTAATTGTTATTTTGTATTCTCCTTCTTCAATAATTGTTTCATTCCATGGGTCTCTATATAAGCAATGTTCTTTATCATGTCCAATATTACCACATTTTAAGCACCTTTTAATATACATGTTTTAATTATCTATCAATTAAATCCTGCAGAAAATATTCTGTGAAAAATTTGAACATTTTGGTGTTTCACTTCGACATCTACTATATGTTTGTTATCTACATTCATGAATTTTGATGTGATTTCGTACTTCCCTTCTATAATGTAGTGATGTACTTCCTTAATTGTTTGCCATGAATAATTTATGAAAATTTTGTCTGCTATTATTTTCTTACTTTTAATGATTATTACCGATAAAACTGGTCTGTTACAGATAACAATAAAATTTATTTTAATTTCATACTTTCCTTTTATTATTACAGCATCATTTTTTGATAACACTGTAGTTACTGATGTTTCTCTTGTCTGTCTACAAGCTCTACTTAAATGTCCCACTTTGTTGCATTTAAAACACCTTTTGTCCATCTTTCATTCTAAATTTTAATTTTACATCTCTAATAGATGTTGTTCCCCTTTTTCAGTTCTCCACCATTTTGCAAAGACTTTATTGTTCTTAAAAGTTACATTATTTATTGACAGGTACGGTCTTTGCCGGGATCGTATTAATATATCTATATTAGAAAATGATAACAAACTCTTAATGTAAAGTTAATTTAGATGTGAATACATAGTAATGTAATAGGCATATGTTGATCTGAAACCCAATTCTGAAACCCAATCCTAATCTAAGATAATAATTATTAATTTACCCCCACTTACCTAGTGTCTGAAGGAACAGTCTTCTAAATGATCTGCATTGCTGAGGATCACCCTTAACTCTATCCTTTGCCTTAATTATATATGCAACTGCCTTCAGCCACCAAGCTTGTGTTTGGCCATGGCCAGTCCTAAATGCTGACGTGTCTTAAGTTTATTTGGTTCAATAACAATTTTTGTCAGATCAAGGTTGCCCAGTACATTCACTACAAAGACACTTTGTATTTTTATTATAAACATTTTCATGTCAAGAATTAGGCCTACATCATAATAAAATTAATTATTTCGAACTATAATTTTGAATATTCGTTATTTGTATATAACAGCGGTCTCAAGCGGGGGCACCAGGGGGGCACCCAATTCTCTGGAGGGGCACCCACAATGCTAATTGTAAATATTTTGGCCATGGTTGAAAAGTTCATACAGGGGGCACTAGGAGGGGGGTGCAGGTCGAATAGGTATGGGGGGCATGGTGGGATATTATAAAATGTTGAATCAATGTAATAACAACTTTTAAAAACCGAATTAACATCTTAAAAAGGTTTTTTAGTGTTGGTGTGTTTGCTGGGAGAGCTTCTGGATAGAGACCTGACTATCACAAAACGAGTAGGGGAGACCGGGGCTGGTTGTCACAGGGGCAGGTTGTCACACTTTTTACTGTGAAAAACTAGGGGGAAGTATTGTCCGACCAGTCATTGTTTATTTTAGAAATTATCACCAGGGGTCTCTTCACAAAATTTTAACACCAAGTAGGACATCTGCAAAGCACAATGAGAATTTCAATTTTTTTACAGCCAAAAGTAAAATTTCACCTTCAAATTGAATGTCATGTTATTCTTCGTACACAAGTGATACTACTGAACAGATTGAAGAATTTTGTTTTGCTTGTGTCTGTTCATGACATCAAAATGTAAACAAAAAGGCAGTAATCAGCCATTGTTGCCATGAGAAGCACTCGGGGCAGGTTGTCACAAAATTACGGGGCAGGTTGTCACACTTTCGGGGCAGGTTGTCACACTTTCGGGGCAGGTTGTCACACTTTTGGGGCAGGTTGTCACGCTTTTGGGGCAGGTTGTCACACTTTTGGGGCAGGTTGTCACACTTTCGGGGCAGGTTGTCACACTTTCGGGGCAGGTTGTCACGCTCTAGTGGATATTAAATTGTCATCCCCTTAGTACATTCTACTGATGATGATGAAGTAAGCAGAAAAGGCATAGCGTCTAAATAGAGCTTTTTCAAATTTTCAAAAGGAATTTGCAGAAAAATCTTGCAGTCTGCATTCACCCTCTTCCTTATCAAAATGCATTTCTGTTGCCTTGGTAAGTCAAAATTTGTAGCACCCTTGTACAGAGTCACATGATTGTAAAGGTCTGCACTGGGCAAGTAGAGAATTTCTCGCATGTCCAAAATAACTAGTCTTAGTCAGGACTTGGCTTACGGAGTCTCACTTCCTGCATTCAAACTCTTAATCAAAAGTGTGACAACCTGCCCCGAAAGTGTGACAACCTGCCCCGAGGGCTGAATTTAAAAAAAAAAGTCCAATATGACATCAATATTTCGAATGACATACCCTATCAGCATGCCTCGGTGGTCCAACGTCGGCCCGAAGCTGGTCCGATGCTGCTGACATCGGACTGACGCTGGGCCGACGTTGGACCACCGAGGCATGCTGACAGGGATAGGTATATATTCATCAGATAGATTTAAGTTACTCCTGTACTGACTTTCTTATACAATGGATGTGCTCCTACTTGTTTTAAATAGAAATAGAGCATGTTTAAATTCTACACTGTGTGACAACCTGCCCCTGTGACAACCAGCCCCGGTCTCCCCTACGACGTGCCATCACTGGAAGAGGAACCTCTTCTTTTATATAATAATCTCCTCGATGGACTAAGGGTATTTTATTATCACTGTTTCATGTTTTTTTTGTAAACACCGCCAAGTTGTTTGCATAAAAAGCTATATGGCCTTCATTACCGGGAAAAATTGTGTCAAACTGTGGATATTACAGTGACCATTTTTTTGACAATTCTTAAGAAAACATAATATAAAAAAAAAAATGCTTACTTGCTGCCACTGCCAAGAAATATGCATAAATTGCTTCTATTGGAATAACATTGATTTTGCATATTTTTTTCAAAATAATGCCCTCCAAAATCTCAAAAAAGTTCTGATCCTTTTAAAAAAGCCTTCAAAAGTTACCATCTGATATAAATCAAGTTCAGTTAAACTGAGAGAAAAGATGCGCTTTGGAAATTGACAAACTGTTGAATAAGGAACTGCACATCGTAAACAATGCAATTCCAATGGCAGGAAGCAGAAATAATTTTTGATTGCTAGCCATTTCAAAGTAAGAGATGTTACTTCAGTTTCTTTTTGACGCAGCTAAATAAACAGAATTAGGTGACTGCTAGAAGCACGTTTCAAAAGATTGGAACCATTTTGAGGTTTTGGGGAGAAGAAGTAAGAAAAAATATGCAAAATCAATGTTTTTCCAAAGGAGGCAATTTATGCATATTGTTTGGCAATGACAGCAAGTAAGCAAATTTTTTTGATACCAATAGTTGCAAAATGGAGTAACACTAATATTTTGAGCACAAATATTTGAAAATTAAACTTTAATCCAATGATAATGTGAAAAGTATATACCGTTGGGCCCAAACAATTTTGCACTACTGCCACATTTATAAGCTACTTGCATAATTTCGTCAGATGCGGTGTAGTTGTAAGGAGATTTTGGGGTAGAGAGGAGAAAAGAGGGCAAAGTAGGTAAACAGAGGACTTCTGACAGAAAATGTTGGCATTATCCTACATTAGCCCCCTCAGGGGTCTAAACATTTAGGCCCTTTTTTCATGAGAAATAGTGGTGGTAATTTTTACTGTATAGAGTAGGTCGGGGCAAGAAGCCCGGGTTAGGTGAGAGGCCCCCCAAGGCTTATATCCAAACTTACATTTTTGGTCCGTCTATCTATTGATAGGATTGAAGCTTGAGGCGTTTTAGGTGACGTCACAAATTTTCATCACAAACAGCACCAAACCATAGTAGAAATTAAAGGAAGAAAAAAATGTGTATGGTTTTTGTAACTTTGACTAATTCTTTGAAAGAGGTTGTCAGAAATAACTTTGGAAATTTTTAAAAGTATAATGGATATCTACATTGCTTCACTTTATGACTATCATATCGATATGATTTGGATCATGTTTTTTGCATTTTAGTTCAAAATATAGAGGTCAAATTAAAATATGTGGGTTTGGGGCGAGAGGCCCCAGATGATATGGGGCATGACGCCCCCTTCACTGGGGGATCGAAGCTGCTTCAGGAACCATTATTAATGTGTACTTTACCTTAAAACTTGATAGAATAGCTAATTGAAATAGAAAATAATTGGGTCCAAAATTGAAACAGGGCAAAAAATATTAAAAAATAAAAGTATGAACAGAAAAATTCTGAAATTCAGAAAAAGTGAATAGAATGCCTTAAAAAGGATCGAAGAACCCTGAGAAATAACTTTTATGCTGAATGCTCTCGCAAAAAAAATTGCCATAGGATTATAATAGGGGGGCTTCTTGCCCGATGGGTGGGGTAAGAAGGCAATTTTAATTTTTTTACAAAAATGGCCGTAACTCCTTTATTAAAATTGGTAGACATTTGTTTCTCTATTTATTAGTAGAGTCAAGTGATCCCTTCCTGACAGCATAAGCATTCAAATAATCGCCCATAAAAAGTAGGTCAAATCGCACCTCGAAGTTAAGGGGGGCCGCATGCCCCGACCTACTCTAAACGTCATTATGTTTATACACAAGATGAAGCTTATACAGTCAATGAAACAAAGAAATAATTGTTTAACTATTTATCAAAATACTGTCTTATTATACTCCTGCTTTAGCTCACTTTTCAATTGACAGTACCATTGAAAAGGGGGCTAAAGCAGGAGTATATATAAGACAGTAGGATATATAAAATACTGTCTTATATACGAGGGGTTTTCCAAAAGTTCTGTCCAACTTGCCATAACTTTTGCAATATTTAATACTGAAACATGATTTTTGGATCAGATAAAATTGAAGTAATTTGCGAACGATCCTCCAAAAATCAGATCATAAAAACAAAAATAAATGGTTAATTTGTTGTCATGGAAACCAAAAGTTGTGAAATGCGGCCCAGGGCACTTTTAGAGACACAGATTCATTATATCTTGTCAAAAAATTCAATTTTTACCAGGGATACAGGACAGGAAACCTATTAAAAATAATCTCTAACATTTCCCAAATTCTTAATATAATGAACTTGACACAGAGTACATTTCCTCTTACCTGATATATCCAATGCCTCATAGTCCTTATATTTAGATCACTGTTCGTGTTTCGCAGACTATTTGCACTTTACGATTGATTTTCCATAAGTTCTGTCCAACCTGTCATAACTTTTGCTAGATTTTATACAGAAAAATGATATTCAGGTCAGTTGATATTGAGGTAATTTTCAAATGATCGCCAAAAAATCAGATCATAGAAGCAAAAATAAATTGTTGATCTGTTGCTATGGAAACCAAAAGTCATGAAATGCGGCTGAGAGCTGGCTAACAGACACATCCTTGATATATCTTGTCAAATTATGTAATTATTACAAGAGATATAACACAGAATATGTTCAAAACATTCAAAGACATGTCACAACTTCACAAACTATTGACTGGGAAACTGAATACATTTTCTCATACTTTCTAACCATGTCTAAATACCTCAGTCGGCATGTTTAGGTCTGTTTTGACATTGTGCAGTCTTCTTTTCTTGGGTTTTCCAATGTGTGTTCTCTTCATTCAGAAAAAGTTTGTACAACCTTCATTTGGTTTCATCACTCATGCTGTCTTCCCTGTATGTATGATAAAGAAGGTTCTTACACTCTCTGCTAGTTTTAATCAAGTAAAATTTAAGAAAGATAGTGGGTTTATATAATGTCATCCTTATCCAAAAAAAATGTATCTCATAAAAAACTGAGTAACTGCATGAGTGATGGTAAAGTAACTGAGATATGAGAATAACACCAATTTCCATTATTATTATTAACTGATCGTATTTTATGAAAAAAATTTTGAATATACTTCAATTCAGTAAGTCAAGGCACAGATAATGCAGGCAGGTTTTTAATTCATTTTAAGAGCACTACAAAATCTGGGCCGCATTTCATGACTTCTAGTTTCCATGGCGACAGTTTAAGCATTTATCTTTTGTTCTGTGATCTGATATTTTGGGAATTATTTTAAAATTACGTCAATATTATCTTGCCCAAATATGATGTTTCTACATCAAATCTTGCAAAAGTTATGACTAGTTGGACAGAACTTATGGAAAACCCCTCGTATACTCCTGGTTTAGCCCCCTTTTCAATGGTACTGTCAATGGAACAGGGGGGTAAAGCAGGAGTATATATATATATATAAGACAGTATTTTTTTTAGAAAGAGACAAGTTTTTCTTTGTTACATTGACTGTATAAACGCCATCTTTTGTATAAACACAATGACGCTTATACAGTAGAAATGCCACCAAAAAAGAGACAAGTTTTTTGTTGTTACATTGACTGTATAAACGCCATCTTGTGTATAAACACAATGACGCTTATACAGTAGAAATACCACCAAAATATAGCAAAATACTGTCTTATATATATACTCCTGCTTTAGCCCCCTTTTCAATGGTACTGTCAATGGAAAAGGGGGCTAAAGCAGGAGTATAATAAGACAGTTTTTGCTATATCCTAGTGTCTATATATACTCCTACATTAGTCCCCTTTTCTATGGTACAGTCAATGGGAATGGGGGCTAAAGTGGGAGTATATATAAGACAGTATTTTGCAATATATCACACTTCAGTTTGATTGTTTTAAGAAACATATAACTGTGAGTATTCTTGGTAATGATCTCCCCTCACACTTTTATAGTATTTATTCTGTGATATACAGACAGGAAATATATTTGAGTTATTTTTCAGTTTCAGTTTTTGTTGATCAATATCTATGGAAATACCTATAAAATGTTTAAACCCTCATGGGGACTAAAGTAGGATAATGCCAAAATGTTCTTACTTTATTTGGGTTGTACCTGTTACACATTTTTTAAACAATTTTATTCACTAATTATATGTTTTGAAATGATTATGAGATTTTTGAATGCTGGCTGCAGGACCACATTGGAAATAGGCCTAATTTGTACTTTTATGTGCTATCATGGCCAGTCATGTTCGAGTAGGCCTATAAAAAAAAAAAATTTAAAAAAAAACCAATGCACTGGATGAGTAACTGAGGTCATAAAATTCAAAAACATATCATCTAATCAGTTGGGCCAGCCAAGTTATTCGTATCTTTTCTCCATGTTTTGAAAGAAGTCATTGGAGCATATGACAACTTCAGTTTCTTTCACGTTTTAACTGTAGTTAATTTCTGATAACTACCTCACCGGGACTGAAGATGATTTAAAGAGGTACAGGGGTGAATGAAGAGCTTTGTTATTTTCCTCATCTAAAAGTCTTTTGTTCTTACCTAACTTAGTTGTGAAACTTACCAAATTATCACTATCGTCTTTTTCTAACTTCGATATTATCCTGACCTAACTTGGTTATCTAATTATAATAATCCTTATCTAACCCCTTTGTAACTTCTGATGTTGATATTGTCCTAATCTACCTTTGTTATTGTTCTAAGCTAACTTCGTTATTGTCCTAAGCTAACTTCGTTATTGTCCTAAGCTAACTTCGTTATTGTCCTAAGCTAACTTTGTCATTATCTTCATCTAATTTTGTTATTGTCCTAATCTAACTCTTGTCAACTGATGATCTAAGAGCTCTTGTTCTTGATGGTTTTTCAATTTTCAGGGAGAATGATAATTTATCGTTTGTCATCTTTTTACCTAGATGGCGTCCAGAACAGTAGTTGTCCTCATTGCCACCTTGCTGGTGCTTCTTGCCTGCGCTGTAGCCATTTCATTAATCCTTGTTTTGAAACCTTCGTCAGATGATAATGGCGATAATGAAGACCACACTCATGATCACAATAACAAGCATGACTGCACACACGAATCACATGAAAATAAGCAAAACAGTGTAAAAAACCCAGAAAAGAATGTTGACGGATTCCGCCCCTCCAAATATGGCAAGTACCGTTTCGCCTCCGTATCAAGTGACGCTGGGATATGTGCTGAAATTGGAACGTGAGTAAAAACACATATTAATTCTTATTTTAGTGTCATTGAAAGTGTAGAAGGAGGTTTTTAAACAAACAAAAACCATAATATTCTCATAAACAAAAACAAAAACAACATTTGTCCAGCAAACATCAATTGCTCCAAGCAAACTGACAAAAGTGACATGGGTAGCTAGCTTTACCAATCACCTGGCAGGATTTCCTGATGTCAGATCAGATATTTTGCAAAATGTTTTGATATTTGATCAGTTTCTACAAATATGATATCGGCTTTAAAATGCTCCGGTTTCAATCGAACTTAACTTGAGCCATACACCTCACTTAAAGGTGTAATTGACCGCACAACAATATTATTGATATTTAGGACTTGCATTGCAATTACTAGCACAAATATACATATATATTATGTACCAAATAGCCTATGTCATGCGCCAAACAGAGTATCTCAAGTTTCCATGAATGAAACTCAACAAAACTTATCGGGAAGATGTGACTTAATGATTGGGACAGAAAAAATTAGTATAAAGTTGGTTCACAAGGCTTTAAAATACAATAAAATAAACACATTTGCGTAATATCTTTGCACATGGTGTATATTAGACCTAAAACATCACAATGTTTATTGTTTCTTGGCTAAGACCACAGGCAGTGTTCACATGCTTTGCCCTTATTCTGTTATATTATACCAAGGTGTATTGCTCAAGCTCCCCCTATGGGAAAATGACAGTCGTTGTGTGCGGTCATATTTGCGGAAGTTGCCATAAATAGTATTCTTGGGATATCCCATGGCCACCAGGCCTGTTTTGTGGTGGCTGGGAAACAGGCTATATAGTATGCTCACCAAAAGGCAGACTGAGGTTCCAATTTAATCAAGAGATGGCTCTGTGGTCTCCTAAATTCTGATTGGCTGTCAAAGGGAATTCCCTTGTGATGTATACTGATATGGGTGCACACATAGGTAAGATTGGCCAAACAAAGTTTAATGCGAGTCTAAATGCAGTGTAGTGGGTGAAAATCATCTCTAAGTGTAGCTGAGAGACTATTATCTCACAGAACCAACAAGAATGTTGTGAAAGGCTGCTCCTTGAGCAATTTTAATCAATTTTCTATATTGCACTCCACCAGGCGGCACTTGAGCCATACACCTTCCTCTCTATCTCTAGAACTGCTAAGCCAGTGTGATCATTCCACCTGTGCTAAGACTTACGTCAAATCATTAATTCTTTTGATCATTCTTAATAGTGACATCATGGGAAGAAAAGGAGGCACAGCCGTGGACGCTGTCATAGCAACGTTTATTTGTGTCGGAGCAGTGAATGCCCAAAGTGCCGGCATCGGAGGAGGACATTTTAGTCTTGTATACCAGAGGTAAATTGTTCTCGGTGGATGTATGATTGGGGTTTTATATCCTGGATTATGTAATTCGTTGTTCACAGGCAGACTGGCCTGTGCTGGAGTTATCTATCTATACTATTATAAGCGTGCACTACAGAAACCTCTGAAAAAAAAAAAGTTCAGAATTCTACAAGCTCAGCTATTTGCTATCCATAATTTTGCACCCTGGAATATCTATCTATTTTGTTTATATAAATTGAAATATTTCTGATCTATGCTATTGAATTCCTTACAAAGTCTGAGTTCAAATTCTATTCTATTCTATTCTATTCTATTCTATTCTATTCTCAGCCCAAGAGAAGGAGGCAAAAAAGATATGGTAGCGTTGATCTCCCGAGAGACCGCACCAGCAGCCGCAACAAGAGATATGTTCTTAAATGCCTCCTCCACAACAGGTCAGCATCGCCTTTCATTCTTTTCATTCCAAGTTTGTTTATATCTGACCCAAGAACCGCTTCATTGGCAGCTTCTGTAATTGGCGAATCATACCACACAGTTTCAGTGTGAAACCCAATTTTCGGTCTAGAAGATATTTTAAAAATAAGAGAATTTACGACAACTGAATGACTTGGGTATTTGACTTCATTTCAAGAACTGTTGCCATTGAACAAATGAATCTGAGCCGAATTTTCTGGAAGTGTTGCAACACTTATTCCAACTGACAGATCTCATTGGAATGTAGTTTAGCCTATACAAACTCCAAAAGAACCATGATGTGCTCAATGAAAGACATATCAAAGCATTCAACATCTTCAGGTGGCATAGCAATAGCAATATCAGAAGAAGTGAGAGACTATTATACAGCATGGGAGAGACTAGCTAACAGACAGACAGCTACACAGACAAACTGAAACTGGCACAAATTAATACATGAGTCACGTGGCAGGACTAATAAAACACGTATATTTAGCGCATTCAATTTTCGGTTGGCCTAGCAATACCGGCAGAGATCAGAGGCTATTAAATATGCAGTATGGTAGAGACTAGCCAGTAGACAGACAGACAAACTGACACAAATTAATACATGAGTCCTGTACTGGTAGGACAAATAAAACACATATATTCCAATGCATTCAATTTTCAGGTGGCCTAGCAATAGCAATACCAGGAGAGATCAGAGGCTATTACGCAGCATGGTCAAGGTACGGCAAAGTCAAGTGGGCGGACTTGTTCCATCCGACGATCAGACTGCTGACGGAAGGATTCCCGGTTGGATCCCACATGGAAGTGGCTGCCAGGTACCAAGCTAAACATTTACGGAACAGCCCCACATTGAGGTATGCATTGAATCACACAGTTCAACAAAGACAAGTTCTCACCTTCCTCCCTTTATAAACATTTGATCACAGATTCGCGGAAGGTACAGTTATTATAAAGAGATTCTTTCAGAGAAGTGTATGTAAAAGACAATGGAGAAACGGTCGAAGAGGGCGATATAATCAAAGACCCTCTCCTCGCAAGGACGTTGCAAAGAATCGCAGTTGACCCCTTCACTTTCTACAACGGATCTCTGGCAAAAGACATCGTGGCTGACATTCAGGACGCTGGTGAGAAGTTTCAAAGTATATTTTGGCAGAAATTATTCATGAAATATAAACTTTACATCAAAGGGTGTTGATGGATGGATGACGGAGGCTTTACAGTCGGTATTTATGCACTTGGTAAGCTAATTAAGACAGAAAAAAGACACAAAAATGCCTTGT